>CM069078.1:29130421-29752921 GCA_035578085.1 Solanum pinnatisectum | reverse complement strand
TGGTCTTACCGTTAAAACAAAGTTATTCATATCTTTACGTTAAGAAACTTATCAAAATCAGATAAATAAATTGAAACGAAGAAAGTAGTATATTTTATAATTAAAGATTATTATGACCAACTATTCTTAAAAACCAATATATGATATCTTTATAAGTTTGAGCGCATATGCTGGCAACAGTATTCTTTTTCAATCATCATAATAGTGAGAGTACAATTTACATACAGCTTGTATATAATATGATATCCCTACGTTGTGGGAGGAAATTAAAAACACAAGTCAAGAAAGAGATTTTTTTTTTTTTTCTTCATGAATTTAGTGCTCTACTAGTACTAGTAGAGTAATTGAGAAAATGTAACAGGGCCAGGATGGGGCATGTATTTTGTGGGTCCACTCCAACTAGGCTTATGTTATGGCGCAGTCGTTGCATCAACTCTTCTTGGTGGGCAGAGCCTCAAGGTTAGTCTCATTACGTCAAAAATAATTTTTGGCAATAATTAATTAATGATAATAATGATTAAATTATCATTAGATATGTTATTTTAGCGATAATTAACATTCTTTGTAAATGTCCCCAAAGCCTATAATAATATTGGATCTAATGACAATTAACCAATATCACTAAGAATTTTAGTATTGTGCATAATGATATCACAAAGTTATTGTTGTTGTATTTCATGAGTATTTTTCTTCTTCTTTCAGTTCATTTATTTGTTGAGTAGACCAAATGGAGGCATGCAGCTGTACCAATTTATCATTATATGTGGAGGGCTAACACTAGTGATGGCACAATTGCCATCCTTCCATTCCCTAAGACATATCAATCTTGTCTCCTTGATTCTCTGTCTTGTTTATTGTGCTTGCACAACTGCAGGATCCATTCACATTGGTAATTATATATTTCCATCTCTTAGTTAAAAAAAAAAAACCTTTTAATTAATTAATTAATTAAAATGATTCTTAATCAATTCATTTATTTGTATTTAGGACATTCGAATAAAGCACCTGTAAAAGATTATTCAATTACTGGAGTTGGTATTAATCGCATATTCGGTATCTTTAATGCTATTTCTATCATCGCAACTACCTACGGAAATGGAATCATTCCCGAAATACAGGTTTGTTCTCTTTTATGTTAGCAAACATAATCGGCACGTATTCATTTTTGTCCTCTTTTCGTCAAAATATTTATATGATTATACAATTGAAAAGATCAAGTATGACGGTTAAAGCAAAAAGTCTCACATTAATGGTTAATGAGATGAGAGTTCACTTATAAGGCTTGGGCAATTCTCCTCCCTTTGAGCTAGCTTTTGGAGTGTGTGTTATGCCCAAGACCTAATTTAACAGGCTGATGTCTGATTGTATTTAGCTTATTTTTTTCTGGACAGGCCACAATAGCACCTCCAACAACAGGGAAAATGTTGAAGGGGCTATTATTGTGTTACAGTGTAGTGATATCGACATTTTTCAGCGTTGCGATTTCTGGATATTGGGCTTTTGGAAACCAAGCACAACCATCAGTGCTCCAAAATTTTATGTTAGATAGGATGCCTTTGCTGCCCAAATGGTTTCTCTTGATCACTTATATCTTCACCTTTGTCCAAGTATCAGCTGTTAGCTTGGTAACGCTATTTTCACTTCTTTTTTTTTTTTTTGTTTTCATAGTTAGCATCGATATTTATTAACTTATATATGTTGCTAATGTTATACATACACAAAATTTTGGCAGACTTACTTACAACCAACAAATGTAGTATTAGAAAAGAGATTTTCAGATCCAAACAAAGGCGAATTCTCAATCCGCAATGTGGTTCCCCGGTTAATTTCCCGGTCACTATCGGTGATCATTGCGACAACGTTGGCTGCGATGCTGCCTTTTTTTGGAGACATTATGGCTTTGTTTGGTGCATTTGGTTGCATTCCTCTTGATTTTATTTTGCCTATGGTCTTCTATAATGTCACTTTCAAACCTTCAAGAAAGAGCATAATTTTCTGGGGAAATACCATAATTGCTCTTGTCTCAACGGTGTTGTCTTTAATTGGGGCTGTAGCATCTGTGCGGCAAATGGTGCTTGACGCCAAGACCTATCGTCTGTTTGCGAATATGTGATGGGAATTATCATCATGTGGGATTTTACTACGAATGTTGTTCTTGCATCCAAAATGTCAAGCACTTTCGCTAAAAGTTGAATACAAAAATGTATTTTTATTGACCATATGAATACATTGGACGTCCATTTAGTATTTCTATACATCCTTATTTTATATGATGAACCTTTTAGAATTTACATATGATTTTTTAGAAGTTGTACCTATTATGAAGTTTTCCGAAGGATTTACAATTCTCTTGGGAATCTTATCGACATAATCTTTTTATTTTAAATTTTAATGTCAAATTAACTTCTTTAAAGATAGGCAAGACAAGTAGTAATCGATTAATTAGAACTTGGGAGTTGTACAAAAATCGGAAGCAAATAAAAACGCACGTTCACTTGTTAAGGAAGTAAAAATGCCTCTGAATTATATAATATAGGTTAATTTATCTCTTATTGAATTTTTGGATTAAAAATGCCCTTTTCATTATATTTTTTGGGATAAAAATACCCTTCAATTATCTAAATGGACCTAAAATACCTTTTTATCCAATAATTGTTCCAAAACAAGAAAAAATAATTTAAGGGATAAGTTGATTTCTTGGAAAGAAGTGCATGAAACATAAAAATAGGAGTTGAAGGGTTAAAATGGAACAAGGTTGAGTTGGAGTGCCAAAATGAAATTAGGGACAAGTTTAAGAGTATGCAAATGTGTTTGGCCTTTGAAATAATAGTCGTGAAAAAAGTTTACCCATTAATTATCACAACATATTAGACTATTAGAAAAAATTCCTCCACATCTAATCATCGATAAAGGTATAAATTATTATTTTATTCTATAAAAATTAAAAAATTGAATAATAATATAAAAAAATAATATAACAAGTAATTGATTCACTATTTGTATTTAATTAATTTCAATTATTAATAGCAAAATGTATATATTAATTTTATATACATGTTTGTATTATTATTAAATTATTTATTTTCACTCTTTTTTAAATATATTTTCAATTATATATCTTACATGAATTTAAGACTGCAAAGAATATTTTGAACCTTTTGGATTTGAAAAAAACATAAATAAAATGTACCAACATGTGAAACTATGATATTTTGACATTCCATGTGGAAGTTAGAATTAATAAATTGTTGGCATGGACTTTTTTTTTACTAATACAACATAAAAATAATAAAGGACAAATATGTAAAAATATTTAAACTATTTTTGTATTTTGTAAAATTAAAATAATTATAAATTAATATATCCATACAATGCACGAATACGTATACTAATGTCTTTTAATAGTGGAGCCTTGGACAGAAAGGGACGTGGGTGATTTTGTGCAGGACGTGAAGTTGTGGGGGGAATCAGGGTAGTTTTGTTACATTTTTCTCTATTAATTTTTTAATTGAGAAAAGGAATAAATATACCTCGAACTATCATAAATGGTATGCATGTCAATGCCCTCCGTTATCCTTTAAGGTTGTATATATCCTTATCGTCATTCTTTGGGTTGTGTATGTCACACCCCTTTTGCGCACGGTAGAAGGGTTTTTCCAATTAAAGTGACGGTATTGAATTAGGGATTATTTTAATTTTTTCGGAGTCGCCACTTGGAATTGAGCTATGGTGTTCCAAGTCACCTTTTTGTTTAATCCCTAATCAGAAGAAAATGACTCTTTATTTGGTCTGCGAACTAGAAATTCGGGTAATAAATTCTATTGACCGAGGGGAAGGTATTAGGCATCCCTCGAGTCCCGTGGTTCTAGCATGGTCGCTTTTATTAACTTTTACTTATTTTAACTATTTTTTTGGATATATTTTTTGTAGGCCATGATTTGCTCGCATTTTTTGTTCATTGAATTTTTATTTGGTCTCGACCTAGATATGTAACCGCATTCTTGGTCTTCACGATTAGAGACATAATTGTCTTCTTTGCATCACACTTAATAACCTTATTTTGTATAAGTCTCTACTTTAAATTTATAAAAGTTAATTATATTAGTGCACAAGGTGTCTCACCGCATCCTTAGATTTATTTTAATGTCTCAAAAAAGATGTGGAACCACATTCTTAATTGAAACAAATATTCTTAAGGTGTCTAAAATTTCGTCTAATCATAAACAAACTAATATTTTGTCCCTTATAAATAAAACCAAATAAAGTAAAATAAATAAATGTTGAGAATACAATATATAATTTTTTTATATTTTATATTTGTATTACTCTTGAAATTAACGCCAAAATTAAGTATACACTTTTCAATCAAACGAAATAATAATAAATTGCAAAAATAATTCTCATTTTTTTTTGATAAAAATAAAAATGACAATAATGTCTTTGAGCTTAAAAATCTCTACTTTATTATTATTGACATATAAATCAAGATAGTAACTAAGGAATAAAAATAAACAAAGGAATATAATCACCAGTTATGATTATCTTTACTCATTACATAAGATATAACACTTAACCAAATATTCATTTCAATTAAATCATGAATCAAACAAAACTATAAGAAAACATATCAAATAGTTACATCAAATTCCATATATAAATTAAAGATTTAAGGCAACGTTATACCTCAAATGAAGAAAATAAGTACCGCAAAACCTTAACCGAAGCTCGATTAGAACACCTATAAATATTTTGTAGATGGTATGTAATGGTATATGTATTGTGTTAGTATGAAAAATAATAAAAATAGAAGAAAAGATATGGATGTGTTGGAGAATTTTTGAAAGAAGATAAAATATGGATGTCTGTGTTTTTTTTTTTTTGTGGGTTGTGTTGATTTTTTGGGTGAATGTGGGAGTGTATGTAATATGTCGTAGGTGTATGTGCATTATATGTTTAGGATCTGTCCTTTGTGTGTAGTAGTAGTAGTATTAATATAGTAGTGTATGTGTGTGTTGGTTGTATGTCGTGTGTATGGGTGTGTAGTGGTGTAGTATATGTGTAGTAAGTGGAGTGGGGAATTATGGTTAAGTGGGGGTGAGGGTTGATGTCTAGGTATATATAAATATAAAATATAATAATTAAAAATATTAACTAATTATTCTAAATTAATATGTATATAAGAAAAGTTAAATAGCTAATTAAAAAATATAATTAAGAAACACTTGTTTATTTATTAAAGCTAAAATTAAAAGAAAACATATATTTTTGAAAGTTTTTATTTCTTTTTGAATAAATTAAAAATAAAACTTACCAAAAAATTGTATTCTATTTTTGTTGTTTTCAAATCTTTTAAAATAAACTCAATAAAATAAGATAAAAGTCAAAATATCTAAACTTAGACATAAAAGAAATATTTAAGGAATAAAAATAGTATAAAATTTTATGTTCGATCAAAAATTACGTGTCTACAATGTATATCCTTGAAGTTAATGGATGAACATGTGGCTTCATCTAAATGATTTATCCAATTTTATTTATTTTTTACCTAAAAATTAAAAATCCACCCAACCCACAACCAAAATGGGTGATGCCAAAATCCACTCTTCATTTTCATCAAAAAACCATCCCTCTATTCATCTCAACCTACCATGACCATGAAATCAAGAACTCATCTTTCAAGAAAGAAGATGATTTGTTCACTAAAACTAGTATCTTCTTCACTGTCACTCCAAACTTTGTATCTTCCCCATTCCATCCAGCTTCAACATGTAATATTCCCTTCAAGTTCTGTCAATTTGGTGTCTTTCATATTCTTTAAATGTGTAGACTTTCTGCTTGCTAACAAAAAACGACATTCATCTTCATTTAGCTTAGTAAGAATCTAGGTTATTGGGTTTTTTTACATTATCTATTTCAAAAATATTTTCAATCCCTTTCAACAAAACAAATCGATTTGAGCTTGAAATTTTCGATTTGATTGTAGACCCACTTTAAAGCTTGAAATTTTTGTCCATCAATGGTGGTAGTATTTTCTCAACCCCTTTTAATAACAGTAAATTAATTTGAGTTCGAAATTTTTGATTCGATTGTAGAGCTATTTTTAAGCTTGAAGCTTTGTCCATCAATGGTGATATTGTTTCCAACCCCTTTCAACAATAATAAATTGATTTGAATAAAAAAAATGAAATTGATTTCTTGGTTTTGATTGAAATAATATGCTTCTGATTTTTGTTTGTGAGATTTGGAGAATGGTGCCAATGAAAATGAATTGAAGAACATTTTTCCTTTTATTTGATATTTAGTGGAATGAACAACTATGTTTTTTATTTTTAATTTTAAATGTCATGATATTTTGATTTGGGCCATGGGTGGGTAAGTTATGAAAAATGGATGGATTTTTAATTTTTTGGATAAAAAATAAAATAAAATTAGGTAAATTATTTAGATGATGCCATGTGTTAATTTGTTAGTTTTAAGGGTATAGACGATCCAAAATATTGACGGTAAGAGTATATACAACCTTAAAGTATAACGGAGGGTATTAACATACTATTTATGATAGTTCGGAGGTGTATTTATTTTTTCCCTTTTTAATTTGTTACATTTTTCTCTATTAGTTTTTTAATTTGTTTTTCTTATAAAGATAAATAACGAAAATACAAAAATAAATGAAAAATAGGATTAAATATGCATCATGTATTATTTTTTTTAAACAATTTTCCACAATGATGTTAATTTTTAATTTTTCATTAACTTAAAATTAGATTAAATAGATAATCATCGTTATAATAAAAAAAATGATAAGAATATGATTTTTTTAAAAAAAAAGAGAACTGTAAATAATTAAGTAACTACAAAAAATGTAAAAAAAATAAAAATAAAATAGCTACCAAAATTTGAATTTTAAAAAAGTGGTAAAAAAATAAAGGAAAAAATAACTAATTAGATAGATAAGCATCAATGTAATTTTAAAACAGTCAAAATTTGAACTTATAAGAAATTGTAGTAGTTAAAATAATTTTTTTAAAAAAAATAGTAAAACAACTAAAGTAACTGCAAATTTTGATTTCAAAAAGCTTTAAAATTTTAAAGGGAAAATTAAGATTCAAATATTTTTAAATATTATTTTAATTTTTATAATCTGATAAAATTTGATTTTTTATGGTGCTGCCCATGTGTCATTATTTATTTATCTCTCTTTATATATATATATATATATATAGATAGATAGATAGATAGATAGATAGATAGATAGATAGCCGTCAAAATGGGCTTAACCAATGGGGCTGGCCCAACCCAATCCGTTATTGGGATAAGGTTGAAATATGATTTTTTAAGTTTATTTAAAACTAGGGCTTATAAGCTCGGCCCATATAAGCCCTTGGCCCTTGAGGCTTGATCGGGGTCGAGTCATGGGCCAAAACTATTTATTTAAGAGTAACTTACAGAAATCTCACTAGTGAAACCTATTCTAATACCAATTGAAAGTCAAGAGGGGGTTGAATTAAAAATTTCTTCAGTCGACTATCTGTGTGGGAAAATCGATTCACCTATAAATTAGTATAACAATATAAGGTAAGAGTAAATGCAATAAGTAAAAGACTCAGAGACTTTTTATATTAGTTCGGAACACCAATGTAGTGCCTACTTCCAGTCCCCTTGGGTTACAAGAATTTCCTTAAGAGCTTGTTGAGAACTTCGGTGTTACAAAGTGTTACAACTAAGAGTTATGTCTGATATGCAAATCAGATCTTCTACTTTGACACAACCTCTACTTGTATAACCTGCACTTCGATCCTTCTTTCTCTTTTCTTTTTTGATTGTATACTCACAAGAATACAATGCTTTTATGAAAGACAATAGAAGACAACAGTAAAAATTCAAGTGAAGTGCGTACTTCACAACTAAGGCTAGGAGAAGATTATATAGTGTTTGAGGACTGCTCTTTTTAAGGACTAACCCAAGGGTATTTCAAATCAAGGATCGTAGTTGAGTCCTTGATTTCGGTTGATTGATTCATGTTCATATTAGATATGTGCATGAGCAAATCGATTCCTTCCTACTTTGGAGTTCTTCTTGTAATCTTGATTCTCTTCATTCTCTTGAAGATATTCGAGTGATCTTGATACTATGCTGATTTGATTTTCTATCTTCCAGATCCTAGTCAGCACTAGGATTGTGGTGATCTTGAATATGTATCTCTTGAATGGTGGATTTCTTTTCTTGTGTTGCTTCAATAAGTGCATATTGATTTCTTCCTTTATGGTAGTATTTTGACGTCCTTTCTTTTTAAATTACTTGCTTGCGATTTATCAACATATGACCTTCCACTGTGTAGCCGCGCTAGCAGGTACTACAAGCCCTCTGTCCCACGCATCTAACCAGCTCGCGTGGTTCACCGGTTCCACCGAAAACCCTCATGATAAGTATTTCATTATCAAAAGTAGTCGATTATATGACGCTATCAGTATAGACATAAACTCCACTTAAATTTTTATCTATTATAATTTAATGTATGGTAATATAAAAATCTATCGATAGTTCGGCAGACCCATATCCAAGATTTATATCAAGCCAATAACGCTAATATACGCATAATGTGTGTTTGTACGAAGATTTTTAGAACTTAATTATGGTAAACTAACATGCACTTTTACCTTATTAAATAACTCAACTATTATAAATTTACGTAATTTAAGATAAATATCTAGATAAATATTTATCATTAATGTATGTATAGTAGTCAAACTCTTTAAAAGAAATAAACAATTTTACTAGTTATCCGTATTGGCTTAACTAAATGTTGCCCTTGATTTTGATCCAGTACGAATTATGCTAGGATAAGGGTAGAAATTTACTTTTTCTTGTGCAAATCATTAGAAGTAAGTAAATTAACTGATTTTCCTAATAAACAATGTTTTACATTGGTAGATGTGCAGTTAATTTTTTTTTTTTTTTAAAAAATAAACACAATTTAATTGCGTTTGCGTTTGGGTTTGAATGCTTCCGCTTCTTAATTTTATTAGCATTTGCAAAGTAATTGAAAAATAGTCATTATACCAGTTTTATTTTTCTCCATTATATTTTAAGCAAAATATGGAGGTAGATTTTGGATTGAATTAAATTTAAGGTTGATTTTTTTATTTTAACAAGAAAAGACCAAAATTACTCTCGAACTATTCAAAATAAACCACATATGTGCTTCATTTAACCCAATGAGAATTTGAAATACATTACTCATTGAGAATAAAGTTCAAGGCATATTAACTTTAGAAGAATGAACAAAATAACAAGTTATTATACTAGATTCATAACTTTTTCTCATTAATTTCATAAAACTTCAAATCATGATATATCATGCTACAATTTCATCATTATTCACCAAGGAATTCTCCTCTATATGTTGTGTTCATTTTTTAGTTCATCACTTGCAATATATTTTGTTGGTTCACTATTATATCGAATTGAATCACTTACAATATGTCTTATCGATAAGCTACTTTGCCATCCGAACATCACACATCTACCTTTGGAGAACATGCATACTCCATCTTCCTGTATTTTTCATAGACATTTTTCACTAAGAATGTGACAAATACTTGTTTCATTCAAATCAAACAACTTGTATAATCCGTGTTTTTCTCCTAATACAAAGACACATACAAGTGTGTTTTCTCCATAAACAATAGTTGTGGTGATGTTAACAGCCCCTTCTGGTTTTATCGAGATCTCACCTTCAACAAGATGTATTTCATTAATGTAACATTCGTTTGTAACCATACTTGGAGTTTCACTTTTTAAGATCACAACAAAAGCATCATAGGAGCTTTTTGAATTTACAAATAAAAAAACTAAGTAGGAAGAGGCAAAGGTGTTAGATCTGATCTCACAGTAGCACGAGTTTCAAAGTCTGCTTCAAGAAGAAGCTTCAAGAGAAATGAATGGCTAATGGATAAAGATAGGTTATTATTGAAAGAGAGATATTTTGGACATTTGGGTTGAGGAATTTGGGCTGAGGATTTTTTCATTTGGTTTGGACTTCTAGCAAAAGGTTTTGGGCCCAAACGTTTTGGTCCAGCAGAAGTATAATCACATACAATTAGGTTTCAACTTTTACAATAGTTATTTATTATTTCTTGTATTTATTTTTGTTTGTTAGAAATAGATCAATTAGAAATAGACACCTGTTTAGTTTGTTATAGTTTGTTAGTAGAAATATTCTTCAACACTTGTATAAATATAACACAAATTATACAGTTTTGGATATACAGAAAAAGAAAGAAGGAATCATTTCTGTTAGCATCTTGTTTAATTCTTGCAATCTTGTTTAATTCTTGCATGGTATCAGAGCAAGGTTGATTTTCCTTGCTAAATCTTTTCATCTGAAGTTCTTCTCCTCTTTGTTTATCTTCTGAAATGACTAGAATCGAAAATCCACCTCTGGTTCAATCTTCTCAGGCAAATGACGGAATCCCTGTAATCAATACAGTGGATTCCTCACATGCTTTTTATATTCATTCTTCTGATCATCCAGGCATGAATCTGGTCTCCACTGTCTTTGATGGCAGAAGCTATGGAGGCTGGAGAAGGTCTGTTATGATTGCTCTGTCAGCAAAGAACAAACTAGGATTCATTGATGGATCCCTAGTTGTTCCTACTGATCCAAACCTTCAAAAGGCTTGGTCAAGGTGTAATGATATGGTCCTCTCTTGGCTTTTGAATTCTCTCTCAAAAGAGATTGCTGAATCTGTATTGTATTCTCAAAATGCCAGAGTTCTGTGGTCTGACCTGGAAGATAGATTTGGTCAGGCAAATGGAGCAAAATTATTTCAGCTACAGAAAGATCTAAGTATGGTTGTTCAAGGAAACTCAAGTATCTCTGCATACTTCACAAAATTGAAAAGCCTTTGGGATGAATTGGATGCTCTCAATACTTTTACTGCCTGTACCTGTAACTGTATTTGTGGTGCTAAAGAGAAAGGAGTGAAAGCTCATCAGGATGAGAGACTGTTACAGTTTCTTATGGGTCTTAATGAGATTTTTATAGGGGTTAGAAGTAACATTCTTTTATCTTCCCCTCTCCCCAACATTGGTCAAGCATATTCATTAGTTATTCAAGATGAAAAACAGAGAGAAATTCATGTTTCTCCCAATTACCCAGGAGAATCAGCATCTTTTCTTGTTAGTAATGCAGGATCTAGGAGGTCTGATGATTATAAGACTCAACAAGGAAATTTTTTTAAGAAAAACACTATGACATGCAACTATTGTAAGAAAGTAGGACATAACATTGATCAATGCTACAAACTTCATGGTTTTCCTCCAGATTTTAAATTCACCAAGAACAAAAGGTACCAAAAAGGAGCTATGGTAAACAGTGCTTTTAACACCAATGAAGGAAACAACCAACTGATGGAACCTTCTACAGATTCAGAGTCACTTAGTCAAGAAAATGTTGGCCAACTTCTGGACCTTTTACAGAAAATGAATCAGAACACTGGAGGAAAGATTGATACTGCTGCTAACATTACATGTGCTGGTAAGGCTAAGTTTCTCAATTCACATGCTTATTTGTTTAAAAGTGGCAGTAATTCATGGATTCTAGACAGTGGAGCATCTGAGCATATGACTTTTAACAAGTTTTCTTTTTATAGTTTTAATCTTTTATCCAAACCTATTATGGTCACCCTTCCTAATTCCCATGAAGTCACTGTTACTCATTCAGGATCTGTTTATCTTCTGCCTGATCTTCTTTTACATAATGTCCTCTACATTCCTTCTTTTAAGTTCAATCTCCTATCTGTTCATAAACTGTGCAATCAGCTTCAGAAGTTTCTTCTTTTTACTCCTAATAATTGCTTCATGTTGCAGGGCCCTTCACTGAAGAGCCCTCTGGTGCTTGGTAAGGAACAAGGTGGTCTATATGTTTTCAAGTCATCTCAATCAACAGCTTGTACCAAGAGTCTGTCTCAAGCAGCTGTTTCTACCAAGAATTTTTCTAGTTCCAGTTCTAATTGCTCCCCTTTTCCTAGTTCAGCAGCACCTGTTTTTACTTCTTGTTCTAGTTTTTTTGATCCTAATGTAAAAGAAAAGTTATGGCACTACAGATTAGGCCATATACCTTTGAGTAATATGAAGAAAATTGTTCCAGTTTCATCTTCTTGTTCTAAATTTTCCTCTCCTTGTGTGATTTGTCCTATGGCAAGACAATCTAAATTACCTTTTCCAAAAAGTCTTGTTTCCACTACAGCTGTTTTTGATATGATTCATGTGGACATTTGGGGACCTTATAACACTACCACACATGATGGTTTTAGATATTTTCTAACTATTGTTGATGATTTTAGTAGAGCTACTTGGACACATCTTCTTAGCAATAAATCCAATGCTTTTCCTATTCTCAAATCTTTCATTTCCATGACAGAAAGACAATTCAATTCCAAAGTTAAAATAATCAGAACTGACAATGCTTTTGAATTGGGAAGTGGGAAATTACAAACTGATTTTTTTCTATCCAAAGGAATTATCCATCAAACTACATGTGCTTACACTCCACAACAAAATGGGATAGTGGAAAGAAAACACAAGCATCTGTTAGAAACATCAAGGGCTTTGCTTTATCAGTCTCATTTACCTATTATCTATTGGGGGGAATGTTTATTAACAGCCACTTATCTCATAAACAGATTTCCTTCTTCAGTGTTAGATCATAAAACACCTTTTGAAATTCTTTTTAAATCTAATCCTGTTTACTCAAATCTAAGATGTTTTGGCTGTTTGTGTTTTGTTTCTACTCTTACTTCTCACAGAACAAAATTTGACCCAAGGGCTCTACCTTGTGTTTTTTTGGGATATCCTTATGGAAAAAAGGGATACAAAGTTCTGAACTTAAAGACAAAGAAAATAACAATTTCCAGAAATGTTGTTTTTCATGAAGAATATTTCCCTTTTTCATCTGATATATCACATTTTTCTCAAAAGATTTTTCCTGTTTCCACTCACTCTTCTGATTCTGATGATTATACTTCTATTTTTAATATTCCTGTTTCTAGTTCTAACCCTATTCTTTCAGATTCCACTATTTCAGACTCTCCTTCTCATATTTCTGATTCCCTTTCTACTACTCCTCCTAGGGATTCCAGTATTTCTCCTAGAAATCATGTCATTGATGATTTGCTTAGAAAGTCTTCTAGAATTACTAGGACACCTGCATATCTTAAAGACTATGTTTGTAATGCTCTTGACTCACGGATGTGAGTTCTACTGCTTCCTAAGTCCTGTTACCCTATTTCCTTCCCTTTCAACAAACTATCTTCCATTAATCAAGTCATGCTTACCTCTGTTTCTAGTGTCCATGAACTGTTAGCTATGAGCAGCAAAGACATGATCGACTGGCAGGAAGCAATGAACAAAGAATTATCTGCTTTAGAATTGAATAACACTTGGGATGTAGTTGAATTACCTCATGGGAAAAAGGCTTTACCTTGCAAATGGGTATATAAAGTCAAACAACATTCAGATGGTAGTATTGAAAGACTTAAGGCAAGGCTAGTAGTCAGAGGTGATATTCAAAAAGAAGGGGTGGATTCTGAATGAGACATTTTCACCAGTGGTGAAAATGACTACTATTAGATGTATCCTTGCTTTTGCTGTAAAGAAAGGATGGGATTTATTTCAGTTGGATGTCAACAATGCCTTTCTACATGGAGATCTTGATGAAGAAGTATATATGAAATTTCCTACTGGGATTACACCTCCTTCACCTAATCATGTTTGTTTGTTAAAGAAGTCTATTTATGGTCTTAAGCAGGCATCTCGCCAGTGGTATTCCAAACTCACTGCAGCTCTCAGTTTCAAAGGATATAGTCATTCTCTAAATGACTACTCTTTATTTTTTAAGAAAACAGACAACTCCATTTCTATTGTTGCAGTTTATGTGGATGATATTCTATTAACAGGTAATGATGTAGCAGCTTTACAAGATTTAAAGTTGTTCTTGGATGCTGAGTTTAAGATTAAAGATCTTGGGCACTTGCATTTCTTTTTAGGATTAGAAGTTATTCGCGAACCTAATGGTTTGATTCTGTCTCAACGCAAGTTCACCTTAGATCTATTATCAGAATATGATTGTTTGCATCTTTCACCTGTTTCTGCACCATTGGATCCTACAGTCAAATTGCAGGCACAAGATGGAATCCCCATGCAGGATCCAACTTCATACAGGCATTTATTGGGAAAATTGAATTACCTTACTCATACAAGACCAGATCTTTCTTTCACCGTGCAGCATCTTAGCCAGTATATGCAAGATCCACGGGTTCCTCATTTTACTGCAGCTTTACGTGTTCTCCGCTATTTGTTGAAAGATCCTGGTCTGGGTCTCTTTATGAACAATGATCCATCATACAAGTTGTTGGCTTTCTGTGATTCTGACTGGGGTACCTGTCCAGATTCGCGAAAATCTGTTAGTGGGTTTTACATATCCCTTGGTTCTTCTCCGATTTCATGGAAATCAAAGAAGCAAGCTTCGATTTCCCTCAGTTCTGCTGAAGCTGAGTATAGATCCATGAGAAGGGTCGTAGCAGAACTCACCTGGTTGGTTCGTTTGTTCGAAGATCTTACTGTACCAATTTCTTTACCCGTTCCTCTTCAGTCAGATAGCTCAGCTGCAATTCACATCGCCAAAAACCCTGTGTTTCATGAACGAACGAAGCATGTTGAAATCGACTGTCATTTTGTTCGCCAACAGTACCTAGCAGGTCTCATTTCTCTTTCTCATGTCTGTTCCTCTTCTCAGCTTGCCGATTTGTTCACCAAATCACTTGCTGGCCCTCTTCACCATAGCCTTCTTCACAAGTTGGGAGTGTCATCTTCCCCTCCAACTTGAGGGGGGGTGTTAGATCTGATCTCACAGTAGCACGAGTTTCAAAGTCTGCTTCAAGAAGAAGCTTCAAGAGAAATGAATGGCTAATGGATAAAGATAGGTTATTATTGAAAGAGAGATATTTTGGACATTTGGGTTGAGGAATTTGGGCTGAGGATTTTTTCATTTGGTTTGGACTTCTAGCAAAAGGTTTTGGGCCCAAACGTTTTGGTCTAGCAGAAGTATAATCACATACAATTTGGTTTCAACTTTTACAATAGTTATTTATTATTTCTTGTATTTATTTTTGTTTGTTAGAAATAGATCAATTAGAAATAGACACCTGTTTAGTTTGTTATAGTTTGTTAGTAGAAATATTCTTCAACACTTGTATAAATATAACACAAATTATACAGTTTTGGATATACAGAAAAAGAAAGAAGGAATCATTTCTGTTAGCATCTTGTTTAATTCTTGCAATCTTGTTTAATTCTTGCAAAAGGACGAAGTGATGATGTGATGAGGAAGACATAGTGATTAATTTTGGTAACTTTAATTTGTTGTTGTTAAGCTTGTGGTTTTCGCCTTGTTAATACATGACACAAGTTATAATGATTTATTCATGTGTGATATTGTTTTACATCAACTACTTTTCATTTAATTTTAACCTAATATATCATGGTATATAACGTGTTTTTTTTTTAGGTTAATTACTAATCTCACTTATTATAGTCAATTGAGTTTATAACATAATGTATTTCAGTAGTGTAAATAATTTTCATTTTCAAATTATAAAATCAGAAAAACGGGTAAAATTCATAAAACGACTAAGAGAGTCTATAACGTTTAAATACGTCTAGATACATATATCTCAAAATACATAAAATTAAATTTGTTCTAGATACATTATATCTAAGTAGATTCACATCTATATGGGAATATGAGAATATGGGAAAAATCCTATATTGTTAGGTCAAAATACCCATTTTGCTGAAGTAACATATCTTAATATTTATGAATTCAAATTTCATATTTATATCAAGGATATTTTCCTAGAAATATCCTTTTTATAACCTAATAGTGTAATTTTATTTTTTTTTACTCTAACCCATGTATGAACTTAAACTAATTGAATTTATCGGTAATATTATAGAGTATTTTTACACTATTGATGTATGTAAAAACTTAACATGCTCAATATTTATACTAAGCTAATAAATGCATAATGCGTGTTTGTACATATCTAGTATTAACTTAATTAAATGTTGCACTTTATTTGGAGCTACGAATAATGTTAGGAGAAAGGAAGAAGTTTACGTTTTTTTTTTCGGTTTAAATAAAGTACTATTCGCAGTTGTTCGTCTTTCATAAATCCAAGAATTTCACCTCTGACTATGAAATACGAACACCCCCGACTGTCCCTGTTAAGCCCGTTTCCTTGGCTGTTGTTTTGCTGGATAGTAGACAGGTACAATGGAAATCTCGTTAATCCATTCATGCGCGTCACTAATTAGATGAGAAGGAAGGAAGTTAATTAATTTTCCTAAGTACCAATGTTTCACATTGACATTGGTAGACATGCATTTTGTTTGACACAAAATAAATGAGTCCGGAGCCTAAAGGGCAAAAAAAATTGACAAAAATTTCAAAAGGGCATATCAATTTTTTTTTTTAAACCAAAGGGGCAAAATCGCTACTCCAGTAGCGATTTTGTTTTCACGCCGTAACTCCTGTTAAAGTTCAAAATCGCTGATCCACGAGCAATTTTCTCCAAAATATTTTTTCCTTTTTAAAAAGAATATCGCTGCCCGTGCAGCGATTTTGGCCAATTTTTTCTTTTTAAAAAATAAAATCGCTGCTATGGCAGCATTTTTATAAAAAAAAAAATTATATTCTTAAAAATAAATTCAGATTGAAAATCGCTCAACAGATAGCGATTTTAGTAAAAAAAAATATTTTTTAAATCGCTGCCTTGGTGAAATTTTTTTATTTTTTTTATAAAATCGCTGCCAGTATTTTATTTTATTTTTAAAAAAAAATAGCTGACTTGGCAGCGATTTTGGTGGAATTTTTTTTTTAATTAAAAGTCGCTGCCAAGTAAAGGAGTTGTTGACTGCAAAAGTGTATAAAGATGTGAATAAAAGATTCTCTCTCAGCCTATTTAGGATTTTTTATATACTTAGGTTGCCTACTAATAGTCAATATGTAATAATTTGGTAAAAAAAAAATTACTTTTAAAAATAAATTCAGATTGAAAGATAGCGATTTTAATAAAAACAAAAAAAATTTTTAAAAATCGCTGCCTTGGCAGCGATTTTGGTGAATTTTTTTTGGTCGAAATTGTTTTTTTTAAAAAAAAAAAATCGCTGCCTTGACAGCTGTTTTATTAATTTTTTTTTTTAAATCGTTTTAAATTTTTATTTTTTAGAATCACTGACAAGCAGCGAAATTCCCTTCCAATTTTTTTTTTTTTTTAATTGTTCAGACATTCACATGTCATATTAAAATAAAATTTCCTAACTCATATGCATGCCTAAAAAATAGAAAGGTTCACATGTTTCATTTAAAACATTCTTATAAATTGGTTTACTCTCCCTTCAAACTCCCTTCAGTCAATTACTCTTCTTTCAAAAAACTTCAAAAGTCTTTCCTCTATAAGGTAAGTTTTGATTTATTTTATTTTTAATTTTAAAAATTAATTTTTAACTTTTATATGGTATTTATGAACATATTCGTCTAAAAAAATTATATTAACATTAACACTTATTTTTATTTTTGTATATAGATATGCATCCGTCAAATATGTACATTGATGGAATGTACGCGTCCACCAGTGTTCACGGGACCAGGTCCCCTACAGAATAAAGTGCAGAAAATGAATAACACAAAGTAAATCAGGCACAATGATTTTATGTGGAAACCTCTTGCTCAAGGGGGTAAAACCACGACCTGTCACGCAAGACTTTTCAAACTGTTTTCACTAATCTTCTCAAAGCAAAAGCGAAAATAAGTTTACAACCACACATAGAGATTAACCTCCTAATCTCTAAACTAAGTAATACAACCTATTACTTAATGAGCCTAAGCATATACAACACTGCCCAACTAACCCTCACTGATTAATATAGACTTTTCTAAGCGGATACCACACCGCCCACTAAACCACCTAACTCTAGATGATTTAGAATTTGACTAAGCAACACACATGTTGCCCACTTAACCACCACCATCTAGACGATTTAGACTTTGAACAGATTTACAATGTAAGCACGAAAGTACAACTCCTAAAACACACTATGACGCTTGCAACTCGATCAGGTCCTTGTTGCGCTTGTCGGAGAACACTTCACCAAGATGGTCTTTGCTTGTATACTTGAGAATTTTCAAGATGCAAAGCCTGACAATACTCAAACTCAATAAAGACGCTTCAGCACTCTATCAGGTCCCTTTGTTGAGCATGAGTATTGTTCTTCCTTGAAGATGACCTTCTTTTCAAGATTCTGAATTTTAAGAGAAAATCCAAGTTTTGTTTGCCAAATCTTGAGTTTGTGTAATTTGGAAAGAGATAATATAAATCAACACAAACTCGTTGAAACATTCCTATTGGCTGAAGGCCTGCTGTTTAGAAAAGTTGTGCACCTACCACATCAGAGGTGGCAGCTTTTCTGACAGCCGTCTTGTCACCTTTTCACGTAAGCAATCTTGCAGGGACTGGTCCCTTGCAATGTTCTTTGGAAATTTTTGAAAAGGCTTGTTAGCTGACTTCTTCCTTTGAATGAATGAATTTAATATGGTGTTTGTCATGTTGAAAATATCAACCATAAAGAGTTATTATCCATTGGAGAAACACCCTCGTCTATTCTGATTGGTTCAGTACGCTGGCATCTTACCAATCACTGACAAGACAGCTTTACAGTTGTACCCCATTATGCATCTGGTGGAGAGAAATCTGCCTGGGAACAGGTCCCTTCATTTGTGAGCAACTGAAACAGACAATCTCGTTCACTTTTCTTATTGGTGCAGTACACTGCACTTTTCACCTACCACCTGACGTGACAGCTTTACAGTTGTACCCCATTTGAATCTAAATGAGAGAACTCTGCTAGGGACCAGGTCTCTGCATTTGTGAGGATCATCAAAACACATAGAATATAACATACGTACATCCTGGTCCAGTAGAGTATGATGTATTAAAAATTCTAGTTCATCATCGTTCTGAAGGAATTTGGAATGGTAGCTTAAGAGAAGAGAATTCTTGCTTATATACACATTGCGGTGATGTTGAATTGTGGCAACATATAAAATATCATCAATTACATCCTCGCATTCGTCAGTATTTTGAAAATTGTAGGTTTAAAGGAATTCTTGATGTAGGATGTGTGTCGTATGACTCCGGATTAATTTCTGCTTTAATTGAAAGGTGGCGTCCAGAAATGCATACCTTTCACATGCAAACTGGCGAGGCTACCATAACTTTACAAGATGTAGAAATTTTGTTCGGAATGGTAATAGATGGTAGTCCTATAATTTTAAATGGCGCTGATACTTTAGGAGTTTTGGGTAGACAAGAAATGATGTCTGAATTAACGGGATGATTACCCGATAATGATTGTTTTTATGGTGTTAATAGACTGATAACATATAAATTAATCGAGCATATTGAGAGTTTAGATGATATTAATGATCATTCAACTAAGCATGAGGTGCAACAAAAGTTTAGATTATTTTAAAAAATAATAATTTTTTTTTACCAAATCCCAGCAAATTATTAAATGTTGACTAGTAGTAGGCAACCTAAGTATATAAAGAATCCTAAATAGGCTGAGAGAAAATCTTTTATTCACATCTTTATACACTTTTGCAGTCAACAACTCCTTTACTTGGCTGCGATTTTTAATTAAAAAAAAATTCCACCACCAAAATAAAATAAAAAAATTTCACCAAAATCGCTGCCAAGTCAGAGATGTTTTTTTTTTTTAAAAAAAAAGATTTCACCAAAATCGCTGCCAAGGCAGAGATTTAAAAAGATTTTTTTTTTTACTAAAATCGCTATCTGCGGAGTGATTTTCAATTTGAATTTATTTTTTAAAATATTTTTTTTATAAAAACGCTGCCATAGTAGCAATTTTATTTTTTAAAAATAAAAAATTGGCCAAAATCGTTGCACGGGTAGCGATATTCTTTTTAAAAAGGAAAAAATATTTTGGAGAAAATAGTTCATGGGTCAGCAATTTTGAACTTTAACGGGAGTAATGACGTGAAAACAAAATCGCTATTCTAGTAGCGATTTTGCCCCTTTGGTTAAAAAAAATTGATATACCCTTTTGGAATTTTCGTCAAAATTTTTTGCCCTTTAGGCTCCGAACTCCAAAATAAACACCATTTAATTCGTTGCGTTTGCGTTTGGGTTATAGATCTTCTACTTAATTCTGGTTTTATTATAAGCATTTGCAAAGTAATTTAAAAAAAAGAAGTCATTATACAATTCTTCAATTAAATTGCAAATGTTGATTGTTCCTAGGGGTAGGGTGGGTGTATCAAGCCATTAAGAAATTTATTCTCACCCAATGTTTTGCATCATGCAAATAAAGAGTAAATTTTAGGATAGCAGATATAATAATCATATTAGTGCTCTATAGCTACATTTTTTCATTTGTGCTTCATAGCCATATTATGTTTGCTATGGAGCATCTGATTTGTATAAATCGTCGCGATTTGTACAAATCAGGCACTAATTCGTCTGTGCCTAAGAAAATTGTGTTTGTATATGTATATATTCTCAGTGTTAGGCTTGTTAATTGTATATGTATAAAAATACATAAGTCCTGCTGAATGACAAGAATAGCCGAATGGCAAGAAAAGCGAAACATATTTGCTGCGAATCAGAATTAAATGAACCAATTGCTATATCATTTAATTTGATTTAAATATTTGCTATTATATACAATTTTCCTAAATAAAAAGTACGTCTCCCTTTTGTCAAAAATAAAATTAAAAATTCTTTCTTTCTACTTTTTAATTTATACCTTAAATAGGTGTCACATCAACAATATATATTGTGAAAAGGGTTTTAAGAAATATTTTAAGTTGATCTCATGCCGTTTGTTATCTGAGCAACATAATTATCTCGTACTTAAAAATCATTGAATTTCATTCCACTAAATATGTTATACAAATAAATTGAAGAGAAACTTACATAAATTTTACTAGTTTAGGAGTTAATTACTAAGACACACTCTAATTTGCAATATTACATAATTTATCAAATTTTAGTGCTTCTAGATACGTTCAAATACGTCTAGATACATGTATCTCTGAATACATGAGGTCAAATTGGTTCTAGATACATTGTATCCAAGTGGATTCACATGTATTTGGGATACATAACAAATCTCGTTCGCCTCTCCCCCATCTTGCTCGTCACTCTCTTATGCATATTTAAGATACATGTGAATAACATAGATACATACAGATACATGTATCTAGTGTGTATCTAGTGTAATTCTCATATATCTGAGATACATAATAAAATCCCTGTCTCCTACCTCTCTATCTCTCACTCGCCTCTCTCTCTATTTTAGTGTATTTGGTAGGATAATACATGTAGCTATATGTATCTTTCTCAATACATGACAGGAAATTCTTAATTAGTGGTGAGATATATATGTACTATTTTAAAAATATTGATAATAATAGTATATATGTTAGTGAAGTATGTCTAATTAATTTATAGTACTCTAAGAGAAGATAAATAATTAGTACTTCATGAATAATTTATTTAACACATAATTCAAAGTGATATTGCTATGATGAGGAAAGCATAGTAATTTTCTTTTTGTTAACTTTAATTTGTTGTTGTTATATTTGTGATTTTCGTCTTAATGCATGCCACAATTTATAATGGTTTATTTACGTGTGGTGTGAGATATTGTTTTACCTCAATATCTTCATTTAATTTTTACCTAATATATGTGTAATATATATTGTTAGTGAAAAATATATGATTTTTACCATCAAATATTTGTATCCATGGCAATAGATAACATATCCTATCTAAGGATCCGGCTGATCTCTTCTCTCCATTTTTCTCAAGTTCCTATTTGGATTAATGACACACGACATACATTAAAATAAATGGTTAAGATTTAATTTCTCAAAGTGAATCTCTAATCATGATTTAATAAATAAATACATTATATATTAAGTATTAAAAATTATTATAATCTCACTATTTTAGGAACGTATTATCTTGTCCATAAATATAGGGAAAAAAAGTTCTCTTCCTAAATATTTTTTTGTACGTAAGATCTTTTTTTAATTTTCTTTTAAATAATCTTTTGAGAGGCTGAAATTACTACATAACCAATACAAATTCCCCTTTATAGCTTTACAGGAACCTATGGTTAGTTCTGCAAAGATTGAAAGGTACAGACACAAGCTTGGCTTACAACATTGCTACTGCAATTGCAATAACAAGATATGGCTATTTTGTTCCTCGGATTGGGTCATAGATATCTTGGAAGATTCAAAACAACAAGTCACTTGCAAACATGACTAAAGGCTGGCAAACAAAGTTCCTATCTACATGTGGAAAATCAATACTTATCAAGCATGTATAGCAAGCCATTCCCTTGCATTTACTAGCCACCATACATTCACCAAAAGGAGTGCGTACACAAGTTGAGAAAATACTCTCTAATTTTTTTGGAGAGGATATTATGGTAATGATAAACACCATTAGGTTTCTTGGGAAGCCATGTGTTACCCATACCAAGAGGGTGGAGCACAATTTAGAAGATTAAAGGATATATGTTAGGCTTTTTCAGCTAAAACATGGGGGAATCTCGGAACGGGTGCCTCATTATGTAAGGATTTTATGATTGAAAAATACTGTCAATCGACTCAACCCTTAATGAAGCATAGGAGGCCAGGTCAATCTCACAACTGGAAGGTAATGTGAGACATAAAGCTAGAAGTCGAACAAAAACTGATATGATTACCGAGAAAAGGAAATATATCTTTTTGGTTTGATAATTGGACAAACACTGGCCCTCTTATCAGTCACTTGCCTGATGGTACCTATTATTTTGAAGCTTATGTTAAGTTTTGATGATTTAACAGACTTAGGGATCTAACAAAGGACCAAATCCTTGTTATTGGGACTGACGACATGACAAATGAATGAATAAACTCAGTGTGAGGAATATTTGTGTGCCATCATCAAAAAGGGGGAAAATGTTATATTCTAGGTGTTTTGATGATCCTCACAAATGCAGGGACCTGGTCCCTGACAGAGTGCTCTCGTCCAGATTCAAATGGGGTACAGCTGTAAAGTTGTCATGTTAGGTGGTAGGTGAAAAGTGCAGTGTACTGCACCAATAAGAAGAGCGGACGAGACTGTCTGTTTCATGGGCTCACAAATGCAGGGACCCGGTCCCTGGCAGAGTTCTCTCGTCTAGATTTATAATGGTGCAAAGTTGTCCTGTCAGTGGGTTGGTGAAGTCGTCAGCGTACTTCACCAATAGAAACGGACGAGGTTGTTTGTCCAATGGACAATAATTCTTTTTGGTCGATATAATCAAAATGTCAAACAACAAGAAGATTCATTCATTCAAAAGAGACACAGAGTTAGCAAGTCTCACTACTAAAAAACTGCTAAAAAATGACGTAAGTAAAAGCGACGGATAGCATCGCTCCCAAAAGCGACGGACTAAGCGATGCCGTTCGTCGCTTTTTAATAAAATATTTTTTTTAATTTTTTTTAAAAGCGACGGACTGCATCGCCGAGTCTGTCGCTTTTTTTTTCGCGGAATTTTGCACCAACAATATATATAATAAATAATTAATTATTTTATATTGATAGATATGCAGTCCGTTGCTTTTTATTAAACATAAGTATTTATTAATTTAAAAAAAGCCACGCCGTCCGTCGCTTTTTATTAATTTTAATTGTTTAATTATTTTTTAAATTAGCGACGGACAACATCTTTATGTCCGTCGCTTCTTGGTCAAAATATCTGGTCAAATATTTTAAAAAAGCGACGGGCAATGTCTCTTTGTCTGTCGCTTTTTGGTCAAAATGTTGGTCAAACTCTTTTTCAAAAAAAGTGACGGACATAGAGACTCTGTCCGTCACTTTGAGAAATATTTTGATTTATTTTTATTTAAATCGTCTCCTGAGAACGGTTTTGTGTAAAATAAAAAACAAAAAAATTATAATACCGACTTCTGGATGTCGGTAAAATTAAATAGTATGTAATAAATTAATATTTTCAATTAACTTTAAATAAATCGTCCTCTGAATGACGGTTTTATATAAGTTGAAAAACAATTTAATATAAAATACCGACCTCCCGATGTCAATATTATTTAATTAACATGATTGTTTTTTATTTATGTTAAAATTTAATGTGATACCGACCTCATGAGGTTGTTATTTTTTATTAAATCTAATTACTTTTAATAAAAACGACATCCGAAGGTCGGTTTGTTTAAAATATTGCTATTAATCATAATTTTGCTATTGTGCATAATACTAAAATTTCATTTATACCTACAATTAATTGTTCAAAAAGTGTAACAATTTTTTATACTTTTATAAATAAAAAGTTAGAATTCGTGGAATAAATAAAAAAATATCTATAATCCATATTTAGAGTATGAAACTACGTTGATATGAATTAGGAGAAAATTATATATACTTATATTTCTAGAGTAATGTGCAAATTTTATCAGTCCGTCGTCTAATCATGAGCTTAATATCTCATCTCATGATGTAGAGGTGAAGAGCTAACATATAATCCATTCGAGTATGAAATGCGAGATAGTATTATTATATACGTTCGATCTTGAATGGATGTCAAGTGTAGTGATCACCTCCTAATTATGATGACATGTAAAGGATACTTCATTGGAGTATGAAATACGTTGATTAATTATATACTCCTCGAATAGTTTAACAAATCAAGTCTTATATACTAGTGGTTCAGATATGAAATACATTATCAATTAAAGAAATACGTATGATCAATTCAAGGAGATTTATATATTAAATTTGATATTGATAAACTTTTGTTGATCAATAAAATTAAATTTATATAATTAGAAGGTATATAATTTAAATTTATAAAATTAAACATCTGTTGATGCGTAGTTATATATATATATATATATATATATATATGTAATTTTAATGAATTAAATCAACCTAAATAAATTAAATTTATTAAAATTAAAACCCTAGGTCTAAGTGACAAGTCTCACTCCTCTCTCACTCCTCTCATCTCATCGGCGCCCCATCCCCACTTATCTCTGATCGGCGCCACGCCAGCATCCTCGATCGGTGCCACACCAGCATCCCCGACCGGGGCCACGCCACCATCGAAGCAGCAGCGGCAGGTTGCGCGCAGCAGCAGAGGCAGCTTACATTGGCCAGCAGCAGGAGGTCACGCCGGCGCCTCCATCCCGACCGGCGCCGCCTCCATCCCGACCCACTGCCCTTTTCCTTTAATTCAAGGTTAGAGTTTCATAATATTATTTTTAATTTCTTTCAATTTGAGTGTTGAATTAGTGTATTGAATTAGTTTTTTTATTGATTGTTAGTTAATTAGTAAGTGAATGATTTAGGGTTTTTGATTGTTAGTTTGAATTAGAGATTATTTGATTGTTAGTTTGTGTTTGTTGATTGTGAATTGAAAATTTTAATGTTAGGGTTAGTTTGAATTAGGGTATCTTAGGATTTGTTTGAAATTTGGTATTTCTTGAGTTAATTAGTTTGATTTTGAAATTGTAAAATTAGATTGAATTAGGGTATTTAAGGAGTTGCTTGAATTTGGGTATTATTTGAGTTAGTTTGAATTATTATTGAGATTTTAGGACTAATAGTTTGAATTTGGGATTAGGAATAGCTAGCTAGTTTGAATTTAGGATTTTAGCACTAGTTAGATTTTGGGATTTTAGGACTAGTTTGAATTTGTGATTTTAAGACTAGTTTGAATTTTGAATTTAGGACTAGTTTGAATTATTATTGAGATTTTAGGACTACTAATAGTTTGAATTTGAGATTTTAGCACTATAGTTTGGTTTTTGAATTCTAGGAGTACTTCCAATTTGTGATTTTAAGACTAGTTTGAATTTGGAATTTAGGACTAATAGTTTGAATTATATTTGATATTTTAGGCTAATTAATAGTTTGAATTTGGGACACTAGCTAGCTAGTTTGAATTTGAAAATTTTAGGGATTTGAATTACAACTTAATTAGAACTCATAATTAATTAAAACTTGAATTTACTATAAATTGAACTTAATTAGGAATATGAACTTGAAATTAGAACTTGAATTTGGAACTAATTAGCTTGAATATATAACTAATTAAGTTTAGAAATTAGATATGAACTTGAATTGAAACTTGAACTTATTAAAACTTGAATATATATAACTAATATTCTTGGATTTGAAGTTTATATTTAACTAATTTAAGAATTTTCGTGCTAGGCAACTGAGGAAGCTCAACATCTAAAAAAGTTGATACAAGACTATATTGCTTCTTTCATCAAAGTTGGAGATAAGGTTGGTGCTTCTAAATTTCTTAAGTTCAAGTACAATTGTTTTCAATAATGTGTTTGTGTCCATCTAGTATTAATACTTAGCTTTAATTTTACGAATAATATATTTGTTAAGCATAAGTACCAACACTAGTTGATCCTATTGATGACAAAATTGATTTTCTAGCAAGATCGATTTGTGTCCATCTAGTGTTCATGATATTAAGCTTTAATTTAGGAATAATGTGTTTGTTAAGCATAAGTACCAACACTAGTTGATCCTATTGATGACAAAATTGATTTTCTTGCAAGATCGATTTGTATCCATCTAGTGTTGACACTTAGCTTTAATTTAGAAATAATGTGTTTGTTAAGCTTAAGTACCAACACTAGTTGATCCTATTGATGACAAAATTGATTTTCTTGTAAGATCGATTTGTGTCCATCTAGTGTTGATATTAAGCTTTAATTTAGGAATAATGTGTTGTTAAGCATAAGTACCAACACTAGTTGATCCTATTGATGACAAAATTGATTTTCTTGCAAGATCGATTTGTGTCCATCTAGTGTTGACACTTAGCTTTAATTTAGGAATAATGTGTTTGTTAAGCATAAGTACCAACACTAGTTGATCCTATTGATGACAAAATTGATTTTCTTGTAAGATTGATTTGTGTCCATCTAGTGTTGATATTAAGCTTTAATTTAGGAATAATGTGTTTGTTAAGCATAAGTACCAACACTAGTTGATCCTATTGATGACAAAATTGATTTTCTTGCAAGATCGATTTGTGTCCATCTAGTGTTGACACTTAGGTTTAAATTTAGGAATAATATATTTGTTAAGCATAAGTACCAACACTAAACTAGTTCAAGTTAAAAAGTTTTTAAGTTATTTAAATAAGTTAAAATAAATAATGTGGTTTTGTTGATGAATTTAGTTATTGGAATTAAGTCAAAACTAAACTAGTTCAAGTTAAAAAGTTGTTCAAATAAGTTAAAATAAATAATGTGGTTTAGTTGGTGGATTTAGTTGTTGTATTAAGTCAAAACTAAACTAGTTAAAGTTGTTATGTTGTATAAATAAGTTAAAATAAATAATGTGGTTTAGTTGGTGGGTTTAGTTGTTGTATTAAGTCAAAACTAAACTAGCTAAAGTTGTTATATTGTTTAAATAAGTTAAAATAAATAATTATTTATAATATAATTGAATATCTATATTTTTGTAGATGGATCATCGTTTGTGGATGTACAATATGCATTATGAAACTGGTGCTGGTTTGAAACCTGAGTTTATTGACGGTGTTAGAAATTTTATTGAACATACAATGACACTTGACATTTTCGAGAATAATGGATTGGTTAGGTGTCCTTGTAGTGCATGTAAGTGTTTAAAATTTTTTAAACTAGATAGAGTTATGGTTCATTTGTATTATAATGGATTTAAGCCTAGATATTTTGTATGGATTGATCATGGAGAAAGTGATGGATTGGATGATATGTTTTATAATTCGATGCCTGTGGATGTATATAAAATGGTTGCGCCACATGGCCAAATGTAAGTTCTTATTCAAACTTTTAAATAAATAATTAGTTGATTTATATATATTGTTATAAATTTCAGTTTTTATTTATAGGAAAAAGAATTAGGATGCACTCCCATTGAACCAGAGGTTTTCAAGAAGACTCATGTCAGGAATAAATAAAATGAGTCGGATTCGGATGTGTGGGTGGAGGAAAGCGCCGAACGAACTTTTGTAAGTTATTTAATATGAATAATATATATTAATAGTGAATATATGATATGTATATATATTGCTGTCAATTTTTATATTTAATATGCAGAATGACTTTCATCAGTACGTCGCTGAGAATCTAGATAGTTCGGTCCAATTGACACAGGCTGTCACCCGCATTTGGAAAGAAAAAGTGGTAGGGGGACACACAAGGGTAGATGCTATGGTCTAGGCTCTCGAAATGATGTTAGACGACTCCAGTCAGGCTTAGAAGGTATTGAATCGTCACGTCAAGCCGAGACACTTGACGGTGTTCAAATTGCTGCTATGTCGAATCAAATAGCTAAACTTACAGCGACACTAGCAGAGTCGGACCGGAGAAGAGTAGCTGAACAAGAAAGCATGAATGAGACCGTTCAGCAAATCAAAGAAGATGTGATGAACCTCGCTCGTAGACCTACTACTTCGGTTCCCGATGACACCGACGACGAGAGTGATGAGGATGATTATGTAGATCTCACTCCCTAGTTTAGATCTCTGGACATTTATGAACTTTTTGAAACGAATTTTGAAAGACTTTATAATTCTTTAATTTATGATTTAGATACTTTTGAATGTTATTTTATGTTTTGTTTAGATTGTTTACAATTGTGTGTTTGATTGGGCTGAATAGTGTAGAATTGAATTGAATTGTATTTGCAGGTGTGCAATAGAAACTGCCAGTTTGGGCTGGCAAAAATATTGCAGAAAAAGCGATGGACAGCGAGGTTTTTTTCGTCGCTTTTCTGGATTTTTTTTTAAATCCCAAAAAAGCGACGGACATCGTGGTTTTGTCCGTTGCTTTTCTGGGTTTTATTTTTTAAAAGATCCCAGAAAAGCGACGAACACATTGTTCGTCGCTTTTCTGGGATTTTCAAAAATAAAATTTCCAGAAAAGCGACGGACAGCGTCGCATTTTAGAAATAATAAAAAATGAAAATTAAAATAAAGAGACGGAGTCCGTCGCTTTTATGAAAAAAATTTAAAAAAAAAGGCAAAAAGCGACGCAGTCCGTTGCTTTTTGAAAAGCGTCGAGCTAAAAAGCGACGAAAGTGACTGCGTCGCTTTTCCGTTGATTTTGACTAGAAAAGTGACGCAGTCCATCGCTTTTTGCCCTTTTTTTTTTGACAATTTTTTATTTGTGTCTTCTCAAGAACTCACAAAGAACATTGCAAGGCACCTGACACCTGGAAGATTGCGTATGTGAAAAAGACGACAAGACAGCTGTTAGAAAAATTGTCACCTCTGTTGTGGTTGGTGCGCGTCCTTTTAGAGAAGCAGGCTCTCAGCCAATGTGGTCATCTTAAGAGTTTTGTGTTCATTTAATATAATCTCTTAAAACAAAATACAAATAAAGATTTGACAAATGAAAAATTGGATTTTCTCTGAAAATTCATAAGCTTGAAAAGAGAAGGTCATCTTCAAGGAAGAACACTGCTCATATCAACAAGGGACATGATGGAGTGCTGAAGCGTCTTGTTGTATTTAGAGCTTTGTGTCTTATGTGCTTAAATTGTAAATTTATTCCTAAGCTATAAAGAAATCAGATATTTGTACATTGCAAGAGAAAAGTCTAAATCAGTTAGAGTTGATTGATTTAGTGGGCAACATTGTTGTTGCTTAGTTGAAGTCTAAATCATCTAGAGTTAGGTGGTTTAGTGGGCAATAAAGTTGTTTCTTAGTTGAAGTCTAAATCATCTAGAGTCGGAGTGGGCAATAGACTTATTGCTTAGTTCTTTCTTTGTAGTAGAGTTGCTATATTGAGGGGGAAGGGATTTAGAGTTAAATTCCTAGGTTACAAGAGTCTGTAATCTGAATCATTTCTCCATTTGAGTGAAATGAAGTTTGGATTGAAATCATGTGAGTACAAGTCGTTGTTTTCAACGCCCTTGAGCAAGGGAGTTTTCACGTAAAATTCTTGTGCTTGATTTACTTTGAGCTATTTATTTTCCGCACTTTTATTTTTGTTACTATTCTTGCTGAGTCAAGGGACCTGGTCCATTGACTGATAGTGGATGCATACATTCCAACAATTGGAATCAGAGTATGGGCTCTCTATCTGGTTAACACCAAGAGAGAGATTCTTGCGAAGAATGGCTACTCCACTAAGCTTGCAAGAAGGTCGGTCTCCAACGAAGTCACTTCTGTTTGATGGTCAATACTATTAGTGGTGGAAAAAGTGCATGTTTGACTATATAATAGCTGAGGATTATGAGTTGTAGGATGTTATTTGTGAGTGTCCCTATGTGCCAACTATAAAAGTAAAATATGGGGATGTCACAAGGGTTGTTCTCAAAATTCGACAGCAATACAATGACTTTGACAAAAGGGAAATTGAGAAAAATCACAAAGTTAGAAAGCTCTTAATGTTTGGAATCGGAGCAAATGAATATGATCTGATTTCATCTTGTGAATCAGCCAAGGAAATATGGAATCACTTGAGAATAGTGTACGAAGGTACTGAGCAAGCAAATAAATCTAAGTTAGATCTCTAAACTACTCAGTTTGAAAGCTTTACCTTGGAAGAAGGTGAATCTATTCATGAAATGCATACTAGATTCTCCACCATTACAAATGAGCTCATGTTCCTAGAAGAACATGTCACTGCGTGGAAGCAGGTTACTAAGATATTGGAGATTCTTCCGAGATCTTGGACTAATGAACTTGATATTGTCTATGAGGTAGGGGATCCTGAAGTACTGTCAATAAATGCTCTATTTGAACATCTTCAAGTTCATGAGATGGACAGAAGAAAGGAAAGTCTCACTCTCAAAGGCAAAAACAAGAGAAGGGACCCAATCCCTGATAAGAAAGGAAGAAAAGTTGGTGTTTCTGACAATGTAGTGAAGAAGGCTCTTACTGTCTGGGGTGATTCCTCAAGTGACTCATAAGAGTCAGAACATCCTGAAGATGCATCCATGCTTGCAGTCAAAGATGATGAAGATGTGTTTGATGCCATGTTTGCTTTTACGGCAAAATCTGATGATGAAGAAGCTGAAGAAGAGGTAACCCTTTCTGATCTTAAACAAAACTAGCATGTTTACTTCATTAAGAAGTTGAGAAGTCTAGCAGCTATTTTGATTGACTCTATCATTGAGTTGACAACTGAAAAGGACTTGATGAACAACAACCTAGATATCTTTCATGAAGAAAAGGTAGTCTTGGTGGACCATATGTCTGTTGTGAAAGAACAATTAACATTTTTGGAAACTGAAAACCTAGAACTCAGGGAAAAATTAAAGATGTTGAGTGAGAAATGTGGCAAAGGAAAGGGAGAAGCTAGCAACTTGCAAATCGAGCTAGAAAATAGCTTGAATACTGCTGAAACAAAACTTGCATTGTCCTTGGAGAGAAATGATCAGTTGGAGAAGGACCTGGTCCGTCTCAGAGAAGAACTAAAAAATTCTCTCAAATGGACTAATTCTTCAAAATTGCTGGCCAATCTTACCAGTCAGGGTCAAAATGATGGAAAGGGTTTAGGAAGCTTGAACATAAGTCCTTATAATCCTTATAGCAAATATGTGTCGTGTCTCTAACAATCTGTTGTGTTTTCATTATGGTCGTAATGGTCATCTGAAGAAGGAGTGTCCAGCTTGTAAAAGGACTCAAGAAAATTCCTCAAACTATTCCAAACAGAGGAACAAACAGAAAAAGAGGCCTGGTATGGCTTCTGGTCTAAGTTGAAGAAAACTAGTCTGCCTCATTGGACAAAAGATTTCCATATCACTTTGTTAGCTGCTTGCTTACTGGGAACTCCATCTCAAATGGGTTCCCAAGGTTAACAAGTGATTTGTTATGCAAGTGAAAGGAGGTAGCATCAGTCAGTGTTGGTTTATGAATGGTGGATGCTCAAAGAACATGACTGAGAAAACTAAAAAACTTCCTCTCTCTCAAAACACTTCAAGGTGAAGGTGTCTCTTTTGGCAATGGCAAGAAATGGTACCGTTTTGGTGTAGAAAGGACTTGAAAGTCCATGTAACACTCTTTTGAAGTTGTGTACTATGTCAATGGGTTGAAGTACAATATTCTAAGTGTTTCACAGATTTGTGATAAATAAAATTGAGTTAAAGTTTTTATCAGATAAATGTGTGTCACAAATTTGCTCTCTCGGGTGATGATCTTAATAGAAAAGAGATTCAAAAACATGTATATTGCTGATTTGAATACTGCTCGTAGTGACAGTCTCACTTGCCTTAGTGCTCAAGGTGAAAATGTTGAGGTATGACACAAGAGGTATGCTCATGTGAGTGCTTCTCTACTACAAGAACTTGTGTCAAGTGACCTGATCCCCAGTCTGCACAAAATGAAATTTGCAAATAACAAAGGTTGTGACGTTGGTGGTAAAGAGAAGTAGATCATACCATCCTTCATGTGGAATAAGCAGTCTTTTAATCTTCCAAAGAACCTTCGGGCTGAAGTGGTGAATGGTACATGTTCTGTGACCAAAATGATGATATTGAGAAGTTTAATCTCAATAATGTTGAAAGAATATTTGTGGGATATTATTCCTCCAACAAGGCTTATCGGGTGTATGAAAACAAAAATTGTGCATTGAAGAAAGTATTCATGTGATTTTTGATAAGTCTGGAATAATTGAGAAGTTGCAAAATAAAGAAGATTCTGAGATGAAAGAGCTGCTTCAGATTTAGAGAAATGGTCTAAACAGTGAGCTTGCTGAAGAATATCCTTTTCATGAATCCAACAACCCCAAGAAAGCTAATGCAGATGATGAACCTAATCAGGGACTCGGTCCGGTAGGACAATGTTGAACAAAGATGATACAGTTTAAACTGATAATGTGAATTCTGAAGGTGAGACTGAAGAAGCTGATCAAGCTCAGTTTGAAAGAAGAAAAGTATGACACTCGGTTCCCGACAAGCTGACAGGTTATCCAAGCACCTCTTCAACAATGGCTTCAAAAGAGGTAAAATTGACAAAATTATCTTTTTGAAATCACAAAGGAAAGGACTTGGTGATTTATCAAGTATATATCGCTGATATCATCTTTGAAGAAAGTGTTGTATGAAGAGTTTTCTGCACTCATGAGTAGTGAGTTTTGAAGTGAGCATGATGGAAGAATTAAATTCTTCATAGAGCTACAGATCAAACAAACCTCTAAAGGTACCCTTGTTTGTCAAGAAAAGTTCATCAAGGAGCAGCTCAAAAGGCTTATCATACTTGAAGTCAAGATAATGTTAAAAAGAGGCAAATACATCATGAAGTTTTGCAAAATGGAAGATCAAGTGGCCGACATCTTCACCAAAGCTCTAAGCAAGGACCAATTTGTCAAGAACAGGGACCTGGTTCCATTCTGACAATCGGAATACTTTTTGATTTGGAGGAATAAGGTGATGCTGATCATGCAGGCTATCTAGTTGATAGAAAGAGTACCTCATGAATGGCTTATGTTCTAGGCTGATCTCTCACTCATTGGGAACTAAAAGGCAAGATTCAATTTCTCTTTCAACAGCTGAGGCACAGAATGTAGCAAATGCAGCTTGATGTGCTCAACTCTTGTGGATCAAACAGCAACTCGAAGCTCTTAGAAGACCTAGTTGAGATAATCAAACTGAAGTTGGAAATGCTGAAACCTGATTGAATGGATCCTACCTGAAACAATCAACTCTCTCATGGCTATGTAAATAGAGCAGGTATCCTTGTTTTTCAGTTATATATGTTTTATCAAGTTCAGTCTCATACCTTTTGTAGGTATACACACATGGAAAAAGGGCTGAAGGAAAAGGGAGGTCAAGACAAATCTAGGCAATCACATTCAAACTACAGAGAGGGACCCAGTCTGTCATTTAGGTATCTGACCGCTGTCCCATCTTTTGAATACCAAAATGACACTTCCCTTCACATGATATACCCTTTTCACTTCCTTTATACTCTATATTTCTTTTTAAATTCCCTTCCAAAATCAGAAAATTTTAAAATCTTCTTTTCTCCTCTCTCAAAATCACTTCAAATGGTTAAACCCTTTTGTTCTTATTGGAGAATTTTCTAATGAAGAAATTTTTTAGTGTGAAGAGGGACTAGGTCCAATAAGTAAAAAGAAGAAGGTGGGAAAGATATGTTTAAAAAGGAAGAGGTTGATATTCTGAGAATTCAAAGTATTCTGAATAGGATGGTGTCTGACCTTAAAAAAAATGATTTTTTTTAATTGAAATGGTCCCTCAATTATTGATCCATTAATCTCAGAGGCCTTGAGTAAGTTTGATTTACCAATCTTTCTATCATTAGAAACTTATCAGGCTAGCGTTGGAAGCTATGACAGTTGCTCTTGCTAACAAGGATACTGAAATGGGTTGCCTAAAGGCTCAGTTTCTGAAACAGCACTATCAGAAGGACCAGGTTAAAAAAAAATCGACAGCCCTGAAGATTCAACATGAAGCCTGGGCAAAAAAGAATGTGAACTTAAAGAAAGGCTTCTGAAGGAACCATGCTAAGGGATATGCTCCACTAATTCTTTTCTTTTAATCCCTTACTACTAAGCCATCCCCTCGCTCCCTAAATTCTCATATTAGTCCTCATTCCTCTTTTTCTTTCTATTGAAACTGATTGGGTATTGTCTTGGTTCTCATTCGTAATGATATCTGCAATGCTTTGATGACTGATCTTTTATTTCTGAATAAAAAATGCCTCATTTCTACTGACTTGTCTCATTACTTTATGCATTTTTACTCATGCCCAATGTTGCCCAAGTGGCCATGAATTTGCGTAAACTACATTTCTAGCAACTTGGTTTACTACTTTAACCATTTTTTATGATGTCAAAAGGGGGAAGATTGTTAGGGTATGATTGTTAAGGTATGAGGTCAATGATAACATGGTCATGTCGATAGGGGGAATCAAGTGTTACTTGAAGAGGGCATGGTCATAACGATAGAGGGAAGAAATTGAAAAAGTTTGTCATCATCAAAAAGGGGAAAATGCTATTTTGTTGTTGATGTGAAGTTTTGATGATTTGACAAACTTCGGGAATGATGTAAAAGGGGGACCAATCCAGTTACCTGAAGAGGCATGCTGAAGGGGGGAACTAGTGAAAGAGGGAAGAAGGCGAATAAATCTGTTATCATCAAAAAGGGGGAAAATGTTATTTTGGAGCTGATGTTAAGTTTTGATGATTTAACAGACTTAGGGATCTAACAAGGGACCAGATTCTTGTTATTGGGACTAACGACATGACAAATAAATGAATAAACTCAGTGTGAGGAATATTTGTGTGCCGTCATTAAAAAGGGGGAAAATGTTATATTTTAGGTGTTTTGATGATCCTCACAAATGCAGGAACCTGGTCCCTAGCAGAGTTCTCTCGTCCAGATTCAAATGGGGTACAACTGTAAAGCTGTCATGTCAGGTGGTAGGTGAAAAGTGCAATGTACTGTACCAATAAGAAGAGCGGACGAGACTGCCTCTTTCAATGGCTTACAAATGCAGGGACCCGGTCCCTAGCAAAGTTCTCTCGTCCAGATTTATAATGGTGTACAACTCCTGTCAGTGGGTTGGTGAAGTCGTTAGCGTACTTCACCAATAGAAACAGACGAGGTTGTTTGTCCAATGGACAATAATTCTTTTTGGACGACATAATCAAAATGACAAACAACAAGAAGATTCATTCATTCCAAAGAGAGAGATTTAACAAGTCTTCTCAAGAACTCACAAAGAACATTTCAAGGGATCTGGTCCCTACAAGACTACGTATGTGGAAATGACGACAAGACAGTTGTCACCTCTACTGTGGTTGGTGTACGTCATTTTAGAGAAACAAGCTCTCAGCCAATGGGGTTGTCTCAAGAGCTTTGTGTTCATTTAATATAATCTCTTAACACAAAACACAAATAAAGATTTGGCAAACAAAAACTTGAATTTTCTCTGAAAATTCATAAGCTTGAAAAGAGAAGGTCATCGTCAAGGAAGAACACTGCTCATATCAACAAGGGACCTGATGGAGTGCTAAAGCGTCTTGCTGTATTTAGAGCTTTGTGTCTTATGTGCTTAAATTGTAAATCTATTCCTAAGCTATAAAGGAATCAGATATTTGTTCATTGCAAGAGAAAAGTCCAAATCAGTTAGAGTTGATTGATTTAGTGGGCAACATTATTGTTGCTTAGTTGAAGTCTAAATCATCTAGAGTTAAGCGGTTTAGTGGGCAACAAAGTTGTTGCTTAGTTGAAGTCTAAATCATCTAGAGTCGGTTGGTTTAGTGGGCAATAGAGTTATTGCTTAGTTCTTTCTTTGTAGTAGAGTTTATACATTGAAAGGGAAGGGGTTTAGAGGTAAATTCCTAGGTTATAAGAGTCTGTAATCTGAATCATTGCTCCGTTTGAGTGAAATGGAATTTGGGTTGAAATCCTGTGAGTACAGGTCATGGTTTTCACTGCCCATGAGCAAGGGAGTTTCCACGTAAAATCTTCATGCTTGATTTACTTTGATATATTTATTTTCCGTACTTTTATTTCAGTTATTGTTCTTGCCGAGTCAAGGGACCTGGTCTGTTGACTGATAGTGGACGCATACATTCCAACAGAACCAATCCCAAGAATATCCTGATAAAAGAAATATTTAGGAATGAAATGTGGCAATATGAGTCACTACAAATGGGTGGTACCACCCTCAGTTAGAAACATTGTCGACAAGCAAGTCATTTCCTTAAGCCAAGGGTCTCCGGACAAAGCTGTTTGGAGTGCTACTAGTAGTGGCATTTTTCTCATCATGGGAACTCTTCAGGCAAAAGAAAAACAAGTCAGACTATATCACAAAAATATGGAACAAACATATCCCATTCAAAATGGCTTTTTGATCTGGAGAGCAATTAACAGACTACCAACAAACAAAAGGGTGTCCAAGTTTGGTCATAATCTGGAAAGGAGGTGTTACTATTGCTCCCCTCCAATCACACAATTGGAATTAAATGAGCATTTATTTTGCGCACGTGACTTTGAATAGACAAGGTTTCCCCTTTTTCTTTTGCTGCTTATATCAATAAAATTTGGTCCTGTTGATTTTAAAAAATAATAATAAAAAGTTCTATATGGGGTTTGAAAGTTAAAGTTATGTTTGGACATGAAAATCTATTAAAAAAAGTTGAGTGAAAGCTTTAAAAAAATCTAAAATCTAGTTTTCAAACTTCAAATTATATATTCTAAATTTGGATTTTAAATAATGGGTTAATTCAATAAAAAAAAAAAAAACACTTATGAAAAATAATTTTCAAATATTTTTACAAATTTTGAAAATATATGTATGAACAAAGGAATACAATGATTACGGGTACATCATAAATTACATAAAATAAACAGTAAAACAATAACAACGTAGCGCCCATGGCCTAATGGATAAGGCGTCTGACTTCTAATCAGGCGATTGTGGGTTCGAGTCCCACTGGGCGTGTATCTTTTTTATTAATTATGCAAATTCCATTTTACACTGCTCTAAAATCGAACTAAATTTTAAAAATATCACGTGGCTTAAAAATATTACATCACTCATCTTTTTATTCAGTCATTAATGGTTTTGGACCGGATTTGAATAAAAGAAGGATTGGATTTTTTTAGTTAGATGGGGTCTAGAGTAGGGTTGTTCAAAATCGAACTGAAATCGATAATTCGAATTGAAAGAAAGTTATTGGTTTATCAGTAATGAGTTATTGGTTTAGCAGTTCAGATAAGGGTTTTGATTCAAATTAAATGCTATAACCACATACGTTTGATTTAATTATAACCTGTAACAAACTGTTGCCATTCACCTCTCTCCCTGAAATTCTCGCTCGCCACTCTCGTTTCTCGCTGACTCCCTCACCTCTCTCATTTTTATACAAACACAAATGTATAAAATGTGTTTGTGTTTGTATAAAGTGAGAGAAAACTGTATATATACATATCTTTTCGTTCGGCTCTCTCCCACAGAGAATAACGCTCGCCACTCTCCCAGATCTCGCTCGCCACTCTCACTTTATACAAACACAAATGTATAAATTGCTTTTGTGTTTGTATAAAACGAGAGAAAATTGTATGTACAAATACAAATACATATATTTTCATCTTATGCACTTATAATTATACAAATATAAATCTTCTCCTGCCCGGTTTTCTTTTGTCTTTCTCGCTTTAACAAACACATATTATACAATTGATTCTTTTGTATATGTATACCGAAACATATTATACAATTGATTTTTTGTATATGCATACCGAAATATACATATTACATACAAATATAATTTTTATGTTTGCTAAACCTAATTTTACTCTTTTTAATAAGAGATGTATTCACTCTAAAACACAAACTTAAATGATTTATTTCCCCTTTTACTTTGGTTAAATCGTAATTGAAACATAACTAGGATAATTTTAGAGATATGCCTTAAATTATACTTTATTACACCAACTTCCGTATAATTTTATCTTCGTCATTTTGATTTCTTTATAACATTCTTTTAACTTATTTACTATTAATATAAAAAAATAATTTGCCCTTATTGATCACTCTTTTATTTAATTTACTATGAACATCCTATCTGAAAAAAAATAAATTCTTCGTATATTTGCTAGTTTTTAATTTGAATCCAAGGAAATTAAATAAATATTTTGCATAATGTCATTAATCTATGAAAATAATCTCTTATGGCTACTTACAAATTGAATAAAAATAAATTATTTTTTCATATCTTTTAAATTAAAAATGAAGATCTCTTAAATGTAAAAGTAAAAATCTGTTGTGAAAAGATATAAAACTAAAAATAAAATTTTGTAAAAGAATGTAGCACAAAGTCTCTCGTGTCATCTTGTGATTAACTAAAGAAAAATAAAGATTGATTTCAAAAATTGATATTGACATAATTTTTCATTTTGATACTTTAAACAAGAGATAATACCTGTTGATCACTTGCAATACCAAAATTTGTACCAAATGAGACACTTCTTTTGTAATAAGACAAAAATGTAATGTATGTGTTACACTGGCGACCGACATATGAAGTGTTGAATTAAATGACATTTTTTATTTGTGCTCGAAATAATTCTGAAACAATGAATTTTGAGTTTAAAAAAATAGTAAAAAGTATTTTATCCATTTCATATTTACTTGGTCTATGTTAATTTGACAGGCCTCTATGTTGTCAAAAACAGCTCTATTTGTGAGGAGTGGTTTTGAAATAACTGAGAATTCACCAACTTCTTTCAGTTCTTGCATTTACAAGATTGTAGCATACAAATTAAATGTGGATGTGCATTTCATCAAAAAGAAGAAGAAAAAAGCTGTGGTGAAAATTATCTACTATACTCTAGACGTGATAATTGAGTTTATATTGATAAGTATTTTTGTAGGAGAATCGATCCCCTGTACCCTCTACAATTTCATTTCATTTTAAAAAAGTCTGGTCGAAATGCAGATAAATAGATATCACCGGTTCTGGAGAGTTTCAATTGCCTTTTTCCACTGCATTGCTCGTTGTTTAGCATCCTCGAAAGACATAACTTTCTTTGGCTGTATGATCACAAGATGCATGAACATACAAAGATTGAGTCAACTTAAAATTCATTTATCAAAAGCAATCATTAAAAATAGTAAGAATGATTGGGGATCTTGAGCAAACAAAAACAGGCTATTAGGTTTGCATAGAAAGCAACAGGACTTAACTGTGCAAACCTTGAACTGTGAAGGGCTTATGACTTGAATATTAAGATCGTTAGAATTGTCGGACCATATAATATTCCCTTTGACCACCAATTTTGAGGGGTCTACGTAGATCAACTTTGGCTTATTTGTCAGGATAAGCTGAACTTTCTTGCTTGTAAGCTTCTGTATCTTTTTCACATTGGAAATCATAAGAACAGATTCACCAGGCTCCAAAAACTGCTTCCTGTTGATGCATCACAAGAAACACGTTGACATGCATTACCGATAGACAAGGACTGAGAGAGGGAAAACGTTGTGCAAAATAACAAAACAAAGGAGTCGGCCTAAAGCAATCCATGCGCATGAGCCTGTCCATAATAAAGTGTGCAGTTGAGGGTTGCCATGTCCCGCTTACTAGGTCCAGAAGAGTAGTTGAAACATTACAACATAGGCTTAGCAGAGTAAGAACAAGCTTCTACGGGAAACTTAATGCAAGACACTCAATGTTATTTGCACTACAAGTTGATCCTAATGAATTAATGAAGCAAAGACTGCTTCCCTTTTGCCCAATTAGGAAACATGAAGAGCCATCTGAAGCTGAAGATACAAGGCAAGAAACTGGCACCCAAATAGAATACGACACTTTTTTACATGTTCAAACACAAATATCAAAGTATAGTTGTACACAAATCACAAGGTTAACCATAGTTAAAAGTCAAACCAAGAGTTAACAGCTAAGATATCCCACAGGTGTTAAACCTACCATTTTGAATCAAATGAGTCGATTGAAGCAAGCCTGGTAACGCTACCAACTTCAGAAGAGGATGTTGTACCACCATTTCCATCATTAGTTCTAGCTGAACCATCCCCGATATGTGAGGGATTCCATGAAGGATCTTGATCTTCACCACTGCTACGAGTAGAGTGCCCCTGAAGATTTGAGATACCCTTTTAATACTTCTATAAATAATCAACTCTTTAAGAAAATTTAGATAAAGCTTCAAGGATAAAAATAAAATTGCCATACTTTTGGCTCTGCAGCAAGCCGTGGAGGAGTTTGTAACCTTAAATTATCCCAATCAACCCCGCTAAAGAAAGGATGGTTTTTCAGTGAAGCATAACCATCAGGTCCAGCACCTGGTCTTCGGCTAGGATCAATATCCTGAGTCGTTTGGATGCAAGTTAGTTGGCAAAAGAGATTTTCTGATATGTACAAATGTATAACGTGTGTATTTTTGGAAATATAAACACAGGCACATTTATGTGCTTCTTTTACTTGGAATGAAATGCAATTTTAAGACTACTTTCTATTGGAATGTTGAAGATGTTTATCAATTGTGTTCTGCATTATTTTAGAAATGGCATATACATGCCATGTTGGACACAATATTCTCTCTACGTGCCATAAAAAGACAAGGTATGTAGTGCTACAGACGAATGCTGTAGTCTAAGACCCAAAATAGCAAAAAGATGCATGCATTGGATGTTTCATAAAGCTAGATAGACAAACAAATATGTTTCTATCTAAGATCTTATCCCTGCTTCAAGTCTAAGGGGCACACCAAAAAAAAAACCTGAACATGTAAACCAAGCCAAAGTTTTGGTTGACCTAGGGGTTGCAAGCTCGTATAATCCAATTACACAAAGAGAAACCTATGTCAATCAAGATGCAAAAGTCATCCTTCATTAAATAAGGCCCAGTGGTGTATATTGCTGGTGTTATGCTCGTGGAATAGAAAGGGTTTAGCGAATCACCAAAGTGCACTAGTCAAAAATATTTGGCTAAGCTCATCGATGTATTAATCAACTGATAGAATAAATTGAGAGGCATTTCAGAAAAGGACAAAACGAAGAATGGGGGAAGAAAAAATAAGGAACCACAAGATGCAAGTAAATATTAAAGATGAATTATAACTTACAAGCAACTGATCAATGAGATCTCTGGCTTCATTTGAAAAATGATTTGGGAACCTGATATCTCTGGCAATGATTCTTTGAAAAATGAGCCATTCACTGGTATCTTTAAAAGGAGAAAATCCTGAAAGCATTTGATATAAGGTGCAGCCAAGTGCCCAGAGATCATTTCTGGTAAAACACGTCCAAAAGGAATGATTATGTTTTCATTCAAAAATGCATAATTCAGGCAATACCATCGAAGTGTATAGAAACTAATACCAATCAACTAAGATTCAGAAAGAAGTAAAACAACTTGGCTTTTTCAAGGGAAGGGTCCATACCCAAAAGTTGCAGGAGAAGAATTTAAAACTTCAGGAGGGACATATGCAGCTGTCCCCACAAAAGTGCATGCCTTGTCATCTGGAGGAAAGAAAGAGCACTGATTCAGCAACGAAAATGACATCAAAATACACTATTTTGTGCCAATATGATTCTGATTTCTCACAACAAGCAAGATATACCTGATGCTGCATTTGGAAGTACTGTTATTCTGCTATCCTGCATGGGTTTTACACTGCCAAAGTCCGCGATTTTAATATGTCCATCTGAAGTGAGTAGCAGGTTCTCTGGCTGCCATAAATAAAAACTTTCAAAATTGTCCTAGAATATTCTGTTGACACAGCAATCACATAGTAAAAGTACCTTAATATCTCGATGAATCAATCCCATACTGTGTATATATTCAAGAGAATCTGTCACTTCAGCTGCATAAAAACGTGCTTCATCCTCAGACAAATGACCTTTCTGCACCAACCAAAATAAAATTTTAATAGGAAACGATTTACTGGCTTTCCAAGCAAAAGAGAATAGTAGTGGATTGTGGAATTGTTCACACACTTCAGAAATGGGAAATCCTGCACTGCCAATGATATCAGAATAACTGGACAAGGAGTATTTAGAAAGATGATTGTTCTTTCCAGAAGGAACAAAAGGCTATATCAGATTCAGGAAGTCAACCACATTACAAAGTTCAAGAAGAAAATATATGTTACCAAGACAAATCCGAATATGCCACAAGCGGTTCACTAGTGATAACATTTTTTTTTTTTCTGTTTTATGTTGTGATTTTCGATGCTTATGGGAGAAACTAAAAGAACACGTATATCAAGTTTCTTCATTTACTCACCCTGGTAATTTGATCAAAAAGCTCGCCACCTTCACAGGACTCTAGTGCCATGTCTTCACAATAGGGTAACATGAAATTAGAAGGAGAAACATCAATGTTCGACAAGAAACGCCAGGCATAAAGAGTGGAAAAATATCCTTAAAAGAGAATGTGCAAAATACTAAACATATCAGCAAATATGTGAAAAAAACTCACATAGTGAAAAAGTGTCTTGGAAGGTGAAAAATAGTCGCACAATACCAGGATGATCCAGCTGATCAAGTACAATTCTTTCTAATTTCACATAGGCAGTCTTATTTTCTTTAGTGATGAACTTTTTGTCCATGATCTTCAAGGCATAAACATTCCGTGTGTCTTTCTTTTTTGCTCTGACAACCTGATAGTGTACACAATTTGCATCCAAAACCTCAATAACAATTCATGATTTATTTACCCAGAGGAAAATCAAGAGGGGTGAAAGAAGAAAAACCACATATAAGAAGAGTTTGGTAGTTACAATCCCTGAACTGGACCTCTGCTTTAGGAGTGTGATCACCAATTAATACCACCAAGAATTGCTTGAAAACTAAAACACATCTCAAAGACGAACTTACTAAAAAAAATTTCTTTAATCTAAAAGAGACTACTTCTGCAACAAATAGCTAATCTTCATTTTTTTTTCCATTTTTCCTTCTGTGCGAGTCATTTGGCAGATACTTTATTACAAAGACATATACTAGCTGGTTTCAACTATTGACTATTAAGTGAATGATGGAGAAGAGCTAGAAATGAATAAAGACATCTTGAAGATGAATAAAAATGACACCCGAAATCAACAAGATAACTCATTATATTGAAAAGCATGGTAAGACATAACAAATGAAAAGAAAATCCATGGTCGACATTTCAATTAATACCAGACCCCTCCCCCATACCCCTCACAAGGGAGGCTAAACCATAATGAGCAAAAAAATAAAGCAAGATGATAAAACCAGAGAACATCACCACACTTGAGCACAAAAAGGAAAAAGGAAAAAGTTGAGCAGAATCTCAAACTAGACTTCTTCCAAAATACCGAATAAAGACATAATAAAAAGGATTAAAATCTGACCTTTGAATAAGAACCAACTCCATAGATCTTTCCCAATTCAAAATCTTGGATTGTGAAATTTTCCTGAGGTGCTCTGAATGCAAAGCTCTTAGATCTTTGAGGATTTGGTAAAGTGTTCTCTATCCTAAGCTTTGAATCTAATTCTTGCTCCATCATCAGCTGCTCCTCCTCTTTCCCTCCACCAATGCCAACATTTCACACTAAAATTCCTTCTCTCACCACCACCACTTCTATCAAATTTTATGCATATATTTTTAAATTTGTTTTATATATGGAATGCTATCACTACTTCCTTCTTTCTCCCCCAAGAAAATCAGGGGTTTCAATCCCTGCAAAAAAATTCAGTCCCTGAAAATTTTGGCAAAAAAAAAGAAAAATTTATCAATTTTTACCAACAGAAACAAGGAGAACCCATCACACATCAGCTCAGATTTTCTTCATATTTTACACCTCTCTTTATTTTCCCTTTTCCATAGGAGAACAAAAACAAATGATTCCTTATACATGCATATATCCCCACAAAAAAAGGAAGGAAAAAAAACCACCTACATGTATGTATATGCAAAAATGTTTGCATTTCAAATGTATTTTCTTGTTCTTTTCAAACCCTAGAAAGGGAAGCTGAAACAAATTATGAATTTGGTTGTATGAAGAACACATGACAATGAATGATGGGTACCTTCTCATTTCATTACCAATCAATTTCTGAGATGATTCGTTTTCTTGTTTCATCAGATTAACCTCAAAAATTGTGTGTGAAGAATAATGACATAAATATAAAGGTCCTGAATAGTAGGAAAAGGTGAGAAGGACCTGCTGTCTATGATTGGGGAGCCCTTCAAAAATGGCAACAGTTACATAGCATGCTGCCATGGCTTTGCTTTGTGAGTTGTGAGAAAATTTTTAATATGGTAGAAACCAAAAATAGTTGTGCAAGGCACCTTAATTTTTTGACAAGTGTTTCAGTGGTCTCATTTTAACACTACACTCCCTCTCACTTTCATTTTCTGCAAATTCCACTCTTTACCTCGTAATGAGTATTTTATCTCTCTTTCTTTTTAATAGTCTTCGATTTTTATTTTCCAAAAGTCAAATAAAAATATGTAAACTAATATCAATTCAAGTTTTAGCCCTTTTTTCCGTGATTGTTCATATGATCAAAAAATTGAACTTCATTATAATTATAGTCTTCTTTTCTTGTTTATATATTTTTTTGGTTGATTTTTTTAAGACTTTTAACTTAAATTTCAATAATAAGTGCAACACCAAGTACAAAATATTTCTAAAAAAAATTGAAGAACAAGTGATTTTAGAATACTTATAGGTATGCTCTCACTTACTCATTGGTGAGCTTTTTTTTGGTATAATTTTTTTTTTTTTAAGATTTAGGTCTAATTGATGACAATTGAATTAACTAATAATGAATAATTAAAGGACTAAAAACAAGTCATTTTGAACATAAAATCAATTTTTAAAATCATCATAATAAAATTACAAATTAAACTAGAAAGTGAAAAAATAGAATTAAATTTATATAAAGGTAACACCTAGATTACAAATAAAAAGACCAAAATATATATATAAAGCGAGAGTGATATTTTTATAACCAGTTTGGTGGTTTTTCGATTTATTTTTACTTTAAAACCAAAGCTGATTATGTCAAATTTTTAAAAAATAAAAAGAATAAATTGAAGTAAAAGAAATATTCAATTTGACTAGATTTTTATTTAGTTCGATTTTTGATATTCAGTGAATACTTCTATATACAAATATACAGTGTGTGTGAATTTCTTATTCAAAATTTATCTTTTAAAGGTATCCTAGATTTTTTGATTCAATTTTTTGAGATGTAAAATGAAAATTTTCAAAGATTTTTTCCCCTAAGGCTACGAGGAATAATTATACTTTAGTTGAATTGGTTGAGAGGTGGCAATTTTTTAAATTGATTTAGTTGAGGGACAAAAATAATTAATGGGAAAGAAAGGGCTAATCAAGTAACTAATTAATAAAGAGCACAAAGAATTAAAAAAAAAAAATTCTGAAAAAGAGAGGAATATTGAACGGAGAAGAGCTAAAATACTTTGGAGGGAAAAGGGGGGAATTTGGGGGGACAAAATAAGGTGAGAGAGTGTGTGGTGTTAAAATGAGACCCATTAAAACACTTGTCAAAAAGTTAAGGGCCTCACACAACTACTGTTAGTTGTGCCTCAACCATATTAAAATTTTTCAAATTGTGATGACTCAGAATCATTGGATTTTCCAAATTAGGCCCAATCTTTTTTGGTTCAACACTTTACTTCATTTGTCATATTTGGTACTTCTTTTGTCTTTCTTTATTGTTAATCTTACAAAAATTCTAATAGCATAAGACTATTTTGCCTTTTTAATTCGAGTTAATATCTAAGAAGTCCCCCTAAACTATCCGAATTTGGCTCCTGTCTAGTAGTCAATCCGTCCAGTTCCTCCAATGGATTATTCAAATTATTACACGTGTCACTTAGTATAATAGATGGTTTAGATTCATTTGCTAAAACCAAAAATTTAACTATGGTCAACAATTAACCCTATCTTCCTTTTCTCTCTCTACCGCCAGACCCAAAGCCCCTTCTTTCCCTTCCAAATCTATCATAAATTGCACATTGAAAAATCCCAACACCAAATAAAAACTCAATCAGATAGCATATATCATCAGATGAAGAATTTTAAGTGTTTAGAGAAATTTTATGCTAAAATTGCTTCATCTCGTCAATTACACCCCTGAAGAATTCTCTAACCTTTAAGAATCTAAGAACATTAATTTTAACTCAGGTAGTAGGGGATCAAATTGAAGCGTATTGGGAATTTCAATGGTGTATTAACTAATTGGGTTTGATATATTTTTTAAAATTTACATATTTAAAGAGGACGATTGTAACACCCCAAAAACTAGTATACTAAACTAGAGCTTGACGGGAGGGTTAAAGTCGTAGATTTAACTCCCTGTACTTAAAATGAAGGATTTAGGGTTAGAATGTCAAGGTATGACTCCCCAAGGACCAACCAAGGGTCCTTGAGGAGGACCCTAGAATCTGCCCCAAAACAGTAGACCCACGAAGGGACCCACACATCGTAGGGGGGTCCACGCCCCGTGGGTGAGGGGTCGTGGGTCAAGGTATCAAAAACCAGGGTCCAGTAAACTCACCCACGTTCACTAGCACACCACATGGGTCCATCCACGGACCGTGGTCATGGGGTCTTAGGTGGTCACTTGTAGGCAGTTTCAAAGAATTAATTAGGGGCACTTCGAGGTTTTCAAGTTTTAAGTGGGATTAAGTGGTGTCATTTTAACCTCATTTAGACCAACTATATAAAAACTCTAGAACCCTAAATTCATTGATCCTATTAATTATTTCAACTCACAAAAAAGAACCTAATTCCCTCTAAAAAATCCTCTCTCTAGAAAGTGAAGAAGAAGAAGAAGAAGACAATCAATCTAGGTCAAGTCAATACTCCATTGTTGCAAGCTTTGTAAGGCTTTATAATCAAGGTATGCTAGCTTATTCATCCATGGAGTCCCCTAGTTATTCCACAATTGTGAAGGTGAAACCCACAATTCAAGTTAGGGTTCCTTCCAATATTGTGGGTTATGTTGATTATGAATCCAATTGAGTGGATATTGATTGTTTATGATTGAATTAGTAGTGAATCATGTTACTATGATGAAATTACAATTTTTCCATGTCTAACCCTTTTCTAATTGATGAAATTGAAGTAATGTGGGTTTATGCCTTAAGAAGGGAAATTGAGGATTTAGAGATAATCTTATAGAGTTGATAATATGTGTAGTAATTGCTTGAGAGTAAAAGCATGTAGACATGAATTGAATTAGATTAAAGTATATATATGATGGATCATGACTAGTAATGCTTGAGATTGAACCTTTATGATGATATATGACTAGAATTGCTTAAGAATGAAGCATGTGACTAGAATGTCTTGTGATCTACGCGTGTATGATGATTGTAAGAAGTAAAGTTTTGAGAGTAAGGCTTGTAGTCATGAATGTTGATTACTAGGGGTTTGAAAGTAAAGTCAATATGATGAATTATGTATGTTAGGCTTTAATAATGAAGCTTATATGATAATGGTAGACCACTAGATTGAGTTGTTGTGGAAGAACCTTACCCACCAAATCTACCTTATGTATGATTGAATGTATGAATCGATAGAATCACTTGAGTCATGATGATATCCATGTCTAATGCTAGAATTCTAGATATGATGATTAAAGGAAAATTTAGAAACCTCAAGGAGGTAAAGTATAAGATTATGCATGTTCTTATAGAACCTATGTAAATGCTTTATGAACACTTTGAGAGTGAAATGTCTATGATTATGATATGTAGATGAGTTGATTGAAAGGCTATTCTCATGAACATATAATGAACATGATGTGAAAGGTTTTCTCACATAGAATGATTCTAGGTTGAAAGGTTTGCTCACCTAAAATGAATCAAGCATGTTAGACTAGAACATCTTGAAGTTGTGACATAAGATCCCTTCATGAATAGCTTGACTTGGTAAGATAAGACCATTTCATGGTAGCTTGAGAATAAGACCTCATGGTAGCCTTGGATTGAATAATCAAACTCTTTCTAAGGGTAGCTTGCACTAGTGTTCATAGAATATTTGCATGGTAGCATGACTTGGTTAGGCCAAACCACTTCATTGGTAGCTAAGTTGGAGCAATAATACCCTTCATTGAATAACTTGGACTTGCATGTTAGTATGCTTTCCATGGTAGCATGGTCTAGCCTAGTATGGTGTTATTCCTTTGGTAGCTTGGTCTAGCGTAATAGGGTGCTATTCCATGGTAGTCTAGAAATGATGAATAGTAATCATTTATGTATGATGGCCTAAAGTGGTACTTAGTAAGGGTGGTATTATGGGGTCTTATCCATGTATTGAACAAGTATGACTTGAAGTTACTTATGAAGTGTTCTCTTATATGTTGTATGCTTATCTTGGATTGTTGCTATAGTTGCCTTCCCTGATATGTTTGACTAAAGGTGAAGATTCCCATGTCTATGAGAATTAAGCTAAGGATGAGATCCAAAGATGGTAAGTATGATTATGATGGCCTAAAAGTGGTACTTAGTATGGGTGAGATTATGGGGTCTTATCCGTTACTTGAGAAGTAGTTCTCTTATGCTATGATGATTTAAGTGTTGGCTATGCTTATGAATATGATGTATTTCCTATGGTTATGAATTATATCTTATGTTGACTAATGCTTATATTATGTCAATGTTGAAGATCATGCTTTCTAATAGGTTGTTATGCTCTTATGATGTTATTCTAGCTATCATATTTAGTACATTTTGTACCAATGCATACTCTTACCTACATTCTTATCAAATGTAGGGTCCGGCAATATTGAGTTCCATTCTCGTGGCTAGGTTTCTAGTAGAGCAAAGAGTTGAAGACTTGGTGACTCCTCATAACATTGAGGATGTGATCATCTTTCCTTTATGCCTATCTTTTATGTTTTAGACGTTTGTATGGGCTACGTCCCAAATATTTATTCAAGTTGTATTAGATTGTTTGAGACAAAGTGTTATAGACTTCCGCTTGCTTTTATGAAAGACTTCAATTGTATGGAAAAAGCTTTAAAATTTTAGCATCATTTCTATTGCTTTATGTTATGATATGCTAAGTGGATTGTATGAGGCCTCTTGAGGTCTTGTACGCCATGTTACATCTAGGGTGTACCCCTGGGTCGTGACAAACTTGGTAATCAGAGCACAAGGTTTAGAATGGTTCTAGGATGTCTCAAACCACGTGTAGTAGAGTCTTGTTAATAAGTGTGACGTGCACCACATTTATGAATGAGAGGCTATTAGATGCTTAGGAAACTTCACCTATTCATTCTCTAAGTCGTGCCATAGAGTTAAACTCTATCAAGTCTCTCTCTTACTCCTTATCTGATGGTCTTTAGGATATGACTACTCGAAGGGCTCACGCTACAAGGAGTGAGGGAGAAAATGTTCGTTGTGATGCCAAATATGGCTATGTGACTAGATAGGACTTGATATACTAGATTTAGATGACATCCTTTGGTATAAATGGGCCCATTATGGTTATGTGTATTTGATGATAGAACCCAACTTAGTCATGATGAGTTTTGAGTATGTTGAAAGGCTTGATGAATAAGGTGTTTAAGTAATGCCTAAGTGGGGTAATGGAGTAGGCTCTTATGGAGGGTAGTAGTATAGTCCACCATGGTTTCGAATCCTTTTGTGTGATGGATGTGGAAGCTTAGTGATGTTTAGATCTGACCTTAGAGTTTAAAGAGTGGTGCTTAGAAAGTCCGTTTAGGCTTACTCCCAAGTAGGCCTGTGCAAAATCGGGTCAAACCATTAACCCGAACTGATTTTTGATTTATTGGGCTAATGGGTCGGGTTATTGGGTAATTGGTTCGGTGCTCAGTTCATTAATTTATTTTATTGGATTAATGGTTCAGGGGTCGGGTTGGGAAGGCAAAATTTTAGGGTACCCGATACCCCGATAAGACCTAACCCATTATTTTTTATTCCTAATTTCTAATTTTACAATTCTCAATTAGGGACTTAGGGTTTTTAATTTTTAGGACTTAGGTTAGAAAACTTTTCAGTTCTCGCCACGTCCGCTCCTCTCGTTTCTCTCCAAACTCCAAAGATTCTAAGTGTTGCTCCAGTCACTCAGGCGAGGCGACGACCAACCAACGAGTCACGATTTTACTCCAATAACTCAGGTGTCCGGTGAGGAGACGACTACTCCAGCCAGGCAGTCACTCAGGCGAGGATGCAAGGTAACGATGACACCTCAATGAGTCACAATTTTTTTTCTCAAAGTCCAAATTCATATTTCATTGTGCATTCGTGCTGATTTTTTAGTGCTCAAATTTCAGAAGTTAGAAGCTCGACTACTCAAGACTTCGAGTCTTACTCTTCTCAATTCTCACGACTTTTTTACAGGCCTAATCGGCTACTCCAATCTCAGGTTCTCAGTCTCTCACTGCTCACAACTCACTAGTAAGTCTCAAAATTTTAAATTCACTTAATTTCAAGATTTCATTATGAAGTGTGATGTTTGGATTTTGATTTATGAGAAAAGGATTGTGAATTTTTTATTAGGTCTTAGAAGTTAGAACAGCTAGTCGCTCACTCTCACTGCCTCTTTCCTCTCTCAGAAGTCAGAACTTAGAAGCTCACAATTCACTCTTAGAATTAGAACCCTCATAGTTCACGATTTCTCAATCCTTGCATTTGGTAAATCTAAATTGCACTTTAATTTCACGACGTTTGGATTTTAATAATGAGAAAACTAGAATTGAAATAGTTGAATATGCATTATTGTTTTATTTGAATTGGCATTTGGCTTGGCACTTTGGCTCATTTGTTTGTACTTTGTTGTCTTCTAGTTGCTGCTTTTTGTGATGTGTCTATTATCATGTATGTCAAATCTGATTCTACTTAGCGAACTGATTGTACTTTGTAGTTCTTGCTTTAATAAAACTACTTAGTCTTTGTTTAGTTCCTTCAATGCTTCAACAGTTCATTGCTTCATCGACCTCTTATAAAAAATAGTTCAATAAATGATTATTCTATATCTTTTCGTAGTTTTTGGTGAAAGTATCCTGGCTGAAAATATCATAATTGATAAGGTTGTTGGTGAAAGTGGAGCTTTTAATTCAAATGCAATAGGTCAAAGTCAAACTATTGATCCCGAAGTAAAGAAAGGAAGGAAAAAAAGATCTCGTGCGTGGGATCATATTTCTCGTAAAACTGATTCTGATGGAAGTGAAAAGGGTGTTTTCAACTACCGTAAGAAAGAGTATTTTGCTGACACAAAAGAACATGGTACGACGTCAATGCTTACTCATATAGCCAAATGCCCAAAGATGCCTTATAATATTGATATTAAACAATCAAGATTAGCATTTCAACCAATGATAGGGGTAACAACAGTGATGTAGTTGTTGTTCCATGGAAATTTGACCAGGAAGAGTGTAGAAAGGCCTTGTGTTGTATGGTAATTATTGATGAACTTCCTTTCAGATTTGTTGAAAAAGAAGGTTTTAAACAATTTATGAAAGTAGCACAATCTTGTTTCCACATTCCTTCCCGTACCACCGTGACTCGTGATTGTTTTGATGTTTTTGATGAAGAAAAACATAAGTTGATTGTTGTTTTTAAGGGAACACAACAAAGGGTGTCTTTAACCACTGATACTTGGACTTCCATACAAAAAATCAATTATATGGTCATTACTGCTCATTAGATTGATAAAAAATGGAATTTGCATAAAAGAATTATCAATTTTTGTCCAATCTCTAGTCATAGAGGTGAAGATCTTGGAAAGTCTATTAGTAAGTGCTTACATGAGTGGGGATTGCATCGAATTTTCACAGTTACAGCTGATAATGTTGGTTCAAATAGTGTGTCAATAACTGAGTTGTCTAAAAAATTAACTAAATGGGGGACCAACCTAATGGGTGGTAGTCACTCATATTGTAAATCTTATTGTTCAAGACGGTACAAAAGAAGCAAATGTGTCTATTGAACGAGTTAGGCAAGCAGTGAGATACATCATCTCCTGCTAGGTGGAAAAAGTTTCAAGAATGTTGTGAAAATGAAAATCTTGCTAAAAAGTCTTTATGCTTGGATGTTCCTACAAGGTGGAATTCCACCTAAATGATGTTGAATAGAGTTATTGAATATGAAGGTGCAATTGTAGAGTACGCCGATCATGATATTGGTTTGGCACTATATCTTAAGTATGTTGATATTGTGGATAAAAATTCTACAAGTACACTTTTGAGTAGTGATTGGGAAAGGGTAAAGAGAATTACAAAATTTCTTGAAATGTTTTTTAATCTTACTTTGAAGATATCTGGATCACGATATGTTACATCAAATCTTCATTTTCTTGAAATTTGTCAAGTTGGTGTTTACTTGTATCAATTGATATCAACTGAAGATCATGTTTTGGCTAAAATGGCAGAAAATATGATAGGAGAAATTTGACAAATATTGGGTGACACTGAAAAAATGAATAAGATGGTTTTCATACTATGTGTTTTGGATCCTCGTCACAAATTTAGCACTCTTGGGTTTGCACTTAAGAAGATGTTTGGAGAAAAAGGGGTTGCTTTAGAAATTGATGTGCAAACGTACATGGAATCTTTGTTTAATGAGTATACAAAGCCTATTTCAAATGATAAGAGTGGCCAATTTTCTTCAACTGAGGTGGATACTTCTGATTCAAGGTCTGTAAGAGAATTTGGAATTTTTTTTGAGGAATTACATAAACATACATCTGAAAAGGGAGGAGCAAGTTCAAAGTCAGAATTAGTTAAATATCTTGATGAAGAAATTGTAGTTAGAAAATCAAATTTTGATGTATTGTTTTGGTGGAAAGTTAACTCACCTAGATTTCCATTTCTTTCTGAGATGGCTCGAGATGTGTTGGCTATTCCCATTTCAAGTGTGGCATTTGAATGTGCTTTTAGTACTAGAGGGCGCATACTTGATTCATTTAGGAGTTCATTAACTCCTAAATTGGTACAAGCTCTAGTGTGCCTTCAAGATTGGCTTCAGAGTGAGCTACAACCCATAAGTATTGACAAAGATTTAGATTTTCTTGAGCAACTTGAAGAAGGCAAGAAAAGAACCTCATTGATGTAAAATTGTGAATAGTTTATTTAATACTTTTATTGTTTAAGCCTTGAGCCGTGACTTGTTATCGTATTTTTCTTTAGAATTGGCTAAACTTGGAAAAGAACTTTGCATCGATGACATGTAAAATTGGAGGTTTCCTTCACTAACTCTACTAAAGGAGAAGGAAGGTAGATGTCTTACTGTTGAAGTGGACTTTTATATACGTGTGTTATCTTGTCTTTATGTCTGATTTATGATTGGCTTCTCTTTTCTGATGACTAATGAGTGTGTTAAATTATGGTTAATACAAATACTTGTGCAAAGCAAGCTCTCAGTAGAACTTGTGTTTTTCATCAGTTCATCTTGACTTTTCTTTCATTTTTAGCAATCCAAATATATAATACTTTCTCTGTTTCTTTGTTAATCAGATTTTATCATGCCTTAACTTCATGGTTCTAATGCTCGATCACATGCTTAGAATCACTATGAAAAACTTGAAGAAAAGAAGATGGATCGTGGACAGTAAAATGTATTCATTGTGGCCGTGTTACTTATTACCATTTGCACAATATTGGGACTGCCTCCTTAAGGAGGCATGTCAAGCGTTGTGTGAAAAACAGGAACCATAATTGTGAACTCCCAAGGATTGATGACTAGTTATTATTTTGTTTACTTGAACATGAACTATTAGTACTATGTTTGGACTTAATTTTCAGGTTGTGTGACTGCTATTTTGAATTTTTGAAATTTTGTTTGTGCATGTGTGGGCTGTGGCAGACTGACATTGACTTTATGTTAGACAATTTTAAGTTGTGCAGCATTTTGACTTCTGCAATGTTGCAGGCTTGCAGCTTGTAGTGCTGCTGTTTTATTCCGTTATTTTATTATGATATTTCATATTTGTGTTGAAAAGTTTATGTAAGTGTTGTTGTGTTGAGTGTTAACTGTTGTGGTTGTTGATGGTTGGCCTGCTGTTGTTGTCACATTGTGTACTTGTGATGAGTGTTGGCCTGTTTTGTATTAACTATTAAGTGATTGAATTGTGATAATGTGTGAGGATATGATACTATGAGTTAATGGCTTGCTACTGTGCTGAGTGTTTGGTGTTGATTGTTCACTGTTTAGTTGTAACTTTACAAGTGTTGTTGACGGCTAGGCCTTATGGGTGTTGTGATATGTTGAGAGTTGGGTGACGGCTAGGCCTTATGGATGTTGCTACTATTATGAGTGTTGGCTAGTAGAAAGTTTTGTATGTTGAGTCTGATTAGATTAGGGAAAGAAAGTTTGTTTAATTCTGTTTCTACTTTCTAGTCATGTGGATTATGGTGACAGGTGATTAGAATTTGGAGATTTGGAAAAGAAAATATTTTGCCTCTGTTTCGTGTTTTTAGTTTTCTGGCTGCAAATTGCCCATTCTTCAATTCTTTGAGTCACTGAACTAGATGATTCCCTTCTCTATAAAACACATTGCAGGTAGGCATTCATTGATTCTTCTCTTCTTTTTCCATTTCATCGTAGAGGATACGAAACAACAACAAATTTAATTACATGGAGTTAATTAGTTTAATTGCATCGTCTTCGATTCTTCATGTGATTTTTTATTTTAAAAAATTATGTGATATGTTAACGATTAACCTAATAACCGAATCGATAAGGGTCAATAACCGATTAACCGATAACTTAATGGCTCTTTAACGGTTTAGCTAGTCTACAAACCGATAAGCGATAACCGATAAGCAAAACCGATAATGTTCAAAACCGAACCGAACCGACCAATATGCAGCCCTACTCCCAAGGGGAAGAAGGTCATTAAAGTGTTCTTGATGTTCATGATTAGGGTTACTTGAAATTCTCACCCTAGAAAGGTGTAGTGAGTTTGGGAAGTTTAGTCCCCGTCTTGTAGACCCTTATAAGATCTTTTGATGATGAGTTCCTCTTAGTTGTATTATGTTTTGGAGTCATGTGTGTTTTAGATGTTTCCATGATTTCCTTATGTCATGCATGTTCATAAAAAACTTGTGTTTTGAAAGAAAATGAGTTCGCATGATAGATTTCCTCATGTTGTAGTGTATTGAGTAGAGTTGCTTATAGAACTTCATAAGATGAATAGATGAGCATGCCCTAATTCGGAGTTGATAGATTCCTCTTTAAATGAAAGCTTTTGAGAGTAAAAATTACATATGAGCTCCATGAGAGTGTGTTAAGCATGATTTAGCCCGGAGATGGTAGTTCCTCCTTGAACAAGAGTAGATGTTGGATTTTATGCATTTTTGGGTTGTTAGGTATAGTTCCTACTTCCTTGTGTTGCATTAAGTATGTCTATCTTGAATTTGAAGTTTTCCTCCTTTGTTTATGTGCATTTAGATGAATTGCATGCAGATGGGTTGCTAGTCTAGAGTCGTGACCTTCAGAAGTGCCTAGAACGTCATTCGAGGACGAATGTTCCCAAGGGGGAGATATTGTAACACCTCAAAAACTAGTAGGCTAAACTAGAGCTTGACGTGAGGGTTAGAGTCGTAGATATAACTCCCCGTACTTAAAATAAAGGGTTTCGGGTTAGAATGTCAAGGTATGACTCCCCAAGGACCAACCAAGGGTCTTAGAGGAGGACCCTAGAATCTGCCCCAAAACAGTAGAACCACGAAGGGACCCATGCCTTATAGGAGGGGTCCATGCCCTGTGGGTGAGGGGTCGTGGTTCAAGGTCTCAAAAAATAGGCTCCATTAAACCCACCCACGGTTCACCAGCATGCCACGTAGGTCCATCCACAGACCGTGGTCGTGGGGTCGTGGGTGGTCATCTATAGGCAGTTTCAAGGAATTAATTAGGGGCTCTTTGGGGTTTCCAAGTTTTAAGTGTGATTAAGTGGTATCGTTTTAACCTCATTTAGACCAACAATATAAAGACTCTATACCCCTAAATTCATTGATCCTAGTCATTATTTCAACTCACCAAAAAGAAACCAATTCCCTCTAAAAAAATCCTCTCTAGAAAGTGAAGAAGAAGAAGAAGAAGACAATCAAGCTAGGTCAAGTCAAGACTCCAATGTTGCAATTTTTGTAAGGCTTTATAATAAAGGTATGTTAGCTTATTCATCCATGGATTCTTCCATCCATGGAGTCCCCTAGTTATTCCACAATTGTGAAGATGAAATTCCCAATTCAAGTTAGGGTTCCTTCCAATATTGTGGGTTATGTTGATTATGAATCTAATTGAGTGGATATTGATTTTTTATGATTGAATTAGTAGTGAATCATGTTATTATGATGAAATTACATGTTTTTCATGTCTAACCCTAGTCTAATTGATGATATTGAAGTAATGTGGGTTTATGCCTTAAGAAGGGAAATTGAGGATCTAGAGATAATCTTCTAGGGTTGATAATATGTGTAGTAATTGCTTGAGAGTAAAAGCATGTAGACATGAATTGAATTAGATTAAAGTATATATATATATATATATATAATGGATCATGACTATTAATGCTTGAGATTGAACCTTTATGATGATATATGACTAGAATTGCTTAAGAATGAAGCATGTGACTAGAATGTCTTGTGATCTAGGTGTGTATGATGCTTGTAAGAAGTAAAACTTTGAGAGTAAGGCTTGTAGTCATGAATGTTGATTACTAGGGTTTTGAAAGTAAAGCCAATATGATAAATTATGTATGTTAAGGCTTTAAGAGTGAAGCTTATATGATAATGGTAGACTACTAGATAGAATTGTTGTGGAAGAACCTTACCCACCTAATCTACCTTATGTTTGATTGAACGTATGAATTGATAGAATCACTTGAGTCATGATAATATCCATGTCTAATGTTAGAATTCTAGATATGATGATTAAAGGAAAGTTTAGAAACCTCAAGGAGGTAAAGTATGAGATTATGCATGTTGTTAGAGAACCTATGTAAATGCTTTATGAACACTTTGAGAGTGAAATGTCTATGATTATGATATGTATATGTGTTGATTTAAAGCTATTCTCTTGAACACATAATGAACATGATGTGAAAGGTTTTCTCACAAAGAATGATTCTATGTTGAAAGGTTTGCTCACATATAATAAATCAAGCATGTTATACTAGAATAACTTGAAGTTTTTACATAAGATCCCTTCATGAATAGCTTGACTTGGTAAGATAAGACCATTTCATGGTAGCTTGAGAATAAGACCTCACAGTAGCCTTGGATTGAGTAAACACACTCTTCCTAAGGGTGGCTTGCACAAGTGTTCATAGAATGCTTGCATGGTCGCTTGACTTGGTTAGGCCAAACCACTTCATTGGTAGCTAGGATGGAGCAATAATACCCTTCATTGAATAGCTTGGACTTGCATGTTAGAATGCTTTCCATGGTAGCATGGTCTAGCCTAGTATGGTGCTATTTCTTCGGTAGCTTGGTCTAGCCTTATAGGGTGCTATTCTTTGGTAGTCTAGAAATGATGAATAGTAATCATTTATGTATGATGGCCTAAAGTGGCACTTAGTAGGGGTGGGATTATGGGGTTTTATCCATGCATTGCACAAGTATGACTTGAAGTAACTTATGAAGTGTTCTCTTATATGTTGTATGCTTATCTTGGATTGTTGCTATAGTTGCCTCCCTTGATATGTTTGACTAAAGGTGAAGATTCCTTTGTTTATGAGTATTAAGCTAAGGATGACAAAGATGGTAAGTATGATTATGATAGCCTAAAAGTGGTACTTAGTGTAACATCTCAGATCTCAAAACGAAGAAAATCCTAGTTTTTTGTTAAATCTGGTGCTAATACCAACAGAACCACCCACAGACCGTAGGTAGGACCATGGACCGTAGGTGGGGTTCCACCGTTAAGTTCTAATTGTTAATAGTCTCTAATCCCACCCACTGTCGACCAGTACGGTCCGTGGTTGGACCTATGAACCGTAGGTCTGACTGTAGGTGAGGGTCAATAGCTAGTTAGAGGGAACTTACTGATGGATCAACTTCAAATGGTCATAACCCTTAGCAGAAAAGGAATTAGGTGGCCCATGACCTACCAAATGATAGATAATTGAATCCTCTTTCCAATGCCACCGAGTTTGCTAAAATCCATCTTTGAGTAAAAAGTTATGCTTGTTTTAGTGAAGCGCTATCGGGCAGACTTGACCGACGAACCCAAACGATAGCTGGTAGGTCAAACAATGGATTGTAGGTCTCTCTGTGGATGGGCTTCGTCAGAATTAAGTTAGGGTCATTTTGGTCCTTTCTTCTATCCGTTGGGCACCTAAACTACGCCGTTTAACCCCTAAACTTCGTCGTTTTACTTAGATTAAGCTTAATAACCTAGTCAGAACATAACCAAAACCTTTATTCACTAAAAATTCATCAAACTAGAGCAAAAAGAGAAGAAGCAGTCGACCAAGCCTTTTCCTAGAATGCAGCAAGTTTTGGTAGTTCCAGACCCAAAATTGAAAGATTTCTCCATGAATTTCGTCACCAGGTATGTGGGATTTCACTGGTGGATTCCTTTCATCCACTAGGTCCCTAGAATTCAGTTCGAGTTTTGATTCCTATATCTTTCTTAGACCTAGGGTTTCTAAAACCTTAGATATTAGTTGTGATTAAGCTATTTGAGTATTCCTAATCAGATTATCATGTTTTCGTAGAATCGTTGCTTAGTTATTTGCATGAAACTCAGAACTCTAGTTGTGTAGATTCTCTTATTTCACAAATTACACATGTTAGGTCAGTTAAATAGATATACATGCTCCAGTTTTGAACGTCACATTATCAGTATATTTCAGCATGAACCCTATTTTAAGTTATAAATCTTGTGAAGCTTTTTAAAGCCAACATTTGAGTTCTTAAACTGAGTTTTGAGAAAATAAAGATGAGTTTAGAGAAAAGAGTTCTCTAAAACATGATTAGTATGACAGTCGAGTATGCCATCAAAGTATAAACAGTATGGTATCTAGATATACCATCAATGTTCATGCAGTATAACTTCCCAAATTATTGATGATCATATTATAATATGATTTTGAATTGTTTTTGGGAAAGAGTTTTCAAGTGTGAGTATCTGCATGTCAATATTTCAGTCATAATGTATCATATACATATTCAGTTGGGAGTAGGTTAATACCGAGTTGGACTAGGGTTAGTCATCCTCATAGTCCCAAAACTACGTGCCCCCATTGGTTAAGTTCCCTCTGTGGGCATTATATGTAGTGATCACGCCAGTCATGCCTATATAACCTTGGCAAGGTATATTGGGTCCTCTCGATGGGGTATATATATCAGACTCCACATTTAGCTCACGTGGTTTTATGTCGATTAATAGTAGCTCCCACAGTCAAATTATATTACATTGACCAGGTTATCAATTACAATTTAGTATTCAGTTTTAGCATGTTATGAATTTGGTCATTGCATTCAATTTAGTTCATATTCAGTATGTTCAGTATATTCATCATGTTCATCTTATATCATTTCTCAGTATGCTTCATTCAATTAGATATATTGTTCATCTTTATCATATCCTGCATGATCAGTACCTTTCAAGTACTAACCATACTCTACGCTACATCTTCTCGTGATATAGATTCAGGCCCGCAACATTCAGATCTTGTGTAGATCGGTTCCTAATCCGTGTTCAGCTTTATCATTAGTGAGTCCTCATTCTTCGAGGACGATAGACATATTTTCTTCTACTTTCAGTCCTTCAATTTCCTTTTTTTCTAGAGTTAGCTGGGGGCATGTTCCAGTAACTCTAGTCAGTTAGAGGCTTTTTCAGACATAGTATTAGATTCAGCTTTAGTCTTGATTATTGCTCAGTATCACTAAACTCAGAGTATTTTATATAATAGATTAGTTTTGGTTATTCCCCACTTTCAGTTATCACTGTTTTAGCTTTCGTATAGTATCTATATATTAAGATTATTTTAGTATGCTTATGAAATGCCAGCTTCAGGGTTAGCTTGGGGTCACTCGTGGTCCTAGGTCCCATGTTTACGTCTAGGAGGTAGCCTCAGGGTGTGACAAACCTGGTATCAGAGCATTAGGTTCAAGAGTCCTAGGATGTCTGAAAGCCGCACTAAGTAGAGTCCTTTTTATGGGTGTGAAGTGCACCACATCTAATGAGAGGGAGGCTGCGAAGTGTTTTAGGAAAAACTTCACTTTCTTGCTACTATTATGGTGCGTAAGGTATGATCCAATTTCTCGTTTCTAATTCGACATTATGCGTTTCAAATCACTAGTACGTTTCAAGTCTTTCCTTATCTATTTATGCATTGTTAGATCCTAGGGCTACTCTTACCTTTGTAACTTTCCTTATAGCAGTAATCTTAGGTGTCAGTCGAGAAACTCTTTAATAATCCTTCTCGGTCTCTACTCCAGTTGGTGACCCAGTTATAGCTAGACAGGTATACAAAAATTTTCCTGTCATAGTCTCTTAGAAAGTCACCTCAGCAGATCTTGTAGAGTTAGAAATGGTAGATTTTGATATCATTCTACGCATGGATTGGTAACATTCCTGCTATGCCTCAGTCAATAGTAAAACTAGGATCGTTTGGTTCTAGTGTCCAACAAGCCAGTCTTAGAATGGAAGGATAGTAGCTCAGTGCCTATAGGTAAAATTATCTCTTACCTTAAGTCTAGAAAGATGATCTCTAAAGGGTAGTGTAGCACATGTTGAGTAAAAAGGGAAGGAATTAGCAAAATATGTTCATCTTCTTGTTCGCTTTGGAGTTAGTCTTACGGACACATCAGATGGTGGTGTGATAGTCCATAATAGATCTAAACCTTCATTGGTAGCGGAGGTTAAGGAAAAACAAGGCAGTGATCCTATATTATTCCAGTTGGAAGGTGCAGTTCATCAACATAAAGTAGAGGTTTTCTCCTAAGGGGGAGATGGTCGCTTACGTGTTCCTAGGTGGATGAGTATCTAAAACAACTTTGATTGGGCCAGATTCGGGTTATGAAACTATGGGGAAAAGTCCAGCTTATCAGAAATACACTTAAGACAGAAGTCCTATGCAGATGTAGGGAGAAGGAACTTAGAGTTTAAGATTGATGATTGGGATTTCCTGAAAGTATCACCTATGAAGGGGGTTTCCTGAATGAAAGGGGACATATTCTAGCTGATTGGGCTTTCCTGAATGAAATCTAATCAAATTTTCAGTTTTATTGTGAGGATTAATCTATTTTAAAATCCCACCATAACCAATATTAGATGCATCGGTTTCAACATTTTTTTGCCAAGTCGGGTTAACAAGAGTTAAACAAGGTCAAGATTGAACACGAAGTTTGATATTCTTTATCAAAGTGGTATGACTATCAGTCCAAGGCAATTTATGGTCCTTTTTTAACCTGTCATATAAAGGGGCCAAATCTCTAGATAAATTTTTATAAAAGGGATATATATAATTTAAACTTCCCAAAAATCTTTGTAATTGTGTTCGATCTGTAATAACGTCGGGAAACTAAGAGGCAAGGTCAATTGAACATTGAATAGGGGTTACCTTCCCCTGACAAATAAGATGTCTGAGAAATCTGACATTAGTTTGAAATATACTCATTTTTGGTTTAGAAATTACCAAACTATTTTGTATGACAATTTTCTTAAAAATATCTAAATGTTTAATATGCATTTCAAGAGTCTTTGAATAAACCAAAATATCATCAATATAAACAATAATGAAATCTAAATATGGGTTGAAAATATCGTTCATTATTTTCTGAAATTCAGAAGGGGTGTTTTTCAAACCAAATGGCATAACATTCCATTCATATTGTCTAAATAGGACATTAAAAGCCATTTTATAAGACGTACTTTAAAATTTTGAATTTGCCAATAACCTGATTTTAAATCAAATTTTGAGAATATATTGGCATCATATAATCTGGACAATAAATCTTTTTTTATTCAAAATCGGATACCGAATCCATTTTAAATATTTATTCAAGGGTTTGTAATTTATTACTAACCTAGGGACACCTCGTTCTTTTTCAGCTACATTGTTAACATAGAATGCAGTACAAGACCAAGGAGATTTTGAAGGTTTTATCAAACCCTTTTGTAATAAATTATCAATTTCCTTTTTGCAGAATTCGACTAATTTGGCGTTCATCTAACAAGGAAGAGACATAGTAGGAATATCACCCTCAAAGAAGTTTTCTTCATATGGAAGAGTAATAATATGTTTTTTTCGATTCCAAAAAGCACTAGGGTGATCGGCACGAATATCAATAGCCATTTGTTTGGAAATTAATTTAATTTTTTCCTGTACTTTAGTGGATTTCAAAGTATCAAATATATTCATGCTAAATAATTCTAATTGTAAGGAATTAACATGCTTTTGTTTCATATCAATTAAAGCACTAATATCACGAGAAATAGGATCAGTGATAAAAGTATAACTAATATTCTAGTCTTCATAAGTAGCAGAAAACCCTTTAGCCGTTATACTAGTAAATGGATATAGAGCATTTATAAAAGGGGTTCCAAGTATGATTGGAGCGTATAACTTATTTTTAATCAAGAAAAAGAAATGCGGAATGCAAACTTTATTTTGGCAAATACGCATATTAGGCAATTTATACTTTATATCTAAATCATGTCCTGAAGTAGATTTAACCATGTGAGTTGTTTTCTCAAAGTACTTGGTAGGTACAAGTCCTTGAATGCAACTTACATCAGCGCCACTATCAATCATAGCAACGTTAGTTATACAAAAACTATTATTGATTAAAATGGTGCATTTAACATACCATTTATGAGCAGTGAGAATTTGTATCATTCCTAAAAATATGTCTTGTCTAGGATCAATATTAAGAGGTTTTGCAAGAGTATTTTCTTCAACAATATTTTTTCCCTTGTTATTAACAGTTTCAATCTGAGTAATACGATGATCACAAATCATTTGATTTTGTTTAATATATTTTATCTCATTTTTGAAATTCTCAATTTCATTCTTCAAATCATCAAAAGAAGAATCTTTTGTAGAAACAGTTTGTTTATTAAGTCTGTTATGAACTTCAGATATAGAATAAGGAGCAGAATACTCATATTCAAAATCATTCTTTTGTTTAACATATTTTTTTGAAGAAGTAGTAGTATTATTAACGACTAATTGAATAATTTTTTCATGAACATTATTGTCGGTAACTTCTTTTAAGATTTCTATGACATTATCCGAAGTAATAGTGTGAAGATTCAAATCTCAAATTGAGATTGTAATTTATAAAATTCATCATTTTCTCAAGAACAAATATCACCTTGACCAAATTTGCAAATTCACAAGCATTTTTATTACCATGCTGATTATTATCACGTAATTCAGGCAAATCAATATTTTCTTCAGAACTGGATCCGAACTCAAACTCATAATCGGACTCCAAACCTAAAGTATAAAGGAAATTATAAATCTTATCATGAATTTCTTCATCAAGTTCTAAAGATTTCAGCTTTTCAAGCTTACAATTAGGTGATATATGTCCAAAATTGCCACACCTATAACATTTAATCTTGGTGAGCTCTCGCTTAGACCTATTTTTGGTAAATCTATTAGACTTACGATAAGCTTTTCGCTCATTTCGATCCTCTTTGGATCTACGTCTATGTCTAGACCTTCGTTTCTTATAATATTCATTGGTATTAGAATCTCTATGTTTTTAGGTTTTCTTCTTGCTATTAGCTGAAGTATCAGGTAAACCAAACTGAGTACAAAAATCTCCTAGCTGGGATCTTTCCTTAAGCTTATCTAACTTAAGTTGTCTAGATAATTTTTATTCGTTGCACAAGTTTATCCCTTCTTGAGTGCAAACTCCTATCAACCGACCATAGGTATAATCACCATAAGGAATATCTCCCTGCTCATTTCTAAGGATTTTTTTAACCCTTAGTGCAAATAATGGGGGAAGGTCATCCATGAACTTAGCTTTCCAATGCTCATACTTATTTTCTGGTGATTTCATCACCCTACTCCTATAAGTATCTTTATACCACCTGAACTCGCCAAGGTTCTACAACATAAACCATTTAACAGGGTACAGACAGTCTCAAACTGATTGGTAAATCTACCATTAAAATGTTCTAGAATGGTTAAAACTAAGGTATAAACGACATCTTCTCTATTCGCAACAAGAGTCATACCTAGGTTATCAACACCTGTAGTACTAGAAACAACATTAATTACCTCAACTTTTTGTTCAAGGGTCATATAATTAGCCCACCAACCGCGAAGTTGACCAGTAAAACCTACAATTATCATTTTACAAATATTTCTATCCGAGTTTTGAACATTTTTGCATATAGTTGCATACATAAACATTCTATGCACAAGAATAGTAAGTTGTCTATCAGTCAAGCCATCAAGGTTCCATTCATAAATTTCAGAATTGCTATAAGAAGTATTATTTTGATTCCAATCGCGTTCCTCTATAAGTACATCTTGAGGAGTTGGCCTAGGATAATAATAAGTTTGCATACTAGGTTTATGTGTAAATTTAGTATTACCACTATTCTTTTTAGGATAACCCTGAAGTTTATTGAACTCTAAAGAAACATGTTCTTTAAAATCAAAAGTGTTTTCTATTTTATCAGCAAAACTTTCAGACAAATCCATAGGTTTTGCATTAAATTCAGAAAACTTTTTATTAAGAAGTTCTTCAAAATCATAAAGCGATTTAAATTTAAAATTGGTAATCTCCGGAGGTCTTTGCACAGGAGTAGTCATAATAAGAGCTTCGGGATTAGTTTTGGAAAAAGAAGCTTTATCAAATATTTTTAAATCATTTTTTATCTGAATTATCAAAGCAGTTAGTTCATCTAACTTTTTATCTAGGAAACCAATATGTTCACCTAAAACTTTAACATAAAGTCCTAAATAATTGTTTTGGGAAATCAAATTATTAATCTCATTGATGCTGACTGCCGCAACATCTTCTTCAATAAATTTCTGAAAAGCAGTAAACGTAATACCAGTATTATTAGGTAAGACGAACGATGACTGAGATGGATACACCGCTTTAATAACTTTACCAGTTCCATCTTTATAAGATCGTTCAAGAACGTTGATGAATAAAGGCAAATAAGTGGTTATAAACCAAGGCACAAAAGACATAATTTGATTATGAAGAGCACAAGTTTCATAAAATTCTTGAGAAATATAATTCAAGTCATCGTCACTATAAGTGTCAAAAATCCAAATTTTAAACTGATTCCATTTATCACTTAAAAATTCATTTTGAATGTACTTTCTTGCCAGGGAACCTGGGCTAAAATCTATTTGGTGTACATCCATCATCAAGTATTATTAAGGTCAAAGTCCATTTTAGACTGAGAAGGAATATCTTTATCAGAAATATCAGAAGCAATATAATTTGCATGCACAATATTTAATCGAGGATCTATCTTTATTTTATTAACAATTCTATCACTTTGATCCGTAGATATAACAGATGGTAAAGTATGTAAAGAAGCGGCACGATTACGGGCCGAACCATACAGTGAATCAATAGGGGACATATGATGCATAGCACGCAATCTTCTAGCAAAAGAAAATGAATGTCTACTAAAAGGAATATCATTGAACTGCATACAAATTCTACCATCCGGATTTTGAGTTATATGAGAATACTCAGAATTAGTGACTGCATCCGCCATCTGATTTATGGGAATTATTGATTCTAAAGTCTAAGTAGTTGGAAAATTAATTTCTTCCCATTTTATAGGTCGTCTAGTAGTGACCTTAGATTTAGCAAAATTAGTTTCTACTAAAATTGTTTCAACAGATATATCATATAACTTACATCGGGGATTTAACGTAGAAAGCAATTTGAAATAGATTCTATAAGACAGGCAAATTAATTCAGAACCAGGTGCATAATTATAACCATGCGTTTTAACATTCAAAGTTAATGCATCAAGAATATTAGCATCAGTTAAAGATAACTGTAAATTCGGCTGATTATTATAATAAACTGGACCATACGCCATAGTAGATTCAATCGAACCCATTAAAGGTTGTCTAAAATTCAATTTTTTAGCATATCGTAAAGCAGCTAAAAATGTCTCTAGTAACCCTTTAAGATTTAAATGCTTAAAAGCAATTTGTATCATGCCAATATATAAGAAATTATACTGCAATTTATACAAATCAATATCTCATTTATTTAATAAATGAATAGTCTGTTCTGACAAATTTAACGCCAAAGATTGTTCAGTAGTTTTAATCAATTGTTTATTAGAGATTTTATCAAACCAACCACTATACTACTCTACTCTGCTCATCGCTCACTCTTTGCTCTTTGCTCTCACTGCTACTACTACTAGTACTACTACTCTCGCTCTGTTACTCTGCATTCTTTGCCACACGGCTGCTTCTTTGTGCCACCATTCTTTGGTCTGTCAGTCTTCTTGGTGCTGCTCTTCTTTGCTAGTGCTTTTGTAGTGCGCTCGCTACTCACACTCGCTGCTACTACTACTGCTACTCTGTGCACGGTCACGCTGCTCTAGTGCGCTCATCGCTCTTGGTGCACTCTGCTGCTGCTCTTTATTCTTATTATTGTTATCATTACTATTCTTTATTCTTCTTTATTTGTTGTTATTGTTATTGTTATTATTATTATTAATATAATAATTACTGCTGCTGCTGTTATTGTTACTGTTATTGTTATTGTTATTGTTATTGTTATTGTTATTGTTGTTGTTTGTTGTTGTTGTTGTTGTTTGTTGTTGTTGTTGTTGTTGTTGTTGTTGTTATTATTATTGTTATTATTATTACTATTACTATTACTATTACTATTATTATTATTATTATTATTGTTGTTGTTGTTGTTGTTGTTGTTGTTGTTGTTGTTGTTATTAATAATAATAATATATTAATTACTATTACTATTATTATTCTTGTTATTGTTATTGTTATTGTTGTTGTTTTTGTTGTTATTATTGTTATTGTTATTGTTATTGTTAATTTTTATTATTATTATTATTATTATTATTATTATGAATCCAGTCGGGATCCACAATTGTAGATTTCGAAGGATGCCTAACACCTTCCCTTCAGAATCACTTGAACCCCTTACCTAAAATCTAATGGTTTCATATATACATTTGTGTTTAATTAATTATTGGTTTCCTAGTTTTTCCTAAAATTAGGTGGCGACTCCTTAAAATTCTTTCATTCTTAAAATTCTTTTAAATTTAACTTAATTAATTAATTATTTTTGAGTTACCACGACGTTTCACTTCTTTGAATAAAGTAAGGATGTAAACAACGATCTGCTCTAGTCGTTGTGGATAGACTAATAATGAAAGAAATAAGGCCAGAAAACTTTTTGGATAGTGACTTAAAAATTCTAGGCTAGACCAGTCTCATACGGAATCTGAGCAATGTGAGGTCTAGGGAAATCCGAAAATGGGTTGCTTTTTATGTCTAAGCTTGATTCATGTTTTCTAGTTGCTAAAGACATTAATGAACTCATAGGGACTTTTGAAATCGAATTTAGGTGAGTAAAACTCTCGGTATCAAACTTGGCGTGAAGGGGATAGCTTGAGATGCCAAGGGTCGAAGGTGTAACATCCCGTATCCTAGACAAACCAGAATGTAGATTTCAGAAGTTTCAGGTGCCACCAATGGGCACCACCCAGGACCGTGGGGTGACCCATAGACCATAGGTGGGGTCCGTGGATGGCCACCTGCAGCTCCCTCCCAGAACCCCAGCGAAAATTTGTCTCAGAGTCGACCCACGATCGAACCTATGAACTGTACATCAGACCATAGGCCGTGGTCCTAGTCCGTGAATCGAGATGACAGATTTTCATTCTCTGAAGCCAGTCGACGGTTGACAAGATTGACCGTGGGTCAATCCACGGACCGTCGGTTGTCCCCGACAGTATTTAAGTCAGGGATCGTTTGGTATTTCCCTATGTGTTGGACCTCTAAACTACGTCGTTTTAGTCAGTTTTAGCCTAGCAACTTAATTAGAACTTACCCTAGTCAACTCATTCTCCAAAAAATCATCTAGTTGATCGAAAAGAAGGAGAAAGAGTCGACCAAGCCCTCTCCAAGAATGCAACAAGTTTTCTTCAATTCCCGCCCTAAAATTGAAAGATTTCTCTGTGAATTTTGTCACCAGGTATATGGGATTTCACTAGTGGGTTCCTTTCACTTATTACTTCCCTAGAATTCAGTTAGATTCTTGATTCTCTATATCATGTTAGACCTAGGGTTTCTAGAATTTCACAAGTTATGTTGTGATTCAGTTGTTAGACTAATCCAAATCAGAATATCATGTTTTCGTGGAATTTTGCTTAGTTATTTGCATGAAATTCAGAACCCTAGTTGTGTATATTTGTTTAGTTCATGAATTACACTTGCTAGGTCAGTTTAAACAGTTATCCATGCTCCAGTTAATAATGTTTTATTATCAGTATATTAATGTTGCATTTTCAGTTAGCATATCAGTATTTTGAGTTATTTAGTATTTCTGAAATTTAGTCATAATATGTTATTTACATAATTAGTTGGGAGTAGACTTAATATTGAGTGGACTAAGGGTCAGTCACCCTCATAGTCCCAGAACTACTTGCCCCTATAGGATAAGTCCCCTTTGTGGGCAACATATTTAGTGATCATGCCAGTCATGCCTTCATAACCTTGGCAAGGTATATTAGGTCCTCTCGATGGGGCGATACATCATACTCCATGGATATCTCTCGTGGTTTTATGTCGGTTAACAGTAACCTCACAGTCATATTCTAGTACATTGACCAGGTTATTAGTATAGTTCAGTATTCAATCTCAGTATATCATGTACTTGGTCATTGTATTCAGTATTTTTCAATATTTCTATCATGTTCAGATTATATCATTGCTTTATTGCTTTGTTCAGTTATATGTTTTATTTAGCTTTATCCTATCCAGCACGCTTAGCACCTTTCAAGTACTGAGGCAAACTCTACGCTACCTCTTCTCGTGTTGTAGGTTCGGGTCCTCACTATTCAGATCACGCATAGATTAGTTCCCGATCTCCAGCTCAGCAACATTAGTGGTGAGTCCTCATTCTTCGAGGATGATTGACATGTCTTTCATTCAGTTATTTTGTTTTAGTTTTAGTTTTAGTTTTGCTAGAGTTAGCTGGGGCATGTCCCAGCATCTCTACTGAGTTAGAGGCTTTTATTCAGACATAGTCTAGATTCAGTTTTTAGCTTGAGTTTGATCTTTCAGTTGTCATTAAACTCAGTTTTATATATTCAGATTTAGAATGGGTATTCCCCATCATTTTCTCTTAATGTCATGTTTTAAGCTTCCGCACAGAATTATCTTATTTCAGTTATTCTTAGTATGCTTATGACATGCCAACAGGGTTAGCTTGGGGTCACTCGTGATCCTAGGTCTCGTGTTTACGTCCTGGGGGTAGCCTCGGGGTGTAATAAACTTGGTATCAGAGCACTAGGTTCAAAAGTCCTAGGATGTCTGAAAAGTCGCACTAAGTAGAGTCCTTTTTCATGAGTGCGAAGCGCGCCACACCTATGAGGGGGAGGCTACAGATTGTTTTAGGAAAAACTTCACTTTTTTATATTCTTATCGTGCGTTGGTATGATTTCTCTTTCTAATCAATCGTTATGCATTTTCAAATCATGCCTCCTCGTAGAGCTTACTCCAAGAATGCTAATACCCGCAATGCTATCGGAGCTCCTCCAGTCCTAGATTAGGAAGTTTCAAATGCAGGTTTCAGAACACCATTCAACTGTTGGCCCATAGTGTAGCCAATCAGAACAATCAGCAAGTTCCACTTCCTATAAATGCTAGTGGTGGTCTGTGGCAGCTAGGGTTTGTGATTTTGTTAGGATGAACCCACCTGTGTTTCTAGGGTCGCAAGTTGGTGAGGATCCCCAGAACTTCATCGATGAGGTCAAGAAAATCTTTGGAGTGAAGCAAGTGACAGGAAATGATAGGGTAGAGTTTGCGTCCTACCAGCTTAAGGATATGGCTCACATATGGTTCACATAGTGGAAAGACAACAAGGGTAAGAATGTCACTCCTGTGACTTGGGAGTGTTTTATCAGAGCTTTTCTGGACAGGTTCTTCCTAAGAGAGTTGAGAGAGGCTAAGGCCCAGGAATTCATGAATTTGAGGAAAGGTTCCATGACAGTCCAAGAGTATGGACTTAAGTTCACCCAACTCTCCAGGTATGCTTCACACATGGTTACCGATTCCAAGGCTCTGATGAGTAAGTTTCGATTTGGGGTATCAGACTTGGTGAGAACAGAGTGCAGAAATGCTATGTTACTGAAAAATATCAATATCTCTAGGCTCATGACTCATGCTCAGCACGTTAAGGGAGATAAGCTTAGGGAACAGGCTAAGGACAACAAGAAGGCTAGGACATGAAACTATAAGCATTCTCAGCAGAAATCGAGTGGTGGAAATCGCTCGCAGTTTCAGCAGAAATCTTCAGTTCCAGCACCTTCATCAGCTAGTGTTCCTCCAAGTTTCGATAGGATCAGAAAGGTAGGGCATCAGGCTCTATGTCCCAGGGAAGTGTCTCTGTTACTAGAACCTACCCAACTTGTCCAAAGTGTGGTAAGAACTATCCGGGCGAGTGTCTTACATGAAAAGATGGATGTTTTGGGTATGGTTAGACTGGTCACAAATTAAGGGATTGCCCTTATTCTAAATAGGGTTAAGGAGGTAACAATAGTAGGGCTCAGTCTTCAACTTCAGTAGCACCAACAGGTCGCTCGACTCAGCAGGGTAACTCATCTAGTACAGGTGGCAATCAGCCCAAAAACAGGTTGTATGCTCTCTAGGCTCGCTAGGATTAGGAAGATTCTCCTTATGTGGTTACTAGTACGTTGCGAGTCTTTCATTTAGATGTTTATGCTTTGTTAGATCCAGGAGCTACTCTTTCCTTTGTAACTCCCTATATAGCAATAAACTTCGGTATCAGTCCAGAAACTCTTTCAGAACCCTTCTCAGTCTCTACTCCAGTCGGTGATGCAGTTATAGCTAGTTAGGTATACTGAAATTTCCCTATCACAGTCTCCCAGAAAGTCACCTCAGCAAATCTTGTAGAGTTAGAAATAGTAGATTTCGATATCATTCTAGGCATAGATTAGTTACATTCTTGTTATGCCTCAATCGATTGTAGAATTAGGATCGTTCTTTTTTAGTTTTTAGACTAACCAATCTTAGAATGGAAGGGTGGTAGCTCAGTGCCTATGGGTCGATTCATTTCTTACCTTAAGGCAAGAAAGATGATTTCTAAGGGTTATCTCTATCATCTAGTTCGAGTAAAGGATTCAAGCTCCGAAACCCCAACTTTTGAGTCAGTTCCAATAGTTAATGAGTTTTCAGAAGTGTTTCCAGAAGATCTTCCCGGAGTTTCTCCTGAAAGGGAAATCGACTTCGGAATTGATCTCCTTCCAGATACCCAGCCTATTTCTATTCCTCCTTATATAATGGCTCCAGTTAAGGTTAAGGAATTGAAAGATCAGTTAAAAGACCTTCTAGATAAGGGCTTCATCAGAAACAGTATTTCCCCATGGCATGCACCAGTGTTGTTCGTGAAAAAGAAAGATGGTTCTCTCAGAATGTGCATTTATTATCGACAGTTGAATGAAGTCACAATCAAGAATAAGTATCCTATCCCCAGGATTGATGATTTGTTAGAGCAACTTCAGGGTGCTAGTCATTTCTAGAAGATAGACCTCAGATCTGATTATCATCAACTCAGAGTCAGAGATAGTGACATTTCGAAAATAGCCTTCAGAACTCGGTATGGTCATTATGAATTTGTAGTTATGTCATTTGGACTAACCAATGCTCCTGCACCTTTCATGGATTTGATGAACAGGGTGTTCAAGCAGTAGTTGGACTTGTTTGTTATCATCTTCATTGATGATATCCTCATTTACTCTAGAAATGAGGAAGAACATGTGACTCATTTGAGAGTTATTCTTCAAACTCTCAAAGATTGCCAGTTATTCGCTAAGTTTAGCAAATGTGAGTTTTGATTGTAATATGTTGCTTTCCTTGGTCATATAGTGTCTAGCGAAGGGATCCGAGTGGATTCTCAGAAAATAGAAGTAGTGAAACAATGGCTCAGACCTACCTATCCTATATATATAAGAAGTTTCTTAGGTCTAGCGGGTTATTACAAAAGTTTTGTGGATGGATTTTCATCCATAGCTTCTCCATTGACTAGGTTGACTCAGAAAAAGGTTAAGTTCCAGTGGTTAGATGATTGTGAGAAGAGTTTCTCAGAACTAAAAACTAGGTTGACTACAACTCTTGTTTTGACTCTACCAGAGGGTTCAGAAGGTTATGTGATCTATTGTGATGCATCCAGAGTCAGTTGTATATTGATGCAGCGAGGTAAGATATAGCATATTCTTCTAGACAGCTTAAGGAGCATGAGAAAAATGATCCAACTCATGACCTCGAGCTTGCAACAGTAGTATTTGCCCTAAAGATTTAGAGACATTACTTGTATAGTGTTCACGTGGATGTGTTTACAGACCATAAGAGCCTTTAGTATGTGTACACCCAGAAAAAGTTGAATCTTTGCCAGATGAGATGGCTTGAGTTCCTCAAGGACTATGATATGAATGTGTTTTATCATCCTAGTAAGGCCAATGTAGTAGCTAATGTTCTTAGCAGAATCTATGGGTAGTGTAGCGCATGTTGAGGAAGAATTAAAAGAACTAGCAAAAGATGTTCACCAACTTGCTCGTCTGGGAGTTCACCTTATGAGCATATCAGATGGTGGTGTAACGGTTTAGAATGGGTCAGAATCTTCATTGATAGTGGAGGTTAAGGAAAAACAATAAAGTGATCCTATATTGCTTCAACTGAAGGATGCAGTTCATCAGCAAAGGGTTGAGGTTTTCTCCCAAGGGGGAAATGGTATGTTTCGCTATCAGGGTCGTTTATGTATTCCTAAGGTGGGTGAGTTGAGACAACAGATTCTTGCAGAAGCCCATAACTCCAAGTATTCTATTCATCCAGGCGCCACTAAGATGGGATCTGTGGGAAATCTTTTGGTGAAATGGCATGAAATAGGACATAGCAGATTTTATGGCTAAATGCCGTAATTGTCAACAAGTGAAGGTAGAACACTGGAAACCAGGAGGTATGACTCAAGAGATTAACATTCCTATATGGAAGTAGGAAGTGATCAACATGGACTTCATTACAAGTTTACCTCGTACTCGCAGACAGCATGACTCCATTTGGCTGATAATAGACAAAGTTACTAAGTCTGCTCATTTCTTGGCTTTCAAGAGTACATATTCGACGAAGGACTATGCCAAGCTTTACATTAATGAGATAGTCATGTTGCATGGGATTCCTTTATCTATCATATCATATAGGGTCCTTAGTTTACCTCTCATTTCTAGAATTCATATCAGAAAGGTCTTGATACTCAGGTTAATCTTAGAACAACATTTCATCCACAGATGGATGGTCAGGGATCGTACCATTCAGACCTTAGAGGAAATGTTGAGAGCTTGCATGATCGACTTCAAGGGTAGTTGGGATGATCACCTTCCTCTTATAGAGTTCTGCTACAATAATAGTTACCATTCCAGCATTCAGATGGCCCCTTATGAGGCATTGTATGGGCGTAGATGTAGATCTCCAGTTGGGTGGTTTGAAGTAGGTGAAACAGCCTTAATAGGGCTAGATTCGGTTCATGATGTTATGGATAAAGTTTTAGAGACAGACTTAAGACATCCCAGAGTCACCAAAAGTCTTATGCATAGGTAAGGAGAATGGACTTGGAGTTTCAAATTGATAATTGAGTTTTCCTGAAAGTGTCACCTATGAATGAGGTGATGAGATTTGGTAAGAAAGGGAAGCTTAATCCTAGATATGCAGGCCCTTACAGTATTTTGAAAAGAATTGGTAAAGTGGCTTATGAGTTAGAGTTGCAAGCAAAACTAGCAGCAGTGCATCCGGTCTTCCACATTTCGTTATTGAAGAAGTGTGTGGATGATCCAACATCCATAGTACCATTGGAAAGTGTAGCTGTGAAGGGTAGTCTCACTTATGAGGATGTGCCAGTTGAGATCCTTGATCGTCAGGTTCAATGGTTGAGAAATAAGGAAGTCACTTCAGAAAAGGTTTTGTGGAGGAGTCAGTCCATAGAGGGAGCTACTTGGAAAACAGAAGCAGTCATGAAGGCCAAGTATCCTCATCTCTTTCCTTTTGATTCTATTCCAACTTGAGGTAATAGTTTCTCTCTAGTCTTTTAGTTACTCATGCGTAGAATCAGTCTTAGTATCATGTTCCTTCACGGGTTCTTGCATTTTCAGCGTAATTGCATGTTCTTGGAACTTAGTTCAGTCAGATTTCAGTTTCCAGTATTTAGTAATAGGGTTTGCATCTTTTTCCCTCCATATTCAGCTAGTTTAGTCTTCATTTGAGGACGAATGTTCCCAAGGGGAGATAATGTAACACCTCGTATCCTAGACAAACCAAAATGTAGATTTCAGAAGTTACAGGTGCCACCGATGGGCACCACCCACGGTTCATAGGTGAGATTCATGGTTGGCCACCTGTAGCTCCCTCCCAAAACCTAGGGAAAATTTGTCTAAGGGTTGACCAACGGCCAGACCTACAGACTGTAGGTCAGACCATGGGCCGTAGTCTTAGTTCGAGACCCCAGATTTCCATTCTCTAAAGCCAGTCAACAGTTGACAGGACAAGCAATAGGTCAGTCCACGAACCGTTGATTGGCCTTGACGGCTTTTTATGTCAGGGATCGTTTGGTCTTTTCCCTATGTGTTGGACCCCTAAACTACATCATTTAACCCCGTTTAAGTCAGTTTTAGCCTAGAAACTTAATTAGAACTTACCCTAGTCAACTAATTCTCTAAAAATTCATCTAGTTGATCCAAAAGAAGGAGAAAGAGTCGACCAATCCCTCTCCAATAATGCAACAAGTTTTCTTCAACTCCAACCCCAAAATAGAAAGATTTCTTCGTGAATTTTGTCACATGTATGTGGGATTTCACTAGTGGGATCCTTTCACCCATTAGGTCCTTAGAATTCAGTCAAATTCTTGATTCTCAGTATCATGTTAGACCTAGGGTTTATAGAATTTCAGGAGTTATGTTGTGATTTCGTTGTTAGACTAATACAAATCAGAATATCATGTTTTCGTGGAATTTTTGCTTAGTTCTTTTCATGAAATTCATAACCCTAGTTCTGTATATTTGTTTAGTTTATGAATTACACTTGCTAGGTCAGTTTAAACAATTATCCATGCTCCAGTTAAGAATGTTTCATTATCAGTATATTAATATTGAATTTTCAATTAGCATGTCAGTATTTAAAGCTATTCAGTATTTCAGAAATTCAGTCATAATGCGTTATTTACATACTCAATTGGGAGTAGGCTTAATATCGAGTGGATTGACGGTCAGTCACCCTCATAGTCCCATAACTACGTGCCTCGTAGGATAAGTCCCCTCTGTGGGCAACATAGTGATCACTCCAGTCATGCCTTTATAACCTTGGCAAGGTATATTGTGTCGTCTCGATAAATTGATACATCAAACTTTATGGATAGCTCTCGTGGTTTTATATCGGTTAATAGTAGCTCCCACAGTCAGATTGTGCATTGACCATGTTATCAGTATAGTTCAATATTTAGTTTTAGTATATCATGTATTTGTTCATTACATTCAGTTAGCTCAGTATTCATTATTTTTCAGTATTTCTATCATTTTCAGATTATATCATTTCTTTATTGTTTTGTTCAGTTATATATGTTATTCAGCTTTATCCTATCTTGCATGCTCAGTACCTTTCAAATACTGACGCATAATCTGGGCTACATCTTTTTGTAATGTCGGTTCAGGTTCTCAGTATTAAAATCACGCATAGATCGGTTCCCGATCTCCAGCTCAGCAACATTATTCAATTAGCTCAGTATTCAGTACTTTTTAGTATTTCTATCATGTTCAGATTATATCATTTCTTTATTTCTTTGTTCAGTTATATATGTTATTCAGCTTTATCCTATCCTGCATGCTCAGTACCTTTCAAGTACTGACACATAATTTGTGCTACATCTTCTTGTAGTGTAGGTTTAAGTCCATAGCATTCGGATCACGCATAGATCGGTTCCCAATCTCCAGCTCAGCAGCATCAGTGGTGCGTCCTCATTCTTCGAGGACGATTGATATGTATTTTATTCGGTTGTTTTGTTTTTAGTTTCAGTATTGCTAGATTTAGCTGGGGCATGTCCCAGCATCTCTAGTCAGTTAGAGGATTTTATTCAGACATAGTCTAGATTTATTTTTTAGCTTGAGTTTGATCTTTCAGTTGTCATTAAACTCAATTTTATATATTCAGATTTAGAATGGGTATTCCCTATCATTTTCCCTTAATGTCATGTTTTAAGCTTCCATACAAAATTATCTTATTTCAGTTATTCTTAGTATGCTTATGATATGCCAGCAGGGTTAGCTTGGGGTCACTCGTAATCCTAGGTCCCGTGTTTACGTCTGGGGGTAGCCTCGGGGCGTGACAGAAGGTGTATTGCGAAATGAGGGATTTTTAGCCTCTAAATTTCGTACAATTCGCTATAATGGGTGTCACGACGCTATAGCAGGCATTTAGCAGACGCTCCAACAGGGAGAAAGCCGCTATGGCGACGCCGCTATAGAGGGTCGTGCCGCTATAGCGGAGTAAATAGGCATTAGATGTAGAAAAGTCCCAAAACCTCTTATTTTCTACAACTTTGTTCTTTAGATTGAAGGGGGAGATTTTGGACATATTCCACACTATTTTTCACCAAGTTCTTCAGTAAAGGTAAGTTCATTACTCTCCATATTTTGTAAATTGATTTTTTAAGCCTTATAATCAAGGGTATTGCTCTTGGGGAGGGTTTTGATCAAACTAATGGTGGGAAAAGTCCTAATTTAGGTAGAATGATCACAAATTGATTTGGGTTAGGATATATATATATATATATATATATATATATATATATAATCTAGGTATTGTTAGGCTATTACTGATTGATTATTGTATTTTATTATTTGTTTAGATCAAGAACAAATCAAGCCATTGAAAAAGGGGAAATTTCGGGTTCCTTAGAGTTTCCAAGGCTTGATTCGAGGTAGGTGATGGTTGTGTGTTTTTAAATTTATGTATGTATGTGTGCCTACTGCTTTGTAGTATTATTTGTGCAATGCATGTGAAAGAAATAAAAAGGTTAATGTGAAATGACACGATGTTGATAATCTCATACAATAAGCTTGTTTGTTTACTTGTGGTTTCAAGTGTGATTGTTCATTGTGATTATGATGGTGCATATGTTTGTGATTTTTGATTGGCTCGGGTATCATGTATGTACCGAATACTAATGGTTGACTCGATATCACACCTGGTATGTTTCATTTATGGGCAGCTCGGGCACCGCCGTGGTACATTAACAATTTGTGTGTGTGTTTCATGAGAAGACCGAATATGTGTATTTTGTGATCATGTGGTATATGTTTCAAGCATTGGTTGATTTTGAATATTGTTTGAAATCTGTATTATTTTGTAACTGTCGGTATATGTGTTGGCAAGTATTACTATTATGTGGTTGCTTGTTTACATTCATGTTTTGGAACTATTTGTATGATTCTACCAGTACACGGTGGTTGTGTACTGATACTGCAGTTGCTATTTGTTTATTGAGTACAAAACATATTCTGGTGGTTGATACGAGGCCTCAGTTAAGGGACGTTTGACATTCGAATCTAAGGATGAGTTACTCTTCCGGGCTACCAAGAATTCTTCTCTACTTCTTTGTCCATCTTTTCGGACACAAACATGTTAGACTATTAGGTTAATATTTTTTAGTTTTCGGGGTTGCTCACTCTTGACTATTTAGAGTTTTGGTACTATGACTTTCAGATTCTAGGGATTGAATTCTACAATTGCTTAGGATGATTTTGTTAAATGGTTGAGTTTATGGGAACTTGATCTTTACTTATTAAAACTTCTAATTAGTTGCTCTCTTTTAGGATTTGGTATATATAATTTATCTTGATGGGTTAAGTTGGGTTAGTAATTAGTCCTCCCACCTCTGGATTAGTGTGGGGGCAAGTCACGATAGATCAATGTCGTGATACATCGCTAGGTGGGTTGCGAACAGTGGGGCCAACTCACTTTTTTAATAAAAAAGTCTTTTTTTTATAATTCTTTAATACAAATTTTAATTTTAAATATTAACATAAATATCTGGTGTTACTATGCAAATATTTTGGGTACAATCGTACATGATTTTCTTAAACATAAACAACTAGATAATTTTGTCATGATACTAGACCAATCAATTGAAATATTAATAAGCAAACTAAACAGTTAACAAATATCAATACAACTAACTAAATTTAAGTTTCTATTCCTCTTGTTATTTACTTTTTTTAGTATTATACTTTATTTTTATTTGGCCCATGGACCGGCTCAACTCACATTGTTGAAGCCCCACAGACTAGCGGACTAACTCGGATCAGACTAAAAAGTCTTATTTTTAAATTAGCTTTAAAAAAAATAGCAACCCAACGTGCTAACCCATATTCACAACTATAGGTGTTGGTGCTGTCTCTTGAGCTGTAATTTTGCTATGTTAAAACATCGTTATAATGTTAAATAGCATAAAAATGACTACACTTTTATGCACAACGTGTGAGCTAAATATAGGCCAAAAAAACATGTAGCATTTAATATTTATTTTTTAAAAATTTTATTGTTATTTTTAATTATTTGTTCTTTTTCCTTCTTCTTTTCTTGATAAACTCAGTTAAAAGACATAGTCCATAATGTATCCAATATTTATTTTAGGTATGTTTTAATATTCAAACTATTCATCAGAGCTAACTATTATTGAGTATATTTTATTTTAATTTACAATTAGATTTACTATTACTTGTTTTTTACTGTTATTTTTATAGAGATTTATTTCGTCGTTATTAAAAATTGTGCGATATAATTTTGTAATATTAAGATTTTGGGCACAAGTTTTGTCCTGGCATTATTAAAATTTCAAAATTCAAATGAACCGATCAACGGAGTCCAATGTGGTCAAGGTCCATCGCTACGACGGGGTGGCACGACGCAGAATTCAAGTTTAATTATTTTATGAGTTTTACTCATACTTTAGTGAGGGATATTGTAACATCCCACCTTAGAAAGAGCTACACTTAGAAATAATTAATTTGGAAAGAGCCAAATCTCAAATTTTACAAGTTATGATTAAGTTGTGAGTTTTTGGTCAACTTCAAATGACCATAACTTTCAGTACATGATGATTTAGGAGTCCCATAAGATATCAAATGAAAGGTCTTGGAATCCTCTTTCCAACGCCATAAATTTTGCTAATTTTTGAGCTCGTATGATGGAGATATGACCGATTGAAGTCAGCATGTCCAGTTAAGGAAAGTTGCCTGAATTAGTGAGAGGTATTTTTGTGTTTCCCTTACCCCATCAGATTAAAATGATTCTTAGTAATATTGTGGGGTCAAATTTGATTTGGGTCAGTTTTACAAATCCTAATTTACACTTAGGGTTTTGAGAGGAGTTCAAGAAGAGGAGAAAAGGAAGAACGAACGAGATCTCTTGCGAATCGAAGGTTTGTTTCGTCAAATTGAGGTATGTAAGTTTTCATAGTGTTGGGTTCGTTCACCCACATGCCAATCATGATTTACATATTCGAATTCATCCATAATGATTGATGAATTTGTTCTTGATTAGTGTTCTTGAAGTGTTTCTTTTGTTCTTGAATTATGATTGGTTTGATGAGTTCTTGAAATAAATATATCGAGTTTGAAAGTAGTTTTTGAGTAGATTCTTGTCTACTTGTATTGGGTAATTTAATCTAAGGAAAATTTGAGAAAATAAATCAATTCTAGACAAATCAGGGTCTATAAACGAGAAGAAAAATTCGTCGGATTGTTCTGGGGGGATGGGGTGGTGCGCCCCAACAGTACACCAGAAGGGGTGGGGAGGCACCCCAGCAATGCGCCATACTATTATCTCTAAAGTTCAGGGGATAACGACCCGCTCTAGCAATGCACCAAGGTCGCCTGCCCCCACCCTTTCTCCGTCGTTTGCTCTATCTAAGTCCTTTTAAAGTGTACCTTTACTCCCTATTGATTCTAATTACTCTAAAATACATCTAAACATCGAGAGATCTTTCCTAACGTGAATCATAACCCTTGAATTCATAATTCAAATTCAAGATAGAGTTAAGAATTAAGTTTTGAGAGTTCTTTGAAGTCATTTTAAGGAGTCTTTTACAATCTTTCAAAACTTATTTTAAGACTTCAGTACTTGATTTTAGAGATGAGGAGAGTAGAGTTCATTTTTTTAAATGATATAAGAGAATTAAGTATTCCAAGAGTAAATGTTTTTACATTTAAGAAGAGAGGAAACACTGATTTTCAAAAGAGTTCATGAGGAGTTTTGAGTACTATCTCTTTTAAGAGAAACCTTTTGAGTAATAATCTCAAAGTTGAGGATGAGGAAATTTTTTTAAAAAAAATATATGAGCTAAGTTATATTTTGGGAGTAGTATTGAACACCGGTATAGGGGAGAGTTCAAAAAACTCACAGCCCTCATAAACTATGTAGCCAATGTGGGTTGAAAAGGTCATATTTTTTAGATGATTCCTTATTGATTTTCAAGCATAGCTTAGTGGATCCACTTAGTTAAGAAATTCTATACCCCGATAAGGGGTATGACAGTTCTGGCAATGTAGGCAAGATGTTGTAGCATCACATAGCTCATAGTGATGGTTATCGGTTAAAGAATCTCCCAAATAGAGGTTTTTTGTAATTTTGTATACAAACTGAGTTATATTGTATTTTCCAATACATTGAGTTGTTATCTACTATTTTAAAATATTTTCTTTATATCGCATTATTGTATTACTTTTATATTGAAATAAGTTGAGCTTGAGTTGAGTTGAGACAAGATAAGTTGTTTCTTCAGTTTCAGTTCAAGCTTATGCCATGTTTTAGATTTTCCTTTGCATGCTCGTACATTCCATGTATTGACGTCATTTGGACTCCATCTTTCATGATGCAGATACAGGTAACCAGGATCATCAACCAACACTTCATTGATCCAGTCGAGTTCTAGATTTGTTTGGTAAGCCTCCTTACTTCCGGAGAATCCCTCAATTATTTCTATCAAGTTATTTTAGTTTTGTTAGGATGATCGAGGGACTTGTCCCGATATCCCTCATAGTATTAGAGGCTTCATAGATAGATGGATAGTATGTCACACCTAGAGCCTACACCCCGGACGTGGCTGGCACTCGAGAACCATTGTTAGCCCCAAGCGAACCCTTGCCTTGGCTTACTTACTCAGCAGAAGACTTAAACAAAAGAAATATAACTCATGCATAACTTAAAAAATAATATCTTAGCCAAAATGGCAACTCAAGTCTTAAACATATACAACTAAAATGATTAATACTAATGAACTACAACTATCTATTTATGAAGCCTCTAAAACATAGAGGGATGTCAGGACAAGACCCCCGATCATCTTAATAAAGAATTACTGAAAGCAAAGTAAAATGAGTCCTTCAGAATGCAAGAAGGCGCACTAACTGATTCTGAGTGCTCAACTGGATCAACGAGGCGCTGGATGAGGATCCTAGTTACTTGTGTTGGCATCATAAGAAGATGCAGGCCAGCTGGCATCAGTACATTGAATGTACGAGTATGCGAGTTGGAATGCTAAACACAACATAGGTTTGAAAAGAATCTAAAAAGAACACTTACCTTGGCTTTACTCAATTCCGAAATAACTTAACTCAATATAAAGTAATAAAACATATGCAATATATAGAAAGCTTATAAAACAGTGGAAAACAACTTAGTTCGTTAATGAAAATGCAATAACAAACCCAACGTAACATACTTCACAATTTTCTAGATTTTTCTATGCTTTTGAAAAATGACTATTTCCAATTTTTAACTTCTTCCTAGTTCTTTCAATTAGCGAGAAGTTACAATATCTCCCCCCTAGGAACATTCGCCTCGAATGAAACTACTCTTACTAGGCTAAGGGTGCGACATCAATCATTCAGTTCAAACACCCAACAAACAAATGCAAAAACAGCATGCCAACTTATAAATAAATACCAAGAAAAGAATTGGTACCTTAATTTGGAACTTCTCCGGATTCGAAGAGATGTAGATATCTCTTCTTCATGTCCTCTTCAGCTTCCCAAGTAGCTTCCTGAACAAACTGATTCCTCCAAAGAACTTTGACTGATGCTACCTGTTTTGTTCTCAACTTGCAAATTGGCGATCTAAAATTTGAACCGGAATCACTTTATAAGATAAGCTATCCTTGATCCCAATATCTTCAGTTGGTATGATCAATGGAGGATCACCCATGCACTTCTTCAACATGGAGATGTGGAATACCAGATGAACCACGGCTAACTCTTGTGGTAGCTCCAACTCATAAGCTACATTACCTACCCTTTTCGATATTTTGTAAGGGCCAATATACGGGGACTAAACTTCCCCTTCTTACCAAATCTTATAACACCTTTCATGGGTGAAACTTTCAAATACACCCAATCATCTACTTCAAACTCTAACTCTCTTCGACTAACATCAATGTAGGATTTCTGACAACTCTGCGCCACTTTCAACCTCTCTTCAATCACTTTCACATTTTTCATAGCTTGATGAACTAAATCAGGTCTTATCAACCCAGATTCACCAACTTCAAACCATCCAATAGAAGATCTGCATCTTCTCCCATAAAGAGCTTCATAAAGAGTCATTTGGATGCTAGAGTGGTAACAATTGTTGTAAACAAATTCGATGAGAGGTAGGTGATCATCCCAATTACCTTTGAAGTCAATCACACAAGCCCTCAACATATCCTCTAAGGTCTGAATAGTGTTCTCTATTTGCCCATCTGTCTGAGGATTAAAGACAGTACTTAAGTTCACCTTTGAACCCAAGCCTTTTGGAATAACTTCTAAAATTGTGCAGTAAATTGCATACCTATATCTAAAATAATGGAGATTGGAAACCCATGAAATCTTACCACCCCTTAAAGATACAATTTGGCATAATCCTCTGATGTGTGGGTAGTCTTTACCATCAAAAAGTGGGCTGATTTTGTCATTCTATCAACAATCACCCATATCGAAGCATGCTGGTTGAGAGACCTTAGTAAACCCGCGATGAAGTCCATATTAATCATCTCCCACTTCTATTCCGGATGTTCTATATTCTGGATCAAACCACTGGGCCTTTGATGCTCTACTTTAACTTGTTGGCAATTCAAACACTTAGCAACAAATTCTGCAATGCCCTTCTTCATACTACTCCACCAATAGACTTCTCTCAAATCGTGATACATATCTGCGGAACTCGGGTGAATGGAATGTCTGGAGCTATGAGCTTCCTCCATGATCCTCTCTTGGAATCCATCTACCATTCGTACACACAATCTACCTTGATATCTCAATACGCCATCTCCCCCTTGTTCAAAAGCTAATACTTTTTGCTTATGAACATTTGCCTTCAATTCAAGCAAAATAAGATCTTGGTCTTGCTAGTCTTTCACTTCTGACACTAATGAAGATTCAGCCCCATTCATCATCACTACTCCTCCTTCTGTGGAATCCATCAGTCAGACTCTTAAGCGTGCAAGTCTATGCACATCTTTCGCTAAGTCTCTCTTTTCTTCCACATTGGGTGGTACTAACCATAGACAACCTGCGTAAAGTATCAGCAACAACATTTGTCTTACTTGAGTAGAATATTTATGTCATAATCCTTGAGTAATTCTAACCACAGCCTTTGTCTGAGATTAAGCTCTTTCTGAGTAAACACATACTGAAGACTCTTATGATCAGTGAATACACCAACATGAACACCATACAAATAATGACACCATATCATCAAAGAAAATACCACAGCGGCTAACTCTAAGTCATGGGTTGGGTAGTTCTTCTCATAAACTTTCAACTGTCTGGAGGCATAAGCTATAACTTTGTCATTCTGCATTAACAAGCAACCCAAACCAACTCTAGATGCATCACAGTACACCACAAAACCTTAAGTACCTTCTGGTAAGGTTAACACTGGGGCAGTAGTCAACCTCTGTTTCAATTACTGAAAGCTTTTCTCACAAGCTTCAGACCATTGAAACTTAACTGTCTTCTGAGTTAACTTGGTCAAAGGAGACGAAATGAATGAGAACCCCTCTACGAACCTTCTATAACATCCAGCCAAACCCAAGAAACTCCTAATATCAGCTGGAGATGTGGGTCTAGGACAATTCTGCACTACCTTTATCATTTGGGTATCAACTCTAATTCCATCACCGGAAACTATGTGGCCCAAGAACGCCACAAATTCAAGCCAAAACTCACATTTAGAGAACTTGGCATATAACTCTTTATCTTTTAAAGTCGCGGAGAACTATTTTGAGATGGCTAGTATGATCTTCCTCATTCCTCGAATAGATTAGAATGTCAACAATGAAAATGATAACAAACATATCTAAATAAGGCTTGAATACTCTATTCATAAGGTCCATGAACGCTGCAGGTGCATTGGTTAAACCGAACAATATGACCAAAAACTCATAATGACCATAACCGTTCTTGAATGCTTTCAACTGATGGTATACAAATCTGAGGTCTATTTTCAAAAAATAAGAGACACCCTGAAGCTGATCGAAAAGATCATCAATTCTCAAAAGAGGATACTTGTTCTTGATGGTAACCTTGTTCAACTAACGATAATCTATACACATCCTAGGGGAACCATCTTTATTTCTCACAAATAAGAACGGAGCGCCCCAAGGTAAGACACTTGGTCGAATAAATCCCTTAACAAGGAGATATTTCAACTATTCTTTAAGCTCTTTCAACTCAGTTGGTGCCATTCTACATGGCAGAATAGAGATAGGACGAATATCGGGAAGAATGTCTATGTCGAAGTCTATTTCTGTCTTAGGAGGGACTCCGGATAGATCATCTGGAAAGACTTCTTAAAACTCTTTTACTAGTGAAACTGACTGAATGGGAGGTATCTCAACACTAGAGTCATTAACTCGAACTAAGTGATAGACACAACCTTTAGAAACTACTTTCTCATCTTAAGGTATGAAATGAAACGACCCTTAGGCACTGCTAAACTACTACTCTACTCTATGACTGGCTCATTAGGAATCTAGAACTTGATAACTCGAGTTTTACAATCTACTGATGCATAACAGGCATGAAGCCAGTCCATGCCTAGAATAACATCAAAATCTACCATGTCTAACTTAACTAAATCAGCCATGGTGTTCTTTTGATTGATGGAAATGACAAAATCACGATATACTCGCTCAGCTTGAATAGACTCCCCAACATGTGTAGAAACACAAAAGGGCTCACAAAGTTTCTCCGGAAGAACATCAAAATTATGTACAACATAAGGGGTCACAAAAAATAAACTTGCTCCTGGGTCTAGGAAAGCATAAACATCAAGAGAAAAGATTTTGATCATACCAGAGACAATATCTAGAGAGTTCTCTTGCTCTTGGTGACTAGTGATAACGTAGAGACGGTTTGCTCCTCCGCCCATACCGAAAGTAGCTCCTCTAGGTGCAGCCCTATCTGGTGGAGCAACTGATGAAGATTGGGCTCTATTGCCCTGATTTCCATTACCTTGTATGTTCTTAGGGCACTCTATCATGAAGTGACCCTCTTGTCTAGACTTGAAATAACCTGACTAGCCATCACAACACTTACCTGGGTGGGTTCCACCACACCTAGCACATGCAGTAGCCCAGTTACCTCCTTGTGCCACACTACCCTGAGACTGCACAGGTCTAGCTCTGAAGTGTTGCCAATTCTGACCATTATACTCACATTTGTTTCTAGGTGCAGGTGCACTAGCAGATGATGGATCATGTCCTTTTTTCTTTTGCTGATAGGACGAATGGTTCACATTACTTTTCTACTGCTCAGATTCACTCCCTGTCTTAGCCTTCTTGTTTCTAAACTCTTTCTTGTCCCTCAGCTTTTCTTTATCAACCTGTTGAACATAAGTTATCCACCTCGCTATATCCATGTCCCTAATTAGCATAGCTGCCCTGCCCTCTTTTCTTGACAGACGGGACAACCCGGCAACAAAAAGACTCATTCTACTCCTCAAATCCGCAACCATCTATGGAGCATAACGAGATAGTTGGTTAAACTTTAACCCATACTTATGAACACTTAGTGACTCCTGCTTTAGGGTAAGAAATTCTCGTACCTTAGCCTCTTTTAGTTCTCGGGGGAAGAAACACCCTAATAAGGCCTCCTCAAAACAAGCCCAACTCACAAGTGGTGCATCCTAAGCTCAGTTCATCTTCCATTGATCGAACCAAGTCCTAGCAACATCCTTCAATTGATATTCAGCTTGTTCTACTCGCTCAGCATCGGCAACGTGCATAACATCAAATACCCGTTTTAGCTCCTCAATAAAGTTCTCTGGATCCTCAGTAGTGCTCAAACTAGTAAAGCTTGGAGGGTTTATCCTCAAGAACTCATGAATTCTCGAAGTGTCAGCCTCTTCTTGTAGATCCCCTCTTTGTTGCCCGACTTGATTAGTCACAGCTTGACTTAGCATCCTTATTGCTTCTTTGAACTCAGCGTTAGTGACTTCCCCTTAAGGTTGCACTTCATGTGCATTTGGTAACTCTTGCTCCTCAATATTACGCCTAGCAGGACGACCTCTAATAGCTCTTTGTGGAGGCATGATTAACTGAAAAACACACGCAAGCATGAATTAGGAAATTTTTTAGAGATCAAACTCTAACGCACGAAATGAGTGTGAAAGAAGTGAGAAAATTTCCTAAATGTTGTACCCTCCTAATTATAGATGTGGCGTGTTTCACACCGATAACTAGGACTCTACATACAATGCTTCATAGACTCCCTAGGACTCTTGAACCCGGTTCTCTGATACCAAGTTTGTCACACCCCGAGCCTACACCCCGAACGTGGCTGGTACTCGAGAACCATTATTGGCACCAAGTGAACCGTTGGCCTGGCTTACTTATTCAGCGGAAGATTTAAACATAAGGAAATATAACTCATGCATAACTTAAGAAATAATATCTTAACCAAACTGGAAACTCAAGTCTTAAACGTATACAACGAAAATGAATAAGACAAAAGAATTATAACTATCTGTCTATGAAGCCTCTAAAACAAAGAGGTATGTCGGGACAAGACCCCCGATTATCCTAACAATGAAATACTGAAATCAAAGTAAAATGAGTCCTCCGAAATGCAAAGAGGCTCACCAACTGATTCTGAGTGCTCAACTAGATCAACGAGGTGCTGGGTGATGATCCTAGTTACCTGTGTCTACATCATAAGAAGATGCAGGCCAACTGGCATCAGTACATTGAATGTACGAGTATGTAAGTTGGAATGCTAAACATAACATAGGCTTGAAAAGAATCTGAAAAGAACACTTATCTTGGCTTTACTCAACTCATGAATAACCTAACTCAATATAAAGCAATAAAACATATGCAATATATAGAACGCTTGTAAAACAGTGGAAAACAACTTAGTTTGTTAAAGAAAATGCAATAACAAACTCAAATTTACTCATATAATAAAGTAATATAGTTTCTGTGGGAGATTCTCTAATCGACAACCACCACTATGAGCCTAAGTGGTGATACAGCGTCTTGCCCACGCTGCCAGAACTGTCCTATACTTTGCCGTCATATAGAACGCCTTAACTAAGTGGATCCACTAGTCTATGCTGAAAAGCAATTTAATGAGTCATCTAAAGAGTATGTTCCTTTACTACCCATGATGGCTACATGGTTTATGGAGACTTAAGTTAATATGAACTCGCATCCCCATATTGGTGCTCAATACTACTCCCAAAATATACTTAGCTCATATGTTTTTAAAACAAACTTCTTTCTTTGGTTTGAGATAATTACTCAAAACTTATCTTAAAAGCTCTCTTAGAATCGATGTTCCCTTTCTTTCTCAAATGTGAAAACATTTCTGAACTTTTGGGAATGCTTAGTTCCCATATAAACTTTGAAGAATGAACTTTACTCTTAACTCAACTTGAATTTAAGTCTTAAAACAAAGTTAATACGTTTGTGAAAGACTTTTGAAAACTTTATGAACTTCTCTTGACTTACTTCTTAACTTTTAGACATGACTCTTAACTTTCATTGAATTGAATTATGGATTCAAGGTTAATGATCTCATGTTTATGGATGATTTCATGATGTTTAGACGTACCTTAGAGAGTGGGAATCAACTAGAAAACATAGGTACGTTGCTAATGAACTAGTATGAAAAGGTGGGGGAAGAATGGGAAGAACTGGCGTCCCTGGCGCTTTGAGAGGCGCGGAGCGCCAGCCCTTGAAGTTCTAAAACTGACTTGGCGCACTCTGGCTGGCGCGATGCCCCAGAGGTCAAAGTTTAGAGACCCCTCTTTGGGGCTTTGAGAGGAGCGATGCCCCAAGACCTTCCCCAGGTGTTCCCCGACTTTTCTTCTCCATTTTTCATCTCTAAACCCTCTAATTTCACTTAGTTCTTTCCCCAAACACTTAGAATCATTTGTACCCTCAATATATAACATATTCAACTCAAAATTACACCTGGAAACATGATTCAAATCTCAAAAAACTCCAACAACACAACCCACAAGAATTCAAACGAATTTCATCAAGAACTCAAAGGATTTACTTTCAAATCTAATAAACTTCGCTGAATTGAATCATATTAGCGCGTGGGTGAACTAGCCAAATGCTATTTGATCTCACATACCTCATAGGGATCACCCCTTGACGAAATCGACAAGCAAAATCTTACGAACAATGATCTTTGGCTCTTTTCTCCTCTTCTCTCCTCTTGCGTTCTTTCTCCAAAAACCCTAACTCTAATTTAAAAACCGTAAACTGACCAATTTAGTTTAGAACCTTAGAAATATTATCCAAAATGAATTAATTAAGTTAGGTATGGAAAAGACCAAACTACCCTTCCAAATTCGGATTGGACTTTCCTTAATCAAACAGCCCAACTTCCAATAGACACATATCACTCATATGAACTCAGAATCATGCAAACTTGGTGGCGTTGGAAATATTATTCCAAGATATTTCCTACGATATCTGGAAGAACACCTAAATCATCTTGAGCTAGGAGTTATGGTCATTAGAAGTTGACCAAAAACTCAACGTAACATACTTCACAATTTTCCAGATTTTTATATACTTTCCAAAAATGACTATTTTCAATTTTTAACTTCTTCCTAGTTCTTTCAATTAGCGAGATGTTACACGGTAGTTCTTGAGTCTTTTCATTTTCAGTTGTTAATGTTTTAAACACTTGAGTTGCCTATTTCTTGCTAGTTGAATATTCTTATATATTCTGAGTTTATCTTTTGAGATATTTGAGTTAAGTTTATATTTTGAGTTTATCTTATGTTGAGTAAGTCTTCCGCTGAGAGTTGAGTTAGGCCAAGGGTTCTCTTGGAGCCAGCTATGGTTTTCGAGTGCCAGCCACATCCTGGGTGTAGGCTTAGAGCGTGACAAACTTGGTATCAGAGCACAGAGTTCAAGAGTCCTAGGGTGTCTATGAAGTCATGTTGTAGAGTCCTAGTTATCAGTGTGAAGCACACCACATTTATAATTCAGAGGCTACGTTATTTAGGAATTATCTCACTTCTTTCACACTCCTTTTGTGCAATAGAGTTCATCCCTATAAAGTTTCTTTCTAATTCGGTCTTGCGCGTATCTTTCAGATCATTCCTCCACAAAGAGTTGTTCGAGGTCATCCTGCTAGGAAAAATATTGATCCTCAGGATCAATGGGTCCCCCAATGCACCCGAAGCGCAACCCCAAGGAGAGGTCACAAATGCTGAGTTTCGGGATGCTATCCGGATGTCGAGCCAAGTGATGGCCAACCAAGCTGGTCAGCAGAGAGAGGATTGATAGGATGTGGCTGATACATCCAGAATCCGTGAGTTCTTAAGGATGATTCCTCCAAACTTCACCGGTTCAAGTGTCATTGATGATTCGTAAAACTATATGGAAAAGTTGCAGAAAGTTTTTTAAGTTATGCATGTTACTGATGTTGAGCGAGTGAAACTAGTTGCATACCAATTGAAGGGTGTTGTTAGAATCTGGTTTGACCAATGGAAGAAGAGTAGAGATAAGGGAGCACCAATTGTGAGTTGGGCTGTGTTTGAATATGCCTTCATGGGGCGTTTCTTTCCCCATGAACTGAGAGAGGAAAATGTAAGGGAATTTCTTACTCGTAAGTAGTAATACATGAGTGTGCATGAGTACAGCCTCAAGTTCACTCAACTTTCTCATTATGCTCCGAAGATTGTTGCTGACATGAGGCGTAGGATGAGCTTGTTTGTGTCTGGATTATCTCATATGTCAAGCAAAGAGGGTAAGGCTACGATGTTGTTAGGGGACATGGATATAGAAAGGTTGATGATCCATGTGCAACAGGTTGAGGAAGATAAGCTAAGGGATAGAGAAGAGTTCAGGAATAAGAAAGCTAAGACAACAGGAAATGATTTTAGGCAGTAGAAGAGTAATGCAAACTGGTAATCTTTTCAGCAAAAGTCAAATAGACCTGCTCCATCGTCTGCTAGTGCACCTTCACCAAGGAACATAGGTAAATTCAAGGATTAGAATTCTCAGAACTTTAGGTCTAGACATGCACAGTCTCAAGGTAGTGTGGTCAGAATGGTAACTTCATGAAAGAGTGCGCTAAGAACAGGCAAGGTAACAGCGATGGGGTAATAGAGCTCAATCTTTTATAGTGGCTCTGCCAAAAAGAGCTGCACCTAGAAGAGCTACTTCAGGGACAGTCGGAGGAGCAAACCGCTTGTATGTTATCACCAGTCGCCAAAAGCAAGAGTGTAACGACCCTTTCCAATTACTATATGCCAATAACTCATGAGATATGTTTATACATATATTGTTCTCACGCTATTAAATAATGATATAAAAAAAATATTATCACTTTCGAGTACCCAAACTAAATAGGTTCATGCGTCATACGATCATTCAAAACAAGTAGGAAATGTAATATATTACAAAATTTGGGCTTACACACCCCAAATAAACAAAACATGTAGCCATACTTATATTACAACCCATGGACATGATCCGATTAGTCCTCAAAATTTCATGCAAATATACACCACATAGATCATGTATAAGTACCAATGTTTATACAACATATAGATGCCTATATGCAAATGTATCTTCCTTAAAGTTCTCAAAATCTCCATCTCCAATGGCCAGCTTCATGCCTCCTCTCGATCATTCCCTACGATAGAAACAACTATCGCTATGCATATAGCTTAGTGGTGTAAAAACTATAGGTTCAGAGCCCTCAACAATTCACCACACTACCTTTATCAAGTCATGAGCAGCATACTTGAAACATAATAAATAAATCAAGTAGCAATATATAGAGAGTATCAAGTTTGATATTCAAAGATCCAAATGTCAAGAACGCTCATAGCACCCTTTCCCAAGAGATTCAATAACAAGGCTCGCCCAATATATACCTCATGTCGTCACACCCGGCACAAGCAAGTATCAAGAAAGGTTGTCGCCCTGTATCAAGAAGGGTCAAAGCCCAATAATCAAGAGAACCAAGAACCATATTAAAAATGGCTTTTTAGTTCGTACTTAAAATGGACAACTTCCATTCTTAAGACGGACTAAAAATCCAGAGTCAAGATGGAAAATGATCCGAATCAAGAGGCCTACCAATACTAACAAAGTCATAGCCACAAGAAGGACAAGGTCCCAATAAGAGTGCCAAGTGATCAAACAATCCGTACAAGTGGGCGAGTTACACAAGCGTCATACCAACACGACAATGCAAAGTGACAAGAGGTAACCAAGGTATCAAGATCAAACTTCAGATATACCAGCAATTAAAAGAGTGCAAGTACAAGTTTATACACAAACCCCAATGCTTTAGTGTAGAACAGTCCAACACAACTCCGCGAGTTCAAACCGTAGACCAACCAATGTATCAAGGTCCTCAACTTGTTCACAAGTACATACAACCTTAAAAATGCAATTAAATAACTTCTTTAATTCCTAATATCTCAATAATAGCAAAATAAAATAGTATTATCATCACAAGTAAGCTCAGCCTGCACAGATACAACTATGTTCCTAAAACAGTGATTCAGGCTAGTCTAGTACCCCATGTTGTAACTTAGATTTGAACAGGAAAATGGCAAAACTAGACTTTATAACCTTCATGAAAGATGTAGATACATCTATTAAGGTTGTAACGCAATAATAATCACTGAAAAATACATTTTTTACAAAAAGATATCATCGATACACTAACAGTTGTTCATACAGGATTTCTAAATCCAAAATCTGGACAGAACTTGTCCTCTGTTGCGTCCCATATTTCGAATCCACAACAGATAAATTAGAGTTTCACATAAACATAAGAGTTGTAGGTATATAAATTATCTTTCCAAACCATATTTATTCACCCAAAAATGAGTTCTAGAGAACGAGATATTCTAAAATTAATACTCACAACTCAGCTACAAAACAAATTTTGACTACTTACCAAAAAGCAGTGTGTGTCTCGAATTCCAGCCAAAAGACCAAGTTTTTTTTTCTTGTGATTTTGAAGAAAAATTGGTAAGCTAGGGTTCTAAGGTTCTAAGTCTTGAAGGAACCGAAATTCACTAGAGGAGATGTCAAAATATAGGCTCAAAAGTGATATTTATCCCCAAATCACAGCTGTCCCTCAAGGCTGCCCAAATAGTGTTGTGTGCTGCCCAAAATGCATACATACATACCTATATGTATATACCTCACCACCATTTATAGTTATACATAATTAGAATAGAATATTACCCAAATACCCCAATACAATCCCTTAATTTACGATTACAATTTATGCTAAGCAAGCTAGCAATTATCACAACATTTCAAGTTCCCAAAATGAGAATAAAACATATTGAAGTAATTTAGCGATGGTAAATCGACATGCGACTCTTGTTTAGTATTTTAGGGGTGTTACAAAGAGAATTTGCTAGATGTTGTCACTGGTATGATCAAAGTATTTTCTTTTGATGTATATACTTTGTTAGATCCAGGTGCGAGTCTATCTTTTGTGACTCCATATATAGCTTTGAGGTTTGATATTATTCCCTAACAACTTCTTAAGCCCTTCAGTGTTTCCACACCTATTGGTGAGTCTATTCTACCTAAGAGAGTTTATCGTGATTGTGTCATTTCTGTCAATCAAAAGGACACCATGGTTGACTTAGTCGAATTAGACATGGTAGATTTTGATGTTATTCTAGGTATGGGCTGTCTTCATGCATGTTATACCTCAGTTGATTGTAGGACTCAAGTAGTTAAGTTCTAGTTTCCTAATGAGCTAGTTATGGAGTGGAGGAGTAGTTCAACAGTGCATAAGGGTTGTTTTATTTTGTACCTTAAGGCGAGAAAGCTAGTTTCCAAGTGGTGCATATCACTTAGTTCGGGTTAATGAATCTAGTGTGGAGACACCTATTCAGTCAGTTCAAGTTATGAGTGAGTTTCCAGAGGTCTTTCCAGATGATCTTCCCAGAGTCCCTTTTGAGAGAGAAATAGACTTAGGTATAGATATTCTTCCTGATACTCGTCCTATCTCTATTCCGCCATATAGAATGGCTCCAGCTGAGTTGAAAGAGTTAAAAGAGCAATTGAAAGATCATCTTGAGAAAGGTTTCATTTGACCAAGTGTCTCACCTTGGGGAGCTCCGATTTTGTTTGTGAGGAAGAAAGATGGTTCTCTTAGAATAGGTATAAATTACCTTAAGTTGAACAAGGTTACTATCAAGAATAAGTACCCCCTTTTGAGAATTAATAATTTGTTTGATCAACTTTAGGGTGCCACCTGTTTCTATAAGATAGACCTCAGATCAGGCTATCATCAATTGAGAGTAAGAGAAAGTGACATTCCAAAGATAGCTTTCAAGACCCATTATGGTCATTATAAGTTTCTAGTCATGTCATTTGATTTGACTAATGCCCCTACAGCAATCATGGACCTTATGAATAGAGTGTTTAAGCCTTATCTTGATATGTTTGTTATCGTGTTTATTGATGACATTCTAATTTATTCGAGGAATGAGGAGGATCATGCTAGTCATCTCAGAGTAGTTCTTCAAACTCTAAAGGATAGAGAGTTGTATGCCAAATTCTCTAAGTGTGAGTTTTGTCTTGAGTCTGGGCATTCTTAGGCCACATTGTTTCTAGTGATGGGATTCGAGTTGACACTCAAAAGATTGAGGTAGTACAGAATTTTCTCCAACTGATATTTGGAGTTTCTTGGGATTGGCTGGTTATTATAGAAGGTTTGTCAAGGGTTTCTCATTTATTTCATCCCCGTTGACCAAGTTAACTCAGAAAACAGTTAAGTTTCAATGGTCTGAAGCTTTTGAGAAAACTTTCAGGAATTGAAAACTAGGTTGACTACTGCCTCAATATTGACTTTACTAGAAGGTACGCAAGGTTTTGTGGTATATTGTGATGCGTCCAGAGTTGGACTGGGTTGTGTATTTGTGTAGAATGGGAAAGTTATAGCTTATGCCTCTAGACAGTTTAAGATTCATGAGAGGAATTACCCAACCCATGATTTAGAGTTGGTTGCTGTAGTATTTGCTTTGAAAATATGGCATCATTATCTCTATGGGGTTCATGTTGATGTGTTCACCAATCACAAGATTCTTCAGTATGTGTTCAGTCATAAAGAGCTTAATCTCAGATAGAGGAGATGGTTAGAGTTACTCAAGAATTATGACATAAGTATTCTTTATCAACCAGGTAAGGCTAATGTTGTCACTGATGGTTTGAGCAGATTGTCTATGTATAGTACCACCCATGTTGAGGAAGGCAAGAAAGAGTTAGCCAGATATGTGCACAGACTTGCAGGATTGGGAGTCCGGTTAATGGATTCTAATGAAGGAGGAGTGGTGGTAATGAATGGGTCTGAATCATCATTAGTGTCTGAAGTGAAAGAGAAACTGGATCAAGACCCGATTTTTCTTGAATTGAAGGCAAATAGTCATAAGCAGAAAGTGATGGCTTTTGAACAAGGGAGAGATAGTGTATTGAGATATCAAGGTAGATTGTGTGTACCAAAGTGGATGAACTCTAAGAGAGGATCATGGAGGAAGATCATAGCTCCAGATATTCTATATATCCTGGTTCCATAAAGATGTATCGTTACTTAAGGGAAGTCTATTGGTGGAATAGTATGAAGATGGGTATTGCAGAGTTCATTGCTAAGTGCCCGAATTGCCAACAAGTCAAGGTAGAGAACCAGAGGCCCGGTGGTATGGCTTAGAACATAGATCTTTCAGAATGTAAGTGGGATATGATCAACATAGATTTTATTAATGGTTTGCCGCGGTCTCGCAGACATCATGATTCAATTTGGGTGATTGTAGATCAGATGACTAAATTAGCCCATTTCTTATCAGTAAAGATTACTTTTACAGCAGAGGATTGTGCCGGGTTATATATTCAAGAGATAGTCTGACTTCATGGAGTTTCGGTGTCCATCATTTTAGATAGAGGTGCACAATTCACCGCACAATTCTGGAAGTCTTTCCAGAAAGTTTTGGGCTCCAAGGTAAATTTGAGTTCTGCTTCTCATCCTCAGGCGGATAGTCAAGCAGAGCGTACAATTTAGACCTTAGAGAATTTGTTGAGGGCGTGTGTGATTGATTTCAAGAATAGTTGGGATGATCACTTACCTCTAATTGAGTTTTCTTACAACAATAGTTATGACTCTAACATCCAGATGGCTCCTTATGAGGCTCATTATGGGAGAAGATGTAGATCCCATATTGGATGGTTTGAGGTTGGTGAAGCTCGGTTGATAGGACCAGACTTGGTTCATCAAGCTATGGAGAAAGTGAAGAATATTAAAGAGAGGTTGAAAACAACGCAGAGTCGTCAGAAATCCTACACAAATGTTAGGAGAAGAGACTTAGAGTTTGAGGTGGACGATTGGGTTTATTTGAAGTTTTCACCCATGAAGGGTGTTATGAGGTTTGACAAGAAAGGTAAGCTTAGTTCCCGGTATATTGATCTTTACAGGATATCCAAGAGGATTGGCAATGTAGCATATGAGTTGGAGTTACCTTCAGAGTTAGCAGAAGTTCATCCGGTGTTTCACATTTATATGTTGAATAAGTGTATGGGCGATCCTTCGCTTATTATACCCACTGAAAATATTGGAATTAAGGACATCCTATCTTATGAAGAGATCCCCGTTGAGATACTTGATCATCAGGTTTGCAAGTTGAGAACCAAGAAGGTTGCATCAGTCAAGGTCTTATGGAGGAACCAATTTGTTGAGGAAGCTACTTAGGAGGCTGAGGAGGATATGAAGAAGCAATAACCACATCTCTTTGAATCTGGAGAAATTCTAAATCAAGGTACTAATTTTTTCTTGGTACATTTTAAGTTGAAATGGTGTGTTGATTTGCATGTTGAGTGTTTGAGTTGGGTGTTAGATGTTACCACCCTTAGTCTACTTAGAGTGATCTCATTCGAGGACGATTGTTCCCAAGGGGGATATATAGTAACATCCCGCTTTAAAAAAATCTAAATTTAGAAAGAATTAATCTAGAAAGAGCCGAGTCTAAAATTTTACAAGTTATACTTAAGTTGTGAGTTTTGAGTAAATTTCAAACAACTATAACTTTCAGTACAGGATGAGTTAGGTGGCCCATAAGATATCTAATGAATGCTCTTGGAATCCTCTTTCCAACTCCGCCGAGTTTTCTAATTTTCGAGCTTGTATGAGGGAGATATGCATGTTTGAAGTCAGTCTGTCCAGTTAAGAAACGTTACCCGAATTAGTGAGGGATATTTTGGTCTTTTCCTTACCCCATTAGATTAAAATGATTTTTAGTAATATTTTGGGGTCAAATATGATTTGGGACAGTTTTGGAAATCCTAATTTACACTTAGGGTTTTGAGAGAAGTTCAAGAAGAGGAGAAAAAGAAGAACGAATGAGATCTCTTGCGAATTGAGGGTTTGTTTCGTCAAATCGAGGTATGTAAGTTTTCATAGTGCTGGGTTCGTTCACCCACACGCCAATCATGATTTACATATTTGAATTCATCCATAAAGATTGATGAATTTAAGTTCTTGGTAAGTGTTCTTGAAGTGTTGCTTTCTTTCTTGAATTAGGATGGCTTTGATGAGTTCTTGAAATAAATGTATTGAGTTTGAAAGTAGTTTTTGAGTAGATTCTCATGTACTTGTATTGGATAATTGAATCGAATGAAAATTGAGAAAAGAAATCGATTCTAGAAGAATTTGGGTCGGATTGTTCTGGGGAAGGGCTGGGGCGGCGCAGCCCAGATGCACAAGAAAGGCTAGGGTGGCGCCCCAGCAATGCGCCAGATTAGTGTCTCTAAAGTTTAGGGGCTGGCGCCCCGCGCCAGGGTTACCTACCCCCATCTTTTTTTTGTCGTTTGCTCCGTCTAAGTCCTTTTAAAGTGTACCTTTACTCCCTATTGATTCTAACTACTCCAAACTACATCTAAACATCTAGAGATCATTCCTAACATGAATCATAACCCTTGAATTCATAATGCATAATTCAAATTCAAGGTAGAGTTAAGAGTTAAGTTTTGAGAGTTCTTTCGAGTCATTTTGAGGAGTCTTTTATAATTTTTTAAAACTTATTTTAAGACTTGAGTACTTGAGTTTGAGGATGAGGAGAGTAGAGTTCATTTTTTTTAAATGATATATGGGAACTAAGTATTCCCAAGAGTAAATGTTTTTACATTTAAGAAGAGAGGAAACACCGTATTCCAAAAGAGTTCATGAGAAGTTTTGAGTACTATCTCTTTTAAGAGAAACCTTTTGAGTAATAATCTCAAAGTTGAGGATGAGGAAATGTTTTTTTAAAAACATATGAGCTAACTTATATTTTGGGAATAGTATTGAGCACCGATATGGCGGAGATTTCAAACAACAATGTGGGTAGAAAGGGTCACACTTTTTAGATGATTCCTTACTGCTTTTTAAGCATAGCTTAGTGGATCCACTTAGTTGAGGAGTTCTATACCCCGGTAAGGTATATGACAATTCTGTCAGCGTGGGCGAGACGTTGTATCATCATATAGCTCATAGTGATGGTTGTCAGTTAGAGAATCTCCCAAACATCGTTTATTTGGTATTTTTACATACAAACTGAGTTATATATATTATATTTTCCAATACATATAGTTGTTATCTACTATTTTAAAAGCTTTTCTATATATCGCATTATGGTTATTGCTTTTATATTGAAATGAGTTGAGATTGAGTTGAGGTTCAGTTGAGTTGAGACGAGGTAAGTTGTTTCTTCAATTCCAGTTTAAGCTTATGTCATATTTTAGATTTCCGCTTGCATGCTCGTACATTTCATGTACTGACGCTATTTGTCCTGCATCTTTCATGATGCAGATACAGGTAACAAGGATCATAAACCAGTGCTTTGTTGATCCAGTAGAGTTCCAGATTTGTTTGGTGAGCATCCTTGCTTTCGGAGGATCCCTCAGTTATTTGTTTCATGTTATTTACATTTTGTTAGTATGATCGAAGGTCTTGTTCCGACATTCCTCGTACTATTAGAGGCTTCATAAATAGATAGACAATAGTTCTTGAGTCTTTTCATATTCAGTTGTTAATGTTTAAAAGACTTGATTGCCTATTTCTGGCTAGTTGAATATTCTTATTTATTCTGAGTTTATCTTTTGAGACATTTGAGTAAAGTTTATCTTTTGTTGAGTAAGTCTTCAACTGAGATTTGAGCCAGGCCAAGGGTTCACTTGGGTCTAGCAATGGTTCTTGAGTGTCGGCCACGTCCAGGGTGTGGGCTCGGGGAGTGACAGATATCTTTTAAAATCTCTCTACCAACAAAGACATGTTAGAATGGTAATCTATGCTAGAAGTGTCCTTTACCTTAAACCTTAAGTATCTCACTGAAGAAAGCGTGAAAGTAAGCATGCAAATTACTCTATGTTATATTTTGAGAGGAAAAAGCTCAAGTAAGGTTGGAAGAAAGACTTTCCATGAAAAAACAACTATATTTCTTTTCTTAGATTCTCATTCTGAAATTCGATTCATGGGCAAAAGAGGCATGGGCACTAGGGCAATAGCTTGGTATTAAGGTAACTATGATTTACTTTTATGCATAGAATTGATTAGTAACACCTAGATACAACATGAAATTGTAGAAGACAACATGATTAAGTATATGGGCATGGTGTTCTGATGGACGACTTTGAATATAATGTAATCAGAATAACGTGGATATGTGTGTCTTGCATGTGATGATAAATATGTGTAAGTATCAGTATGACTAAAATAAATGTGTTAATTCGAATCGTGTTCATTTAATTGCTAAGAAAAATAAAAATCACTATAATAAGGAAGGAAGGAATTTATGTTAGAACCCAAACTAGACCTTAGGCATAACATGGCATATAGAACCCCGAAAGGTCCTACACAAGTCACTTAGCATACATCATACAAGACAAATAAAGACTTTAAAAGATAATATTTTATCATCAAAAGAGTTTGACAATGCGGAAGTTTAACATAAGTCTCAAAGCCATCTAATACATCATAAGGAAAAAAATTGGGACATAACCCATATATCACATACAAAGTCTGAAAATAGAAATGAAATAAAAGTAATAAAAGAGTCTCGGTCCTTAGAACATGAGGACTCACCAATCTTCAAAAGCCCAAAATGATCAACTAGCCACGAGTATAGGAGGTAGGAGCGTCACTGAAACAATGTAGGCATAAGTATGCACTAGTACATTCCATGTACTAGTATGATAGCAATGTATAAGAGTTATGAAATCATGCTAAAAAAGATTTTACATGAAGTGTAATGACCAAGCTAAATCGTAAGATAACATGTTAGAAAACATAAGTCATGGTCAATGCAAGCTAAACATCTTTAGAACACTCGTGTACTTTAGAAAGTAACCTTAGTTCATTATTATGGGAAGTGTATCATATAACCGACATAGACTATGTGAGCTATAACATGGAATCCAATGTCTATCCTACTCCGAAAATAGATGTCCTTACTTGCCAAGGTAAGAACCATAAACTTGAGCTAAAGTGGATCCACTAACTAATGTCTATCTAAGACAATCATCCTATGGTGACACATAGTTATGAGATAAAGAGATTGCTACTAGAAATCTGATCTCTACTAATGAGAGAGCCTCCATCTCAATATCTTCTCGGTGAGAAGAAAAAATCCCACCGTATAGTCATTGATCTTTTTAAGTTTATCATCCATGGAAAGGCACAATTAAACAACCAATCCAAGCTAAAGTTCATTAGAATAACTCATTAATCTTGATTCAACTTAGGTGAGAAAACCTTTCAACCTTATGAATCCTTTTGTGAGAAATTCTTTCACAATCATGTTCTTAGTAGTATGTGAGAAAATCTTTCACAACAATAACAACATTGATGATTTACTCTCAAAGCAATCTTAAATTATTTACATCAATTTCATTAAAAGAACATGCATATCTTAATAAATTCATCTTTCATAGTTCATAAGCTTCATCATATGATCATAGTCTAAAAATCAGGACATGAGAATTCAAATTAAAAACATATAATTACTTCAATTCATGCATAAAAAGATGGAAAACAATCAATTGAATCATAATTGAAAAGAACCCATGAAGATTGAATAAAATCCTAAATTTGATTGAGAATCTTACTTGTAAAATTGGGGATTTTAGGAACCCTGTGGAGGAAAGAACTCCATAAGTGAATACAACATACCTTGATGTCAAAAGCCCACAAAGAATGGAGGATTAGAGACTAGAAATTGAATCCTAGCTCTTCTTCTTCTTCCTTAGGTTGAGAGTAATTTAGGGAGTGAATTTGGTTATGTTTAGGGAAATTAGGAGAATGGGGTTAAAGTGGGTAGTTTTAGGACTCAAAAGATTTATATAGGGCTTACGGTAGAAGGAAAAACTGCGTAGGTTTGATCTAAAATGATTAGGAAAAATACTTAAAAGCCCCTTAAAAATAATTGTCGAACTGTTCTACGAGTCAGACTTACGGACGGTAGAACTTTCTATGGTCTGTACTGGTCAACTATAGACCAAGTACTAGGACCTTAAAATTTACCCAACTTTGATGGAACCCTTCTATGGTCCATAGGACTTCCTACGGCCCGTAGACCCTAACCGTAGAACTCAACTTTAACCCTTAAAATTTTACTAAGCCTGGGACTCACCTACGAGATCTATCTACGACTCATACATAGGATGACGGGTCTTCTTAGTGAATCGTACAAAGGGTACTGAGACTTGTTTTAAAAGATTTTCCCTCTTCCTACGGTTGCCATCTACGGACCGTAGACGACCCATAGATGGGACCAGTAAAACCAGACTTCAGTCCAAAAATCTATTTTCTTCCTTTTCAAAATTCTGAGGTGTTACAACTTGAGAATTGAATAAAGTCAATCTGTATATGTTTTATTTTATGTTTCTGACGAAGTAATGTTATACTTAAAAAATTGTCATGAAAAAGGAAGATCTGTTTAATAGTATCGATGCATTAATTGGGTGAGCCGAAAAAATTGTATGGTTAGTCAATTATAATGTATTAGGCAAAAAAGAGGAATGAATGGTAACGAAGAGTTTGAATGTGATATTAATAAGGTGAGAAGGTGATTTTCTTAAATCTATATATAATATAAAGGAGAAACATAGACAAGGTGATGTGGCACCTCTCTATGGCCTCCATTCTTTTTTCTCCTTTTTTGAGATTTTTTTTCTTAATTCTTTTCATTAATTCTTTTATTTATTAAGTAAAAACAAACAATCATATTTACTATTCAAATTTAATCTAATGAGTTACAAAAAACCTCCATCTATTCATATTCTCTACTTAAATAACATGTCTCTTCAACTTATTCTTTTGGATTATCAAATCTATAAATTACAATCATCCATGGAGATGTTGAATATTCATTTTTCATTTTCTCATTCTTTCTTTCTATTAGTGTAGTTTTTTTTTCTCATTTTTTATTTCTATTAGTGTAGTTTTTTTCTCACTCTTTCTTTCTAATAGTGTAGTTTTTTTTCTCTTTTAAAAAAAAAATAAAATTTATTCTTCATCTTTTCCATAAGAAATCATAAAAAAGATAGTGACATGATATGTTCTTCACTTTGATGAAGATCAAAGATATATTCTTCAAAGATTCATTATAAAGAGTTGTTCACATTAATTTAGTACAAGATCATCAAAATGAAGAAGGAAGTTTAATTATGTTGAAAGATTCATCAAGAGAGATGATCATATTAGTGTAAAGTTTGAATGCTTCCAATATTTTAAAGATTCACTAATGTATTGTTTTGATTTCAATATTCTAAGATTGTGTCATGCTTGAAAGTATATTACCTATGATACATTTCTTATAGCTATTACATATTGTTGTACTTAAAAATCTCATAGAGAAATGAAGTTGCACCTCTCTTTGGCCAAAGATTCTATCTATCTTTTTTTCATAATTTTTCATATTTTTCTATTTACTTATTATTGTACAAAAAATAAATATATCAATTACTACTCCTCTATTTATTGTTATACTTAAATGTTTGAAAAATTATCTACACTCATTATTATTCTTTGTTACAAAAAATTAAAAGTCTCAATATTTACTACTTTAATATTTCAAGATATTTGTCTATTTTTTTTATTGTATTTTTTTCCTCTTTCACTTTTGTTAAACACAATGGAGTAGTACAAAAAGAGAAGAAGTTGATTTGTTTGCTTTCTTAATAAAACTTAAACATCCAACAAATGTTGAATAGTTCATGAGTTTTTTTTTTTGGTCTTCATTATTTTATTTTTTCCTTCTTTTATTTATTTTAAAATTCTTATCTCCATAACTTATACTTAATTGAACTTTTACTTTAATTAATATTATTAACTCTTTTTCTTTAAATTTTTATATTCATAACCCCCAACTATTTAATTTCAAAATTTAAGATACCTTATGATATTAATTTTTTCAATTTTGTCTATATAAATTCATATTTTTTTTCATTAGAGTCCTACTCAAGATTATTATTTTTATTCCATATTTGAAATAGTAATATTCTATATTATTGTTATAGTATCAGATTTATACTTTAGTTTGACTCCATGGAAATGCTCTTGGATATGGATAGAAGGGGTGCCTAATAAAAGCTCAAAAATAATTGCATTGATTATATGATATTTTATTATCTTTGTTTTTGTGATTAAGGACTTGACAAAATTGTGTTGTTATTTTTCTCTTTTTACTTACTTTTTCATATGTTCTCTCTCTATATATATTTTTTAAAATTTAGCTTCTTATAAATTTTTTAATTTTAGTAAATTACATTTTCATTTAGGCTCAAATTAGTTATTTGTAACTTTGTCAGAACACAACTAACTACGCTAATAGACGTTTAAATTTTATTACTCATGGCTCAAAAAAATGCATATTAAGTATTGAAATACAAAATTATTAGGTATTTCTTATGGTGAAGAACCATTTAAATTTGTTCATTTCTTCTACTTCTAATGAATCACCATAATAATATAAGATATATACGAAAATTAGCAATAGAGATTTATTTAGATGATAATGAAAAATAGAAAATAATAATTATTTAGAGGATGATAATAAGAGAAAAAACAACGACAAAGAAAGGATTAAATATCGAAGAAGAAATGAAATAAATATATTTATCTTTTATTTCCTCATATTTTTAGTTTCATCATTAATTTTTCCAAACTAAAGGAAGATTCATCGGATAGTAAATTTATCATTTGACAAAAATAAGAAGAAAAAATCAAGTCCTTAAATATATTTATCCGAATTTTATGTATTAGCTTCATAATATATGAATTTTTGTCTTAATAAATTAATTTTTTATTTTTGAAAAATATTTGATAATAAAAATGTAATTTACTTAAGCTTTAATTCTACAAAAATATTTGTATTGTGATTTTATCATTTTTCTTATTTCTATAATTGATTTTTTATTTTTTGTATCATAATTATTTTTTAAAATAAATTTACATATATATTTCATAACTGTGCGAAGCACAGCCAAATTCCCTAGTATTAATAATAAACTAGTTGGATTGAGTATTGCTACGAAATTAATTAACGTGTCATGAAAGTATTACTGTATGTGTAGTAATTGTAATAATCAAAGATATTACTTGGAGTTAGACGTTGATTAGTCCCTTATATGTGATCAGTGTTGGTGATCCCATTTTTCACTGATCTGTCCAATCCATTCATTAAATATGGATTGAATGAGTGATTTTTAGATATGGATAATATTTGGATTTGTACTCATATTTAACCCATTAAAATATAAGTATTTATGGGTAAACTATGGATCAAATATTAGCATTGCAAATTTTTCTCTAAACTCTCAAAAGATACGACTTTTTTCAAGATTTTAAAACCGATTTTCAGTATCAACTTCGTTGTTTCTTCCATGAAGCACAATCACAAAGATAATATGGTAAGTCTCTCAATTTCTCCCACATGAATCCCTCTTCCTCATCTTCCCTCTTTCTCTTCCTTCTCTTTTCTTTGAAATTTTAGGGCTAGAGTTTGTGATTAATCTCCTGAAATTTCTGAATAACATTGTGGCAAAAGACTATTTATATATAAGAATTGTCATTTTTTTATAGAATATTAAATTTCATGTTTGAATTTTTTTTACAAAACATTAGTTTCATGCTTTTGACACCTTTTTTGGCTTGTCCTTTGTATATGGGATATTATTTATGTTAGGAAAAGATGTAAATGAAGACTAATGAGGACGCCTATGAGGAATCTTGTGAGATTAGTTCATTAGTCCGTACAGAACGAGAAAAAAGAAATTCTGATGTTTGAATTTTTTTTTCTGAAATTGCCTCATGCTACAAGTAATGAAAGGTTAAAAACTCAATGTAAGATCTGTAAGAAGATCATTTTAGCATACTTTATTTTCGGAACTTCGAATCTAATACCGCATATCAGTTTACACTTAGACAAAGCACAAGAGCATAAATCAATTGATTTAATAATTTTTCGTGAGAAAGTATACGTGGTCATTCTAAAACATAATTATCCTTTCAACTTTGGCGAACATCAAGAAAATAGGAATATCCCTTTATACTTAAATCTAAATGTGAAAATCATTTCAAGAAATACAGGCAAGTCTGATATTTTGAAGATGTATGATAAGAAAAAAAAATCTAAAAAATGAGCTTGTAGTGATTCCTATTAGAGTGTGTTTGACTTCAGACATGTGGACTTCTCTAGGGTCAAATGGATATATGTGTTTAACTGCTCATTATATTGATTCGAATGGAATTCTTCAAAATAGAGTGTTGATTTTTCTTCATGTGCCCCCTTCATATTCTTGTGTTATTTTGGGTCATTTACTAATTGAGTTCATTAAGGAATGAGGTATTGAAAAGAAAAATCTCTCTTACTTTGAATAACGCTACTTGTAATAGGGGTATGGTAACTAATTTAAAAGAACATTCATCTTCGATGCAAAAACTAGTTTGTGATGGAAAATTCTTTCATATTCATTGTGGAAATTATATCTTGAATTAAATTGTGAAGGTGGGTTTGGAGAAAGCTAATGCAACTATGTAAAGATTAGAGAATATGTTGAACATATTAAACATTCGGAAGGAAGAATTTTAATGTTTGTGAAATGCATAAAAAATCTTGGGCTACCGTGTTTAGAAAAGCTTAGTCAAGACATGGCAATTTGTAGGAATTCCACTTATCTAATGCTTAAAAGTGCGATCCTCTACCAACAAGCTTATATTTAATATAAATTGATTGATATTGATTTTACCACATGTTCTTTCTGAGGAGGAATGGAAAAGGGTAGAGATGATTGCTCAAATTTTGAAACCGTTTTGTAAAATTACTACATTGTTCTCTGGAAGCCAATGTCCAACTGTTAATTTGTATCTACATAATGTGTGAAAAATTCAAAAGTTATTAGAGGAAGAAAAATAAAATTATGATCCAATTATGAGTGAAATAGCTACTTCAATGTTAAATAATTTCAAACAATATTGGAAATCTTACAATATGAACTTATCACTAGCCATTATTCTCGATCCTCGATATCAGCTTAAGTTTGTGAAATTTATCTTCTCTAAAATTGATCTTAAGACTATTGAAGCAAAGGTAAAAATTGTTAAAGATTATTTACATTTGTTATTTAAAGAATATTATGTACCTTCAACCTCAATTTCCTTGTCGGGGAAAACTAGTAATGAAATGAGGGATGAACTTGAAGAGTTTGACAACCAACTGGGGTGTAGTAAAACTAAAACACAACTAAATTTGTACTTGGAGGAACTGAATCTTGACCGTAAAGTAAATTCAAATTTGGATATACATGCCCATTGGAAGGAAAATAGGCTAAGGTATTCTGCAGGGCCGGGGCTCTATGCTTTGGAAAAAAAGGCTTTTGCCTTAGGCCCTCAAATTTTGGGGGCCCCAAATTTTTATCAAGAATAAATTATGTATTAAATTTTTTATATAAAAAAATTTATTATTTATTATAAAATGTATATTATTTTACCCATTTTAGCATTTTTTGCACTTTGTTAAAAATAACAATTAATAGTGAAAAGTGTTGAACGAAGTGAAATATAAATTCTTTTTTATTTCTTTTTAAATTTTAGTTTCAAGCTTTACTACAAGCATATTAAAATATGGTATATCAAGTCATCAACTTTTTGAGTCAAATTCTATGGTTCTAACTCTTATTTTTATTTAATATTTGTCAACTTATTACTAATACAATTATGTTAACAATTCATATAATAATTGTCTCACTGAAAGGATGTTTTTCAATGTTGAGTTGGTAAACTCTTAATAACTGAAAAACAATATTAAATACTAATAATTTTCATCTAAATAGTGTAAGAAAAATAATTTTTGAATAAATACATAGATGAAGTTTGTTTATATTTTAGGCCTCGAATTGAAATTTTGCTTTAGGCCCGCAATAACGTTGAGTCGCCTCTGATATTTTGAACTCTCATTGATGGAAGGGGCGTCTTGAGCATACCTATTATCATACTAGCCTTTAAATCTATCTTTAGCATTGAAGGTCGTATTTAGTAAAATTTACGAGTTCTATTTTACCTGCGGATGTGGAGGCGAAGTTATGTACTAGAGATTGACTTTATGGGCAGAAAGGTAAAACATTCTACACATATTATAGATTTATTTTGAATTGATACAAATTGGTGTTCCACTAAATAATTTTCCTTCCTTTTGTTTGTTTTCTTAGGGTTCCATTGAATCTGATGATAATGAGATTATAGTAGACCTCAGGCCGTATTTTGATAGAGTGCAAAGTGCTTGCAATTGATCTTTAGGATGACATGCTTTAGGCGGGGTAAGCCTTTATAAAAAAATTTCATTTGAAAGTTTGACAGGAACCAATATGTAATGAACTTGGATGTATAGGACTTGCACTTATATGCAGCGGAATGCTTAAATTTTTTCTTGTATTCAGTTAGATCTAGGTCAGAAATCAGAATCAGTTTCTGATAGTTCATTATATTGTAGGAACCCAACTTATTTTTCAATATTGTTTAATTCACCTTGTGCAGCAAGTCTAAATGTATTTTGGAGGAAGTGGAAACACCGCGGAGAAGAAGAAAGAGGTTGCGAGAACAACTATGATGACATTTTGCTTATGTTTTCTGTTTATTATATTAATAAGGTTGTGTGAGTCTATTCTGTTTTCATGCATTAGACGTGTTAGTGGAAATATTGTGGATTAACTAGCACACAATTACAAACAAAGAAAATAGAGAAGAAGAATAACACAATGATTTAATGATATTCAACTAGGCCTACTCCTCCCAGTAAAAGTAGAGAGAGTTTTCCATTATGAAAGAAAAGAAGAAGCTTGCAATGCTTTCATGCCTTTGGACTACATTGTGTATCATGTACCATGCCTTAGAATTTCCAACTATATCCCCTATATATAGATCCCAAGTAGTCCCAAACCTATAAGGAAAAAGTTTTCCCAATGCTAGAAGGACAATATTTTCCTTTTCCTAACCTATTAGGACAAAGGGTCTCCTAAACACCTAGGAGTTATAGTTTCCTAGAATATACAAGGAAAAATTCAAGACATAATAAACAAATCATCCACTTGGCTTGAATTCCTTTCGTCAATTGAAATAACGCCTCTCTGCTTTGCTCCCAGCCCTCCAAAAGGCCTATTGAGTACAACTCGCACCAATCAAGTTTAGGCAATGCCTAAACTTATTGGTCTGGATTGTCTTGGTCATCGTTACTCCTGGATTATCATGTGTAGACACTTTATTCACATCAGCAACCCCTTTAGATATAATATCTTGGATAAAATGATGTCTAACTAGCATATGTTTTGTCCGCTCCAAGCCTTATACCTTCATTTCATTTTCATTTGTGAAAGCAAGCTTAAGGTGTTTGGACATGAATTATATTCACTTTTTATGCAGTACATTTGACCAAAAAAATTTAAAACATACATTGAAGGTGAATTTCAGAATTTTTGAAGAATTTGCAAAACCAAAAAAAAATCTCATTTTTTACTCAAAATTACTCATAGAATTTTACTGAGGGTATAGAGACCGACTGTTGTCATCACTTCATTTATGATCAGTAGACGATGCTGCTGAATAAACGTGTTCATTATACTCAACCTTACTTTTTTGCACCTTTGGTGTGGAGGTTCTAATTACAATACGATGCTGCTGATTTTCTCGTTGATTTGAAGTCTTGGAAGTAATTGCTTTTGTTGTTCTGCCATTTCCAGACTTCCTATATCTTTATATTTTGTTATTGTCCTTAATTATTATTCTCAAAGAGTATGGTACTTTATCCCACATTTTGAATCTTAGAAGCATGTACTCATTTCACTAAATTTTGGAATTTTGTTTTCACATTTTGTTTTATATAAAAATCTATCTATATATACCTTAAAAAGTGTCACGTGTCAGCACCACAATATTTTTCAATATTTTTACAACTATAATTAATTATTTGTAATTATATTAAATAATAAAATACAATTCAAAAAACAAAACAGAAATTTGAAGCAGTTTTCAAAATAAAGCAGTTTTTAAAAAACTATACACGTGTATAGTTTAGAAAAAGTAGAAATATACTGTAATATTAAAAAATAAAATTATATGTTTGTTTGACAGAAACTGAATGTTCATGGCTACAACTTCAAGAGTTCTAATTTCTCTCTATTACTTCACAATTTAAAACGCCATTTTCCAAAACAAAAACAACATTATTTCATATGCAATCAGGTTTACTAATCATCTAAGTAACATTGAGTATTTCAACTTCTTTTGATTTGTTTATTTTTTTCAATTTATTGATGTGTTATAGTGTATGTTGCTTGTATGTCAATGTCGACTAAAAGGTTTATCAGCCTAATAATTATAGATATCTATTGGTGTATTTCATGATTCATCTTCTATTTGATAGATCTGTTGAAGAATCACCATGGCTATGAAGAAATGGTCTCAATGATGCGTTAAGTATAGATTGGTATAAGTGAAAAGGAGAAAAACAATTATATTTCGAGTTCTTCTTGATTTGCTTATTTTTTTCAATTTATTTATGCTTTATAGTGTATGTTGTTTGTATGTCAATGTCAATCAAAAGATTTATCAGCCTAATAACTATAGGTATCTCTTGGTGGATTTCATGATTAGTCTTCTATTTGATAAATCTCCATGACCTGTGAAGAAATGTTCTTAATGATGCGTGAAGTATAGATTAATATAAATGAAAAGGAGAAAAGCAATTTTTATTACGGAAACAAAAATAGTAGTGTTTTTGTGGAATTGCTCACTACCTTTCCCTTTATTTGTGGAAGGTAGAAGAGCAAAACCAAAGAGGCTCATATGCGAGCACCATTCAAAAATCATTTTTCCTTTTTTTCTCTTAAAAAAGTGAAATATTATAGTGAAACAAACTTCCAAAATTGATTAACAAAAAAGTGATAAAATAAACAAATTGGAAATATGTGGTGGGGGAAATGGTGTGGTCTTAATTTGAATTCATTTTTCAAAGATCATTGTTTAAAGTAAAAAACAAATACTATTAAAAATAAATGCCCTTTATCTTGAATACTCATTTATTAATCACCTAAACTTTTCATGATTATATTTTTTAACTTTCTAGTACACTTTCACTTCTGCACAATTTCAACAAAAAAAAAAAAAAAAGTCTTTTGCACAATCTCTAAGACTTTACCATTATATATTTTGTGTTTATTAAGAAAAATAAACTTAAACCACAAATTTAAAAATTAAATGTTATCTATCCCTACTGCACATTAATAAATTAAATCACAAATTTGAAAATTAAACATCATCTATCCCTACTGCACATTAAAAAATAATTCAAAAATCAAAAAATTCTTCTACACATTAACTCTTCATGTTAAAGTCCTAAAAATATCCACCCTTAAATTAATGCACGTTTAGAAGTCTTTTTTTAATTATTATTTAAAGTTATCAAATTTGTATATTTCCTATTAAAGTAAAATAAATCAATATATCCATAAAGCAGAAGCATCAGAAAAATAACATTATCAAAAAAATAATATTATTTAAGATCACTTTTCTTAAATTTTCTCTACAAACTCCTACCTTAACTGAAACTTAGGCAACTTACACTTATCTACACACAAATTTAAATTATTTTTCAGATTATTTTATTTTAAATTTAATCTAAAAAATTAATAGATAAAAAATGAAATGATAAGCATTATTTGTGACACCCAATAATTATATGGTAATTATCTAGATAAGAGTTGGTTATTATTTGCATTTATTTTTTATAGTTTTTAAAAAACAACAGATTTTTATTGTTACTTTAGCTTATTACCGTTTTAAAAAATTCTAATTTTTTAAAGTAGTTTATCTACATATACTCTTCCTAAAATATTCCTCCTAATTCATAAGCACACACAAGTCTCTCCCTTCTAAATAACAAAACATGAATTTAAAACTTCTGTTTTTTAATCTTAAATACTTTTAAAAAAAACAGTTCAACATTGAAATTTTGAATTTAATTTATAAAATCACTTTTAAAATATCTGTCTATTTGGTAAAGTAGTTTTAAAATTTTTGGTGGAAGATCCTTTTTTCTTAAAATAGAAATTACTTTATGAAGTCCAATATCTTTAAAGTTATTTCATTTTCTAGATGAATACTTTGATCTAGAGACATGCTATAATAATGATTTTCTTATCAAAAAAGTTTTAGGGTGAATGAAAATCTTTGAGATAAAACAGAAATAATGATTTTCATACAACTAGAGCTTATTTTAATGAGCTCTTATAACTTTTTGCATATAAGCCAAAAAAAGACAAGAAATTTTAACTATAATTTTTGGATTATTTGTAGTTTTTTAAACTTAAAAAACAGATGCTTAATTAGAAGCACTTTTCATTGTTAAAAATTATTTTTGCTTTAAAACACTTAAAATAAAGTAATTTAAACATGGTCTAAGAAATTCAAAAAATGTCGTTAAAATAAAGTAATTTAAACATGGTCTAAGAAATTCAAAAAATGATAAAGATAGTTAGAGAATTCACAAGTTATAATAAAAGCATATATATAGCTATCAAAATTTAATTAATTTATTTTATCCTGTTAAGGTGCCAAATGCTAACATTCTCCTATATAAACTTTACTATATTATTTTATAAATAATAAGTTAAACTTTGAAATTGTCAATAAATCAATATTTATGAAAGTATTTATTAACTGACCGCGCAACGCGCGAGTAAAACGTATGCTTGTCTATTTAAGACCTACTTCCGCTTTTGATTTATTAAATTTCGCATTTTCTATTTAATTAATTGGTTATTAAGGAGTTGATTTGCGTAGGTACTAAATTTGAGATAGGGTGCTATCATGGTCTGGAATTTTTGGATCGTGGCATATAGAAACTATTAGCGAGCCCTAGTCATTACTAGGGCTCTTCAGGGTTATTGTTAAAAAATCAAATCAAATCGCAATTTAAATCAAATAGATTAAAAAAATCGACATTTGGTTTGGTTTTAAATTTTGAAAACTAATACTATTTGGTTTGATTTTGGTTTTACGAGAAAAATATCACAAAAATAGCCAAACCGACCCGATAAATTATATTTATAAATTTTATAATTATTTACTATATTATTTATAAATAAAATATAAATATTTTGTTAAATTTTAATTAATTTAAGTTGTTAACTATACCATTTTCTCAGGCACAACACTTAAATTTTAGCCCAACTATTACAACCCTAAGTCCATCAAAATTCATTACTTTAGTGTTAACTATCCTACCTCACATAAGATAGTCATACTTTAGCTTAATTGAATCACTTATAATAACTCTACTATTGTATAATTGAATCCACATTAGCTTTCTTGTAGATTGTTTATGTTCTAGGTGTGTGTCTATCGATATATGTATGTCCTCAAAAAATTTATTATTTTCAAACTAAAAAAGCCAAAAAAAAAAAAAAATGAACCAAACCGACAGTTATTTTTTTCGTTTGATTTAGTTTTATTTTAGAAATTTAAAAATCAACTAAATTGATTTGATTTTGATTTTAACTAATAATCAATCTAAACCAAACCATGAACACCTCTACTCATTACCTTTATGCCTCATATAGTTATAAAAAATATTTATGTCTAGATTATACAAATCCAAAATGTATAATAGGTATCGAGTGTCTGATCATGCAATGACCCTTCATATGTGAGTTTCTCATCTACTAAATAGAAATGTGTAGTTTTTTTTTTTCATATAGTCTTGAACAATTATTATTTCATTAGCTAATTTTTAGATTATTACTAAGTTAGTATGATGTTACTGAGAGTCGTTGCATGAAGACGAAAGGATAGAGAAAAAGAGAACTCGCATTATCCATAAGTGGCTTTTCCATGGATAAACTCTCCCTGTACAGCCCTGCATCCTTCTAATAATATTTTAATCACAATCTAATTCCTATTTAACAGACATTTAAAAAAGATGAACGCAGTGGAGAAAGAATGGGAAACCAGGAGAGTAATTTTGGAGAATAAAAGTAACATAAAAAGGTTAATATTATATTTTTGGAGGAAATGTTTAAATGGATATATGTTTCTTTCTTAAAATTTTAGTTAGAAGGGGAAGAGGATTCACATAGAGACACAACAAGTTGTGACTTCTAAAAATAAACCTGTGTTACCTTCACTAAATGATATGTTTGGGCATCAAAGAACCACTTGAGGATATACATAAGAGCACCACAAGAAGAAGATAAAGCAGGAATCATCACCTTATGTAAGAAACTTGTTCAATGGCAGCAAAGTCCCGGGAAGATAACAACATTCTAATAAGCAAAAGCCAATGATGCTACAACCATGCTTACCAAAGGAACAGAAATGTTATCATCTACCATTCCAGTTATAGGGAGAGACTCCACCATAGTTGCTATAAATGACACCAAAGCTACCCTTTCTACAGTTGAAACCCAATCCAACTGAAAATATCCCAACGCTGAGAAGTAATACAGCATCCTTTCGCCATATGAAAAAGTCTAGTATCAGCATAAATTTTACAACAAATTAAATATCTAAACACAAACAAACAGCACAAGGACCAAAACCTACCCAACTGATACCAGGAAACCGAGAACAAACATGGAGAGGCTACCAGCCCAACTTTTCTGTTTATTATAAGGTAATTTTGTGGACCCAAACCTTCTTCCAACAATATCAGCGATTCCTACATAGAACAAAGTTTTAAAAACAAAAAGTGTAAAAAGTTCTCACCATAGACCAAGTGATATGAGCATCAGCTCTTACCATCACCACCACACATCATTGCTAATGAAATTACTCCAACTGGTGACTCACGCCAAAAGAGAACCGCACTCAAAATTAACACTAAAACATAATATAGAGGCCCTCTGAGCAATTCTCTGCGAGGAAATGGCTGAAACGTAAGAGAGGAATCAATGCCATGTATCTGTTGAACGAGGTGGGAAAGGGAACTTACTCTGGCTTTCCTTCCCTAGTAACAGATTTTATAAGCCCCTCATCAGTAGCCAAAGATAGGCCATGAATCACAAGTCTCAAGCAGTTTGTAAGTGGAACTACAGAAGCAAAGTAGCGAGCCCATCCTGATGCGCTAATCTAAGATCTAAATCATCAGTAAGAACATTCAAAGATTGATCTGTATTAATCATAATGACATAACAATACCTGAAAATCGGCCAGGAAGCCATAAAAAGCAGACCAGACAATATGTGGACCAGCTTTCTGCTTAAGTTCTGTTTCAATGAACGGAGGGGAGAGTAAATATCACGAGAAAATCAAGTGATTGTTATAATGTGTTATAAGAACCTTTAGTGCTGACATCACACAATACCACAATCCCTCTATCTTTTTCATTTCTCCCTCCTCGCTCCCAAAAGAAAGTATCTTAACTATTCATAGAATGTTCTAATTTCTGTGAGCTTTTGCTTCATGCCTAAAATGTCTCACCCCTTTCTATCTCTTTTTCCAATTTCGGTCTCGATTAGTTCACAAGATTGAATGGCCAATTCTCCTCAATATTTATTTTTGATAGGCCCCTTTCTCTATTATATTTTTATAAATGTGGTGTCTGTATTAGCATTCCACGGGATACCTGCCGCCTTCCTTCAATAACAGATACTACGGTAACTCTATCCACCTAGAGATTTGAAACTGAGACATCATGTTTCTCAACCCACAAGTTGTTGAAAGTTTCCTAGTCAAATCATTAGATAAACGAATAAATAATGGAATGAAAAGATCAAACTGAGTGGAACAGATATAGATGATTCATATAGCTAACCCAACTAATTTAGGATTGAGGCAAAGTTGAATTAAATAAAATAAATAGGAATAGGAATTGCTAAAAATAAGAAAGTGGAGTTTAGTAGAAAGACCAGAATAATTCTTTTAGTGTAAGTTTGGTAGGGTGTATAAGAAATAGAGTATATTAGTAATGTTTGTATCAGTTATGCTTGCATTAATTACGCAAAGATTAATTCTTATGCATTTTTTTGGTTTGGTGTATTAAATATAGTATACATTGCATAATTTTTTTTGAAAAAATATTTATTTATAAAGATATCCTCTACAGATATGGCGTAAAAGATTTCTTTTAATTTTTTTTGAAGGGTAATTAAGTCTTTAATCAAGCTAATGCATGCATCAAAGCTCTTGCATTACTAACACAATGGATTTCATGTGTTAATGATACACACTTCAATACACAATAGGTTCAAATAGTGTACCAAAGCTAATGCTTAGAACATGGGCAACTCTGGTTTTACATTTCTTGAGAGACCAAGCCAATACAATTAAAATAAGCCCAATTTTGAAGAGTTAGGTAGTAGAAAACTCAGCATTAACTTTTTATTGCTAAATTCTAATTTCCTCTCCAAAAATACACGTCATTATGTCTTAATAATAAATTCATAACTAATCAGAAAAGTCACCGTTCATTGAAAAAGTCACAATCCATTCAATGTGAAAAAAGGTTATTCAAATTGCATCTTTTATTTGGGTTTGGACACTTAAACTTTTTCCTACATAATTTATGTGGGACAAGTCCTCTAAATTTGTATCTTGCCAAATAAGGTCATACATAATGACACTTTGGTCGCAAATTTTCATTAAATGAGCAAAACGAGCAAATATCAAAGACCAAACCCAATTAAGGGAAATCCATGGAAATACTCGTCGTAATTCCAGGTAAGAAACAAATTCACAAAGTTTTCATGAACAGTAGAAACTTCTAAGCTAGTGCTGATTTTGATGGAATAAAAGGTTTTTATCACATATACTCACACCTTATCTAAGGTCATGTACCCTGCTAAGTAAAATCAAATCAGATTGTACGCTCATCAGATATTTGTCAATCCGATACAGTATAATACTAACTGTGTTTGTGAGTAAGGGAGAGATAGAAGACCTGTTCAATTAGCTTCCGCTCGGATAAGAAATCAAAAGTGGAGACAAAAGCATAAGCGCCGGCGATAACCAAAGCCGTCGCTCCAGTATCCTGAAGCATTGAACCACCAACACCGATAACATCAAAACCACCTAAACCGGCTGTCAACGGACCGGAAACAGGTCGGAAATTGTACGGCGAGAAGAAGCGTCGGCGAAATGTTCTAGTGTCGGTTGTTGCAGTGAGAGATGGAGGCAGATTTGAGAGGCGGAGATGACGAGGAAGAAGAGAGTGGGTGCCCGGAACTACCAAGGAGGCAGTAGTAAAAGGTCTGCTCATTGTAGCACACACAAAAGCTTGCATTCTAGAATCTAAACATTATTCATTTTCGTGTTGACATATAAGTATAAAATACTTAACAGAGATTTATTGAAAGAGTATTAAAAAATAGTTTTTTTGGCTTATTATATTTTTTTCGGGAAACGGCAAAATATGTTGCTAACTAAGAAAATGACCGAAATAGTACTAAGGAGTAGTAGATTGATTTGGTCCTCAAATCAATTTATCGTTGATCCAAAATATCTAATGAAGCAATAGAAAATCTATCTACCTATTCTACTAAAAGATATAGCTATTTAATTATACATAGAATGTATTTATTATATTTATTACTCTTATTTAGAACTTGTTAATAGAACTATTTTAATTGAAGAACAAGACGCAAGAGTTGTATTACAATATAATAGAATTAGTCTAAATACAAAAGAATAGAAAGGCTATATATAAGCATCCATTAACTAAACCTAACCTAATAGGAATCCATTAACTAAGCCTAATCTAATAGGAATCCATTAACTAAACCTAACCTAAAAGGAAATAGGCCCAATAACAAAAAACCCAAACATAGTAACATATGGACTAACATCCCCCCTCAAACTCACAATGCAACAACAATAAGCATTGAGAGTTTGTCATACAAAAATCGAAATCGAGACGCCGACTGCGCCTTCGTAAGAAAAGATCAGCAATCTGCAAGGTCGACGGAACAAAAGAAAGCGATATGGCTCAAAAACTTTTAACTCTGCAGATTCAGTAAGAGCCAATTGATCCCACAAATCTGACATTGCAGCATAGAAATCTTGAATACTCATAGCATTCTGTTGAAGAACACGGGTAGCCACACTTTCACCACCGTGCAACAATCCAAGTAGCAAGTGTTCTGAGTCAATGCAATTACGCCATAGTTGGTGGGCTTCCTCTATCGAGAGTCGAGAACATGCTTTGCACGAGAACTTAAAGGAATTCTCACTACAACAAATCCACTACCCTTGCCAATAATCTTCTCTACTTCAATACAAGCATCTCTCAAATTAATTCTCATGGATTTAAGAACCTTAGCAACAGTACCAGTTTCCTCACCAATAAGACCCAACAGAATTTGTTCTGTCCCAATTAAATTGTGACTTAGTCGTCTGGACTCTTCTTGTGCAAGCATAAGAACTTTTATTACTTTCTTGGTGGTGCACTCATACTTTGCTTCTGAGACAATTCGACACCCTTGTGGCCGTTTCATAGCCACTTTTGAATGGAGAGTTTTTCCAGATTTTACAAGTAATACATTACCCCCTCGCAGTCCTACAAAACTGTTCATTCTAACACTTGTTTGATGTTTCCAGGATCTATTGAATTGTCCATCCCTTTCACTGGCAGCAGCTGAAGATGGAATGCTTATTGACTGAACTAAAGCTTTAGCCATGATTCATGTACCCAAAGCCAAATCTTGAAAAGAACCCTAATACCAAAATTAAACTACCTTAAATCGAACCGATCTAAACAAACAAATCAAAAACCGAACCCTAGTTCGAACAAATCAAAAATTGAAACAAATCAAAAAATCGAACCCTAGTTCGAACAAACCAAAAAACCGAACCCTAGTTCAAACAAATCAAAAACCGAACCCTAGTTCGAACAAATCCAAAAAAAGGAACCAACCCAAAATGAACAAATCAAAAAATTCGAACCCTAGTTCGAACAAATAAAAAAAATGAACCAATCCAAAACGAACAAATCAAAAATTCGAACCCTAGTTTGAACAAATCAAAAAACGAAAATAGTCACCAGCAAGATACACGGTGACCTAACTTTTGCTAACATAATCATTAGCCGGACGGGCAGCATATTTGGGTAATAGCCACCCGCCGGCAGCGGAAACTCTTTGATTTTCTACCAAGATCGTACAGGCTCTGATACCATATTAACAGAACTACTTTAATTGAAGAACAAGACGCAAGAGTTGTATTACAATATAATAGAATTAGTCTAAATACAAAAGAATAGGAAGGCTATATATAAGCATCCATTAACTAAACCTAACCTAATAGGAATCCATTAACTAAACCTAATATAATAGGAATTCATTAACTAAACCTAACCTAAAAGAAAATAGGCCCAATAACAAAAGCCCAAATATATGGGCTAACATATGGACTAACAGAAATGAGAGTGTGGGTGTACTAACACTTGCATTTTAGAGTTGTACAAGAAATTTTGTTAGTTATACTAAATTGAAAATTCTCAATTTTATCCCTTTTTTTCCTAGATTGATGATTTGTATTGATTTTTTTATCCTTCTCCTTTGAACATGTGTACTTTCAAGTGTTCTTTTTTTTTTTTTAATTATCAAATCCTTTGTTCCTTGGAATTTTAGAATATATTTGTTTGACATAGTTGAAAATTGAGGAAAGAAAATTTCTGAATTAACCTTAGTTTCTTCTTGGAGATCATCATTTTACATAGTTCAATCCTGTGGAATAACCTCTGAAGTTGTCTTTAGCTTTCTATTTTTTTTCATTTTAGTTTAGTGTGTTAGGGATAAGATTCGTTCATATTTGATTTTGCTCTTCATGTTTTATTGATGGAATCGATGTGCTTTTGGTGTTGTTATGGAATCTAAAGGAAGAATAGTTGGGTTCGAAAGTGATGAGGACATCATGTGGAAACTTACAATTGTAAATAATATAATTGATAAATTAGACGATACATAAAAATATACTAAAAGACATAATATTATTAGATGATATGATCAATTGACCTACATATTATAAAACTAATAAAAAAAACCTTAAAATTGTAGAGAGAAAATCTCCTCATAAACAAAACTCTCTAGGCGACTATATTGTGGATTCTATTGTGTTCTGCTATGATAATAAGGATCTTCAATTTATAGATCTCCAAACTTTTTATCTAAGAAAAGAATAAATCAAATATGGAAGAAAATAATATTTTCCTTTCAGAAAAAGTTAAAACATTTATGGTAATATTTTGTCTTTTCTTTTAGGAAAAAATAAACTTCAAATAAGGTAAGAAAATCAGGGCAAAACCCTAACAAATCTCCCCTTGTGGCTGAATTTTCTTAACAAAACTTGATATGTCTTCTTCACATGCATGATATCTTCGTTCTTCACATAGTCTTCATCACTGTTGTTTGTCATGGTTAAAAATAAAGTTTAAAATATATGAGTTAAAAATGATTTTAAAATATTTTATTTTTATTTTCAAAGATGCAGCAATTGAATGTTGAAAATATGGTTTAAATCTCTTATCCATGTATAGTTTGACAAAAATCTTCTTTATAATCAAATTAGTTGCAAATTGATTTGAAACCGTCTTGAACCTGTCTTCAACCTCGATGAACCTGTGTTATTGAACCATTGGATCATTGAACAGTGTCCTCTGATACCACTGTTATGGAATGGAAGAAACTAGAAAGAAAAATTAAAGAGAGAACGAATGATAACTATTTATATTAATTCTTGCATTGAGTCAAAGAGAAGAGTACATCACTATTTATAAATAATTAAGGAGAATAAAATATATTATTTTCCTTCTAAAAACTAAACTAAAAGGAAACTAAATATTTTGCAATTAATGTAAATCCTAGACTTGAAATAAATAAAATACTATAGAATATTTTTAGACTAAAAAAAGAGTAAAAAGATTTCACCAAATTCCATCATTCCCCCTCAAACTCAAGTTGGTGTATCTAACCTGAGTTTGAACACTTAGTTATTCTTGAGAATATCTTCTCATTTTCATGTTTATTTCAAGCTTCTTTTGTTGTCTCAAATGTAATGATTTTAGAGAAGATTGAATCAACAACTAAATTTTGAATTACAATTTTGACTTTGTATATTTTTGTTTTCCCTTTTGAGTGAAGTTTTATTTCAACAGCAGAAGAATTTTCAGAGAGTGGTTGTATGGGTTTATCTTCCATTACGGTTTCCCACAAATCATAAACCTCAAGATAAGACTTCATCTTAACTGTCAAGATTTGATAATTTTCACCATTGACGGTTTGTGGGGCATTGAAAGAAAGAGTATTGCTTGTCATGGTTAAAACAATAAGGTTTAAAATAGTATGAATTAAAAATTGGTTAAAAGTATATCCCTTCGTTAAAAATAAAAGTACGGGTTAAAATTGGGTTGAAAGTAGGTATGAATTAAAAGTGGTTGAATTGTAACATCCCGCCCTAGAAAGAACTAAAATTAGAAACAACCATTTTTGGAAAGAATAAAAAACTGAAATTTGGCAAAGTTATGTGAAGTATGAGTTTTTGTTCAATTTCAAACTACCATAACTTTTAGTACATGATGAGTTAGGTGGCCAATACGATATCAAATCAAATGTCTTGGAATCCTCTTTTCAACGCCATCGAGTTTGCAAATTTTTGAGCTCGTATGAGGGAGATATGTCGGTTTGAAGTTGGGCTGTCCATTTAAGGAAAGTTACCCGGATTGAAGAGGGGTATTTTGGTCTTTTCCTCACCAAATTAAGTTAATTCATTTGTAGTAATTACCTAGGGGTATAAACTGAATTGTTTCAGTTTACACACTCAAATTTCACGCTAGGGTTTTTAAAGAAAGAACTCAAGAGGAGAATAAAGGAGAAAATGTCAAGATTTTGTCAAGTTCTTGGAGATTTCTTGCGGAATAGAAGGTCGTTTCGCCAAGGGTTGATCCCTAAAAAGGTATTGAGTTCACATAGTGTTGGGTTCGTTCACCCACGCACAAATCATGTTAATTTCAGCATTAAATTCGTTCTAGAAAGTCGAAGGTTTGATGTTCTTGAGTCGTGTTCTTGAAATTGACTTTCGTTCTTGAGTTAAGATGAGATTGATGAGTTCTTGAGGAAATCGTATCGATTTTAGAGTTGTATTTGATTGGATTCTTGTGTGCATGTATTGGGTATCTGAATCTAAGGAGAAATTGAGAAAAAGAATCGAATTTAGGCGAATTAGGGTTTGAAAATGAAGAAGAAAAAGTCGGGTGAATCTGGAACGCAAGTCTGCGTCGTGGACTTGCTCCCCCAGTGCACAGAATCTCTCTCCACATCGCGGAGAGATCATGGACCCCACTGCCTTTTCACGATCAAATATTAAAATGCATCTCCGCGTCGCAGACTTGTTCCAGATAGTGTTTTATTGACCGTTTCTCATGATTAACTATCTAAAACACTCTTAAACATCACGATATCCTTCCTATCACAAATCATAACCTTGTATTCATAATTCAAGTTCAAGGTAGAGTTAAGAGTCAATTCTTGAGACTTTTTCGAGTCATTTTAAGAAGTCTTTTACAAATCTTTTAAACTTGTTTTAATACTTAAGCATTGAGATTGAGAAAGAGTAGAGCCGAGCTCATTTTCTTTAAAAGGTTATATGGGAACTAAGTATTCTCAAAGAGTAAATGTTTTCACATTTAAGATGAGAGGAAACACCGATTGCCAAAAGCATTTTCATGAGTAGTTTTGAGTTCCATCTTTTTTAAGAGATAAGCTTTTGAGTAATAACCTCAAAACCAAAACGAAAGAGTTATGTTGTTAAACATATGAGCTGAGTATATTTTGGGAGTAGTATTGAGCACTGTTATGGGGACGAGTTCATAATAACTCTAGTCTCCATAACACTACTAAAAAAACAGTGAATACCGACCTAAAAATTACCGACCTCAAATGGAGGTCGGTAATTTCCAACCTCCAGAGGTCGGTATTCTTAAACAGAATAAAAAATTAAAAAAACTTTAGGAAACCGACTACAAGTAGTCAGTTTTTATGCAAAATAAAGCGGGAAAACAAAATTCCGACCTCTGGAGGTCGAAATTTTTCCCTGGAAAAATGAATTACAATAAAAAACCGACCTCTTGATATCGGTATTAATAAAATAAATAAATAACAATATTTTACTTTTTTTCTCAATTAAATATAAAAAACAAAATTGAGAAATATTTTGATTTAATTTTATTAACTTCCGGAGGACGGTTTTGCGTAAATAAATCGTCTTCCAGATGACGGTTTATATAAATTAAATTAATATAAAATACCAACCACGTGTGGTCGGTATTTTTATTTCATCCAAATACTTAGCGACATCCGGAGGTCGGTTAGTTTATTACACAATAGTATATGCAAAATAAAACAGGAAAACAAATATCGACATCTGGAGGTCAGAATTTAAAAGATACAAAAATATAATTACCGACCTCCGAAGGTCAGAATTTCAAAAATACAAAAATAAAAATATCGACCTCTGGAGGTCGGAATTTAAAAGATACAAAAATAAAATTACAGACCTCCGGAGGTCAGAATTTCAAAAATTCAAAAATAAAAATACCGACCTCCGGAGGTCGGAATTTAAAAGATACAAAAAATAAAATTACCGACCTCCGGAGATCAGAATTTCAAAAATACGAAAATAAAAATACCGACCTCCGGAGGTTGGAATTTAAATAATACAAAAATAAAAATACCGACCTCCGGAGGTCGGAATTTAAAAAATACAAAAATAAAATTACCGACCTCCGGAGGTCAAAATTTCAAAAATACAAAAATAAAAATACAGACCTCAGGAGGTCGGAATTTAAAAGATACAAAAATAAAATTACCAACCTCCAGAGGTCAGAATTTTAAAAATACAAAAATAAAAATACCGACCTCCGGAGTTCGGAATTTAAAAAATACAAAAATAAAATTACCGACCTCCGGAGGTCAGAATTTTAAAAATACAAAAATCAAAATACCGACCTCTGGAGGTCGGTATTTTTCATTACAATAAAACTGACCTCTTGATGTCGGTATTAAATAAAATAAATAAATAACTATATTTTATTTTTTTTCTCAATTAAATATATTGATTTAATTTTATCGTCTTTCGGAGGACGGTTTTGCATAAAATAAAAATAAGAAAAATACATTATAATACCGACTTTCGACAGTTGGTAAAATTAAATAGTAAGTAATTAAATTAATTTTCATTAAATAAATCATCTTTCGGATGACAGTTTTATATAAGTTAAAAAATAAATTAATATAAAATACCGACCTCATGTGGTCGGTATTTTATTTCATCTAATTACTTTTAATAAAAGCGACATCCGGAGGTCGGTTTGTTTAAAATGTTCCTATAAATCATAATTTTGCTAGCATAATACAAAATTTTCATTCTACACCTACAATTAATTGTTTAAAAAAGTGTAACAATTTTGTATACTTTTATAAATAAAAAGTTAGAATTCATGGAATAAATAAAAAAATATCTATAATCCATATTTATAGTATGAAACTGCATTGATATGAATTAAGAGATAATTATACTTATATTTGTAGAGTAATGTACAAATTCTATCAGTCTGTTGTCAAATGATGAACTTAATATATCATGTCATGATGTACATGTGAAGAGCTAATTAACATATAATATAATCTATTTGAGTATGAAATGCGAGATAATATTATTATATACGTTCGATATTGAATGGATGTCAAGTGTAGTGATAATATCGTAGACAATGATGAGATGTAAAGGATAATTCATTGGAGTATGAAATATGTTGATTAATTATATATACTCATTGAGTAGTTTAACAAATCAAGTCTTATATATATATATATATATATATATATATATATATATATATATATTATCAAGTGTAGTGGCTCAGATATGAAATACATTATCAATTAAAGAAATACCGATGATCAATTCAAGGAGATTTATATATTAAATTTGATATTGATAAACTTTAATATGTTGATCGATGAAATTAAATTTATATAATTAGGAGGTATATAATTTAAATTTATAAAATTAACTTGATCAATAAAATTAAATTTATTAAATTAAACTTCTGTTGATGTGTAGTTAAATTATATATATATATATATATATATATATATATATAATTTTAATTTATAAATGTAATTTTAATTAATAAAATCAACCTCAAGAGATGAGTTTATATTAAAATAAATTAATAAATACCGACCTTAAGAGGTCGGTATATTTAAATTATTATTTTATTTAAATAATATCAACATCCCGTGGTCGATAAATTAAACACTTCTCTTAAAAAAAGAATGATATAGTATCAAAACCCTAAGTCATCTCTCACTCCACTCTCAGTCCTCTCTCTCACCCCGACCCACCCCCATCTTGCCCATCGGGCTTACTTTTCAGAGTGATCTTTCTCGATTTCGGAACAGAAAGGCTTGGTTGAAGGAAAAATTCGGTGTAATTTGGTATTAAATAAATAAATAAATAAAAATATCTTATTTTTTTTCAATTAAATATTAAAAACAAAATTGAGAAATATTTTGAATTAATTCTATTTAAATCGTCTTCCGGAGGATGGTTTTGTGTAAAATAAAAAAATAAAAAATTATAATATGGACTTCCGGAAGTCGGTAAAATTAAATAGTATTTAATTATATTAATTTTCATTAAAATATTTATATAGTGACTTCCAGAAAAATTAATAAATTAATATTTTCTTTAAATAAATCGTCATCCGAATGACGGTTTTATATAAGTTAAAATATAAATTAAATAAATACCGACCTCCTGATGTCAATATTATTTAATTAACCTGATTACTTTTTATTTATCTTAAAATTTAATGTGGTACCGACCTCATGAGGTCGGTTTTTTTTATTAAATCTAATTACTTTTAATAAAAGCGACATTCGGAGGTCGGTTTTATGAAATACATTGATTAATTATATACTTCTCGAGTAGTTTGACAAATCAAGTCTTATATATTAGTGGTAATGTACAAATTCTATCAATCCGTCGTAATGATGTAGAGGTGAAGTGCTAACATATAATCCATTTGAGTATGAAATGTGAGATAATATTCGTAGAAATGTCATGATAACAATTAATTATAAACTTTATATTTATATAATTAATTGTTTAATTATTTGTACGTATAACCTTTAGTGTCTTATTTCGTTTTATGAAATAGACAATAGAATGTAGTAAATTACTGTACAAAGCAAGTAATTCTATCAAGATTATTACGTTCGATCTTGAATGGATGTCAAGTGTAGTGATCATATCGTAGGCAATGACATGTAAAGGATAATTCATTGCAGTATGAAATATTTTAATTAATTATATACTCCTCGAGCAGTTTAACAAATGTAGTCTTATATATTAGTGGTTCAGATATGAAATACATTATCAATTAAAGAAATACCGATGATCAATTCAAGGAGATTTCTATATTAAATTTGATATTGATAAATTATCAATAAAATTAAATTTATATAATTAGAAGGTATATAATTTAGATTTATAAAAATTAAATTGATCAATAAAATTAAATTTATTAAATTAAACTTTTGTTGATGTGTAGTTAAATTAAATTAAATATATATAATATACATATATAATTTTAATTAATAAAATCGGCCTCAAGAGGTGAGTTTATATTAAAACAAATTATTAAATGCTAACCTTAAGTATATTTAAATTATTATTTAATTTAAATAATATCGACTTCACGATGTCGGTATTTATTGAATATTTTTAAATATTAATAATTATTTTAAAAGATACCGACATTCCGTGATCGGTAAATTAACACTTCTTTGTAAAAAAGGATTATAATCTCAAAACCTTTAAGTCATTTTTTTCACTCCAAGCTCTCCCACTCCTCTCTCACGTCGTCCGACCCCCACAGATCCCAGACCAGCGCAGCAGCAAGAGGTGGCGCCACCATCCCGACCGGTGCGCCGCCTCGATCAACAGCGCTAACAGCAGCAGCGCATAGACTGCAGCAGCACCGGCAGCTCGCACCGGCCAGCAGCAGGAGGTCAAGCCAGAGCCTTCATCTCGACTGGCGCCGCCTCCATCCCGACCCACTGCCCTTCTCCTTTAATTCAAGGTTAGGGTTTCATAATATTAGTTTTAATTTCTTTCAATTTGAGTGTTGAATTTGTTAATTAGTGTATTGAATTGGTTTTTTTATTGATTGTTAGTTAATTAGTAAGTGAAGGATTTAGGGTTTTTGATTGTTAGTTTGAATTAGGGATTATTTGATTGTTAGTTTGTGTTTGTTGATTGTGAATTGAAAATTTTAATGTTAGGGTTTTTGATTGTTAGTTTGAATTAGGGATTATTTGATTGTTAGTTTGTGTTTGTTGATTGTGAATTGAAAATTTTAATGTTAGGGTTAGTTTGAATTAGGATATCTTAGGATTTGTTTGAAATTTGGCATTTCTTAAGTTAATTAGTTTGATTTTGGAATTGTAGAATTAGATTGAATTAGGGTATTTAAGGAGTTGTTTGAATTTGGGTAGTCAATTTGAGTGTTGAATTTGTTAATTAGTGTATTGAATTAGTTTTTTTTATTGATTGTTAGTTAATTAGTAAGCGAATGATTTAGGGCTTTTGATTGTTAGTTTGAATTAGGGATTATTTGATTGTTAGTTTGTGTTTGTTGATTGTGAATTGAAAATTTTAATGTTAGAGTTAGTTTGAATTATATTTGGGGAGTTGTTTGAATTTGGGTATTATTTGAGTTAGTTTGAATTATTATTGAGATTTAGGACTAATAGTTTGAATTTGGGATTAGGAATAGCTAGCTAGTTTGAATTTAGGATTTTAGCACTAGTTAGATTTTGGGATTTTAGGACTAGTTTGAATTTGTGATTTTAAGACTAGTTTGAATTTTGAATTTAGGACTAGTTTGAATTATTATTGAGATTTTAGGACTACTAATAGTTTGAATTTGGGATTTTAGCACTATAGTTTGGTTTTTGAATTCTAGGAGTACTTTCAATTTGTGATTTTAAGATTAGTTTGAATTTGGAACTAATTAGCTTGAATATATAACTAATTAAGTTTAGAAATTAGATATGAACTTGAACTTACTAAAACTTGAATATATATATATATATATATATATATATATATATATATATATATATATATATATATAACTAATATTCTTGGATTTGAAGTTTATATTTAACTAAACTTGAATATTATTGATGACAAAATTGATTTTCTTGCAAGATCGATTTGTGTCCTTCTATTCATGTGGGCGTGTTCTTTCATTTTCTATATTGATGCTTGTTTTCAAATTGGCTCGTATTTAGGAAATAGGCAGTTGACTAATCTCGATGTTGCTGTGTGTTTGTGCCATGTAGTAACTAATAATTATTGAATCTTTTTCTAGTGTTGAAAGAGTTGATTTTGCGGGCTAGGCAACTAAGGAAACTCAACATCAAAAAAAGTTGATACAAGCTTCTTTCATCAAAGTAGAAGATAAGTTTTGGTGTTTCTAAATTTCTAAAGTTCAAGTACAATTTCTTTTTATAATGTGTTTGTGTCCTTCTAGTATTGATACTTGGTTTAAATTTTGTGATAATTTGTTTGTGTCCATCGAATGTTTGTTTAGCATAATTAAGTACCAACACGAGTTGATCCTATTGATGACAAAATTGATTTTCTTGCAAGATCAATTTGTGTCCATCTAGTGTTGACACTTAACTTTAATTTAATGTGTTTGTTAAGCATAATTAAGTACCAACACTAGTTGATCCTATTGATGACAAAATTGATTTTCTTGCAAGATCGATTTGTGTCCATCTAGTGTTGATACTTAGCTTTAATTTAGGAATAATGTGTTTGTTAAGCATAAGTACCAACACTAGTTGATCTTATTGATGACAAAATTGATTTTCTTGCAAGATCGATTTGTGTCCATCTAGTGTTGACACTTAGCTTTAATTTAGGAATAATGTGTTTGACACTACTTGTTGGAATTAAGTCAAAACTAATGTAGTTAAAGTTAAAAAGTTGTTAAGTTGTTTAAATAAGTTAAAATAAATAATGTTGTTTAGTTGGTGAATTTAGTTGTTGGAATTAAGTCAAAACTAAACTAGTTAAAGTTGTTAAGTTGTTTAAATTAGTTATAATAAATAATGTGGTTTATTTAGTGACTTTAGTTATTGGAATTAAGTCAAAACTAATGTAGTTAAAGTTAAAAAGTTGTTAAGTTGTTTAAATAAGTTAAAATAAATAATGTGTTTTAGTTAGTGAATTTAGTTGTTAAGTTGTTTCAATAAGTTAAAATAAATAATGTCGTTTAGTTGGTGGATTTAGTTGTTGGAATTAAGTCAAAACTAAACTAGTTAAAATTATTAAGTTATTTAAATTAGTTATAATAAATAATGTGGTTTAGTTAGTGAATTTAGTTGTTGGAATTAAGTCAAAACTAATGTAGTTAAAGTTAAAATGTTGTTAAGTTGTTTAAATAAGTTATAATAAATAATGTCAAAATTATCATTATTGTTTGTGTAGATTGATCTTGATCGTAGTTGGATGTATAATAGAAACAATCCTGGTCGAGTGGGTATGATTCCAGAATTCGCAGAAGGTGTCACTAGATTTATAAATCATGCAAAGACACTTGATGATTTTTTAACTTCAAGATTGATTAGGTGTCCATGCGTAAATTGTGAAAATGTGAGATATCATACAATAGAGACTGTTGCTATGCATCTTATGATGAATGGATTCAAACCATGGTATACAGTTTGGACTAGTCATGGTGAGGTTGAAAGTGACACTATGTTTAATAACTTTGTTGTCGGTGAAAGTAGTAGATCTACCGAGCATAATTATTTCCAAGGTTCTAGAATGTCAGATATGGTTGATGATGCTTTTGGGATGCATTCTGATTTTGAACAAGGAGAAAATATAGAAGAAGCTCCTAATGAAGAAGCAAACATTTTTTATGAACAATTGCGTGATTGTAGTAGTCCTTTGTTCAACGGGAGTCAACATTCTAAATTGTCTGTTGCAGTTAGATTGTTAAGTATCAAATCTGACAATGATACGTCTCAAGGAGCAATGGACTCTATGATAGATCTTATGAGTGAATTAGTTGATCCCAATGTAGAGATTCCTGATTCTTATTATAAAGCAAATGCATTGGTGTCTAAGTTAGGACTCTCCTTGATAAGAATTGATTGTTGTGAAAAAGGTTGCATCTTATACTATAAGGAGGATGTCGATCTAGAGTCTTGTAAGTTTTGTAGTCACCCTCGCTATAAGACTGGTTCTACCAGAAAGAAACTTGTTATTAAGGCGATGCATTATTTACCTCTTATACCAAGATTGAAGAGGTTGTATACATCAAATAGCTCTGCTCCTCATATGAGATGGCACCGCAAAAATAGAAGGCCACCTGGTGTCATGTGTCATCCAACTGACGGAGAGGCTTGGAAACATTTTGATAGAACTTATCCAGATTTTGCTGCTGAACCAAGGAATGTTAGGCTGGGTTTGAGTGCGGATGGTTTCACCCTTTTCACTAAATTGCACCATATTCTTGTTGGCCTGCGTTTATTACACCGTATAATCTTCCACCTAAGATGTGTATGACAAGTCCATATATATTTCTGAATTGTGTTATTCCTGGTCCGAGTAATCCAAAAAGCAAGATTGATGTGTACTTACAACCTTTGATTGATGAGTTGAAATTGTTGTGGTCTGAGGGGGTAGAAACATGGGACATTTGTCGTAAACAAAATTTCAACATGCGTGCTACTTTAATGTGGACTATTAATGATTTTTCTGCCTATGGAATGCTATCTGGATGGATGACAGCTTGAAAGTTAGCATGTCCCTACTGTATGGAGGATACTAAATCATTCACATTAAAACATGGCCGAAAAAATTCATGATTTGATTGTCACCGTTGGTTCTTGCCACCTGATCATGAGTTTAGGAGAAACAAATATGCATTTAAAAAGAATAAAACTGAACGAGATGGTCCGCCCCAATATTAACGGGTGATGATATTTGGGAAAGGGTTCAAAATTTTCCAAAGGTAACTAAGGAACCACCGTACAAATTTGATGGGTATGGTGTTGCACATAATTGGACCAAACAGATTATATTCTGGGAGTTACCTTATTGGAAGGATAATTTGCTTAGACATAATCTTGATGTCATGCATATTGAAAGTATTATTTTGATAATTTGTTCAACACTGTAATGGATGTAACTGGCAAGACAAAAGATATTGTCAAGGCTAGACTTGACTTACTAGAACATTGTAGACGACCGAAATTGCATTTACAGGAGTCTGCCAACAAGAAGTTACTTAAGCCCAAGGCTAGTTATTCATTCACAATGGAACAGAAGAGAAAAATTTGTGAGTGGGTGGAAAGCTTGAAAATGCCAGATGGATATGCCTCAAATTTGGGAAAGAAGGTAGACATTGAGCGTGGAATATTACATGGGATGAAAAGTCACGACTGTCATGTTTTCATGGAACAATGACTTTCGATTGATTTTTGTGGATTGCCTGAAAACATATGGAAACCGATGGCAGAGATCAATTTGTTCTTCAAAGACTTATGTTCCAGCACATTGAGAGTAGAGAATTTGGTTCAGATGGCCAAAAATATCGTTGTTATTAGTAATAAGTTGGAGAGGATTCTTCCACCTGGGTTCTTTGATGTGATGGAACATCTTCCCATTCACCTTGTTCATGAAGCCCTATTGGGAGGTCCAGTTCAATATAGGTGGATGTATCCTTTTGAGCGGTAAGTAACTATAATACATTTATTCTTATTTCATAAATCGTTCATATATCTTTTGAAATTATATATCTAATATAACATTTTACAGGAGCATTGGCAAGTCTAAAAAGGGTATTAAGAATAAACATAGGGTTGAAAGCTGTATGGTTCAAGTATATCTAGCTAAAGAAAGATCACACTTTTGTTCTTAATACTTTGATGATCATGTGTCGTGTTTGAGAAACAGACCTAATCGACATGATGATACTGGGAATGATCCTGCAGTACAATCATTATCAATCTTCAACCAACCGGGTAAGGGTTCAAAACAGCGTACATTGCGCAAACTTACTGAAAAGGAGAAAAAATCAGCAGAGCTTCATGTCTTGTTGAATTGTCCAGAAGTCCAACCCTTCTTAGAGTAAGAAAATTAACTATGCAAACAACATATATTCAACTCCGATTTTATTAAGGAAACTAACTCTATTTTCAATGTGATTCTACAGTTATTTTGTGAGCCAATATGGTCATGATCAAGTGTTTCCATCATTTATAACGTGGTATACTAATTCGGTAAGTGTTGTAATATGTACACCTATTAAGAGATTAGTGTACTCTTCTTTCTACTAACATTGCTTTTAATTTACTAACCATTTATATATAGGTCTACAATTCAAAAAATGCCGCCACATTTGATCAATTTTTCAAAGATATTTCTTGGGGACCGATTACAGTTCACACAATGTACCAATATAACGTAAACTGTTTTAAATTTGCCACAGAGAAATACTCAAAGAATAAGAAAACTAATAATAGTGGTGTTTGGGTTAAAGGTGATGATGGAAATCAAAATGAGAATGTTGATTATTTTGGCGTCCTTCATGAGATTCTAGAGTTGGAGTATTCGGGTTGGCCAATCAAAAGAATAGTGCTTTTCCAATGCAAGTGGTTTGATCCAACTTCAAGAGGTACGAGGGAGCTTAAGCAGCATAATATCATTGAAGTCAAGCACACTAGGAAGTATGAGGCTTATGATCCTTTTATTATTGCACAGAATGCTAAGCAAGTGTACTATGCTCCTTATCCGTTGCGTAGGGATAAGTCTGATTGGTGGGTTGTAATCAAAACAAAACTGATGAGGCGAGTGGAAGTTGAGAATGAATTGGATGTTGCATATCAAAATGAAATATCAAGTGTTCATCAAGTAGTGGATGCTGAGTTAGAAATGAATTTGGATCATCCTGATCACATTTTAGAAGAAGTTAATAGAGAAGAGTTAGATATGCCAACAAATATGGAGGAGGATGAGGAGGAAACTTTCGAAGAGGATGAATGGATAGATGAGGAGGAAACTTTCGAAGATGATGCATGTGAATGGATAGATGATGAAGAAACTTCCGAAGAGGATGAATAACAATTTGTATGTTTAGTTGGTATATTTTTAGCTATTCATGTTTGAGTATACTTTATATTTTAGTAGTTTTAACTTTTGTTCGACATTGTGAAAGACTATTTAGTAGTTTTAACGCATCATGTAGGTAGATATTTTGAAACATGTGAACACACATTCCCTTTATTGATCATTGAATTTGCAGAAACAGAGTGATGTGACTAGAAATGGAGAAAAAGAGTTTAGGGACAATATTACCACTTCTTTGAAATATAACTTGTAAATTGAACAACATTGCAACAGTTTTCAATAAGCTAAAGTGAAATGCCCCAGGTGAAAGATTAATAACAATTTGTATGTTTAGTTGGTGGATTTTTAGCTATTCATATTTGAGTATACTTTATATTTTAGTAGTTTTAACGTTTGTTCGACATTGTGAAAGACTATTTGGATTAAGCCTTATGTTATGATAACTTTGTTTGATATATATATGCTCGACATTGTGACATTATTTTGTACTATTTTGTTTTAATCTTTATATTTAATTGATATAGATGGTAGATAAAGACAAGGGTAAATAATCCGCTAATCCAAAAAAGAAATTTAAGGCCAATGCTATGAGAAGGCCTACTGGGGTCGTGATATCTGATGAGTTCTCTCGAGTTAAACGAGCCTCAGTTTCAACTACTCACTCGGCACACCAGTCACATAATGCCTTTACTCATGTGGCTCCACAATCTGGTTATACTATATCTACACCCACTGTGGTACTTAGTTCGGGTTACCAAACATTGCAGGGCAATTCACATCTTGGTCGTGGGTCTGCCATACCATCAACTAGTGGTAGTCAATGCAATAGTTTGAATACTAATAGTGGAACAATTGGACTTTCCAATCTTCATCTTGAATCCAATGGCTCAGAGCCTAATACTCCCACCACCCAACACTCAGATGCACATGGTCCTCAGCCAGGCGATAGAGACAATTTTTGGAGACTCGTCATCGAGCCATTAGGATAAAAGTATGATTTAATTATGTTTCATTTTCAATTTATATTTTAATTGATTGATTATTTTTTGTTTACTCTACTTTGTCAATGAACTCGTATTTCAGCTTACATCCGGATGTAGGTATGGCAAAGATTATTTTAAAGTGCATCGGAACTCACTACAATGGTGTGTATCCGAATTGGAGTTCGATTCCACTTAACACCTAAGGGCAAATGTTCAACGAATTTAAGGTAAGAATATATATCAATTAAATTTACATCATATATATTTAAATTCGCTATTTATTTGAAAAATAAATATTTAGTTATTTTTTATTACAGAAATATTATGTATGGGCTCCCGAACATGAGGAAGACGTTCAAGTGAACTTCAAGCTTAAAGCTTCAAAGTGCTTTCTAGCACATTTTGTGACTGTCAGAGAGAAAACAGAATGCCTAAGTTTATGTTACCGGATCGATGGGCTCTATTATTGGAACATTGGAGTACTGATGAAAAATTTAAAAAGAGGAGTGAGATTGGGAAGATGGCTCGTGCATCCGAAAAGGGAAGCTCTTTGCACACTAGTGGAGCTATTAGCCAGGTTACTAGGAAGGAAAGAATGGTATACTTTCTTAATTTAGTAAAATAATTTTTTTCTTTTTCGATAAGTACTTTTTGAAGATTAATGAGATCAAATTCTATATATGTTATTTGCAGGAAAAAGAGTTGTGTAGGCAGAGTCAGAAAGAGATGTTCAAGGTTACTCATATCAAGAAGAGTACGAACCCCACAGAAGAAGGAAGATGGATTGAGCCACGTGCTCAAGAGACATATGTAAGAACTCCATTCAAACTAATTTTTTTCTTTTCCTTGTATATATTACATTCTTATTCGTAGAGTTCTTTGTTTAAATTACAGGATAGGTATATATGAATATCTCAGGAATATCGTAGTACTCTACCTCTTGAGAGTCGGGACAGACCATTTACAGAAGAAGAAAACGAGAATCTTTGGAAACAAAGTGTTGGTGAACCGATTAGAGGTTCAGTCTACGGCTATCCAGAAAAGGCGTATCAGAAGAAGAAGTCTTGGTATTGTGGTTCATCATTCGCAAGCTTCGATGGCAGGGATAGAGAGACAATATCTGCTTTGGAGAGTAAGATAGCTTATCTCAATGCCGAGCTTGCTGCTGTAACCGAAAGAGAGAAGAAGAGAGAAGAAAAAGAGAAGAAGAGAGAGGAGGAGATTGCGGCAGCAAAAGAGGTAGAGAACAAGAGGTATGCAGCGCTTCAGGCCCAACTTACTTTTCTTTTTGAATCAGGAAATATTCTTCCTCCATGTCCGGCCAGCAGTGATGGATCTGATCATGAGGGTGATGAGAATGATAAGTCTGATAAGGAGAGTGATCAGGGTGATGAGGAGTAGTTGTATCTATATGACATTTTAGACTTCTATATTTTGGAATTGTTTGATTGTATTTTGGTTTATTTTGAAGTTGGATGAAGTTTATTTTGAAATAGTTTAATGTATATGTTGAAAATATTGTGTTGTTTTGGTTGGATGAAGTTTATTTGAAATTCTTTGGGTTTTTTTGGTTTAAATATGCAGGTGGGCAATTATAATTGCAGCAATTTGCTGCCAGTTTTATAGAAGAAAACCGACATTCGGAGGTCGGAATTTCAAAAATAAAAAAATAAAAATACCGACCTCTGGAGGTCGGAATTTAAAAAATACAAAAATAAAATTACCGACCTCCGGAGGTCGAAATTTCAAAAATAAAAAAATAAAATTATCGACCTCTGGAGGTCGGAATTTGAAAAATACAAAAATAAAAATACTGACCTCCGGAGGTCGAAATTTAAAAAATACAAAAATAAAATTACCGACCTCCGGAGGTCGGAATTTCAAAAATAAAAAAATAAAAATACCGACATCCGGAGGTCGAAATTTAAAAAATACAAAAATAAAATTACCGACCTCCAGAGGTCGGAATTTCAAAACTTCAAAAATAAAAATACCGACGTCCGGAGGTCAAAATTTAAAAAATACAAAAATAAAATTACCGACCTCCAGAGGTCGGAATTTGAAAAATACAAAAATAAAAATACTGACCTCCGAAGGTCAAAATTTAAAAATTAAGATTATATTAAAAAACAAATACCAACATCCGGATGTCGGTATTTCAAAATATGAGAAATAAATACTCTGACCTCAGGAAGTCGGAAATAATAAAAATAAAAAATAAAGAAATATATAAAACTGACCTCAGGAAGTCGAAAAATAAAATAATGAATTTTTCGACTTAAAATAAAAATCGACCTTGAGAGGTCGGTATTGAATAGCGACCAAGCTTTTTCCGACCTAAGCTAGGATGTCGATTTTAGGTCTGAATTACAGGGAATACCGACCTCCGGAGGGCGGTATTTTTAGGTTGGTATTCACTGTTTTTTTAGTAGTGTATATAAACCATATAACCAACGTGGGTAGAAAGGGTCATACTTTTTAGATGATTCCTTGATGCTTTTTAGCATAGACTAGTGGATCCACTTAGTTGAGGCGTTCTATATCCCGGCAAGTTATCGGACACTTCTGAAAGTGTGGGTGAGATATTGTATCACCACATAGCTCATAGTGATGGTTGTTGGTTAGAGAATCTCCCAAACAGAGTTTATTTTGTATTCATATATACAACTGAGATATTATTGTATTTTCCAATACTTTGAGATGTTATCTATTGTTTTAAATGCTTTATATAAACTGCACCTTTACTGTTGTTTATTTCTGCATTGAGTTGAGTATCCTTGAGTTGAGTAAAGCGGAGGTAAGAGTTTCTTTCATATTCCAGTTCAAGCTTATATGTTGTTTAGATTTCCCTTAACATGCTCGTACATTCAATGTAATGACGCTATTTGGCCTGCATCGTTTTATGATGCATATACAGGTAACCATGATCAACATCCAGCGCTTCGTTGATCCAGTCGAGCATTTCAAAGTCTGGAGGATTCCTTTTTATATTGTTTTATTATTTCAGTTGTTAGGATGATCGAAGGTCTTGTCCCGACATCCCTCATAGTTTTAGAGGCTTCATAGACAGATAAATATTAGTTCATTAGTCTTGTTCATTTCAGTTGTTTGATTTTTAAGACTTGAGTTGCCTTATTGGCCAGTTGAATGTTTCTTTACAACATTCTAGTTATTTCATGAATTTATCTTTGTTGAGTAAAGTTTTCCGCTGAGTATTTAAGTCAGGCCAAAGGTTCGCTTGGGGCCAGCAATGGTTTTCGAGTGTCAGTCCCGTCCAGGGTGTAGGCTCGGGGCGTGCCATGAATTTTCTTCTCCAATGAACTCACATATCCATTAAGATCAATGGAATGCTCTGATACCACTTGTTGGGTTCGAAAGTGATTAGGACGTCATGCGGAAGCTTACAATTGCAAATAATGTAGTTGATAAATTAGATGACACATAAAACTATACTAAAAGACATAATATTATTATATGATATGACCAATTTACCTATATATTATAAAACTAATAAATAACCTTAAAACCGTAGAGAGAAAATCTCCCCATAAACAAAACTCTCTAAGCGACTACATTGTGGATTCTATTGTGTTATTTTATGAGAATAGAGATTTTCAATTTATAGATCTCCAAACTTTTCTTTTAAGGAAAGAATAACCAAATATGGAAAAAAATAATGTTTTCCTTTCAGAAAAAGTTAAACGGTAATGTTTTTCTATTTTCTTTTAGGAAAAAATAAACTTCAAATAAGGTAAGAATCAGGGCAAAACCCTAACAAAAACTTCTTACACTACTAAAGTGTTTGATGAAATGTCCAAAACAATTAAGCAGTTTTATATTTTAAATGTTAAGGTGATTTTACTTTTGGATAACTAATCTTGCACATGATTTATGCACCTACGTACATCTTAAAAATTATGTAAACAAGCCTTACCAAGAATACATCATCTATTATATAATTTTATGTTATTTATTGAGTAGGCATTAGTGTATAAGAGGGTGTTTGAATTGACTTAAAACTTGGTCAAACCTACATTCAAGTCCGTTTTTAACATTTGGAAATGTTTACAAATATAAAAAAAAAAATAACTTAAAATAAGCTAGAAAGTGTTTGGCAAGGACAAAAATTACTTGAAATAACTTTAAATAAGTCAAAAAGCAAAGTAGGTCTTGCCCTACTTTTTATTTTTTGACTTAAAAATCATTTTAGTTTGACTTTTTATTATTGACTTAAAAGTTACATTTTAAGCAAATCCAAATGAGCTCTAAGTCATTCAAATGAAGACGTTGAAAATATTTGACAATGTAAATACAGATAAATGAATTTTAGTTTTAGCTCAAAATATTGAGATGCAATTGTATGATCTTTTAAAAAAAAATTAACTTTCAGTTATTTTCTTCTCAAAATGGTGACTTCGTGGAAAGTCGATGAGATGCACTCCTACCCATACTATGAAGTAATTATAACATTTACTATTTGTATTTGGCGTATATATCAAAATTTTAGTCACATGTATCTATTATCATTGGGAAGTATGTAAAAGTCATATTTATTTTAAGATTTATTATACCAAGGTTTGTCAAAGCAATAGATAATTTTGTTGACTTTATCAAATTTCTTCATATTTAAATTTTACCGTTAATTAATTTTTAGCAAAGGAAAAATATGCGAACCACATCACATAATTGTTCTAAGATGGCAGGTAGTAGAAGTGTGTTTTTTGGTATACCAAATAAATGAACGAGCAAGGAGAAAATTAGGAAAGTCAGTCACTAATCGTTTTAAGAAATAAAAATTGATTGAGCCAAAAACTTTGTAAAGACAATATACAATCTATGTGATAAGATCCAGTGGTAAGTAGAAGCAACACAGGTTACTTTGGTCTGCACATGTGATTCTGCCAACATACATATTTGAAAACGTATCTATAATAGCTTTATCATTTTTGTATATATGTCTTCTACTTGTGTCAATGATACTAACATATAAGCTTATCCTTCATCACCAAATGAAATGTAAAGCATCATATACTTTAAAGTATGAAGTGTTGGGCCCGTGTTGACACGGGCCATGCTCATCTAGTATACATAGAATGTGAAGAGTCAATTAAATTTTTAATATAATTTTTAGATATTTAAAGTTATTATTTACATTAATTTATAATATATGTAGTCTTTTTATTTTAATTTATGTGGCATTGGCATATTTTTTATGATTTTCAATTTTTAAGTCGTTAATTATTGTAATTTATTGTACATTTTATGTCATTTTTAAATAATATATGTTACTTTTATATTTATGTTGCACATATAAAATTTTCAGAGTCAATCAAAATTTTATATATTTTTTAATTTATTTAATTATTATGATTTATACTACATTTTAAGTAAATTCAAATAATATATGTTACTTTTTCTGTTTCAATTTATGTGGCAGTGAGAAAATTTCAAGAACCATTAGAATTTTTATGTATTTTATAGTGATAATTATTGTGACTTATAGTACATTTTACGTTACTACAAATAGTATATGTTACTATTGCTAATTATTGTGATTTTATAGTAATTTTCACATAAAATTTTAGATTGATAATTATTGTAAATTATAATAATCTTTATATAATTTTTCTAATATAAAATAGATTTTTAAAAAATAAATTAAAATAAAGAAAATACATAAATGAACAAAATCAGACACATCAACAGAAGCAACCGAAGTAGATAGGACAATCGAAAGTTGCTCAAAGTCTTTCTTTATTAATAAGTAGTAATGAAGAAGGCAAGACAGTCGAAAGTTGCTCAAAGTCTTTCTTTATTAATAAGTAGGAAAGTTGATAAATAGTAATTTATCTATCTAATCTATTTCTCTCTCTATATATATATACTAGAAAGCGAGAGTCCATGCTTTGCACGGGTCTAATCATCATGAAATTCACAATGTTTATATGTGGTATTTTTAATTTTTTTAAATTCAATGATATTTGTTTTTTTCTAATAATAATATAATATTTAATCTAACATTAAATTCGAAATAAAAGATAATTTATAGATAAAAAGATGGACAAATAAATCAAAATTATAAATTCTTAATTTTATATCTATAATTTATTTAAATTATACTTACTCATAATACTTTTATCAATAATAAAAAGAATAGTAAGGAAAAAATATTTAAAGCATTTATGCCTTAATTTTTCCCATCTAAGATCCTAAACCTTTTTAAAAAAATTATTAATTTAAATTTATAAATTTGAAATCGTGTTTAGCTATATATTTTACCAAAAAAATATTTGGAATAATGTCTTTTGTTTACAAAATTACGTAAAGTTTTTTTAAGGCATTTTTTTCATAATTATTGTAGTACATTATTAAGTTATATTATTAATGCTTTCATTGAGTCATAAGGAGGTCTTTCAAAATTATTTCAACAGTATTCACATAGAGGGGAAGAGTAATTGTAATAGGGGAAAATGGTTCAAAACACATCTCAATTATGGTTGAAATTGCTATTACACACTCTAACTTTGAGGGGATTCTATGACACCTCTGAATAATTTAAAATAGAATATATACCTATTTAATATGTCATACCGACATATGTATTAAGGGGGTGATATACACGCGATGCCACATGCATAGTTAATATTTTTAAATTATTTTTTTAATCTAATCTTTTGTTTTATATACAACTTTTTATTTTGTACTTTTCTTGAATTTTGAAAATAGCTGTACTTATTATGTCTTTCTTCTCAAGATTTTTTTCATTTTTTTTTAATGCCAATTCAAATGAATTTTTATTTTTTTTAGTCCCTTTACAATATCTTTTTTTTTTTTTTTAAATTTATCTTGATCTATTCCTGCAGTTTTGTTCAAATTCATCTAAAAAATTTAATAGTTTCCCAAAAAAGAAATGGGTCTTCCTTTTAGTGAGTTATGAATTTTTTTGGACAATAAATTTTTATTATCTTTCGTACAGATCTAAAATTTTGTGGTCTTCTTTGTCATCTTGATAGTTATGGAGAAATTTTTTTGACAAAAAATTGTGTAATGGTGATGATTAGCATTTTCACCATCAAAATTTGATAGTGCTGGAGCTTGCGATTATGGTGATAATGGTAGTTGTTGCGCCTAAAGGAGATATGTGGTATCGTTGTGATGATTCTATTGCCAAGAGTTCTTGCGACTGATTCATTGCCGGCATCGGCACAAGTCTTTTGCCATGGCTGAATCTCAATGAAGAAGTAAACAAAAAGTAAAAAAAAAAAAAAAAATGTTGGCATTTAAGTTATAATGATAATTAATAATTAAGTTTACCTTATTAAGAAATATCCAATTAAAAATTGACATGTATATATGTCTTATAAAAAAATGAAATTGATTTCTAAAACTAGGTATTTAATGAAAAAAATAAAATAAAAAGTAATGTGGACTGTCATGTGAAAAATAGAGACGGGTCCATTTTGCTTTAATTTAACCCTGACGCGCTCACTGTACGTATGGTCACTTGCTTGTTCATCCAAGCCGATAATACCTTTAATAATTAATACACTAAAAAATAGTCTGGGGTAGTAGGACCCCCGCAAAGTTAGAGTGTGTAATAGCAATTTCGACAATAATTAAGGTGTGTTTTGAACCATTTTCCCTTCTAATACAGTAAAAAACTAATACTTGCTTTCTTTAACTTATGTTTGTTCATTATATTATATTTAAATATTCATTCTTATTTGTTTGGTTGGAAATTTAATTTATTATTTAGTAATTTATAATTATTTTTAATATATTAAATTTGTTATATTAAAAAAATGATATAATAAAATTATTATTTTATTGATGTGATTCTTACAAAGCTTTTCCAATAAAGTAACCAATAGAAAAGAAGAAATATGTTATGTACTGAAGGGATCAAGTAGGGGCAATATAGAGAATTCCACTCAAATGGGTCTAGATATTTACTAGGGGTAATCCATCGGTGGCCCCCTAAACTTGACATACTTTTTCACTTAGACACCTCAACTGAAGGATTTTCATTTTAAAAGCCTAATGTAGGGTCCCCATGTGTCACTTTAACACTTTTTGCACATCTGGAGTGTTGCGTGATTTTCACTTATTCAAGGCGTGTAAACATCAAAATTTGGTCTGATGTGGCGTCCCAAACGGTAATATTACTCCACATCATCCATTATATTATTTTTTCTCCAATTGTGCCCTAATTAAAACCCCAATTTTCTCTCTTCTTTTCCAATTTCTCCCTTCTTTTCCAATTTTTCTCTTCTTCAGCCTTTCTTTAGTTCTTGGCCCTTAATACTTTAATGTCAAGCTTCTCCAATTCTTCCATGACATCTGTGGATGAAGGTCGATATTGTAGATGTGGTAATGAAGCACTATTAAAGACTTCATGGACCCAATTAAATCCAAGGCATAGATTTTTTACTTGTAGAATTTCAAAGGTAAAATTCTTTGTTTCCCTTGTTTTTTTTAAGTCAATTAGATGATTAACTGTTGGCGTCTAATTATTTTTGATTGGTTTTATAGAAAAAGGGTGGTTGTGACTATTTTCTTTGGTATGAAGATCGACACCCTCCACAAGCAAATAGGGTAATGTGGGGATTGTTGAAGAAAGTCAATGCTTTTGATGAAAAATTAAAGCGAGCAAGAAATATATTTATTATTGGTGTCGTTGCTACTGGGTTGCTGATGTTTGGAATATGGAAATTGAAGCCTAATTGTTAGTGTTCTTGAGGTGTTCGATCTAGTAGTATTTTGATGTTGTATTTGGTGTTCGGTCTAATAGTATTTGGTGTTAGATCTAGTAGAATTTTGATGTTGTTATTGGTGTAAATTTTCGATGTAAATGTGCATTTTGAATTCAATGAAATTCTATGTTATTGTTGCAATAAAATTGGTTTTTTGGCTACATAAAAATCTCAAATTCATTCTCACAATATGTCGTCCATGAATGAAATGGATAACTTTGGGCATGGAATTACATCTGCCATGGAACGGAAAATATATATAGAGGAGTCCGAGCGTTGTTCATCATGGAACTTTCTAATTTAGTTCCCCCAAGAGACGTAAGCACCCAAATTATAATCTAAGTTACCACAAGAGTAAAAACATGTAACGCAAAGTTGATAATCTCCAATTAAACTAAGTTACCTGCATTCTAACACCCAAATTACACAAAACGTAGACAGTTATATTGCATGCTCCATAATAAGCTCAAAGTTAGCATTATGATACATACCATTCAAGGCTACAACCTTCAAAAAAAATATACCAAAATAAGGCCCCAAAATAAATCTAGCATAACCAAAATAAAGCCCAAAATCAACCTATTCTAAGTTGGTGTTACTTCTTTTTGTTTGCCATTTGCTGCAATTGGGAAGTGGTGATAGCATCCTTGTTTTTCCATCTCAAGCCTCTAGGCTAAAAGCCAAGGTCTATACCCATTAAACTTGCATCCTTATAACTTGAACCTGTTGGTAGAATCCTTTGACTTGAAGTCCCAAGCTGTTTTTTAAAGAAAAAACTAAAATTAATATAGGTATAAACTTGCATTCATTTAAGAGACAGTTTGTGACAAACTTACGTTTAGTATTTGAGTTCCACTTGCACTTGTGTAGATGCCAAATCCAACATTACTTGATCCACCATTAATTGGCATCTTTGGTCCCCCTCTCGCAGAAGCTTCTCCAGTTGCAACTCTTCCTTTTTTTTGTCCAGCAGTTTGTCTTGTCCTTAGAGGTAGTTGACTGGTTATACCTCTTGTAACATGAATATTTGTATCCATAAATGGTGGTGGTTGGCTTGTTTTTGCAGTTTCCCTTGCCCTCTTAACTCTACTAGTATCACCACAAACTGTGGTTGAAGAAGCAGTTTTCCTTGCCCTCTTAACTCTACTGGTATCACCACAAACTGTTGTTGAAGAAGCATGATTGTTTGATGTTGCTGATGCAGGTTGGTTGAATCTTGTTAGTCCAGGTTGGTAGGAGTTTGTTGGTTCAGGATGGCTACTTTCTTGTGAACTTTGACCAGCAGTAAATTGTGATTGTGAATTGTGGCTAGTTGGTTGTGAAGTATGGACACCAACCTAAATATCAAACATAAAGTTTGTTCATTACATTCAACAAGAATTTAAAAAAGGCACAAACAAATAATAAATTATTTTACCTTGCAATATTTCTTGTTGTGGCCTTGTTGTTTACAGTTGGAACAAGTAATTTTCACCCCTTGTTTGGACATCTTTCCATACTTCTTTCTTGGTTCATCTTTACTCTTTCTTCTATTTCTTGGAGGTCTACCAAACATTTGCTTAGGTTCAGGAGGCTCAATCCTTGAATTGTTAGTTTCAGGCCACATCTTCATATTTGGAATTGGTTGAATGAAATGACTATAAGCCTTTAAGAAGGTATCCTTCCTATACCAATGCTCCACAAGTGGTTCAGGTTCCTGTTCTATGTGGTACAAAGCAAAAATAGCATGTTGGCATGGAATGCCTCTCAATTGCCAAGTTTTACAGCTACAAATTCTATTAGTCAAGTTGACTGTATGACTATACTGCCCTTCTCCAATCTCAAACCCAACATCAGCATTCCAAAGCACCTTGCATGCCCTAGCCTTTTCCTTGTTCTCCTCCAACATAAATCTAGCCATAGGTGCAATATCACATATCCAAGTGTCAGCAAACTTAACCATAACCATAGTTCTAGTCATTAATTTTCTCCTAATTTCCTCCAACATGGTTATTATAGATTTGTGTCTACATGATAAGATCCATGAGTTAAAGGTTTCACACATGTTATTTTCAACTGCATCACATTTGGAATGCTCTTGAAAGAATGCTTTAACCCATGACACTTGTGGATAATGCAATAAATCATCATTAATTTCCTTACCAAGTCTGCTCATTTTGTAAAGCTCCTCATTGTACTTCACTTCAAAAGTTGCCTTGGAACATCTCCATAATTGTTTTCTCCTTTCCTCTCGCTTCCATCTTTTACTCCAATTAGACTAGATGTGTCTAGCATACATTCTAACTTCAGCATTTGGTAGCAGTTCACCAACAGCTGCGTGAAGACCCTACAATAAAATACAATTCAAGAAATAAAATACATTTCTACATATCTACAACTATAAAAGTAATAGACAATTACCTTCTGCATATCTGACATTACAGTAAAACCCGGTCCAGTACCTAACTACAGGTCCTCTTTCAAGTAGTTGATAAAGAAACTCCAGCTATGTTTAGTATCCTTGTCCACAATTGCCCAAGCTATAGGAAACATCTGATTGTTTCCATTTCTTCCAACTGCTACAAGAAGTTCACCCTTACAAGCACCCTTTAAGAAACATCCATCAAATCCTATTATTCTTCTACATCCTTCCTTCCACCCTTTCTTGAATGCATCCAAGCATACATAAAAGTACACAAACAAATTCTTTCCTGGTACAGTTTCTTTATCCATCCTTACCCAAACAGAATTACCGGGATTGGTTTGTTTTATGACTTCAGCATAATCACATAACCTTGCAAATTCCATATTCCTGTCACCCATGTTTTCTCTAAGAATCATCATCTTTGCCTTGTAACAAATTGTTTTACCCACATGCAGTCCTAACTCCTCCTTGCACAATTCTTGTATTTCCCAAATCCTTAAAGATGGTTGTTTAGTTATTTCATCCTTGAATCTACTTGCTAGGAACTTAGTTGTACATATTTTGTTCTTATTTGATGGTAAACACTTGTGTATAGGGTAGTAATTCTTAATCATAAAGTTACCAGAATCCCTATCAATAGCACCATAGCACAACCATTTGCATTTTTCTTTGAATTTACATTTAGCTCTCACTCTATGAGCTTCATTAGGCCTTAACTTAATCTGATAATGTTTTTCAACAACATATTTTGCCAAAGCCTTTCTAAATTCCTTAGCATTCTCAAAAATCATTCCAAGTTCAAAAATAGCAGCAGTACATTCATCATCATACCTGACCTTTTTGCTCTTTCTTCTACCTGGTATATCAACACCTCCAACGGCTTCTGCATCTAGCATGTCAGTGCCATCATCACTATCACATTCTGAGCTATCAATATACTTCTCATCTCCTCCCAATCTGCCAACATATCTATCCTTCTTATTTATTCCAATATCTTCAAAACCTCTATCCACACCAGCCTCACCTATTGGTACTTCTTCAGTTATTGTTTTCTTCTCCCAATCTCTTTTCTTCCTAAGATTAGGATTTCTTTTGTTTCTCCTTTCAGCCCTAAGGGATCTCAATTCTTCATCAACATATGAATCATCTTCATCTGGAATAACATCTACATCTGTGTCACTACTAGGCAGATATGATTCAGCTTCATTCTGATTTGTATCACCTCCAGGCAGTTCTGTATCAACTTCATTCAAATCTGAATCATTCTCCATAGTTCCCTCAGTATTTATACCCACAGATTCATCAACAGGACCAAACCATGGTAAAAGACCAGGAGCAGGCAATTATTCCAACTCATCAATTTCATGGACCACATACACATGAAGCTCATCACCATCTACCAAGTCTTTCACAAATTCTAACAATTGAGTATCAGAAGTAAGTTGAACTAATTCATTGTTATCTTCACAATAAAATCCCTTAACATTTGTATACCCAAGGTCTTTAGTGTAGGAAAGAAACTCGACAAGACTAAAATGATCTTTATCTATGCCAACACCAAATACATCTACTTCTCATTGGTAAGTAGGGTTAGGGTTTCCAACAACACACCCCCCATGATGAAAACAAGTTAAAATATAGTTGTCCATATCTCGAAGAATACCCCCAATAAAAGGAAATACCCAAAAAGCCCCTTACTTTACCAGCCAAAACCTTTATTAAAAATGAAAATAAAGAAAGCGGAATCAACAACAATATACACCTTCTTGAAGAAAACAAAAACACAGGTAGAAAAGAAAATACACCATTACCTTCAATTTCTTCAATTTCTCCAATGTCGCACAGCCCGATACCTCGTCAATACAACCTTAAACCTGAAAAATAGCGACATAAAATACAACAATGGTTATTACTAACAACGAATTGAAGGAAAAACAAAGAAATACATGTGAAGAGAGGGAGATTTACCTAGGGTTTTCATCGGAGAAGAGAGTAAGTTTAGTCCCTTTTCTTTGTTTAAAATCAACAAAATGGTTCCTTTTTTCCTTTAGTTTGGAAGAAAACTACGTGTAAAGAGGCTTAAAAGTTGGCATCATATAATTGGACGGTTAATCCACGTAGACCGGTTGCCTTGCACGCCCTTATGGTCAACAGAAGTCTGTGCAAAAAGTGTTAAAGTGACACATGGGGACCCTATGTTAGGTGCTTAAAATGAAAATGCTTCAGTTGAGGTGTCTAAGTAAAAGATTGTGCCAAGTTTAGGGAGCCACCGATGGATTCATATGTATGGCAGTATGGATATGTGAGACCTACTATACATTTGGGTCCACAAAAAATTAGTATGCATGTGGGAAATGATAAATGACAAGAATATCTTCAAATTTAATTTTTGTTCCACTAAGTATACATGTGGAGTGTTGACGGCCTCCAGACTGCTATTCCCCTTTCTTAGTAGTACTAGTTTTACCCGTGCCAATATCATAATTTTTGTTTCAACAAATTTCTCTTTATAATTTTTTTTGAGAAAAACAACATTTTTTTTTTTTTATTGAACACCCTAATCCAAATTCGGAGCATTAGGTGTAAAACTTTTGTTCCTTGTTTAATTGAAACAAAAAAAATAAGGATAAAATGAATTACAACTGCAGTACATGAGACGTGCTAGCAAGGGAAGTGGAGCAATTTAATCAAAAATAGGATAAGGTCTTTGTTGTATTGCACGGTTGGACCTAGATGATTGCCTATTTTTTTTGTACATCTGCATGATTTGAACTTGGCGTTCCATCCAGCAACATTTTAGCTTTTAGCACAAGTGCATTCAATGACCAAGGAAAGCCCACATTATTACTAAATATTTGCTTCACCCTCAACAAATTTGTCTCCAAGAAAATGGTATTTTACATGTTGTACTCCCTCTGTCCTATATTATATGTCACATTTTCTATTTGCTTTGCAGACAAGAAATAAGGTAATTTTACCCTTATGCCTTTATTTAATGTTTGCTTATGACAATTTTGTAATAAATGATGAAATGTTAGATTTCAAAAATATAAATGCATTTGAATGACTATTTAAATTTTAGAGTTTATTTTTGGAGCCAAATTTTTTCACCAATTGATCCAAAAAATTTAAAAAATCAAGTTTTTCCCACCTCAATTTTCCTATATATTTTGTGTAAAATATTTTTTTTTTTTTATATTTTTATATATAAATTCTTAAAGCAAACATGACAACATCACAAAATATTCAAATTCCATTACTTCAAATTGATCTAAATTTTCCTTTGAACTTTTTGAAATGTCATCTTCCTTGATAAAATTTGTTGAAGCTTCAACTTTCAAGATTATGTTTGAATTTTTTTCATCTTTTATTTTTAATTTGTTTGTTGATATTTTTTTTTTTCAAAATCAGATTTTATAGAATAAGTAGTGAATAAAGAAAGTAGTTAATTAATGAATGAAGTATTCTCCCAATGAAATTAATTACTTGTAGATTTCCTAGGTTAGTCAAAGTAAATACATTTTCAAAATTAATTAATTAATCTATCAGGGGTATAATAGGCAAAAAATGATGATTTATGCATAAATTTTATAAAATGACATATACTGTGGTCCAACTATTTTTAGAAAGGATCAACATATAATATGGGACGGAGGGAGTACATAATATGAGACAACAATGAAACAAAATGGAAAAAGTTTAAACAATAATATTATTATTTATTATAAATAGGAATCAAAGAGAGAGCCAATTAACTTTCGCAATGTTTCCTAGATTAGCTCAAGTAAATGAAAAAGGCAACTTATTGGAGCTTTACTTTAATAGGACCAATAATCAAAATATGAGTCCAAGTCACATCCGACTGAGAAGATGAAAATAAAGTAAACTGCAGAGAAAATTAAAAATATGGCAAAGAAATAGACTTAAAGAAGTAAGAAGCATCAATCAATGAAATTGGGAAAATTTCTGGAGATAATTGAAAAGATTTGAGAGAGAAATTAGAATAATCAGTAGTCCTTTGAGGGGAGAAATGATAATTCAAAAAGTGACAGACATTGGCAGACTATGGGACAAAAGAGGGCAGGCAAGCTTCTAGAATTAACACATACCGAGTGAAATAATGATTTTGCCCTCAAACTTGGCTCTTCTATAGTGCATAGTCAAATTTCATTATATTGAAAAATTCAGATGCAACAATTTAAGTATTCACTCCTCAATTTCATAAGGATAGAAGAAATTACAGCATTCAAGTATGAGTGCAATGCAAGGCAATAAAATAACAATAGAAAAGAAAATCTATGCTTTTTTCTGTAGCAAATATTATAATGCAAGGTCATACATTAAGTAAGAGCGAAGGAAATAAATTTAGAAAATCTTGACCCATATATATAAGTACTATCCCAAAACAAACAACAAAAAAGAATTAATTGGATGAATCATGTAATCAACTTGTGTATCATTTTTTATTTATAAATTACAGAAGTCTTTCAAAAATTAAATTGAAGTGCAGAAGTCCAGAAAGACGCAAGTTTTGTAACCTTTTTGCAGCATTTTATGAAAACATACTTACTTCATAAAAGAAAAGGTTTAGATAATAACAACAAGAAGAAGAGGATTATTTGAATCTGAATAGAAAATGAAAAGTTGGGTTGACTACATAAATATCACCTTGGCATTGTTACTGTTGATAACAATGGGATAACTGTTGGGGTCCTTTTCACTCTTGTGTTCAGCGAGGAAAAGAACCATAACGGTATCCGGGGTAGTGTAATTAATTTTTTTATATTACATGAGCATATATTTATATGATTTGATTAATTTATCGTTAAATAATCTACAACTAGCAAGATTTTTAGCTATTTAGCAATGAAATATGTCTGCACTAATTCCTTTTTGAGTGCTACTGTTTCAATTCTTAAAAGTGTTCTCTACAAGGGGAGGGCAAAAAAGTGACGAATTTCAAAAGTCAGAATGCAATCTGTCGGCACTAAATTATCAAAATTAAAGTATTGATAATAAGAGGAAGAGATTTCAAATTATGCAAAGGTGAAATGTTTAATCATAATAAAAACAAAAAGTCAAAAGTAAAGGATAAACATAAAGTAACCATGAAAGGCTAGACACATATGCAGACGGTAAGTTATCGATTCACTTGATCATAAGGAAATAAACGAATCTCGTAATTATATTATGCACAAAATGGAGTTGTCATTCCTTGTACTGGAAAACAAAAAAAAAACTTGAAATTTAAGCCTTACAAAAAAAATGAATTTTTTAAAATTCACAAAAACTACAACAACTCAAGGCAAAATATATGTCCGTTTAAAGGTTGGTCTTAGTTGTTGATTGTGATTTGACATGATAATAACTAATAAGCAAGTTAACACTTTTTATAAGTCTTAGACAAATATGTAAGTCCCTGAACTTGAAAGTGATTCATAAAAGACATGATACCAATTACCAAATATAATATAAGACATAGGCAATATAATTATCTTCTCAAAAAATACAGCCAATATAACTATTCCTAAACTATTTCATTAAGTTGGATTTTTCAAAAAAAGAATAAAAAAATCAGAGAGGATTTTCACAAGAAAAAGAATCATCACAAAATTGTCATAGACTCTAATCCATTGTAGACGTCATTGGCTCCTTGTTATTGCAATTGCAAACGACGAGGTCCTCTGACACTTCATATATTAACCAACATTCAAATCATTTTTCAATTTCATGCATGTTATAACAAATAAACAATAGAACCTAACTGCTTTTATACTATCAATTTCTCTATTATAATGGCAGCAAGGGCGAATTTATGTATCAATTTTGGGTCATCCGAATTCGTGGTCATCCGACTAAATTCGATATATTACTTCTATAATTATTAAAAAATATATTAAATTAAAACTTATTGAACCCGTTCTCAAGATGGCTGGATGGTTCACTAGTACGACTGCAAGATTTCAATACAAAGGTCGCAGATTCGATCCCAGGTAGCCCCAATTTGCTTCAATTTATTTTTATTAACTAAAAACACGTTTTTTATTTAAAAAAAAAAAAACTAAATTCTGAAAGTTCTAAAAGTCAAAGACTTCAAAAGTTTCCTTCCCACCACTTTTGAAGTTCCAAATTCCAACAATATATTTCTTCTCTCCTCAAATTTGTTTTCTATTTTCCACACAAAGAAGAAGCTTCAAGTCTCTAACTTCAAGTCAAAAATCTAGAGAAATTGTCATTGTCAAAGTTTAAGGTAGTTTTAGTTTATGATTTCTCTTTTTAATAAACAAACTAACAAGATAATATAATATATATATATATATATATATATATATCACTTTAATTTTAGGGTTTCCATATAAAAAAATCTTGTCATTACTTATAGTAGGAAATCATCAATAGCTAAAGAATTGATTATATCAAACTTACATATTTTGCGGATGTAACTTGTAAGGAATGTGTTTCATATTATATTATCAATTTTGAAGGGTGTGATTCCTTTTTTTTTTTTTAATGTGAAAGGGGTGTGATTCCCCTATTTTTTTTTAATGTGAAAGGGGTGTGATTCCCTTATTTTTTTAATGTGAAAGGAGTGTGATTCCCTTACTTTTTAAATGTGAAAGGGGTGTGATTCCTCTTCTTTCTATGAATATGTGATTTCGAATGCAAAAGAGTCATAAGTCCTCTTTTTATTATGAATGTGTGATTTTCTTATTGTTAAATGTGAAAGGGGTGTAATTCCTCTATTTTAGTTAGATTTGCAAGGATTGTGATTCCTCTATTTTATTTGAACTTGCAAGGGTGTGATTCCCTTATTTTTTATTGTGAAAGATATGCAATTCTCTTATTTTATTTTAAATTTGCTAGTTAAATTTGTGACTAAGTTGAATAGTTATTTGAATATGTAGGAACATTTATCCTTAAATAGCTGAATGGATAAATTTTTGATTAAGCAACCACGTTCTAGTAGCGGTCCATCTGTTAGTTCACATGTAGCTCCAGAAGCTCAAAGAGAAACAATTTACACCTTCTTCTTCAAATGTTGATTGTATTCTTGGGGTTGGATCTCTCAAACGGGATCCCAGAGAAAGAAAACCCATCTTTGAATATGATTCTAATATTCGAGATGTTGTGAGGAGACATTATATTTTGATGGGGCCTTATCAACCAAAACTTCGTGTATATCCTAAAACAACATTTGGGACTAGTAATCGACAATTTAATCCTGAGTGGTTTAATGCTCCAAATTTTGCTAGGTTGGAATATAGCATAGATGATGATGCTATATTTTGTTTGTGTTGTTATCTTTTCAAGAATGAATTTGAAAATCGTGGTAATGCGGGAAAATCATTTACATAAGATGGTTTTAAGACTTGGAACCATGGTCTGGAAAGAATTCGATTGCATATTGGTGAGGTGAATAGTATTCATAACAAATGTTTGAATAGGATGCTTAATTTTGCAAATCAACGTCAATCAATTCAATCTTCTCTTCACAAGCAAAGTGAAAAAACAAAAAGTGATTATCGAATTCGTTTAAATGCCTCAATCGATGTGGTAAGGTTTCTCCTAAGAAATGGATTGCCATTTAGTGGTCATGATGAGAGTGAATATTCCGATTACAAAGGTCTTTTTCTTGAACTTTTGAAATTTCGTGGGGTTAATAGTCCGGATGTGGAAAAGGTGATATTACAACATGCTCCAAAAAATGATATCATGATGTGTTCAACAATTCAAAAGGAGATTGTGGATGCTTGTACTAAAGAAACAATTAAAGCTATCATCAAAGACTTGGATGGTGATTATTTTGGAATACTAGTTGATGAGTCAAAGGGCATTTCACATAAAGAGCAAATGACACTAGTTTTATGATATGTTAACAAAAATGGAGAGTTGATAGAAAGCTTTTTGGGTATTGTTCATGTGGGTGATACATCCGCAAGATCATTGCAAAAAGTAATTTACTCTTTACTTTTGGATCACTCGTTATGCCTATCAAGACTCCGTGGACAAGGTTATGATGGAGCTAGTAATATGCAAGGAGAAAAAAATGGCCTAAAGTCTTTGATTTTGCAAGATGCTCCACAAAGATATTATATTCATTGTTTTGCTCACCAATTGCAATTGACACTTGTGGCTCTTTCTAAAAAACATCCGGATGTGAAAAAATTCTTTTATGTTGTCACTAATGTTTTGAATATTATTGGGACATCTTTTAAACGCAGGGACTTACTTCGACAACACCAAGTTGAGAAGTTGGAAGAATTGCTTAAATCTGGAGAAATTCTTACCGGACAAGGATTAAATCAAGAACATGGCCTCCAACGACCGGGTGATACTCGTTGGGGATCCCATTTCAAGACCTTGGAAAATTTCATGATTATATTTTCTTCAATTGCTAATGTGCTTAAAGATATGAAAGAAAATTCTCCACATGATCTTGATAAACTTGCGGTAGGTAACCTTTTAGATAAAATTCAAAAATTTGAATTTATCTTTGTGTTGCGTTTGATGTTCAAGATGTTGTTTCTTACAAATGAATTGAACAAAGCTTTACAAAAGAAAGATCAAGATATTGTCAATGCTATGGGATTGCTTAATCTTTCAAAGAGAAGATTACAAACAATGAGAGAGAGTGGTTTGGAGTCTTTGATGGATGAGGTTTCTTCATTTTGTGGTAAACATGATATTTTGGTTCCCGAAATGACTGAAGACTATCCAAGATCGAAGTGTAGGAAGTCCGAAATTTCATATTTACATCACTTTCGTGTGGAAGTGTTTTATGCAGTTATTGATTTGCAACTTCAGGAGCTCAATAATCGTTTTGATGTTGTGAATAGTGACTTACTCCTTGGCATGGCTAGTTTGAATTCGGTTGATTCATTTGCTAATTTTAGTAAGAGCAGAATAATGAAGTTGGCCGAATATTATAAAAGTGAGTTTGATGATAATGAACTTTGAGATCTCATTTATCAGCTTGATAGTTTCATTGTCTATGCTCGAGAGTCAAGTTTCTCAACTTGAAGGGGATTAAAGATCTTGCTACGATGATGGCACAAACAAAATTGGATCAAACTTGGTCTCTTGTTTATTTGCTTGTAAAGTTGGCTTTGATTTTGCCTGTTGCTACAGCAAGTGTGGAAAGAGCATTCTCCTCAATGAAGCTCATCAAAAATGATCTACGTAATAGCATTGGTGAAGAATTTTTTAATGGCTTTTTAGTTTGTAAGATAGAGCGGAAGATATTTGAAAATGTAAGTAATGATGCTATTATAGATCGTTTTCAAAATATGAAGTCTCATTGAGTACATTTGTAATTTGATGATATTTTTTGTGATAATGTAATTTTTATGTATTGCTCGCTTAGTTATTGTTATTATAAATTTTTTGATCTTATCTTTAAAGCAATGGTGCACCCGTTTTTTTGAAATTCTGGATTCGCCTCTGAATGGCAGTACCTGCTTCTTTAGAAATTTTCAAATTAAGACCAACAAACTATTATCGACTAAAGCTAAATGTTTCAATTATCATGCTTGATTGATCAAAAATGAATTAGAGTATAAAAGAATGCACGCAACACTCATTGGATATAGGATGATTCAGTCCGTCACCATTGTCAAAAGAAGTTTAGCAATCGGAGAGAGTATACACAAATTTTAAACAAAATTCACAAGTTCTATAGTCATCAGATTAGTTTCTTTTTTCAATAAGGACAGTTAGGAGGAGGAAAATTTGAGATATTTTTAGCTTGATCAACCTCTGTGTTCATTGAGGCTAAGTTGGTCACCATCCCTTTCAGTAACTTGCAGTTGTAATATAGCGAACTGTTTAGTGATCCAATTGGTTGATATTTTTTCTTGTGGGTTAATACATCTATTTCGTTAGTATGCCTAAAGCTTTTTTTTTTTTTTTTTTAAACAACTGGTGGAGCTGAAGCTCCATTTTATTAATAATAGTAGACTTGAACAAAACAAGCCTAAAGCTTTATTATTTGCTTCAACGAAAAATATTTGGCACAACTGTATAGATTATCTGTTGCAAAATTCTATTATAGAAGATGAAGTTGTTAATACTTACTGTAGTGTCAATGTTCATTTATGCTTAACAGGATGGAGATGAATTAGTTGTTCTACATTGTTTCTGTCATGTTCGTGACCAGTTAGCCGCTTCAATTGATTCCATTAACAGGTTAGACTATTTACATAGGATTTTTGTATAGGTTCACTCACATTATTGGACGAATACTATTGAAGCTTAAACACTCTCTCCTGTAGCAAAATGTGATGACCCATTTCTGCTAATATCTTTATTGAGGCAGTTGTATCAGTGAAAAGACCACGAAAATGGACACTACTAAAAAACCACGGAAGTAAAAGCGACGGACGGCGTCGCTCCAAAAAGCGACGCCATTAGCCACACTATCCATCGCTTTTTAATTAAAATATTTTTTTAAAGCGACGGACGGTATCGCTTAGTTTGTCGCTTTTTTTCGCGGATTTTTGCACCAAATATATATATATATATATATATATATATATATATATATATATATAATGAATAATTAATTATTTTATATAGATAGCAACGCAGTCTGTGGCTTTTTATTAAAAATAATTATTTATTAATTTAAAAAAAGCCACGCCGTCCATCGCTTTTTATTAATTTTAATTGTTTAATTATTTTTTAAATTAGCAACGGACAACATCTTTATGTCTGTCGCTTCTTGGTCAAAATATCTGGTCAAATATTTTGAAAATGCGACGGACATTGTCTCTTTGTCCGTCGCTTTTTGATCAAAATGTTGGTCAAACTTTTTTCGAAAAAAGCGACAGACATAGAGACGCTGTCCGTCGCTCTGAGAAATATTTTGATTTAATTTTATTTAAATCGTCTTCCTGAGGACGGTTTTGTGTAAAATAAAAAACAAAAAAAATTATAATACCGACTTCCGGATGTCGGTAAAATTAAATAGTATGTAATAAATTAATATTTTCAATTAACTTTAAATAAATTGTCCTCCGAATGAAGGTTTTATATAAGTTAAAAAATAATTTAATATAAAATACCGACCTCCCAATGTCAATAATATTTAATTAACATAATTGCTTTTTATTTATCTTAAAATTTAATGTGATACCGACCTCTAATTACTTTTGATAAAAGCGACATGTCAGTTTGTTTAAAATATTCCTATTAATCATAATTTTGCTATTGTGCATAATACTAAAATTTCATTTACACCTACAATTAATTGTTCAAAAAGTGTAACAATTTTTTATACTTTTATAAATAAAAAGTTAGAATTGGTGGAATAAATAAAAAAATATCTATAATCCATATTTAGAGTATGAAACTATGTTGATATAAATTAGGAGAAAATTATACTTATATTTCTAGAGTAATGTACAAATTCCATCAGTTAGTCGTCTAATTATGGACTTAATATCTCATGTCATGATGTAGAGGTGAAGAGCTAACATATAATCCATTCGAGTATGAAATGCGAGATAGTATTATTATATACGTTCGATCTTGAATGGATGTCAAGTGTACTCAAGTGATCACCTCCTAATTATGATGACATGTAACGGATACTTCATCGGAGTATGAAATACGTTGATTAATTATATACTCCTCAAATAGTTTAACAAATCAAGTCTTATCTACTAGTGGTTCAGGTATGAAATACATTATCAATTAAAGAAATGCCTATGATCAATTCAAGGAGATTTATATATTAAATTTGATATTGATAAACTTTTGTTGATCAATAAAATTTATATATATATATATATATATATATATATATATATATATATGTGTGTGTGTGTGTGTGTGTGTGTGTGATTTTAATTAATAAAATCAACCTCGATAAAAATCAACCTCGTTAAATTAAATTTATTAAATTAAACTTCTGTTGATGTGTAGTTAAATTATATATATATATGTGTGTGTGTGTGTGTAATTTTAATTAATAAAATCAACCTCGATAAATTAAATTTATTATATAATATTATATATATATATATATATATATATATATCTATATATATAAAAGTTTAATTAATAAAATCAACCTCTCTCACTCCTCTCTCATCGGCACCCATCCATCCCCATCCATCCCCGACCGGCGCCACGCCACCATCGCAGTAATCGCGGCAGGTCGCGCGCAGCAACAGATCGAGGTAGCGCACAGCAGCAGAGGCAGGTCGCATCAGTAGCAGGAGGTCACGCCGCCTCCATCCCGACCGGCGCTGCCTCCATCCCGACCCATTGCCCTTCTCCTTTAATTCAAGGTTAGGGTTTCATAATATTATTTTTAATTTCTTTCAATTTGAGTATTGAATTTGTTAATTAGTGTATTGAATTAGTTTTTTATTGATTGTTAGTTAGTAAGTCATGAATGATTTAGAGTTTTTGATTGTTAGTTTGAATTAGGGATTATTTGATTGTTAGTTTGTGTTTGTTGATTGTGAATTGAAAATTTTAAGGTTAGGGTTAGTTTGAATTAGGGTATCTTAGGATTTGTTTGAAATTTGGTATTTCTTGAGTTAATTAGTTTGATTTTGAAATTGTAAGATTAGATTGAATTAGGGTATTTAAGGAGTTGTTTGAATTTGGGTATTATTTGAGTTAGTTTGAATTATTATTGAGATTTTAGGACTAATAGTTTGAATTTGGGATTAAGAATAGCTAGCTAGTTTGAATTTAGGATTTTAGCACTAGTTAGATTTTGGGATTTTAGGACTAGTTTGAATTTGTGATTTTAAGACTAGTTTGAATTTTAAATTTAGGACTAGTTTGAATTATTATTGAGATTTTAGGACTACTAATAGTTTGAATTTGGGATTTTAGCACTATAGTTTGATTTTTGAATTCTAGGAGTACTTCCAATTGGAGATAAGGTTGATGCTTCTAAATTTCTTAAGTTCAAGTACAATTGCATGTTTTCAATAATGTGTTTGTGTCCATCTAGTATTAATACTTAGCTTTAATTTTGTGATAATTTTTTTGTGTCCATCGAGTGTTTGGTAAGCATAAGTACCAACACTAGTTGATCCTATTGATGACAAAATTGATTTTCTTGCAAGATCGATTTGTGTCCATCTAGTGTTGATATTAAGCTTTAATTTAGGAATAATGTGTTTGTTAAGCATAAGTACCAACACTAGTTGATCCTATTGATGACAAAATTGATTTTCTTGCAAGATCGATTTGTGTCCATCTAGTGTTGATATTAAGCTTTAATTTAGGAATAACGTGTTTGTTAAGCATAAGTACCAACGCTAGTTGATCCTATTGATGACAAACTAAACTAGTTAAAGTTGTTATGTTGTTTAATTAAGTTAAAATAAATAATGTGATTTAGTTGGTGGATTTAGTTGTTGGAATTAAGTCAATACTAAACTAGTTAAAGTTTATAAAGTTGTTAAGTTGTTTAAATAAATTGAATTAAAAAATGTGGTTTTGTTGATGAATTTAGTTATTGGAATTAAGTCAAAACTAAACTAGTTCAAGTTAAAAAGTTGTTAAGTTGTTTAAACAAGTTAAATTAAATAATATGGTTTTGTTGATGGATTTAGTCGTTGGAATTAATTCAAAACTAAACTAGTTCAAGTTAAAAAGTTGTTAAGTTGTTTAAATAAGTTAAATTAAATAATGTGGTTAAGTCAATACAAAACTAGTTTTAGTACTATTACTAGTAAAATTATTATTAAAATTTATTTATAATATAATTGAATATCTATATTTTTGTAGATGGATCATCGTTTGTGGATGTATAATATGCATTATGAAACTAGTGCTGGTTTGAAACCCGAGTTTATTGACGGTGTTAGAAATTTTATTGAACATACAATGACACTTGACATTTTCAAGAATAATGGATTGGCTAGGTGTCCTTATAGTGCATGTAAGTGCTTAAAATTTTTTAAACCAGATAGAGTTATGGTTCATTTGTACCGTAATGGATTTAAGCCTAGATATTTTGTATGGATTGATCATGGAGAAAGTGATGGATTGGATGGTATGTTTTATAATTCGATGCCTGTGGATGTATATAATATGGTTGCACTACATGGCCAAATTAGGGTTGAACAGGTTAGGGTTGAACATGATAGGGTTCATGAAATGATCAATGATGCTTTCGGGGTTCAAGGTGGGATGGAACCGGAACAATATTTTGATGAAGCTCCTAATGAAGAAGCAAGATGCTTTTATGATCAATTAGAAGAGTCTAGTCGTCCACTATGTGAAGGGAGTCCGCATTCTGCCTTGTCAGTTGCGGTTAGATTAATGAATATTAAATCAAATTGGAATGTTCCTAATGCTTCTATGGACTCAATGGTTGATCTTTTGGGTGAACTAGTTAATCCGGAGTTTAACATACCAAAGAACTTCTATCAGGCAAAGCGTTTGGTGTCCAAGTTAGGATCGACGTATGATAGAATTCATTGTTGTGTTAATAGTTGCATGTTGTTTTACAAGACGGATAGTGAATTAGAAAATTGTAAGTTTTGTGGACATGCTCGTTATAAGAGGACTCCGGCTGGAAAGATGGTCCCAGTTCAGGCGATGCATTATCTACCTCTCATTCCTAGGTTAAAGAGGTTGTATGCATCGATGAGGTCTGCCCCACATATGAGATGACATCGTGAATATAGAAGGCCGCCGAATGTGTTGTCTCATCCATCTGATGGTGAAGCATGAAAGCATTTTGATAATGCATATTCTAATTTTGCTAGTGAACCAAGAAATGTTAGATTGGGGTTGTGTTCAGATGACTTCACACCATTCTCTATAATGCAATTAGTGAAAGAAGTAGCACTTGGACCTGAATCTCAAGTGCTGACAATGAATAAGCATTGTGTCAATGGTTTTAAGTTTCAAACTGAAGAAGTTTCTAGGAACAAGAAAACAAATAATAGCGGAGACTACATACAAGGTGATATTGATGGTACTGGTCAAACTATTGAATATTATGGTGTCATTCAAGAGATTATTGAAGTAAGATATTCAGGTTGGCCTAAGAAGAAGATTGTATTGTTTCGGTGTGAGTGATTTGACCCATCACATAGAGGCACAAAGGTGGACCATCAACATAATATAATTGAAGTTAAGCACACCAGAAAATACAGAAGTTATGATCCTTTTATTATTGCACAAAATGCTAAACAAGTGTATTACGCTTCATATCCATTGCGTAGAGACAAAGCTGATTGGTGGGTTGCTATAAAAAGTAATCCTGTGGGAAGAATTGAAATTGACAATATCTTAGATGCGGCGTATCAAAATGATGTTGCAATTGTTCAACAACAAGTTGATGCTGAATTGGAAACCACACTACAACATCCTCAACACATATTAGAAGAAGTATCTGATGATGAGATACTGAATGTTGAGGAAGAAATATCCGAGAATGAGGAACATGAATCATTTGATGACAAAGAATGGGAGGATAATGAAAATGAAACAACTAAGGAGGAAGAATGGGAAAATGATGGAATTGAAACAAATGAGGAGGAATAGTGTAGAATGAAATCTAGCTATTATATATGTAAGTGTATTTTGCTAATTCTATTTAATTTATGATTTTTATATATATTATACATGTAAATTTGCATACATGTCATCAGACAGTGACGGTGATAGACATTGCAAGCATCTTGGAGTTAGCCGACTAAACAGGCAAATAAGAAGAAGTCTAGGAGACCGATAGATCCTGAGGATATGGCGGGATCTATTTATTCTGCGCTAGAGCGCATCAGCCATGATACTCATTTATTTGCTATTCTGTTTGGTACGGCGGATCCTCGGCAATATTATCCTAATTACCATCGATCAGTCGGTGCTTCATCTACTTCACAAGCATTGCCTTCACGACGCTACGAGGACCTACCTTTACAGGCTATTCGTCGAGCACGACCCTTATCGGCGGGTACTACATCTCCCATAGGTACATCTCCTCAGTTATCTGCAATGAGGCTTGGAGATTCTAGTAGCGAAAATGACGTGTCAGGCCGTACGCCGATCGACTCAGCGTTTTGTGCATCCTGATGTATCACCTTCATCTATAGCTACACCTAGTGCTACACCACATGATACGATGTCTGCTCTAGCTCTTGGCTAGAAGGACAGACTTGGTAGAGTCATGATTGAGCTGGATAGATCATCGTAAGTTTGTTTTGTTATCTATTTGTTAGTTTATTTTATTTATTTCTTATACTTTAATATATTATTTATGAACTAACATATTTATTATGTGTTTTGCAAGTGGCATCCTGCAAAGAATGTTGCCCGGGCTTTAAAAGACTGTGTTAGAAGACTCTATACACAGGCTTATTACTTTTGGAGCGAGATTCCAAACAGAATACGCTAGGCGATGTTTAATAACTTTAAGGTATATATTTTTTAGTTAATTTTAGTATACTTTACTTTTATTTACTATCGATCTAATTAACATTATTTAATTTTTTTCAGACTACGTGTACTTGGGAGTCGAGGTGCAATTTGGTCATTAGGACCACATTTGAGAGGAAGGCATCCGCTAGACTGTCTAGCTGGCTAAAGAAAGTTTGGGATAGTGGAGAACATCCTAGTTGGATGTTGCCTCATGTTTTTGATGAATTGGGTCAGTATTGGAACACAGACAAGTTCAAGGCAATATTAGATCAAGCCAAAAAGGCTAGAGGCAGTCTTAAAGGTGGCTCGTTGCACACCGGAGGTGCAAAGACTATTGGAACAATTGCACGAGAGATGGTAAGTTCTTATTCAAACTTTTAAATAAATAATTAGTTGATTCATATATATCGTTATAAATTTAAGTTTTTATTTGTAGGAAAAAGAATTGGGACACACTCCCATTGAACCAGAGGTTTTCAAGAAGACTCATGTCAGGAAGAAAGAAAATGAGTCGAACCCGAATGTGTGGGTGGAGGAAAGGACCGAACGAACTTTGTAAGTTATTTAATATGAATAATATATATTAATAGCGAATATATGATATGTATATATATTAATGTCAATTTTTATATTTAATATGCAGAATGACTTTCATCAGTAAGCCGCTGAGAATCTAGATAGTTTTGTCCAATTGACACCTGAACTGTCCACCCAGATTTGAAAAGAAAAAGTGGTAAGGGGGACACACAAGGGTAGATGCTATCGTCTAGGCTCTTGAAATGATGTTAGATGACTCCAGTCAGGCTTAGAAGGTATTGAATCATCACGTCAAGCCGAGACACTTGACGGTGTTCAAATTGCTGCTATGTCGGATCAAATAGCTAAACTTACAGCGTCACTAGCTGAGTCGGAGCGGAGAAGAATAGCTGGACAAGAAAGCATGAGTGAGACTGTTCAGCAAATCAAAGAACAAGTGATGAATCTCGCTCGTCAACCTACTACTTCGGCTCCCGATGACACTGATGACGAGAGTGATGAGGATGATTATGTAGATCTCACTCCCTAGTTTAGATATCTGGACATTTATGAACTTTTTGAAATGAATTTTGAAAGTTATGATTTAGATACTTTTGAATGTTATTTTAACTTTGCTGTTTTATGTTTTGTTTAGATTGTTTATAATTGTGTGTGTTTGATTGAGCTAAATAGTATAGAATTGAATTGAATTGAATTGCATTTGCAGGTGTGCATCAGAAACTGCCAGCTTGAGCTGTCAAAAATATTGCAGGAAAAACGACGGACAGCGTGGCTTTTTCCGTCGCTTTGTTGGGTTTTATTTTTTTTAAAATCTCAAAAAAGCGATGAACAACGTGGTTTTGTCCGTCGCTTTTCTAGGTTTTATTTTTTTAAAAATCCCATAAAAGCGACGGATAACGTGGTTTTATCCGTCGCTTTTCTGGGATTTTCAAAAATAAAATTTCCAGAAAAGCGACGGACTACATCGCCTTTTAAAAATAAAAAAAATTAAAATTAAAATAAAGCGACGGAGTCCGTCGCTTTTATTAAAAAAAATTCAAAAAAAAAAAGTCAAAAAGTGACTCTGTCCGTCACTTTTTAGGACGCTATCCGTCGCTGTTTAGCAATGCCGTCCGTCGCTTTTGAAAAGCGACGCAGTCCGTCACTTTTTAAAAAGAGTCGGTCTAAAAAGCAACGGAAGTGACTGCGTCGCTTTTCCGTCGATTTTGACCAAAAAAGCGACGCATTCCGTCGATTTTGGCCATCGTTTTTTGACAATTTTTTAGTAGTGGGAGAAGCAGACAAAAATCAAAATGAATTTAATAATAAAATTGGAAGACGTAAGACAACAAAAATAAATTTGAGAAATTTTGAATGGTAAGCATACCTGGCGTCACAGGGATGAGGAGAAGACAAAGAGAAAGTTGTTGTTTACCGTCGAGTTCTACAAGTTCTTGGTGTCTTCTTATTTGTTCTATTGGGAGGAGAAAGAGAAACCGATACGTCTAGAGAGAAATAGCTACTTCCAGAGTCCATTTTAATCTCATGACATAATTACCTTTTTACCCTTATATAAAGTCAAATCTTCTGAAGTGCCATTGGTCGTCCCTTCGCTTCACGTTTCTATATATACTAGATAGGTCGAGGCCCATGCCCAACATTGTATCATTACATGTGGGAGATCTAATGGTGAATTCGGTTTCTTACAAGTTGTATTGTGTCAATAAAAAGTTCTACAACAAAAAGAAACCCGTGAAACACTGGAAACAATATTTAAAATTAAGATGCACCAATAGCTCTTAATCCAAGCATTGCAACCAAAGGCTGTCTAATAGTACAGTATATCATGTACTTAATAGAGTACAAATGAGTTTCTTCCAAGCTGATAGGATACAAAAAAGTTTGACATTCCAAATATCACAAATAGTTGATACAATAATATAAAATTTAATGGTGCCTTTAATAGTTAGTCAGTACATCAGCTTATTTCATATGTCATATTCGAACTCTACTTGATCTGCTGATAACAACATGATGAGCCAGACCAACAGTTGTAGAGATGCTCAGTCCGCTTGCAAGTTTGTAGAATTTCATTCAGAGTGCCAAATGGATCATCTATTTTCTAGAAGTTTTTTTTAATTAACATGTTGAATGCCATTTAACTAAAACCAATATCCCCCTAAGAAGGTAACAACAACGATCATCTATCCCCAAAGTTATTTTTTATTGACATAGTGAATGCCATGTAACTCGAACCAATAGCTCCCTAAGAAAGCAACAACAGTGAAAAAAGCACTTACCTAATAAAGATGTGCATCGCTGCTGGTAAAAGGAAGTTACCTGCAATAGAAGTGCAAAAAGTACATAAATGAAAATTACAAAGAGTCGCCTATAAGGAAAACTTATGAATAAAGAGAATAAAACTGCTTGAATGAATATCCCAAACTAAATATTGCAAAAAGTCAATCCTTCCTACAACTTCATTTTATCATCATCAGATTTCTTGATATAACTGGTACTAAGATAAGATGGCAATATGCAGAGGACCAACACATGTTCAATCACACATTTCAAATAGTAATTATGTCACTTAGGTTACCATGAATACAAGATCAAGTGACTTATTATGCCACTTCTAGACACTGTCAAGCAAACAAAGATACATCATATACGACATATCTGATTTATCACTATAGAAAGAAAAGAAACATTTTTATACATACTACTTGACTTTTATGTCAGAAGAGGTTAAAAGCAATAAGTATTTTTTTAATTTGAATTTTACACAATCATAGACAAAAAGATTTAAGTAACTCCACACAACACAAGTAGTATAAGTGTATATTATGTAGTATTAAATAAGCTACATGTAAAATTTTAAAATACTATAATGTCAAGACTCAACATTAAGTATTTAGAGTTCTTTACACACCCATGGATATAAAAATATGTATCACCTCTATGCAAGATAAGAAAAGTAAGAGAGAGGAGTTAGGATAAGAAAATTGTACCAATATCATATTACATGAATTATTGATGTTCAATTTAGGAAAACTAATCACCTTTGTGTTAGAAAATACTTGTACTTTTAAAAGAAATATAAACACTCTCAAATGTTGAAATGTATGCATAGCTAAATAAGTTTACCTTAAAAAGTAAATAAGTAAAAACTAAACTGAGAAGCTTTGTGTCAGTAGGCATTTCGAGAGTCGAGACTCTAATGCGGAACATTTGAAACGAATTTGGAAGTTGATTTGATGTGGTCTTTTGAAGTACGGAATTGAAAAACTTTTGGTGGAAAGCTTTGAAATCCACTATTGTTGAAGCTTGGGTCTGACTTGGTGATAATAATTTCGGCTGGTGATAACCATTCGAGCCTCCATTGATGAGATTCAGCTAAGTTTAATTATATTTCAATACACCATTAGTGGTCTGTATTATTGAGAATATAGTTCTTTAGACTTGTAAGAAATGAAAACCAAAAGGAAGAAAATGAAAGTCGAAGATTTAGCACAGGATTTGGCCAAGTATACGGACTCACAATTGATAAGATGATTTCTTTGATAGTTATTCTGGCACTTGATTGAACACAAGATCTGTACCACTGGGTGGTATAATTAATCCTTTTCTACATAGTTGACTCGAAAACAATAGTCCTTTTTCCCCACTGTCCCACATTAACAACATACAACATAGAGAACAAGCAATAATGAAAAAATGAAGTACATAAATATCGAAGATTTAACAGATGGACTCACAATTGATAATTAGATTTCACTGAGAGTAACCATGAAAAATATTCGGACGCCTGATTGAGCACGAGATCTGCACTAATAGGTGGTATAATCCTTTTCCGCATAATTGACTCGAAAAGAGCAAACTCATCCTCCCTTCCACCTCTTGATCTAAATAGGAATACCTCAGTCTCTTTAAGATCTCCCTATAGAAGATAATCAAAATGCCTTAAAGTCATACTCATTTATATTAGAATCAAAACTTACACGAGTGATGTGTTGAGCTTTCAATCAATACATACACTCTACTTATGGGTAGAAACATTGCTATCTGATTTTTTTCAGGTTTATATTTTACATGCTTGAACAAAAATTTCACATCAGAATCAGAAACAACATGAGGATGGTTTAGCCCCCATATGCATGGTTTTGATGTGCGAGTAAGATTTGACATATGTGTTTTCAAGTAACAAATAAAGGTTAAAAACTAATTTTACACATCAATTAGATTAGTCTATCAAGCTTCATTCATTTCAACTTATGTATGTAGCATTGAATGCACAATTGTTAGTGCTATTAATGAAAAGAAAATTTTAGTATTGTAAGAAGGGGATGGGACATGGTCAAATGAAAGGCCTGATATAACAACAATATTGTCATACTTCTCATCATAAACATCAACATTCAAGATAATATTAACCTGATCTTCAGTACAAAATATAATGTGTCAGAAGTCAGAATCAACCTTGGAACTTGTCTTATCGTAGTAGAGTAATATGTAAGCGAAGTAACTAAAGATAGATTAACTCAAGATGACTATTCAGATATGCAACCTGGAATATGTCTCAATGGACTTTGTCACAACATCTGCAAATCATTGTAATTCAGTATGTTCAGAGGAAAAATATTTAGCTTTTCAGTAGATAACATAAGATCTACAATACCGATTAAACTTACCAGAACCATATAGCATTTAATTATGACAATAAAGATCATTTGTACATACATATATTGAACCAGAATTTTTATCCCTTCTTTTCAGCTCCCTCATCTTCTTGAGTTTCTCATGAGTGACCACCTCTTACACTTGACTTCAGATTTCATTTGCACTTTTTTGGCTTCTCATTAATCATCACCTTTGCAGATCTGTTCCAAATTACAGCCAAGAAATAATTCATTAGTGAGTTATAATTTTCTTGTGTTAGCTTCGAACCATTTGTGCAGTAGAACAATCAGTAAGAAACTACAAACAATGAGCACTATATTATTGAATAGGTTGACATGATAACTTAACGATCTCTTCGATAGCAGGGTAAATATCATAGTAGGTTGAAGAAACTTGTCCAACCAAGAACATCATAAGATCAAGATAACTTGATAAATATCATGAGACGTCTCTGCTGGAATGTAAATTGATGGACATGCACCTTATTCATCTTACGTAGAGCTCATGAACTAAATAGTGCAATTCCTTTTTTTTCAAGTAGTGCAATTTAGGTTTGAGAAATAGCACGCTTATGTAAATACTAGGAATTCATGAACTAATTGAAGTGTGCCTAAATGAACAATAAGGTAACTTGCGAAGCCTATTTATAATGATGTGAAAAGCTACAATTGAACCACGAAATATGAAGTTAAATAGGCAATTACTTAGTTAATTCATATGTCCACGTATCACAGTTACCACAATCAGCCTTCGGAAGGGAAGAACATAAACCTTCTTTGCCAAATATCAAGATTCTTTAAGTTGATTGGTGAAATCTAGAAAAACACAGTTTAACATAATGTATTTTATATTTAATAATTTAGTAAAGGCATAGGCTACACTATTAAAACAGATGCTTCTAGAGAGAAATCGCTACTTCCAGAGTCACTTTAATCTCATGACGTAATTACCTTTTTGCCCTTATATAAAGTCAAATTTGCTTTAGTGGCATTGGTAGCACGGGCCCAACAACGTGAATTATGATGTCATTTACTTGTGTTTAATCTTGCATCCACAATTAAAGGACAAAGGCCCAGAATCGTCACTAAAGATCTAGGACCTTGACTATATTTATATTTAAAATGTTAGAAAATATAACATATTGTTTATATATAAATATATTTGCATACTAAGATTGTTCGGTTAGAAAGTTTTTCGATTTTATTTTAAAAATTAAAAAGGTCATCCCAATTGTTTGGCACAGTACACGCTTAAACAAAAATCCACGATTTTATTAAATATTTATATAATAAATCAGTTTGATTCAATTGCTTCAGTCGATTTTTCATATTCTTTTGACGCACTTGCCTATTACTGAAATGACTACTTTTCTATTACTTCCTTTAATACATTTGCAAAATCAAACCCAAGTGTGTGTATCATTGGCTCATTTCTAACTATCCACCATTCTATGCTACATGATTAACACAATGTATCACTTTTCTCTCTGTGTTCGTACTTCGTAGTTTGCACCATGAACACATAAATCACATAGGGATATTGAAAATATTGTCCATGGCCAGAAATATTTCGCTGCATTGTACTTTTCAAAGAGCTGCTTCCCTATTCCAAAAAGAGGATAAGAGATTAAACATTTCGAAATAGAAAGCACTAAACCAATAAAAATCCATAGCCACATTTAGAAAATTACTATGGAGAACATGTGTGTGTGAGAGAGAAAGCAAGACAACATATTAAATCAAATCAAAAAACAGGGAAAAAAAAAACATGAGTACTATACCCAATAGTCAAGTTATATTCCTTTAGAGAGGAGTCGAGGAGGGCAGAGAGTTAATAAAGGCCAAAAACTGTTGCTGCAATCTAAGGATACATAAAAAAAAATTAATTCTTTCTCAAACCAATATAGGATCCTTTCATCATTAAGAATAAATCAATGAACAATTCCTTGTTTTTTCTTTGATAAGCAAAATGCTGACAAGCAACAACTCTATGGAGATGCCGGAAATTAATGCAACCGTGACCAAAGTAATTGATAACATTGAGTTCCTTTTAGCATCACATGTTGCAACCAAATTGACACAAAAGAATTGATGAAAACAAGCATGTGCAAGAATCAATTTAAGGAGGACCTATCATTACCATTCCCCAGTGGTTAAAGTGGCGATTTGATAATAGTCCATCTAAGATATCTGAAATAAATAAAACAAGCTAACTAAGCAAACCATATAATGTCGAATTGTTTGGTGTAAAAGAATGATGCAGACAATAAGAACATACCATGATTTTCTGGAGCAGCAGATGAGTATGATGCCGTTTCCTCACTCGTACTTTTATCAACATAAAAAATCGTACAAAGTGATTCATCGTGCACATATTCAACCGTTGAATTCAAGAAAGTCTATCAAAATCATAAAGGTACTAAGAAAAGCATGGATTATCATTATAGATTGAAAAAATATCGAGAGAAAATCTCTTCAAAAGTTGTTTCATTATATGAATTATCTTCGAAGAAACATCACCTATGCGATTGTTAGGCTCTCTATCAGGATATATCGTCTTTTGTTCGTTAAAGTTATTTTTAGCAAGCTATCCAACCTTAGCATTCTATCATCACTGCAACCTTCTGCATTTAGACTTGAGAGAGCACGGTTAGTCGGTTACTATTGAAATCACTGTCAGCTGCTTCAATGCCTTCACATGGTTCATCACCGCTCTCTCTTGAGTTTATATTGGTTCGTAGCACACCTTAAATGAATATTGAAAAATAAAATTCAAATAGAAATGTCTAACCAAAATTAATTTACAAATACAAAGGACTGATCTTCTACTTCCTTTCTTATTTTTAGGCAGAACCAACCTGTAAGATATCACTTGTTTGATGCAGCAAGGAACTTGCTTAATTAATCACAACTTAGGTCTGTAGACCAACAGAACCTCAAGTTTTTGACAATGAACCGTGCTATTTAGGCTAAAAAAATAGAACCTCAAGTTCTCCACAATGGCACAGCTAAAAAAACAGAACTTCAAGTTCTCCACAATGGACCATGCTATTTAGGCTACAAACAATCAGGATTTCTGAATTAATCTAACTACTAACCAATTGCCTAATGATCGATAACCCATAAACAAATAGAGGTGGCACTAAAGGATAAATGGATTATAACTGCGACGAATATGCTGAAAAAACTACCAAATACGCCCATCAATCCATTTTTGACCATGAGCAACAAAAACCTAGAACAACTACATAAAATTCAAATTTTATCCTAACATACTTTGTAAATCACTTCTCGCAAAAAGGAAAATTCATGTTTCCCACTTCTTTGTCTGCTTAGGTATGAGAAACACACCAGTCAGTCTTTAAACAACCGATTCTAGTCATCAATCTCTTTTTCCCAAATTTGAGATAATGTCATGTAGTTAATACTTATTAGACTTGCATCTAACCTTTCTTGAAAATGAGAAGTGTTCAATAGCACCAAAAGCATAAAAAAGCTCAACTTAAAATACAGGTTGTGTCTACTCTTTCTTTTTATTTTTTTGGAAAAAGTAACTAAAATCAACAGTAAAAGAAGGGCAATAACACACCCATATACAGAAGTATATCAAATGTAGATACAAAAGATACATTTTTTTACGAATAAATCCGCTCTTCTATACATCTAAGAATCAAGAACCTTGTGAGTGCACAAAATATAAATAAGGGATGAAGACTATTCTTCGTGTGCAAAATTCTTCTCTACTTCATCAAAAACTGTCATTATAAGTGATAAAGGAGCAACAATCTTATGTTTTGCATCTTTTCCCCGTCTTCTAAAAGTCCAACTAAACATTGTTTCTTTCACACTACTTGCATCACCAACCCTTCACCATAGATTCCAATTTTACCTCTCTGAAACAAAATTAAGTATAAAGGTGAAAAGGATAGAGATGATACTTACTGGAATAATTGCATTAGCTATCAAGAGTTTGTAATGTTCTTGAGCTGTGATCCTCAGTTTCTCAGCTGCCTATTCAATCAGAATTTTATTAATGATAAACCATTAATTTCACAAACTTGAACAACTATTTCTCATACACCTTTGGAGCTGCTTGTGAAGACTTCCATAATATTACAGCACAACCTTTAGGACTGGCCAAAGAAGCATAGACTTTGTAAAGACACAAATAAGATTGAGATATCCAAAGAAAAAATGCAAGAAGTGTAAAACAAACAACTACAAAATCCATTCCTCAACTATATATTCAAGGAATTTTAAAGGAGTATACAAAATCCAATTTTTTTTAACAATGTAAACGAAGTATTGACTTTTTTTAGTTTAGACATTTTTTCAAACATCTAATGAATGCCAGAAATCTTTCGACAAAAAAAACCACATATGCATACTCCATTAAATCTTGCTACAAATGAAAAATAAAGAAATTTAGAAGAATGAACATACTGATTAAGTGTCTAGCAATTGGATATGTTAGAACAAGTGATTGTGCCCTTAAACTCTTAGTGTGGTAGGTCAATGAATTAATTGACTGCTAACTTGCACAAGTTGTGATGATGTGCTTGTCTTAGTGTGGGACACACGTAGAGCAGGTTCAATTTCAGCATATTACTGATGTGCTATCCTCTGAAGAAGTAGGATTAACCAAAAGGATGTATCTTATGCTCTTGTGTATCAATCTCATGAAGCACATCTAGGCCCTGCCAGCCACTCATACCTCCAAGGAAATAATTAATAGCAAACGAAAGTTATATTCCGGATTAAATTGATCACTGGTGTTAAGAGGACAATAAGAAAAGAAAAAAGTTTTATTGGATCAGATTTAATCCCTCGACATGGACGGACCATAAGGATCGAAAGTTCTCTGTCAAATAGAATATACTACTCTAGAATCCACAAATTGTATAGCCATAAAATCACGATCTAACAAACCTCAAGCTTTGAAAGAAGACTCTAGAAGTTTTATCGAAAATAAATTTCTTTCTAGAAATTCACCACACACTTATGGCTCAAATAGTTTTACCTAAAAACCTAACAAAACCCAATTCTTGTCTAAAGAGATCTTTTATCACACATGCCATATTAAACATAGTTTCATGGGTAGTGATATTAAGAGTCACAAAAATAAAGAGCTAAGAAGACCAAATGAAAGGGAAACAAAACTAAAATTTAAATGTAAGTTTAAACTAATATCTTAGACCACAATCAAAGCAGAAAGTATATTTATAAGTCCTAATATGATAACAATGTGTATAGAGCGTGAAATAGGGATAATAGAAAGATTGTGGCCTTAAAAAAAGTTTAGTTTGATACATCATGTTAGAATAGAAATAAGTATTTCCTACTTAGAATAGGAATAGGAATAGGAATAAGAATAGGAAACCTAGTTGGAAAAGGATTCTAATGTAGTGTCTATAAATAGGGTCTCAATGTAACAATTTACAAACAATTCAATAATATTCTTTTCCTATATTTCTCACATGATATCAGAGCTTTGGTGAGAACAAACAAGTCACCGTATGTCTATGTCAATTTCCGGTGACTGTTGGATCTGATTTTGTTATTCTTTTTTCTTTCTGTGGGTGTTGTGCGAAAATTAACACCACCACGAGGCTCGGAAAGCTCCCGCGACCAAACCCCAACCAGAACCACCTGAAAACATCACCCCACGCGCTCTCACGCGCCGATCGGAGGTGGCAGTTTCCGGCGAGATCTGGCTCACGCGCCAGCGCGTGAGGGATTTTCCGATAAGATTTTTTGAGAAATTTTTTGACAGTTAGGGTCGTCCAGCCATTCCGACCAGGCCCATACTGTTTTTGACCAGATTCGATCGCCGGAATTAGGGTCCGGCTATTTCCAGGCTGTTTCTAGCGACTTTTCCGACAATCAGATCTCAATAATCAAGTTTTTTTTTTTATTTTTTGTTGTTTCCAAGACAAATTTAGCATAATGTCCTTTGGGTGTGATGTTTTTGTTTCTAAAAATATAGGGATTGGAAGTTCTAGCCCTATAATCACTTCAGAACTATTATTGGGAAGTTCAAACTATTTATCTTGGGCTTCCTCGGTTGAGCTGTGGTGCAAGGGTCAAGGTGTCCAAGATCATTTAACGAACAAGACTTATGTGGTAGATGTAAACGCAAAGACTAGTGAGGAAGATGCAAAAGCCAAAGCACAATGGGAGAAAGTAGATGCTCAATTATGTAGTCTCCTATGGCGTTCTATTGATTCCAAATTGATGCCCTTGTTTCGCCCATTCCAGACGTGTTATACAGTTTGGGAAAAGGCTCGTGCTTTATACACTAATGACATATCTCGATTCTATGATGTGATATCTCGATTGACCAACTTAAAGAAACAAGAATCCGATATGTCTACTTACCCGACAGCAGCAAATACGAGGAATTCGACACATTGATGCGATTATGAATGTGGAACAACAACAAGAACACAGACAAACATTGTTTCTAGTTCTTACTCTTGCTGGACTTCCTCCTGATCATGATTCTGTGCGTGATCAGATTTTAGCTAGCCCTACGATTCCTACAATCGATGAATTATTCTCTCGTCTCCTTCGCTCATGCAAGACCTCCCAATCATGAAGTAGTTTCATCACCCATCGTTGACTCTCTATTCTCGCACCTCAAACCTTTGAAAAGCGCATATCGATCTATGAAAATCGGCGAGGAGGGTGTTTTGGGAAACCTCAATCCAAGTGTAGTCATTGTCATAAGCCCGACACACTCGTGACATATGTTATATTTTGCATGGTCCACCACCCGATTATGATCCTATCGTCTAAAGGAATATAATGAGTTCCTTCAAATCGCGCAAGTAAACAGACATCTCCATCGTGAGCATATGGTGCTCAACCTAATCAACCATCCAATAATGCTCATATTGCTCGCATGTAATATGATGAGTTCCTTCAAGATCGTGCAAATAAGCAAACGCCTCCACAAGTAGTTTCGTTGCACAACCCGATATGTCCGCTATGGGTAATTCTTTTGCTTGTGTGTCGCAATCTAGTACTCTTGGAACATGGGTCATGGACTCTGGGGCTTCTGATCATATCTTTGGTAATAAATCACTTTATCCGATATTGTTTATTCACAATCTCTTCCATGTATTACTTTAGCCAATGGGATCCAAACAAAACCAAAAGGGGTTGGAAAAGCCAAACCCCTATCTTCTCACACCCGCACTGTTCTTTATGTCCCTGGTTCTCCCTTTAATCTAGCATCTGTTAGTCGTTTAACGAAAGCCCTACATTGTAGCATAACCTTTTTCGATGATTGTTTTCTCATGCAGGACCGCAGTACGAGACAAATGATTGGAACAGGACATGAATCACAAGGCCTTTACTATCTTACCTCTTCAAAGTCCTTAACAGCATGCTCCGTTACAGATTCTCCAGATCTAATTCACAAACGTTTGGGACATCCGAGTCTATCCAAACTGCAAAAGATGGTGCCTAGTTTGTCTAGTTTATCCACATTAGATTGTGAGTCATGTCAACTTGGGAAACACACTCGCGCTTTTCGTAATCGAGGGTCGCTCAGTCTATTTTTTCATTAGTTCATTCTGATACGTGGAGTCCTAGTAGAGTCAGTTCCACCTTAGGATTTCATTATTTTGTTAGCTTCATTGATGATTATTCAAGATGTACTTGGATTTTCTTAATGAAAGATCGTTCTGAGTTATTTTCTATTTTCAAAAGTTTCTTTGCTGAAATACAAAATCAATTTGGTGTTTCTATTCGTACTTTTCGTAGTGATAATGCATTAGAATACTTATCCTCCCAATTTCAGGAGTTTATGACTCACAAAGGCATTATTCACCAGACTACTTGTCCATACACCCCTCAACAAAATGGTGTAGCTGAAAGAAAAAATTGGCATCTTATTGAGACCGCTCGTACTCTTCTCCTTGAATCCAATGTTCCGCTGCGTTTTTGGGGAGATGCAGTTCTGACATCTTGTTATTTGATAAATAGAATGCCCTCTTCTTCTATTCAGAATCAGGTTCCACATTCCATCTGCTTTCTCACCACATCTTTATCCTATCCCCCCTCGTGTCTTTGGGAGCACATGCTTTGTTCATAACAGGAAAAGATAAATTAGCTCCTCGTGCCCTCAAATGTGTCTTTCTTGGTTACTCTCGAGTCCAAAAAGGGTATCGTTGTTATTCACATGATCTTCATCGATATCTTATGTCTGCTGATGTTACATTTTTTGAGTCTCAGCCTTACTATATATCTTCTGATCATCATGATGTATCTATGGTCTTACCCATACCTCAGGTTTTACCTGTGCCAACCTTTGAGGAATCTACGGTTACTTCTACATCTCCAGTTGAGTGCCACCACTACTAACTTATCATCGTCGTCCACGTCCAACCCCGCCTCAGATGATTCATGTCATGCGCCGACCGCTTCCATCGCGGACTTGCCTCCTCCTAGCCAACCGCTTGCACTTCAAAAAGGTATACGATCCACTCGAAATACTAACCCACATTATACCTTCTTAAGTTATCATTGTCTATCATCACCCCATTATGCCTTTGTGTCGTCTTTGTCTTCTATTTCCATTCCTAAGACTACAGGTGAAGCACTTTCTCATTCTGGATGGAGGCAGGCAATGGTTGATGAGATGTCTGCTTTACATAAGAGTGGTACTTGGGAGCTTGTCTCCCTTCCTGCAGGTAAATCTACTGTTGATTGTCGTTGGGTTTATGCAGTCAAAATTGGTCCAGACGGTCAGGTTGATCGACTTAAGGCTCGCCTTGTTGCCAAAGGGTATACTCAGATATTTGGGCTAGATTATAGTGACACTTTCGCTCCTGTGGCTAAAATAGCTTCGTCTTTTTCTATCTATGGTCGCTGTTCGTCATTGGCCACTTCATCGATTGGACATTAAGAATGCTTTTACGCATGGTGATCTTGCGGAAGAAGTCTATATGGAGCAACCACCTGGTTTTGTTGCTCCGGGGGAGTCTAGTAGCCTTTTATGTCGATTGCTTAGGTCACTCTATGGTCTGAAACAGTCTCCTCGAGCTTGGTTTGGGAAGTTCAAACCTGATTATTCAGAGTTTGGCATGACTTGTAGTGAGCCGATCACTCGTGTTTTATCGGCATGCACCAAGTCGATGTATCTATTTGGTTGTTTACGTTGATGATATTGTTATCACCGTAATGATCAAGATGGTATCACCGATTTGAAGCAACATCTCTTTAAGCACTTCCGGACTAAAGACCTTGGCGCATGAAGTATTTTCTAGGTATTGAGGTTGCTCCTAGATCGTATTGTTATTTCTCAACGCAAGTATGCCTTAGACATTCTTGAGAGACGAAATGATGGGATGTAGACCTATTGACACTCCTATGGATCCGAATGTTAAACTCCTTCCAGATGCGGGAGCCGCTTAGTAATCCCGAAAGGTATAGGCGGCTTGTTGGAAAGTTGAATTATCTCACGGTGACTAGACACGACATATCTTTTCCTGTGAGTGTTGTAAGTCAATTTATGACTTCTCGTGATAGTCATTGGAAGCGCTTGTTCAGATTTTTGCGATATATAAAGTCACTCTGAAAGGACTACTCTTTGAGGATCAAGGCCATGAGAATATCATTGGATATCTGACGCTTGATTGGGCGTGATCACCTCCGGCGCACGCTCGACATCCGGATATTGTGTTTTAGTAGGAGGTAATTTGGTGTCGCAAGAGTAAGAAAGCGAATGTGGTTGCTCGATCTAGTGCGTAATCGAATATTGGGCAATGGCGACAAGACTTGTGAACTAGTTTGGATCAAACGCTTGCCGGAGAAATAAAATTAGGCAAAATTGATCAGATGGAACTTGTGTGTGATAACCAAGCAGCACTTCATATCGCATCAAATCCAGTGTTTCATGAAAGGACTAAGCACATTGAGATTGACTGTCACTTTGTCAGAGAAAAGATACTCTCGGGAGATATTGTTACGAAATTTGTGAAGTCAAATGATCAGCTTGCAGATATGTTCACCAAGTCTCTCACATGTCCTCGTATTATTTACATCTGTAACAAGCTAGGTACATATGATTTATATGCACCAGCTTGAGGGGGAGTGTTAGAATAGAAATAAGTATTTCCTACTTAGAATAGGAATAGGAATAGGAATAAGAATAGGAATCCTAGTTGGAAAAGGATTCTAATGTAGTGTCTATAAATAGGGTCTCAATGTAACAATTTACAAACAATTCAATAATATTCTTTTCCTATATTTCTCACACATCAAAACAAAAGAAATCCCAAAATAATTAAACAGCAATACCAAAGTACAATAGAATACAAAAACAAATGAAACAATTGAATAAAATGGAGATTAAAGAGAACAACAGAAATTGTGAGGGAAGAAGAGCAGAAGAATAATCGAGAAGCTTATGATTCGATGGCAGATACAAAATAGATTAAGTGGATAATAGTGATGAAAATTATTTTTTTGCCCTTCATCTTTCTTCTCGACCAGAATGGTGAGACACCAGATAACTATTACTCAAGAAGTCTGTATAGTTCTACAAACTACAATTAATGACATTGGAAGTAATGGCTACCTAATCCAAGCTTGATTAGCATTTCCAATGATCATAATTCCTCCTATGAACAATGATTTTTCGTTTGTAAAGGTACCTATGCTTCGATTAGCTCATCGAATAGCATAAATAATCTTGCAAATTGGTTATTGGACTCTCCTGTAAGCCCTCTTCATATCCCTGAAAAATATAACGATAGCCACCCGATCTCAAACTTTAAGAAATGAATGGAAGAAACAAGCAAATTCCTCCCTACTAATAATAATAATAAATTGTTGGACAATATGGTTATTAATGACTTGCTTCCTCAGGAAAAAAGAGGAGAAAAAGGTTGCGCGACAGCTCAGGTGGAGAAAGATGAGGGAGAGACTGGTTATACTTTTATAACTTTTGATCCAAAAACATGAAAGGAAAATTACCACCAGAGAAAGTATATAGTAGTCTTACGAGTTACTATGCAATGTATATACCACTTGAAAATGCTAAAGGTTGGGCCTGTGCTAAGCACGGGATATATCCATCTAGATAGGTATGGCCCGTGCTAGCACGGACCCAACATTTACAATTTGAAGTGATTTTTTGTGGCACTTAGGAACAACATTTCAATATAAAATATATCAGAGAGGTTGAAACTTGGAATGTATAAAGTTGAGAAAGGAGAATACTAATGCGGCTGCTCCAGACGTTACACATACATAGCTGAAGGTGTAATTGCTTATCTAAAGGAATAGCTGCCTTTAGCACCATCAAATAAAAAATGAGAAAGATCCGGTAAAATAGCCTGCAAATTTTACCATATGTGAAGTAGAGAATAATTCCTAAAACCTGAAGAGCTATACACATGTCAATTCAATGCAAAAGTCTGGATAAGTGACCAAATGAATTCCAAAGACCGTAGAGAGGATAGCAAAATTTGAGCTGTAGTCATAAGTAGAATAATTTACCAGACAAGAAACTTGTACATTATTAAGGTACAAGAAGGTATCAAATTTTAAAAGCTTTTATTCATCAAGCAAGTAGAAATCTGGTCATAAAGATTGTATTTTGTCCTAATTGAAGAACCTTTTAGCACCACTTGAGCACACAAGACTTGGAGGAAAAGAGATAAGTTATTTCCAGTCTAAGAGGCCTTAAAGAATCGATGATATGAATTTTACCTCAGATTTCCTTCAGGTTCAAAAGGAGCCCAATGGAGAATTTTTAGTGCAAGCCTGCAACATAAAGATCCATCAAAGGTGTTACAGATGAACTTAATCCGGTGATAATGGAAATGACAAATCACAAAGAACAACAATAGAAGGAAGACAAAATTTTGTGAAGAACCAATCACCTTGGATCTCTTGCAAGACGGACATGGATACATATGGTTTATCCAAGCATCTGTCTGTCAATATAACCCGCTGCATTGCAAGGATGATCAAGATTTTCTCTGACATTGCAAGTTACCTTATACAAAAAGCAAAATTCTTTTGACTTTAGATATAGAGATATTAAAGGTAAACTTGGAAATGGATGAGTGAAACTCACTGTTAAAGTCTTCCCAAAATCAGTATTGTCCGGGTTCTGGACAACAAAATTCCAATCAGGAACATATGTTCCGTATAATGTGGCCAAGTAAACTACTAAAACACATCCTCCAATAACCCTGAAATCATGAAGAAATGTTTAGTACTAACTTAGAGATCCTTAATGCTATCACCACTTTAGAAATACCAAAATAATACTCACATTTGCCATTAGTATGACTTGAATATGGAAAACCATCCCGTTGGTAGTCCTTTAGATTAGGGTTGTCTTGTTGTTATTTCTATTTTGGCCACTACCAAGTAAGCGAGGGCAATTCTCTACAAAGATATGAAGCAGAAGAATGATCACCAACACAAGATATCAGCATTCAGAAGAGAGACAGGAAGGGGCTAGGATCAGACTGTTACATGGAGAATACCACGCCACCTTAGACTATTCATGACGACTCAATATCTTAGCTTGTCAAGATCATGAAAATAATCCCTTTCACAATTCAAAAGATGAAGTTAGGCTTGTAATGACTTCGGGATCAAGAAAGATGAGATGCAAGACCAGGTTTCACAAATGCATTACTGATCATTCGTTCTAAATGAATAACTAATGTTCAAACATGGTATGTTCTGGGATAGGTTGCCATTAGAAAAGGAAAAAGGAACTGTAGATTCATCAAAGATTATACATATATAGTTGCAACTTGTTGCAAACTTACAATCCCTGCAAAGGTAGGCAGAATCAGAGAGAGAGGGGACTAATAAAGCAATAATCCCCTAAAGGTAGTTGCACTCTTAACTTTGCGAATGAAGAGAGTAGTTGTGGCCTTCTTGATTACTTTAGGAGATAAAAAATGCATTAAGTCCTACAGAGCTACTCATCAACTTCTAAAGCATAGGATTGACTAATATGGGATGCTCTCCACTGATGACTTCTTAAATTATTTTTTCAGGTTTACAGGAGATTATGCATTTGGATGATAGCATCAACAGACTATGCAACCTCACCAGAGAAAGAAGGAAAAGTTACTTTAATTAATGTCAGTATACTTGTAGCAACTACATCAAATAAATAATAATAATATTAGATATATTTAAGTATTATGGAGTTGTTAATATAAATATATATATATATATATATATATATATAGACACTACATTTTCTAATCCTGAATTTCTGACCAGACATCATAATTTTCACAACTCAATGACAGTAATCTTAGTATCATCATGTCATTACAAATTTGCAGTTCGTAGCACATTCTAGAGTTCCTTTTTTTCTTCTTCTTCGACTTCCAACCAACTGAAATGTGATAAATCACTTCAGGATGTCGTTACTTAATTTTAACCTATAATGATTCCACAAAAATATTACTACAGTTTAATCAATTAAGGCAGGTAAAAAATCATATGTTACAATCAGATTATGAACTTACAATACTTGACAAGAAAAAGTCCCTTCATAAGGAATGATAACACAATCTTTTTCATTTACCAAAGTCTATCTACAAAAATGTAATACTTTGGAGAGAACCAACAACAAAGAAACGAGACCTACTCTTCACATATCAACAATGACAAATGTAAAACCGCTGGAATTGAAACCAAAAACACTCTGTAACTTACTTGGTGTATATACAACTCACTACACAAATTGGGTCATCATAATCAACATCCTTGAATGAAACAAATGGTATCAGAAGTTCCAGCTACAGTCACCTGCTTAAAGCACCATAGTTCCTAGTTACCTGCAAAGAACATTAGTTATGCACGCCATGTCCAAATTAGAAAACCAACCTTTGTAAGGTGAGGTAAAATGCACAACTCTTAGTGAAGCAGAGACATTTAAGTGTCTTCCTTTGTGTAATTTTCCCTAATTATTTTGCACCTCTCCTCAACATCAGAATTCTTGAATATGTATCCCCAATATTAGAGTGCAGAAGCATATTCTTGACCGAGTTTCTCATTAAGATAATTAAAAAGACAAAACTATAAAGAAGGCAGCATAATTATAAGCACACTCAAGAATAAGCAAAGAGCAAATTTCAACTTCAACGTGATAACATATTTCATGGAGAAGAAATAAGTTTCAAATTTTATTTGTCACATTATAAGCATTGCCTTTAAAGCATCTATATAATGTTCAAAATTCCAATTTTAATAGCGTGGATTAGCTGAAACAGAGACTACAGGAACAATTATATAGACAAAAAATTTAAAGAGAGAAAAAGCTGGGAGCGAAAAAGAGCACGAGAGAGAGAGAGAGAGAGAGAGAGAAATGAGGGAGAACGAATAATCGAGAAGCTCACGAGATGGTGACAAATAGAAATAGATTGAAAGAGAATTTTTCTGACTCATGATTTAGTTATTATATAATACATAGATTTCATTATGTGAGTAAACTTTCATGTTGGCTAGGCAAAATATACCAACAAAGAATGCATCAAACACAAAAGCATATAGGTTGAAGGAGAAAACAGATCATATCTTGAAATTTTTATACTGACAAATGTTAGGTATTCTAGTCCATCGCCTGCAATTAGTAAAAATGAAATCAAACTTGGACCCATCTAATAATATTTACATCACATTGATTCAAATTCAATCTTAAAAATACCAAAATATGAAGAAAGTACACATAAAATAATAATTGTTTGTACAAAACTTTGCAAGATTTTAGAGAAAATAGACTTGTCCACCAAGGAAAAACACCAACAATAACAAAGAGAGATTACAACGAACTTCAAATTCTAGTGCACATTTTTTGAAGTGCCACTACAATATCAATGCTTAATGTAATCCAATCAATGTCAAGTAGCAGATACTATCTCATAAGTCATTAAATTAATTATAAAATCATCAAAGTTCTTTTCCTTCTCAATTACTGTGATGACTACCGCAGAACAACAAAGTTAAGTTTTCTAGAAATTTCAATAAAATCTCTAGATGCAAGAATTATATCCTAAAACACTAAATAGAAAATTGTCCTTTCACTCACCTCTCTCTTTATGCCTTTGAAAGAAAACACTTAAAACAACAACTTAACAATTTCTCCTATTACACGACTTTAGTCTGGCCTTTTTGGTGTTTAATTCTTCGCCTAAATTAGATGTGTTTGCGTGTTAGTATAGAGATTAGATTAAATTTTGAATGGAAATCTTGAAGTTGTGGACTCCCTTAATGTGTATAGCTGAAAAGAGCAACAAAGTCTACATTGAAACATCTAGAAGGGTTCGCTTATAGTTATTCAAGTACCTATACTTTCCATCCCTAGTCGATCTAAAAATATATCAATCTGTTGTCACACTTATACAACCTAGATGTGTATAATATGTAGTACTAATTAATACCTGATTGTAATTTTTTGAAATACTATACTATCAAGACTCACCATTAAGTAGTTTGAGATCATGCCGCATATAAATGTTGTCCCATGATTTCTGTCAATTTCATATGGCGGACTCTTTACACACATATGCGATTGAAGCTCTAATAATCATCCAGCTTTGCTACACAACCATAAAAAAGTAAAAGAGAGTTAGAACAAGCAAATTATCCCGAATATTCTTTAAACATAAATTGTGTTTCAGTAATGTCAAATGTTGGAAAATTTAATCACCTCCTTTGAATTACTACACTAAGGGGTCGTTCCATGGGATTAGTTATCCCACCCTTTACATATGATAACTTATTTCACAATTTTAGTACAAATGATGGGATAAATAATCTCATAACTTCGGAGAAAAAAAAAATCTCATAACTAACTAACACCCCTAACATATTTAAAGGGTGGGATAACTAATCCCATGGAACGACCTCTAATTTCATCTAATATAAAACACTCTCAAATTTATGCTTAGACATTCAAAATTTGCGCATTGTGGAGTAGGCACCATCAGAGATATTGACGATTGTCTAGACATTCAAAATTTCTTTTTCTTCTCAAATTGTGTTAAGTTAATAAAAAAAAAACAATTGAGTTTATCAAGTTAGATCCTAAAGCAGTAAAATGAAATTGGTCTGTCCCTTTACCTCTTTTAAGATCTTCTTGTCCTCATTCATCTAATAAATAGAGAAGCTTCGTGTCTATCGGTAGGCATTTGAGACTCTAATGTTGGAACATAAGAAGAAATTGGAACCTGCAAATTTGATTAACTATGATTTTATAAAGACGAAATTGAAATTGACATACCAAATCAAAAACTAATAATATGAAAAGCTTCGAAATCCACCATTGTTGAAGCTTGCGTCTTAGATTGTGATTTCCCAATTTGGAATTTTTGTGGGTGATATGCAACAACAATAATAAAAAAAATAACAAAATACTTCAGCTGATTTGAGTTAGCAAAAGTAAAAGTTGTCAAGTAAGTTGGGTTCATTCATGACAAATAAAACTCAAACAACTAAATAGATAAAGAACAATAGAGAAGAAAGAAGACAGTAAGAAGTAGAGTATTGAGAGAGAATCTTACCTTAAGTTCTAAGAAATTCTTGAAACTCTAAAGAGAATTGATTGAGTACTTCAACAGTTTTTCTCTCACAATTCATACTCTAGAAATTCATCTCGTGTGTGACAAATCGAGGAAATCCAGAATGCAGTAGAAAAAAAAGAAAGAGATGCTTCTAGATTTTTATTTTTAACATTGAACTATTGATAAGTCAATTACTCTTTTGCCCTTGAATGTAGTCGAATTTTCAAAATTAACCTTGGTCGTCCTCCGCTTCATGTTTCTATATAATAGAAATAATAATATATATAGTAGTAACTAGTAAAGAAAGCCCGGGCATTATCCGGGCTCAACAGGAACAAAGTTATATAATTGTTATACATTATATATTGTTAAAAAGTTAGTAAAGACTGTTATAATATATTTTGCTCGTAAGTGATCTAATATAGAAACTTATTTGTTATTTGTCTTTTTAATTTCAATTTCAATATCAAATAAATGTACAGATTGAGAGAAGAAATGAAACATATCTTTCTAGATTTAAGTAAAAATAATAGAGTAGAAGTAACAATAGTGATTAAATGCATTTCCTGACGGTTATTTAAAAAAAAATATACCATCCCAATTTTTCGTCTATTTTATAATGTATAATTAAAATTAATTTCTTAAAAGCATCCTAATCCAATTCCAGTGACACAACCAGTACAAAAATTAGTGTCCCAAAAAGAATAATTTTAACTATATATTTTTTATTTATATAGTGATATTTTATTCATTTTTCAAGGAAATGCTTATATAATTTTACAATGGGTATTGAACCTAAAAGTAATTAATGAATTCCAGCCTTTCTAAACATGCGTTTTTGGGATATATTTTGGGAAAAAGATTGAACTATTTTGAGAAAACAAAATATATTGATACACAAAAATTATGAAAATTATTATTCTCTCCGTTTTAATTTATTTGTCTTATTTTTCTTTTTAATTTTTTTTTAAAAAAATAATAACTCTTTAATTTTATTTTTTCTATCTTAAAATCACAAGATTCAAAAGACATTTTTGTATATTCTTCATTTCTTTAGTTTATGACTATAAAATTTAAAAGGTTTTTTTATCTTTTCAACTTTTGTATCAAGCCAAAATCAAATAAACAAATTAAGACGAAGAAGATATAAGTAAAAATGCTCATTATATGAGTATTAAGATTAGTATTTCAAAAGACTTATTATTTGTCATCAAAGTACCAAAAAAGAGAAATAATTGTGGTTATATCACCAATCTCAATATGAGAAAGTTGGCAAGTGAAATGAAAATATCCAGTGGGGCCCGCGATAATCATAATGGCATGAATTTGTCTGTGTAAGAGCAAAAGGTTAAATTGGCCAAAGGATCAAAATGTTTTCATGCTTACTACAGTAAATCGGTTTTTGGGCCAGTAGTATGACATCATTTTAATACATTTACAAAACTAACCTTCTGGGCCCATATTTAAAAGACGGCACAAATTTGGCATTGCAGAGAGACTGATTGGTTTTATTGATATTTGTGGGTTACCAGCAAAATACTACAGCTTGGAGAACAAGCAAGTAATGCACTAAAGTAAACTAATAGGCAAAAATGCCCTCAAAACAATTTTTCTGACATTAAGCTAACATGTTGACGGAGGGGTGCTTCACTCTCACTTCTATAATAAAAGAATATTCTTAGGGGTCGTTTGGTGTGACAAAGTAAATAGTAATAAGATAAGAAAATAGTAATGGGACAAAATTTTTGTATCTTATTTGATTGTCATGTTTGAGATAACTTATTCCACCATTTACATCATAATGATGGGATAAGTTATCTCATATACATGGTGGGCAGAGGCGAACGCAGGATTTGAAGATAGGGAGGCACTACTAAGAGTGGCTCAAGGGTAAGGCTAGAAGTGGCACAATGGTAACGTTTGTTATGCCGTAATTTTCCTATCTTTAAAAAAAATTACTTTTTGAAATGTTCTAAGTATAAAACAATTTGAGAACAATACTTAGAAAATAGTCCCCACTTAATTTTTTAGAGAATTTAAGAAAACTTAATTTAAAAAGGCTTTAACAGATAAACCTTTAAAAATTTAGAGAAACTGGGTAAGAAGTTCTTATTTCTACTCTAAGAAGGTATTAGTACTTAAAGTAGCAGCTAACATGCGATTATCCTACAACTTGACTAATTTTATTTTTTGATTAATTCTTTATGAAAATGATTTACATAAAAAATAATAATTTATAATATTTGATTAACTTTGAGAAAATAATTAAATAAATGATATATATATATATATATATATATATATATATATATATATATATATATATATATATATATATATTTATTTTTATTTTTTTTGAGAAAGGGATCCAAAGTGGAACATTTGACTCGAAATACAAGTTATTAGAATATTAATAAAACTAGATTAATTAGAATTTATTTAATTCATTTTGAAATAATAATTTAAGCCAATTTAATAAATTAAAGCATATGAAAATCATTTTAAATTAATTGACTAACCTTTTTGAGAAAATGACTAAGTAAGTATATTTTTTTTAATTAATTGAAAAGGTTTTGACTAACATTTTTAAATTTTATTTGAGAAAAATACTTTAACTTAAAAATAATTTTAAAATGAATAAAATGTGATTAAGTGAAAAGCATTAAAGAACAACTCTTTTTAAGAACCAAAGATTTAACTTAATTGAAGATATAAAATTTTGACCAATATACTTGATTAATAAAAAAAATAACACAAAAACATGAAATGTGTTAAAATTAAATCAACACAAAGAAAATAACTCATCTTTTGGTAAATCTAATTAAACTAATTAACAATTTTAAAGTTAGAGTTAATGATAAGAAAACTAACAATAAATAAAGACAATTAAAATTTTAAGGCAAAGGAGAAATGAATTTGGGCCACCTTTTTTTTGGGCCAAACTCGCTGCTGATTTGGGCTTTTGGCTCAATCCCGTTTTTCGTATACAGTTGTTGTATATTAGTGTATATCTAATGTATACAACCCTTTTTTTCTGCTTTTCAAGACCTGTTTCAGCTTCCAATTTATTCGGACATTGACGGGGATGACTCAAAGGAGACGTTGAGCATAGCTCGGGGGGATGTAAGAGAAAGAGTCGAAATGGATTCATCCGGATGGGATTCATGCATAAAGAGAAAGGAGAAAGCAATTAGATTCACACACATACTCGTATATAACAAAAAAGAGGGAAAACTAAATATCCATATCCGAGAAGATTGTAACAACCTTTGGGGATAAAAGCAAACAATAATCTTTTGCACATGCTACCTAAATTTATTTATTAATAGTGTAGCTAACCTATGAAAAAAAAAGAAAAGACAAATACCAATATGCATGTCACGAAGATAAGTTGCAAACTAAAACTAGATATACTAAAAGATATTGCTAAGCTAAACATGAAAAAGAAAATATATGTTGTATTCAAGTTGAGCTAGCAAAACAGTGAAGTCATTTTAGATTTCATCATTCACAAGTATGGCATTGTGCAAGAGGAACTTAAATCTATTTAATTTAAAAGCAAATGAATCAAACTAATACCAATATTCAAGTGTTAATATTGAATAAAAGAACACCATGTAAAGCATGCATTTAAAGGAAAAACATAATGTCATTAAGAAGCTATAATCATACCTCTTATAAGACACATATGGATGCTACTGTTGCAAAACTACAAACTACTCTTTTCACTAAAACAAATACCACAACTAGAGATTTAACAAATCAACAATTACTCTACACTAAATCATGATCATTTAAAAGCATCAAAAGAAATAAAACAATAAAGAAAATTAGCATTCTAATGAGATATGCAGCCCACTCATATTATATCCAAGTTTGAGCTAGCACTTTCTAACCTTCTGGACATTAATAACCAAATGAATACTAAACAAACACCATTTCTTAATTAAAGTTAAAATTGAGGAAAGGAAGGCAAACATGATCAAGCAGGAAACTAGGAATATTGTTTAAACAAACATGGTCCCGATAACTCAAATATGGTAATCAAACTTTCAAAGATAAATCTATGAATCACCACTTCAATGAGGCACCCTATTAAGACTAAACTAAGTAAGATTATGAGATTTAAACACGACCTAAGAGAAGAAAGCAGATCACATGGCCGCAAGTAATTCCTAAGTTGAAACTAGATGAACATCAAGTCATCTGGAGTGAAAGGAGGCAGTGGCTCGACTGACTATGGAGATACAAAACTGAGCTAACAAATATAGCGACCAATAGATAATATCAAAGTAACTTTATCAAAGTTCTATTCATGCTTACGGCCCAAAAATTCACAAGAAAATGACACTACGAAGACACTAAAAGAGGAACCATATACATCTAGCAACAAAATATATACCAAAGCTTGAACATACAACACGTCATATCGAAACAAACTGTAAGAGGGAGCGAGATTACCTTTCTTGGAGCAGCGACTGAGACGATGAGCAAAGGAGGGCAGCAATTCTTTCACCACAAAATTCGAATACGAACAGCAAACCAAGAAAATCTAAGCGGCAACCTTTTCGAAACTTAAAACCAGAGAACTAAATATAGAATTTTAAGTGTAAAATGACTATTGCCAAAAAAACTCAAACTTCAAAACCTCTTTATATGCTTGCCCTTCCCCCCTTGAACGATGGGTATGGAGTGGTTTATATAAAGTAAAACTAGGGCCGATTAAGGGGAAAACGGGTGAAATTTCGAATTTGAAATTCCAAATCATTTGCTTCTTTTCAAGGCCAACAGTGGAAAGGATGGGGATTTCTGACAAAAGGGAACGAGGGGACAGGATGAGTATGGGCGCTGCAGGAAAATGAGGACGACGCGGCTTTTCTCCGAATTTGCCGGATTGATGCGATTGGTCATTGAGAGAAAGGAAGAATGAGGCGCGTTCGGTTTCTTCGGTTCTGGGTTCGTTCCTCGCTACTGAATTGCTGGACGCATGAGGAAAGAAGATGCGTAATAGGGTCGGGTCGGTTGGGATTGTTGTACGTATTGTTGGGCTGGATGGAATTATTTGTTGTTGGAAATATTGTTGTTTGGAATTGTTGTTGTATTGTGTGGAATGGGTCTGTTTGGTATTGAATTGGTGGGCTGGGAATTGAGGTATTGGGCTGCTGAAAAGAGGTAAACAAAAGGCCCAAAATTGGTCTCCAAATGGGTTAGATTTGTAGTTAAATAATAGGGGCCATAGGGTTACAGACTTAACCAACTTAAGTTGAGAAGTTAGCCAAATTGAGTTTAATTAGCAAATTCGACTAAAACTTAAATAGGACGAATTAATATAATTAATTAATGAGCTACTTACCTTTAACGAACTAAAAATAATTAATTTGATTATATATAAAGTAAAATTTTATTACAAACTAATTAACTCAAAACTATAAACTATTAAATAACTACACAAACTAACCAAATATTTAATTAAACAAAATCTTTTGAGACGATTTTCGAATATTCATAAAATTCAAAAATATATATTATTTAAAAATTATATAAAAAAAAAAGTATCAAAACTATTTAAAATAACCTGAAAACTATATTTATTTTATTTTCTTGATTTTTTTATAAAACTAATAATTTTAAATCATTTGAAAATTGGAGAAGCTCGATGATTAGTTTATATTGTGGAGGGTCAAAATTGGGTGTCAACAGATGTCCCTCGTTTGACTTGGATTGATGAAAGAAATTCGAGGCAAATGAAATTGACGAATCCAATTTTGACCGACCACATCTTCGTCCTTTCGGGAAGGGATTTTGGTACGGACTTTAGAAATTATGGCCAAACCCCGAAATTGGGTTTCCTACATATCTCAAGCTATATAAGAATTCAGGCCACTTGTAGTTCTATACGCTTGATTTAATGCACGACTCTGAAAGAGTTCAAAAGTTATCCCGATATCGAATTATGGAGACACCGAAATGCTCGAGAATAAGATTTAAGAGCAAATGATGGAATACAATCGGTTTTCAATACTGATTCTGCCTATATATCCTCAACTAGGAAATCAGGCTGCTTGTAGTTCGACTCGATCGGTTGAAAAGAAAATCTCTTATGCTAAGATATCCTTCGGTTGGGAAGAGTGACAAGTAAGTCGAGTATGAAAAAAAGGCACGCAAACTTTTAGCTATGAATGTGGTGCACTTCACACCCATAAGTAAGAACTTACATGGACATAATTTTCAAAGCTCTTGACGCATTGTCACTTGGATTGGAAAGTTGCTTCCGGTGAACCCAAAATTTTCCGGACGCGAAACTTGAATCGATAAACCTAAGAAAGATCCACATGCCTTTCTGATATGGGTGTGTTTTAATTATGGTGGAAGTCGCTCCTCAGCTCGCGTCCTAAGAGTTTGGCACTCTTCTTTGGACTATGTCCCAGTTCGCTACTAAGAAAAAGTTCCACGTTGTGTTGCATCCTTTTTTATGTCGTCCGCACCTGTGGTTTGCTTTGAGAATTCATCCTCTTGGGATGCTCTCGATAAAGACTGAGATAAAACTCATTAGCATAAAATGCAATTCAAATAGGGAGATAGTGTTTTTTACCGTGTTGACACTTAATTGTTCTCTTGGATGTTTGACGTCAACTTCCTCTAGTTTGACGTAAAGCAAATAAAGCTTGTATATTATATTTGCAATATAATCTTCAATGTACTCTTCTTTTGATGTCGAAGCAATAAAATAGGCTGATATAATATGTTGATAGTTCTCTTGACGTCGTTGTTGATGATTTTCTTGATATTGTTCTTGCAAATGAAAATGATGCAGCTAATGTTGATTTTATCATGATGCATGGTTTTCTTTTCCGCGATGCGTAAAGATAATGCTTCCTTGAAAAATATAGGTGACGTTTCTTCGAAAACCATAGCTAATGGTCACTTTTCCCGCGATGCATGAATTTTTTTTAATTTTTTTTCGCGATGCATGAATCTTTTCTAGTGATGCATGACTTTTCCTGCAATGTATGACTTTTTCTGCGATGCATGACTCTTTCTCCTGCAATGCATGGATCTTTTTCTTGCGATGCATGAATCTTCTTCCTTCGATGCATGGATCTTCTCTCGCAATGCATGACTCTCTTCACGCGATGCATGCTCCTTTCTTTGCGATGCATGATTTTTCTCTTGCAATGAATGAATCTCTTCCCACGATGCATGAATTTTCTCTTGCAATGCATGAATCTCTTTCCACAATGCATGAATCTCTTTCTGCAATGCATGAATCTTCTATTGCAATGCATGAATCTCTTCCCGCGATGCATGAATCTTCTCTTGCAATGCATGAATCTCTTTCCCGGTATGATCTTCTGGGTGGTGGTATCGTCCCAATTGACAATACAATTAAAATGACCCTCGGAGTAGTGGTATCATCTCATTTGACAATACGATATGAATAGCTCTCCAGGTAAGAATATTATCATGTCTGATAATATGATGCAGATAAACGACCTCTAGCTATCTTTAGTTGCTGGAAAATAAATAAAATTTCTCTCTTCGAGGTTTTCATTTGTTCTATCTCTGAACATAATTACATATTTATTATGGACCTCGCCTTTGTTGAGAATTTGAATGAAATAATGCTACTCATATTCCCAATTCTTTGGTATAAGAAGCATAAAACTTTTTCTCCATCCACAGAAAAATTGTTAATTTTGGGGAGCTCCTCGTCCTTTTGGCTTCTCCATGTTCATTGAATGGAGGAATATAATGATTTTGAGGCAAACTTATAGAATTGCATCCACAGAAAATTGTTAGTTTAAAGTGAATTGATCTGTGTCGATTCCTTCTGTTGTCTGCTCCTTGTCTGACTATCTCCGGTTGATTTCTCCAATGTCCCGCCTCTTGATAGATAAGACAAAATATTTTTATGCAAAAATAATTGGAACATTGAGGAAAAGTTTTAAGGAAAATAGATTTTCAAAAAGTAGTATTTGGAAAAGGTCACTACCAAGGTCATGTCACGTCAAGCTTAATGAACGCCTTTAAAGTTGATGTCTCGAGGTCTATCTAATTACTTGTTGGGAAGTATTCAAAGTTGCTCTAAACTGCCGATAAACCCTGTTGAAATTTTGAGGCCATCCTTAAAATTTATGTCCCAGTTAACTGTCTTGGCTTATCTTTAACCGTTGGTAAGCAAATCACGGAATCTTTTAGATCCTCTCAGAAATCCTGTCCCAGTTGCAAATCTCAAAGTAACTTCAGTCTCGACGTTGTTGGAAAGATCTTCTTCTTTAGAATTTTTGATTCTCTCTAAAAAATTATGTCCCAATTTTTATTGTAAAGAAAGATAGAAATCTTACGGGAGATATGACTAGGCCGTTGTGGCATCTACGTATCCCGCTGAGGCAGGAATTAGGTCAAACATAGTTCCCCTCTCGAGAATTGACAAAATAAGGAAAAATTAAACAAGGAATCGACCGAGGTCGATATATGCCGCCTACGTATCTCATTCTTGAGAATTCAGGTCAAACGTAGTTCAAACACAAAAGGAAACATTAAAAGGGGTAAAGAGGTGACCGAGGCCGTCATAGGCCGCCTACATATCTCATTCTTGAGAATTCAGGTCAGACGTAGTTCATTACAAAAGACAAACTCTAAACATAAACAATTACAAGCAAATAAAGGCAGTTACATGGAAAAGATAGAAATTGGGTCTTCCAACATGGTATCTTTTGACAACATTTAAGTAGATTGATGACTTGTGAGATCCAATGTTCATGCTCAACCATGTAATGTCATCAAACAAATGTATCGATGTGTTCTTTAGGCAAACTGATGAGTTCTCTCTCCTGTGCTTTTGTCAGATATGTACCAATTTTGATTTCTTTGATACATTCATCATTTTCCTGATTCACTATTCTGATCTCTTCTGAATTCGGCTCATCGTGACTCTCGAACTGTCTGAATTCCTCAACCAGGTGTTTGGGTACCATGATCTTCTTATTGTTGTCCTCCAATTTGTCCGCTCTACCCGATTTTATTCATTCAGCATGTGACATGACATGATATTAATAGATTTGAAAATATTTTTATTGAAATCATAAACAAATACTGTTAGATAACAAATATAAAGCAAGTAAAGCAAATTTTTGCAATTAAGGAGTTTTTCATTTGAAATAAGAAATAATAAATCATTTTGCCTTTTTCGAAATATTAGGAAGGAGATTAAAGCATATTGAGGCAAAAACAGAGTAAAGGATGGGTCGCAAGCCTCATTCGGAACACCACCAATTTTAGAAATAACATAGAAAATTATCTGTTTCTACCGAGACGAACGAGGAATCAAGAGCGGAGTGGATGTCCAGTTAGGCATTTGCTCATTTGTCTCGTTGTCTAGTATGACTGGCGTCTCAATCATCGCTTCAAGCACAATATCACCTTCTTTGAACAAATTTTTGATTTTTTCTCCTAGACTATTTTGCATTGGAAAAGACTGACATGAGTGAGGCAATGATTTTGGAAAAACTTGATCGTTCTTCTACTTGTTCTGATCCTCCTTTGACACTAAAGTAAAAGCATAACGAGGTGCCATGATCCCAAATTCTGATTTCTCTATTTGGTTGGAGAGGCTATAACTTTCTCAAACTTTCAAGGTTGGCTAAGATTATAACTTTCCCCATATTCAAATCTTCTTCGACTTCAATCATATTAATGGTTGCCCCTCCATGATTTGGCATAGAGTTACTATTGACATTAGGAGTGGTTGTCTGAAGAGTGACGGCTTTTTGATCTATCAAGTCTTGAATTTTATGCTTCAAGCCGATCAATACTCAGTAGTATGCCCATCACTTCCTGAATGGTAAGCACATCAGGTCTATAAAACTTAGAGTTGACATTGATTTTTTTTTTTGAGCTATTGCTGTATCAGGACAACTGATTTTAATCTCTCAAAAAGTTGTGTTCGACTCTCAATCAAAGGAGTAAAGACTATAGAAGGTTTCTTCTCAAGATTTAGGCAAGGAATATCGTAATTATTTCCTTAAAGTGAAGGTACTTGACGATAGTTTGGAGGATTTTGGTGAGTTGGTGCTGGCATTTGAAAATTTAGGTATTGTGGAGCTCTGTAGCTAGGAGGGGTGTTTTGGTTGTGTGGGGGTGGAGTTTGGCAACTTGATTGGATATTCGAACAATTAAATGATGGAACCTAATAATATGGATAGGTATTTTGGTAATGTGGAGGTGGAGTTTGGTAAACAAGAGGTGGAATTTGGTAACTCGGTGGTGGATTTTGGTAATTAGGAGATAGAATTTGGTAACTCGATGATGGAGTTTGATAACTTGATTGGGATAACAAGCTGTATATGAATTTTGTGGAGCTCGAGGATAACCTTTGTAAGGTGAGGATTTTCTGAAGTGTCCTTTTCCATCAGATGCGCAGGAAATAGAAGGCATATCCTCCCTCTTCGTTTTCAACAATCCTGAAGGTTCGGTCTGGGGTGGCAACACGAGAAATTTTTCCGATTTGAAGCCCATCTTCGATAGCCTCACCTACCTTGACTATCTCCACAAATTTTGCTCCAATGAGCAATATTATCCTGTCATAATACTCCGGCTCTTGAATGCGTATGAACACTTCAATGATCTCCTTCTGAGACATGGGAGGTCGAACCTAGGCAGCCTATTTTCACCATCTATACGTATATTCACGATAGCTTTTAGTGGATTTCTGCTTAATTCTCTCCAAAGAATAGCGATCAGGAACGATCTCCACATTGTAGGCAAACCGTTCGACGAAATCTTTAGCTAGTGCATTCCAACTAGACCACCACTTTGTCTCATGGGAAGTAAACCATTCCAAGGCTTCTCCATTCAAGCTTCGGCTAAAGAGCCTCATTAACAAGGATTCATGCCTGCCAACTCCTACAAATTGGTCATAATAAGCTCTCAGATGAGCCAACGGATTTTTGATTCCTCCAAAAGTGTCAAACTTCGGCACTTTAAACCCTTCCGGAAGGTCTAAATTCGGATGGATGCACATATCCTCATAACTCAACCCAGCAACTTCAGGAATGCGGTGCAGCTTTTTCATGGCTTTCCTAATCTCTTTTTTCATATTCAGCTTGGTTGTCTCTTCCTTTGAACTCCATTCTATGTCTTTTTCCTCATAGTGATCAAGCTCAGAACAGTTGGCATAGGATTCATTTGAAATTGGGATTTGGAAAGTAGTCTTTTGAGGCAAAAATGGAGCAATAGAGGGATTCTAGGTATTTTGAGGGGCTTGGTAATTTTGGGGGAAATTTTGGGGGTTGGTATGCTGATTTTGGTGATGGGGGAAGGTTTGCGGATTGTTAACATTTTGATTTTAAGGGGGAGGACAAGCTTGCGGGTTGGCATTTTGATGAGGAGGGAAGGTTTGAGGGTTGGTACTTTGAAGAAGAGGTTGCGCTCGGTAAGAGACAGAGGCATGATGGGGCTTTGGGGCGGTTAGGTTAATGATTGAGAAATTTTGAGCGGGGTTAGAGAGTGGGTTCTAATCCTGTTCTGTGCTTAGAGGAGGAAAGTGAAGAGGAGGTCTTCCATCTCTTTGAGGGTTGAAAGCGAAAATTGGATTAGGCAAATCTTGTCTTCTTTGCATTTCGACCCTCATTTTGGCAATCTGTTGCATTAACTGGATAATTAATTCATTTTGATCAGCGGCAGCGGGCTGAGCCATGACAACATCAATCAAGCCAATCTCGTCATTGTTATCACCCATAGTGGCCTTTCCTTTTTGCGAACTTTGATCGGGGAAGAAATCTTTGGGGGCCTTAGATCTTGTGAAATAAGGATGACCAGCCAACTTATCAACACAGATCAATTCTAGGTACCTAACAAAGAAAAATAACTCAAAAAATAAACGTGTTAGTCTATGTAGATGATAAATAATACAAAATATCACACATATGACCACAAACATATAAAAGTTACTCCACTTGAAGATAAACTAACCCATGTATATAAGAAATGACTAAATAAATAGAAATTTGTCTATATGATTTTGACCTTAATGAATCAGAAATGTCGACTTGAGTCAAAACAAAGTCGATTTTATCTTTTATTGTCGTACTTGTGATTTGTGATTGAGATGTAACTCTTATTTCTGTGTAAGAATTGAAAAAGATAAAATTTCTCAAAAATGAGGACCGAGCTTTAAAATGTTGCCTACGTATCTCACGAGGGAGAATTCAGGTCCTACGTAGTTCGACCAACTTGAATTTCTTTCGATTTGAGACTGTAGATCTTTTTCTAATATGAGAGAGTAAGATTTGGAAAATGTAGTTCAAATTTTGTTGGAAAACTAAATATTTGTGACTTGATATTTGTGCTTAGGGTTTTAGAAAATTTCCAAAAAAAATGGGTTAGAACACCTTCAAATAAAGTAACATAATCATACAAGCAGTTATAACACATAAACAGTTATTGCGCTTTCTAAACAGATATGTGACCCTTTTATGCCAAGGGTAGGACTAATGATTTAAAGGATGTATACGTCCTTTGAAACATCCATTGCCCCAAAATTGAAATTTATTCAAGCTTTACGAATAAACTGAATGAGAATACATAGTAGGGAAAATTGGATACAAAATAATCAGTCCCGCACAGGAGTACAATTCTAAACTAAGCTTCTATGAAAGGTCTTTCTTCTTTCTTGATTTCTTGTCATCACCGGGTGCCGTCTTTCGACTAGAAAAAGCTAAAAACCTACTCCCAACCCCGAGGGACAATGATTTTTCAAACAACTATACATTCTTCAAATTTAACACGTAAGTATGAATGTAACAACCTTTGGGGATAAAAGCAAACAATAAGCTTTTGCACATGCTACCTAAATTTATATATTAGTAGTGTAGCTAACCTCTGAAAACTAAGAAAAGACAAATACCAATATGCATGTCAATAAGATTAGTTGCAAACTAAAACTACATATACTAAAAGATATTGCTAAGCTAAACATGAAAAAGAAAATATATGTTGTATTCAAGTTGAGCTAGCAAAACAGTGAAGTCATTTTAGACTTCATCATTAACAAGTAAGGCATTGTGCAAGAGGAACTTAAATCTATTTAATTTAAAAGAGAATGAATGAAACTAATACCAATATTCAAGTGTTAATATTGAATAAAAGAACACCATGTAAAGCATGCATTTAAAGGAAAAACATGATGTTATTAAGAAGCTATCACCATAGCTCTTATAGGACACATACAGATGGTACTGTTGCAAAACTACAAACTACTCTTTTCACTAAAACAAATACCACAACTAGAGATTTAACAAATCAACAATTACTCTGCACTAAATCATGATCATTTAAAAGCATCAAAAGAAATAAAACAATAAAGAAAATTAGCAGTCTAATGAGATATGCAGCCCACTTATGTTATATCCAAGTTTGAGCTAGCACTTTCTAACCTTCTGGACATTAATAAATAACCAAATGAATACTAAACAGACACCATTTCTTAATTAAAGTTAAAACTGAAGAAAGGAAGGCATACAAGATCAAGTAGGAAACTAGGAATATTGTTTAAACAAAAATGGTCCCGACAACTCAAATATGGTAATCAAACCTTCAAAGATAAATCTACGAATCACCACTTCAATGAGACACCCTATTAAGACTAAACTAAGTAAGATTATGAGATTTAAACACGACCCAAGTGAAGAAATCAGATCACATGGCCGCAAGTAATTCCTAAGTTGAAACTAGATGAACATCAAGTCATCTGGAGTGAAACGAGGCAGTGGCTCGACTGACTATGGAGATACAAAACTGAGCTAACGAATATAGCGACCAATATATAATATCAAAGTAACATTATCAAAGCTCTATTCATGCTTACAGCCCAAAATTCATAAGAAAACGACACTACGAAGACACTAAAAGAGGAACCATATATATCTAGCAGCAAAATATATATCAAAGCTTGAACATACAACACGCCATATCGAAATAAACTATAAGAGGGAGCGACATTACCTTTCTTGGAGCAGCGACTGAGACGACGAGCAAAGGAGGACAACAATTCTTCCACCACAAAATTCTAATACGAACAGCAAACCAAGAAAATCCAAGCGGAAACCTTTTCGAAACTTAAAACCAGAGAACTAAATATAAAATTTTAAGTGTAAAATGACTATTGCCAAAGAAACTCAAACTTCAAATCCTCTTTCTATGCCGGCCTTCCCCCCTTGAACGATGGGTAGAGGGTGGTTTATATAGAGTAAAACTAGGGTGATTAGGGGGGAAACAGGTGAAATTTCGAATTTGAAATTTCAAATCCTTTGCTTCTTTTCAAGGCCAACAGTGGAAGAGATAGGGATTTCTGACAAAAGGGGACGAGGGACGGGATGAGTATGGGCGCTGCAGGAAAAGGAGGACGACGCAACTTTTCTTCGGATTTATCGAATTGATGCAACTGGTCACTGGGAGAAAGGAAGAACGAGGCGCATTGGGTTTCTTCGCGTTCTGGGTTCGTTCCTCGCTGTTGAATTATTGGATGTGTGAAGAAGAAGACGTGTAACACGGTTGGGTCAATTGGGATTGTTGTACGTATTGTTGGACTGACTGGGAATTATTTGGTGTTGGAAATAATGTTATTTGGAATTGTTTTTGTATTGTGTGGAATGGGTCTGTTTGGTATTGAATTGGTTGGCTGGGAATTGTGGTATTGGGTTGCTAAAAAGAGGTAAACAAAAGGCCCAAAATTGGTCTCCAAATGGGTTAGATTTGTAGTTAAAAAAAAAGGGGTCATAGGGTTACGGACTTAACCAACTTAAGTTGAGAATTTAGCCAAATTAAGTTTAATTAGTATATTCGATTAAAACTTAAATAGGACGAATTAATATAATTAATTAATGAGCTTCTTACCTTTAACGAACTAAAAATAATTAATTTGATTATATATAAAGTAAAATTTTATTACAAACTAATTAACTCAAAATTATAAACTATTAAATAACTAAACAAACTAACCAAATATTTAAGTAAACAAAATCTTTTGAGACGATTTTCAAATATTTATAAAATTCAAAAATATATATATTATTTAAAAATTATAAAAAAAATGTGACAAAACTATTTAAAATAACTTGAAAACTATATTTATTTTATTTTCTTGATTTTTTTATAAAACTTATAATTTTAAATCATTTGAAAATTGGAGTAGCTCGATGATTAATTTATATTGTGGAGGGTCAAAATTGGGTGTCAACAACGTTAATATTTTTTGGAGAAGTTATCATAGTATTTTTTTGGAGTATATTTTAAAATAACATTATTCATATCCAGAAGCATTTTTCCAAGCCAATCCAAAAAACCTAAAAAAAGACCTTTATTTTATGAAGATTCACGTTCATCATGACCTCGAAAAGACAATCCAAATTCCAAGAGGAACCTTGCCACATTAGTAAAAGCCTCTAACGAATTCGATGTTCACTTCTTGTTTTCTCAGATTGTTTGTTAAAAGCAACTTGAATGGATTGAGACTGATTCTCAAAATCTAGCATTTTGTTGAAACACCTATTGTGGACGTTATTTACTTCACCAGCATGTAAATTGAATCGTTCCAAACTATGATTTCAAGTCTTAAAATCATTTTTCATGAAAAAAATCACATGCATTTCTCTTTACATAAGTCTATCCATCTCAAATCACAAGAATCAACAATAAATTCTTACAAAAAAAAAACGCTTAAAAAAAGAACTTACCAATTTATGCAGAGATAATAGGGGTAGGACTTTAATTATATAGTGAAGAATACTTGTAAGTTGTAAATTTTCTAGCAGTGTTATATTTTGTCTAGAATTATGCAAGTTGTAAATTTTCTAGCAATCTTATATTTTGTTTAGAATTGTGCTAGGGCTTTTATTTGTTTTTAGTTAAGAAAGGGGGCGGGGCAAGATGAGGTGGTAAAAACGAGTTTTAATAAAATCAATTTTTAAAAAGGTGTAACTCTAAAGAAAAAGTTGAATTTAAAGTGAAAAAAAGTTACCTTCCGCGGGAATCAAACTCATGCGGTCGCGTTGCAATTCGGCGACTTCGACCAATTCGTCCATGCGATTTTTATTTATAAGGGTGCACAGTTAAATATATAATCGTTTATCAACTATCTATACACATATAAAAAAAAATTAAAAAGTTACCGGGTGCACGTGCACCCTCACGAGTGCATGTGGGTCCGCCCCTGATGGTGGGATAAGTTATTCCAGGATAGCTAACCAAGGATAACTAATCCTGAGATAACTAGTTCCCAACCAAACAACCCCTTATTAGTATAGTGTAACTAGATATTTGGTGCCCATGCTAGCACGGGTCCAATATATGTAATTTATAGTATCTTTTACGTAAATTTAATAATAATAATAATAATAATAATAATAATAATAATATATATATTGTTTCATCTATTCAAATTCATATGACTATGATAAAATTTTAAGAGTCAACTAAACAACTTAAGAAAAAAAAAAGATTGTACCTCCAATATATTTTGTTGCTAAAATATAATAAATGCAGTAGTTAAATTTCAAGAAGTTTAAGATAAAAGGTTGAGCAAAAAAATTAGATAGAACACATATTGAAAACACATAAATAAATGAAAATCAGAAAATACATGAGATGAGGAAAAGTATATGGGCCCAAATTAAACTCCAACTTTTCGATTGAGAGATAATCAATGGTTAGTGTCCATTAATTTAAAGGTACAACCATAAAACAAGCAAGTACAACACTGTTTAAGCATAAACATTAGGCAAAAACCAAATATACCCTTGGCTAGGAAGCACACATGTCGTTCAACACTTGTATGCTTCCTAGCCACCCAACTAAAAACATTCAATTTAATATATCTTTTATATTTATTTACTTATATTATGCTAAAAGCAGACACATTTTACATTGAACAATTGAAACTTTTTTGAAAAGTTATGACATTTTTTATAAGGCACAATAAACACTTGTTCATACAATTCTTTATTAGCTATAAATGGAGTGGTTTAGTGTGCTCGATTTTTTTATTCTTTCATATTGATTTGTTATTATTATTTTAATTTTTGTTCCTTTTGTGCTTTTCTTTTGTGTACGATTTCTGTTGAACTTCTTCAATATTATTCTCTATAAAAATTGTATCTTTATTTGGACTAAAAATTTAGTTCAAATTCTTGAATTTCAAAGTAATTATAAGTTTGTATTGGAAAAAAAATAGTCAAATACCCCTTAATCTATATTTAGATTCTCAACTACACACTTCAATTTTACGAGGGTCCTATCACCCAATTTGAACTGTTTAAAACTGATATTATTACCTCCCAAAAATCTTATGTAACGACCTGATTCCGTCATTAGGAAAAAGCAAATGGGGAAATAATTGGACCAGAAAAACTTTTGAGCAGTAACTTGGAATTTTCTAGCCTAGTCTAGATTTGGAAGAAATCGGAGTCAGGCGAATCTAGGGAAATTTGGTAATGAATGAGCAGGGTAATAATGAAATTGATTGCATAAATATATAGGTAAGACGTTAAGTAACCCGTACGACTTTACAGAATCGAATTTGGGCGAGTAGAACTCTTGAAACTGATCTTAGAGTGAACGAGTATTTTCTGAGTGTCATGGGATGAAGGTGTGTTATGAAATGGGGGTTTGGAACTCTTAATTTAGCTCTCTATTTCCGTGCAAGCCGCTAGGGCGGGATTATTCCTGCCAAGGCAGGGCCGCTGTAGAGGGATGAGGTCCGTTGTGGCGGGACAGTCGCGACTTAAGTCGAAAATAAACCCCAAAAACGTTATTTTTCTGCAAGTTTTGTTCTTGAGAGCTAGGAGACGACCCCAGGTGAGTTCTTGACAGTTTTCCACGAAATTTGGTGCTAAATGTAAGGATTTTACTCCCTAATTCATTTTTCGATCCGTAGAACTTGGATTCTTGATTATTTATTATTGGGGAGGGTTTTTGGACTGAATTAGATGGTGGGAAAAAGCCCTAATCAGGGTATTGGGATCTTGGATTGGCCTAGGGTTGATAATGTTGATTATAATTCAGGTAATTAGGCTTCGTTTATTGATCCTTGCGTTAATTGTATGTTTTTAGACAACAAACAAACAGGAAGAATCTGAAAAGGGAATATTCAAGTGCCTTAGGGAATTCAAGCTTGGATTCAAGGTAGGTGATGGTTGTGATTTTATGTTTTGTGTTATATGTTTGTACTTGCTTCATTATAATGCATGTATGTATGCGAATGTTGCATTATTGATCACACTAATTGGGAATGAGAATAATTGAATAATTGAATGTCATGAATCATGACTTGATTGTATGATTATGACAATGTACTTGTGATTGTGATTGTGTCTTGTTGAATGGATTGGGTGTTACATTCCGACATACTAACTGGGATCGGTTGCCACGTATCGGCATGAACATTGAAACGGGTGTCACGATCCGGCACACTAACTTGGAATGGGTACCACGTACCGGTACACTAGCAGTTTGGGTATGGGTTCCATGAGAGGACTATTGAATTGGGTTCCGTGAGAGGATCATTGAATTGTGTTGTGTATCTACTTGTGATGATTACGTTCATATCTAATGATGATTGATATAGGAAGACTGTATGTTGCTCTAAAATGATAACAAATGGGTATTATTGAGAATGTTGAATGCTACATTGATCCTGAAAAGATGACTAATATTATATATGTTTGGTATATGCCTGTTTATAATGTTGTGGTTACTTGCATGTGTTTCACTTATTGGGATAGTCGTGTGATCCTACCAGTACACTGTGGTTGTGTACTGATACTGCACTTGCTTGTTCTTTGTTGAGTATAGGGCATCTTCATGAGGCTATTGATAGACCTCAGCTAGGTCACTATTGAACGTGACCAGATTCAAGGGTGAGCCAGTTCTTTTAGGCTGTCATGGATCTCTCTTGTTTAAATCCTCTCTTTTCGAACTCAAACTATTTGTTTAAGGTGTTTTGTTTAGTTTCGGGGTTGTACCCGTTGTTCTTAGATTTGTCGTTAGTAGAGTTTTGGTACAATGACTTTTAGGTTCTAGGGGTTCTTCCGCATTAGTTTGGCTAGTTTATTTAAACATTTGGAGTTTATGGGAACTCTATATTATTTCTGCATTTAAACCTGCTTCCGTATCTTTAAATGTCTTAGTTTTGATTAAGTTGTGTAGTTCTTGGTTAGCTAATTAGTATTAATGGTTCTCCCACCGGAGGGTTGTGTGGTTGTCAATCACGATGGTCTGGGTCGTGACAACTTACGTGGCAAAGTAAGTGTATTTCACTCTTTTTGATAGAGTGAGCACCAAAAATAATATTAATTTTTTTTTCAAAAATGCATATATTTTTAATTATACTTTTTCAACTTATTTATTTTCTTTTTTCTCCATACTAATAACATAAACCAAATTTCACCATCATTCATCATCCCTAATTTGTTGTCGCCGCCATCACCACCACCGAATTTTCTCAAATTACGACAAATTGAAGCAATCATCAAATATGAAAATCAAGACAAAAGTATTCAAATTAAAGCATATTTTTTCAAGTATTTGTATTTTTTAATTTTGATTTGCTTATGATTGGTAAAATAATCTTACAATAACATCAAAGTGAAAAGATTGGGAGAAAAATCACTGAAGAAATAAGATCTGCAACAAGTTGTGAAGTTAGGAAAGAAATATTTGAATCCCCTACTGATAGATGAGTTAGCTGTTGAGTTTAAAAAAAAAAACTCAGATAAAGATCTTAAATAGAAAGAGCGGAAAGGAGCCTAAAATACCCATCAACTAAGCGAATTGGTATAAAATTACCCTTCTTCTCCTTCTCGGGCATAAAATACCCTCGACTTTAACCTTTTGGCTCTCTTTTGCCCTCATCTTTAACCGAAAAAAATCATAATCTCAATTAACCAATTCATTAATGATGTGTCACTATCCTATTGGCTATCCTAATAACTAATTAAAATAACTAAAAAGACCAAGCCCACCTGCTCCACCCAACCTCCCCACCCATAAAAATCCCCACAATTCATTAATGATGTGTCACTATCTTATTGTTTTTCAAGCATAGCTTAGTGGATCCACTTAATTGAGTATGTCTTATACTTTGGCAAAGTGTAGGACAGTTCTGGCAGCGTGGCCGAGACGTTGTATCATCACATAACTCATAGTGATGGTTGTCGGTTAGAGAATCTCTCAAATAAGAATTATTATTGTATTTTTAAATACATTGAGTTGTTGTATACTGTTTTTAAATGTTTTATATAAACTGCATCTTTATTGTTGCTTTTATACTGTTCTGAGTTAAGTATACATGAGTTGAGATTGAGTTGAGGTGAGTTGACGTGATTATGTTTTTTTCTTTCAAAGTTCAAGTTATGTCATGTTCAGTGTTCCCCTTACATGCTCGTACATTCAATGTATTGATGTCATTTGGCCTGCTTCGTTTTATTATGCAGATACAGGTAATCAGGATCAGCAACTGGCGCTCCGTTGATCCATTCGTGTTTCATCTAAGATTTGATGAGTCTCCTTACTTTCGAGAGGATTTCACATTGAGTTTACATTTCAATTTTTGTTTATTAAGATGTCATGGGTCTTGTTTCGACGTCCATCTCAGTTAGTAGCGGCTTCATAGATAGTAGAGTTTTAAGAAGTCTATTTCATTTTCATTTGCTAATGTTATAGACTTAGGTTGCTTCTTTTGTCCAGTGAGTGTTTTAACACATATATGATTTATTTATTTTAAGAATATGAGTAAAGTTTCTACTTTTGAGTTTATCTATTATTGAGAAAGTCTTCCGCTGAGAGTTAAGCCAGGCCAAGGGTTCGCTTAGGGCCAGCAATGGTTCTCGAGTGCCAGTTGTGTCTAGGGTGTAGGCTCGAGGCGTGACAATATATATATATATATATATATCAGGATTAAGAATATAAGTACATTTAACAGTTTAGAGAAGATGTTTTTGTCAATCAGTCGAAAGTAACTATCTCTACTTGATCTTGTTCAACACATACACATGCACTAGCACAAGAAGTTGGAACTATATCGCTTTCATAATCAAGATAAATTATATATAATCTTGTGCTACATTCGTATCGATGACATGTCCAATTTCCATCTTAGATTGTGAACAAAAAACATTATACTTATAAGAATTGATGTTTTAATCCTCCGTGTATAAGTTAAAACTCTATATACTTAATCATCTACTATTTACGTAAATAAACATCTTAAGAGAATATATGATCTATTAAAACTAAATAAATAATTATTCTATAATAAATACATATCTAAAAAACTAAAACATATGGTTAGTAGTATATATTCCAATAGTTATCTCAAGTTTCTCGATAACTCACAGATTTAAGTCAGATGGATGCGAGAATTTAGGTGGCAAACTCATAAAATGAAATTAATTTTCATGAAAAGATTTTTAAGGAGATAAATAGACGATGATCATGAGTTTCATACATAGACAGAACTTGAGGAGATGCGTGAATTTGGATGAGAGTTCCATTTTATATGAATATGGTCTTAAATATTCATGAATTTTTCAAAAAATTACCTCAATTATGCTTGGACAAGAACAACTAAGAGAAAATCCAAATATGGAGATTCATATGGAAATTCATAAGAACCAGAATGTTATCAATCATAGAAGTATTATGTGTAACATCTCTGGTATTTGTGGTTGTCCTCCTTTCCGTTTTGAAGGCTTAAGAGCCTAAATTAGAGTTATTTTTTTTTGTAACATTGTGTGTGATTCAAGAGCATTTGATTTAATTACAATTTGAAAAGAAAAAAATTGTACGACCTTTCTAATATGTGTTAGATATTTATGGAATAATTCTTTAGTTATGATATATTTGTGTATATATTTATTTTATAGAAGTTTTAAAATCTATGAATATTTTAACAAATATAATTACTATATTATAGTGAGAAATTATTATTCTATGAGGTAGGTTTTAGTTAACTTTCGTGGATCACATATAACATCCTTAATTAATAATGATTTACAACAAAGATTCTGTATGAAATTTAACAAAAGGGTGTGGATTTGGGAAAAGAGAATGAGAAGAGTATATAGAAGGTGTTTTGGGTATGTGGCCCAAGTTAAGAAAAAGAAAAGAAAAGGGAAGTTGTATAAAATAGCAAACTATTAATTCAAATTAAATGTTATAGCTATAATTTATTTTATGGGGAAATCACTTACGTGTATACTTTTCAAAGAATATTTACTATATTTGTCAACATTATTTTTTTTACCATATATGATAATTTGGCTGAATTAAATTAAATTCGCTCTTCTAATTCAACTTTAATACAGTGTAATACACTTTTAATTCAAGTTTTATTCATTTTTGCAGTTTGTTGGTTTGATTTGTTATGATTTGATGACTTTTTTAAATCCTTTCTTAATTCACTCTTCTGATTGATTTTCCTGGTTAATTCATAATAGATTCAAGTTTAATTCAATCTATAGAAGACTCTCTCGTTGTTTCATTAGTTGTTTGTTTAAATTCTTTCTTAATTCGCTCTTCTAATTCAACGTTAATACAGTGTAATACACTTTTAATTCAAGTTTTATTCATTTTTGCAGTTTGTTGGTTTGATTTGTTATGATTTGATGACTTTTTTAAATCCTTTCTTAATTCACTCTTCTGATTGATTTTCCTGGTTAATTCATAATAGATTCAAGTTTAATTCAATCTAGAAAAGACTCTCTAGTTGTTTCCTTAGTTGTTTGTTTAAATTCTTTCTTAATTCGCTCTTCTAATTCAACTTTAATACAATTACACTTTTAATTCAAGTTTTATTCATTTTTGCAGTTTGTTGGTTTGATTTGTTATGATTTGATGACTTTTTTAAATCCTTTCTTAATTCACTCTTCTGATTGATTTTCCTGGTTAATTCATAATAGATTCAAGTTTAATTCAATCTATAAAAGACTCTCTCGTTGTTTCCTTAGTTGTTTGTTTAAATTCTTTCTTAATTTGCTCTTCTAATTCAACTTTAATACAGTGTAATACACTTTTAATTCAAGTTTTATTCATTTTTGCAGTTTGTTGGTTTGATTTGTTATGATTTGATGACTTTTTTAAATCCTTTCTTAACTTCGTTGCAGGAGGTGAAAGTTGGGGAGCAACTCGAAGAGTCAGGTGAAAATGTTTTCGTGGGTGAAAAGAACCGCTGGAAGTAAGTAGAAGACAATCTTTGCTCTAAGTCAGTTTTGCCAAATGGCTGATTCAAATGATGTGAACAGATTCATTTGTGAACTGAGAGCTATGGTGGACAAACTTTCCGATTTTGGTGTATTTTAAAGAGAAACAGACAAAACCCAAGGGACAAATACACTTTTTCCCAGTGATTTTTGTGTATTCCCTTTCAAGTTTTTACACAATGCTTAATTTTCTTATACTGTTGAATCTCTATTGAACACACCCAAATACGAATTGTGAGATTCCCAAACTAAAATTAGGACCGTCATTAACATCATCCATAGCAGTAGGAGATGAAACTTGACCCCTCATTTGACTTCTTCTATAAACTTTCTGATTCGAAGTACCACCATCACTATGTATTCGCGGACTTCTTCTAGGCGATTTTCGTTTACCTTCTTCCATTAGAATTCTATGCTGAAACATGGGGAAAAAAGAACAACAATACCCTAAAATTTTCGGACAGAAGAGTAGAAAGAAAAGAGAGAGGATATGAGCGAATGGAATGGAGAAGAAAGACCAACAAAACCCTAAAGAGAGAGAGGATATGAGCGTGTTTTAAAATTGTTTTAAATAACTATTGCTAAAAGTTGACAAAAATGGTAATAAATTAAAAGTATACTTAAAAGTGGTAATTATTAAATAAAAGACCTTCACTTATGTAATTTTACCTTATTTTATTTGTAATTCGTAGTAAATACTTCATTTTTTGTCATCTGGTTCGGTATATAATTAGCCATTTTTGGTATATAATTACCCATTCGGTATACAAATGTATAAAATGTGTTTGTGTTTGTATAAAGCGAGAGAAAAGTGTAGATACAAATACAAATATATATATTTTCATCCTATACACTTATAATTATACAAATACAGATCTTATTATACAAACTACAATGTATAAATGAATATATACAAAACTGAACAATTTGTATAAAATTGGATGTATCTAGCGAATTATATAAATCAAAAGTTTCATAGCAAACATAAAATTTGATATGGAGCGCAATTATGCAAACTATAGTTATAACATACAAATATGATTTTTATGTTTGTTATATGTGAAAGTTGCTCGAAAGAAAATAGGATCCAGGAGTTGGGCTATTTTGAGAACAATAATCTAAAAATGGTATGAATGAATTTTGAGGGACCAGGGTTTATTTATATTTTCGTCAAATTGAATTTGACTCGAATTGATACAAAGTTGATAAAACGGAACTAGATAAATTATACTTCATTAATTTATTGAGCTTCTTAACTTTAACAATGTAAAATAATTATTTTGACATAAAACCTAATTATTTTAAAATAAAAACTAATTATGCAATGAATTGAGCTTTTAGAAGAATAAAATGCATACTTAATTTAATCACTATTTTTTGATAAACTAATTTTCCAACTATTTGTTTAAAATGAAAATTATATAAACCTATTATTGCAAAATTACCTTGAAATTAATCTTAGAACATATTGTAAAATTTCTAAAATAACAAATTGTTTGAAATTGAAGAAACTCAGTAATTAATTAAATTTTGGAAGACAAAAATTGGGTGCAACCAGCATACCAAAACGATGTGGCAACTGTTCATCAACCAGTGAACGTGGAGTTAGAAAATAGTCTATAACATCCTAAACACATATTAAAAGAAGTTGATGATGATGAGGTAATTTTCATACTTGATTGCTAATTAAAACAAGTATGAATATAAAACAAGCAATGAATATAAAACAAGCAATGAAAACATACTTGATTAGCACCGGTAGTTTTCATCGGTTTGTAATTAAGACCAAACCGACGTTGCGCAGTTCATCGATTTGACACCAATTTTTCATAAAATAATAACGACTTTGTTCATCGGTTTTAACCATCGTTTTTTTAATAGTTTTTAATATTTTTGAAATATTAGTGTTAAAAGGACTGGAAAAGGTGAGACAAATTAAACCAGTTGCTTATTTATTGTACATAGAGTGACTGGATTGCTAGATTTCAAATTATGTAAATTAGAAAATAATAGTATTACATTTCTCACATGCTAACAAGTGGAAAAAAAACAACTTTCCAAGGGACGGCCTATTAAACTGGAAAAATAACCAAACATACCGTAAGAGTTATTAGGAAGACAACAAAAAGTATTATTAATTAAGGAAATTATTGAAAGGGTAGTTTATAAGTAGCTTAAAGTATAATGATGTATTATTAGGTCAGCCTAGAGTATATATAAATTACTGTTACAAAGGGCAGGGGAAGAAAACATTATATGCCCACAATCATTGGGACATACATAACGCTAAAATAAAATATTACAAGTACTATTGTCTATTATATACACTATGGATGAATGTAGAAAACATTTTTAAGGAAATGCTTTCAAAAAAAATTCATAATTGATTTTGGCCATAATATTTTTTATCTAAGAAAACAAGTTTTTCAAAAGAAAATAAAAAAAAAATTACTCATCTAATAGGAGTAAGCAAAGAAATTAAATCTATAAATTTGACATTTCAAGTTCATTATTTTTTTTCTATCCCGATGCCTGTCTCGCTATCCCTTGGTCAACCCACCCAACCCCCACAGTACTAATGATCTTGGAAGAGTTAATATTAACAAAGGAACCCCGCACCTCAACATTTTATTATGTCGGGTTTTCTAATTCTGTTTCAGTGTTATTAATTCTAAACGAGTAAGTTATTTATATTTTTAGAAAAATTATTGGAATTTTTTTTCATATTTAGTTTTTTGTTAATGGGGTTCTTAATTATTTATATTTTCCATAAAAACAGATTGAAAATAATTAAAAATAATTTTAAAACTTATATTTAATTTTAAACTAGAAAAAAGTAGTATTGTACTAACCTAGTAGTTGTTATCATTCCTTACACAGTACACTGCAGTCAAGTAGAAAGAAATGTAACTTTCACTCTTCTTCACAAGTCATGCGGGAACAAATAATTATGTTGCATGTTCATAATTAATTAATATGTTTTTGGCAGTAATTTCTTTAGTATTGGATCTGTGGATATACAAATAAATAAATTAGATATGAAAATTGATTCAACTGTTTTTTTTTTTTTTATAATAGTAGATGAAAGTTAATGATTGGGAAAGTGGTGAAGTAGTGAGGGGAAAGAACACTTCACGTGGAAAGATTCATTAGGTGTTTGGTGATCCCAACAAGCGACATGCTTATCCTAATTATTAAATTAAAATAATACGATACACATATATAGAGAGATCTGCTAGGTAGACATCGTAAATGTTCCATCTCAAAGGTATCCTATGCAAATTTGAAAGTGGCTTTCATCACTTTAATTATTTATATATACACATTATAATTATTACTCATATTTCTAGTCCATTTAGGACCCGTTTGACCATAGATTGTTCAAGTAAAATTTAGAAAGAAATTTAGCAAATAGTATTTGTCCATACAGTTTATCATTATTTGGCAAATAATTTAAATTTTCAAATACTAGAAAAAATTAGTATTTGGGCAAAATATCATTATTTAAAATTTTTTAATAATTCAAATTTTACATCAAATTTTTATCTTTTACAAAAACACCCTATATAGTAGTTGTTTGCGCTGTATTATATAATTTTTTACGTGAACACCAAAGTAGTGATGAAATATTCAGTAAATATGAAAGTGATGATATGGTTGTTGATGAAAATGATTAATTGGCTCAGAGTAACAAAGTCATGTGCTTTGTCTACTTCACGATGTATAGAATGATGCTTGTTGCACTCTCTCTAAACTAACACATTGCTCCAGTGTCATGGACACTACTTGTTATTTGTTGCAACGAAGATCCGATTTACTTGTAATACAAACTTATAGTTATTTTTGATAGTTTTTAAAATTTATGGGTATAAATCATATTTTTTTCTAAAAAAGTGAATATGTTTCACAAATATTATGGCCAAGCACATGGTGAAATTTCACCCAAATTTTCACCCAAATAATATTCGTCAAAAATATTTGGAAATTTATGGTCAAACGCTAGCTAAGTGAATAGTTCAAAGTGTAAGAGAATTATTGAGATTTTTTTCATACTAATTTATCGATACATGTTTTATATGTGTATATCAAATTGTGTATATGTGATATATCTAAGATCAATTAACCGTTGCGTCAAAATATTTTTCACAATAAGAAGAGTAATTGAATAATAATTTGTGAAAATCCTTCTCAAAGGTTCGAAAAATTTGATGCACAATTAAATTTAATAATGAGCAAATATAAGCTTTCGAAATTATGTATCATCCAATTCCTTTTGAGGAGGGAGGGGGGGGGGGGGGACATGGTAATCATGTATATCAGTATATCCGTATTAATTTACGATTAAAAAATACATAATTACTTCAATAAGTACTAAGATTTTTTTCCATCAAGCATTAAACTATAACTGAGTAATTATAAAATGTGCACTAACTTAGAATTTGAAAGAAACAAATTTTAAAGTCTTGATCATGACTTCTGATACAATAATATTATCATAAGTTAAAAAAAAAAAAAAAAAAAAAATTATATGCCGGAAAATTATACAGTTTTTTGATAGTTCTACTTTGGTCCTCATTCTAATTAAACTTGAGATGGTTAAGTAGAAAGAAAAGAAAATTGGAGGCTATTATATCTTAAACCTTGATCAAGTTTATTAAAAGGGATCTGTATTCCTTGAAGAGGACTGCTCAAAAATCTCATAAATTAATTCTGAAATATCCATAAAGAAATTAAGATATCAAATACAGTCTTTCTCAAAATTTACATCGTTATCAAATATATTTAAAGGAGGTCCGAATGTTTGAAAAATATGTTATTAGTGGTCCTCAAATAACAGAAAAAAATTAAAGAAAATAATTAAGGAATAAACAGAATTATACTCACAATCTTAAAAAATAAAATCATTTTTTATTATTTTGTGATTACAATAAAATTTTCCTACTTGAAAAAATGTATTGTACATAGTGTCATATATATATAACAACTCATATATATCATAAACAAGTATATATAAGTGAGTGAATATACAAATCAAATATAGTCTAACAATATTAAAATTGGTTTTACGGAAATTTGATCAAGTCATGATCATCAATTAAGCATACTTTATTTTAAAATAATTAAGACTTAATATTTTGGACATATTTCCTCGTAAAAGTAAGTATATATGAACAGAAAGTAAAACTATACCTTCAATTTTAAAAAAAAAAATTATTTAGCTAAAGATAATTATTATTATTTTGCACGGCTTAGCAACAAATACTTTAATTATACTTCTAATAAGCTGAATAATCCTAAAGATTTTCTTTTATTTTTCAACTCAATATATGAAATTGCTAATGAAAAAAAATCTTAGTCAATATCAATGGAACCAGAGGCTTTAAACACCAAAAGAAAATAATAAGTTTTACTATATTGCTAGTTACAAATTTTTCATTTACACAAATTACAGTCCACACACTTTTTACTTAATAATGCTTTTGTTTCATCTATAAGAAAACAGTGAGATATTAGACATGTGAGAAATATAATAATTGATACTCCCCATTTCAAATTAATTGAATTGTTGAGGTCTTTCACACCCTTTAAGAAAAGAAGATTAAGACATAAATTAGACATAACTTTCATTTTTACCCTTATTAACTATTGTCAAATTTATGATTAAAATAACTAAATATTAATTAATAACTAATTCCAATACTAACTAATGAAAGGTAAAATTGGAAGAACATTCTTAAAGTAGTCTTGAAAATTGAACAATTAATTTAATTTGAAAAAATAAAAAATATTTCAACAATTCAATTAATTTAAAAAGGAGGAAGTATAAAATTTATGCATGATGCGCATGTTAAAAATCTTAAATGTCTGTAAAGAATGAAAAACCTTCAAATCAAAAGTTAAATCATTAAAAATGTCTTTTAATTTTATTTTGACAACTTCGTATGCAACCCATCTAGAATTGAAAAAGTTTATTTAATCATAATTCTTTACTATATAGGAAATTTTAAGTTTTTCATTTACACAAATTATAGTCCCCGCGCTTTTTATTTAAGAGAAAATTATATAAAATAGCAAATTATTAATTCAAATTAAATGTTATAACTACAGTTTCATGTAATTGTAACCCAGAGCAAACAGTTGCTATTCACCTATCTCCCAGCGAATCTCGCTCACCACTCTCCCTCGCCTCTCTCACTTTATACAAACACAAATGTATAAATTGTGTTTGTGTTTGTGTTTGTATAAAGTGAGAGAAAACTGTATATACAAATACATATATTTTCGTCCTATACACTTATAATTATACAAATACAGATCTTCCCCTACTAGTTCTCTTTTGTCTTTCTCTCTTTTTCACTTTATACAAACACATATTATATAAATTACAATGTATTATTTGTGTTGTATAAAGCGAGAGAGAGAGAGAGAGATTTGACATACAATGTTTTATTTCGATTCAATTGTATACAAATTCAAATTTTATGCAGCTATACAAACACAATCATTGATACATATACATAATAGTTACATATATATACAATTGAATCGAGAGGCTTGCAGCGATTTATACAAAAGAGAGGTTGTCAGCGATTTATACAAATCTGATGCTCCATAGCAAACATAAAGTTTGCTATGGAGCGCAATTAGATAAACTATAGCTATAACATACAAATATGATTTTTATGTTTGCTAAACCATTTCGTAAAAGTCACAACTCATTGGAAAAATTCACAACATTTTGAAAAAGTCACAACCCTTCAAAAAAGTTGCAACCTTTCATAAAGGTGACAACTCATCGGAAAAATCACAAACCTTAAGAATAGTCACAATTTGTTGGAAAAGTCACAATCATTCAATGTGAAAATGTTTTTGCTTTTAATATAAAATAAATAATAAATAAATGATAAATAGAAATATATAATATAAAAGATTAAATTGAGTGATATTAGTTTGGGAGTATTATTATATTTTTACATTCAAGTTATAGGTGTTTTTAGTAGGGATATTATAGTAATTAAATATTTTAGTTACATATGTTTAAAAATGAGAGGAACTCCTCTATTTATAGCCAACAAAGGATATAGGAAGAATATATGAATTGTGCTTATTGTGCCTTATAATCGAAATTATCACAACTCTTCAAAAAAGTCACAACCTTTAGGAAAGTTACAATTCTTTGAAAAAGTTACAATCATTTTGAAAAGTTACAACCTTCAATATGAAAAGGTGTACATTTTTAATATCATAAAATATAAATATAATAAATAAATATAGAGGATATACTAAAATGAGTGTTTTTAGTTGGGGGGATTACAATAATTTAACATTAAAGTTAGAAAGTGTTTTTGGTTGGAGTATTACTGTAATTTAACATTCAAGTTAGAAAGTGTTTTTAGTTGGGGGTATTATAATAATTTAACATTCAAATTAGAGAGTTCATGCTTTTAAGATAGTATATAGAAATAAATTTAACATTCAAGTGAGAGAATTTTTTTATTCGGAGTAATATAGTAATTTAACATTCAAGTTAGGGAATTCAAATCTATTAAATATGTATTCAATAAAATATGAACACTAATCACTATTCAATAATAATAATAATAATAATAATAATAATAATAATAATAATAATAATAATAATAATTAAAAAAAAAAAACCGAAAGGAAAGAATGAAAAATTGAGCTCACTGAATTCACATCGTGTTTTCCTTAAGTACCTAAGGTTATGAAATATATCCTCAGAGAATAGAACAGTTTACTTCATCAGAATAGTGGTACCTCAAATTTCGTGGAACTTCGAAGTCACTCAACGACAACAAATAACACTTGAGTTTTTTAAAAACAAGAAGAGTATAAGACTTAGAAAAATCATAGTGCAAAACTAAGAGGAAATCCCTCTATTTGTAACCAACAAAAAATAATATGCATATGTTTATTGTACCTTATCATAAAAGTGACAACTATTTGGAAAAATCACAAGCCTTTAATGAGAAAAGATATAAGTTTTTAATATAATATAAGTAAGTAAATACACATAAAATATAGAAGATATACTAAATTGAGTGTTTTTAGTTGGGGGTATTATTATAGTGTTTTACTACTTCTATTTCATATTAGATGAGCACTTTCGGTTTTATACTATAATTAAGAAATCATTAGTAGATTGATTAACTTTACTAAATTGTCTTTTATTCATATTAATTAGCCTATTGAAAAGAAAATTTAGATCTTAAAAATTTGTTTAAACTTCCAAATGTCATATTAATTGTAGGAGTAAAATATGAAAAAAAATTAAGGTTATCCTGATCTTTAAGTGAAATAATTTTAGTAAAGAGGAAACTTTTTATTTATAGCTAACAAATGATAGCATGTGTTGAAGTATGTGACCATCTCATCTAAAAGCTAGGGGTGTGCAAAAACCGAATTGTCCGATAAACCTAACCGAAAAAAGTGTTATTGATTTATTGTTATTGGGTTAACAGTTATTTAATGGTCTTTTAAAATAATTATTGGGTTATCGATTCGTTATTGATTTTTTAATATTGGGTTAACCGATAACCCATTAAGAATATAATAATTTACTATTTTAATTTTTAGTTATACATATATATATAATATATTAAATAAAAAATATTAATATAATTAGTAGTATATTAGACTAAAGAAATATAAAAATCCTACGCAATAATTAACACTACTTAACAGTTAACTCTCCTCTCTACTTTTAATTATTTAACCTTTAGGTTTTACTTTTTACTATTACTTATTTACTTTAGTTAGTTTATAATTGACTAATATTAGCTTTTGCACGATTGTAAAAATCTGCAATTTGATTAACATCAGGAATTTAACTTGTGTTTTTTTTTTTTTTAAAAAAAATAATAACGTAAGAACTTCATTTAGTTGGGTCTTTCCTTTATATATGATTTACCATAAGCATAGCCTTATTTGCTATTGTTTTGACTTTTGTCTATAATTTGATTTTATTTGATTCTCTTTATTGCATAAAGGGGACTTCATTTTATATATTCTGGTGATCGAAAATTGACCAAGACTTTGTTGTGATGACCAAAATACAACAAGTTGGTCCCTATTGTCTCGTTTGGGATGATTATTGCAATGTATGTGTATCGCATCAAATTATTAGATAAGTCATATATTTGTTTTGAAGCATTTTCTTATTAGTTAAATCGAAAATTGAACCGTTAAAGACCTAAAACCGATAACAAATATTTTATTGGTTTGGTTATCGGTTTAACATATTTTAAAATCGAAAATCGATAAACCGAACCGACCGATACACTCACGTGTGGGTCTGATTTTTTTCATGTGCCAAGCACGTGGAAATTCTTTTTTTTTTATTTGGGTGGCGGTGAGATTTGATCGATTATTTCAATGTATGTGTATCGCATCAAATAATTAGATAAGTCATATATTTGTTTTGAAGCATTTTCTTATTAGTTAAATTGAAAATTGAACCGTTAAAGGCCTAAAACCGATAACAAATATTTTATTGGTTTGGTTATCGGTTTAACATATTTTAAAATCGAAAATCGATAAATCGAACCGACCGATACACTCATGTGTGGGTCTGATTTTTTTCATGTGCCAAGCACGTGGAAATTTTTTTTTTTTATTTGGGTGGCGGTGAGATTCGATCTCAGGACCTCTGTCTGCTCTGATACCATGTTGAAGTGTGTGACCATCTCATCTAAAATCTTAAACTGTTAGAGAGAGCACACTTTTTATTATTTAATTATATTCTCAACAATATGAACATATGTTTATTGTGCCTTATACTCCTCTTGTCCAATAACAATTGTTCATTATTGACTTGACATACCTTTAAGAAACAATAAATAATAGGGTTAATATTACTATATTAATTGTTGACTTTATTAAATTTAATGCTTTAAAAAATGTGTTAGATGATAAATAATATTTAAAAGTAAGAGTTAAATAGACACTATCTCTTAATTTTTAAAATTGGATAAATATTGATGGACAACTATTTTTAGTATAGTAAATTACTATTTTTGGAGGAAAGGAGTATATGTATTGTTTATTAGAACTACTGTCTCTTTTTCTGATAAGAATTTTATTTCTTACATATTTATTGTTTATCTGCCAATCTAGAACTCCGATGTGTAAAAATATATCATTGTTCTATAGAGTAAAACGTCTTTCCATATTTTTGCATTTCCGTCCCTAATTACTTGTCAACTTTTGAATTGACACACCTATTAAGAAAACAATTAATGACATAATGAGTTTATCATTTTACCCATATTAATTATAAAGTGGATGAAAAGTTCTACATTTTTCAAAGTAATTAATCATTTAATTGAGGGTATAATAGGTAAAAAAATAGTTCTTTCTTGATTTGTCAAAATGGACAAGTAATTAGGGACAATTATAAAAGAAAAAGTGGACAAGTAAATAGGAACGGAGGGAGTAGTATATAAATGGACTAATGGAATGATCAATTAGAGATAAGTTTACACAAAAGAAAACGGAGAAACAAATCAAACACAAAGATACATCTTAGCGGTAAATTAAGAAGGAACCACAGTGTAGGAAAAATAATTAATTGAAACCGACTAAATATTATATTACTCCTAATAAATTACTATTGCACATCTTTACGATAATAGTAAATAAGTAGAACTAAGAAACAAAAGGAGATGAGATAATAGGCCAAACTCATTTTAAATTGGATTATCGGTAAACCAACAGATAGATTATTTACTGTTTGGTTCCAAGACCAACTTTTGCTTTTCCCCAGAATCAATTGGGTTGTTTTCTATACCAAAAATGGACCAAAGATACTATAGTACTAGAAATTATTAAGTAATGTATTCGAATAAGTTGAAATTAAGGGTGTGTTTGGCATGAAGAAAAAAAAAATTAAAATATTTTTTAAAAATAATTATTTTTTATGGTGGAGAGGGTAGGGGTTGTAGGGGTTGGGTGAGGTAAAAAAATCTTAAAATTTGAAATATTTTTCAAAAGTAATTTTTAAATTCTTTTTTTTTTTTGTTTTGTTTGGGGAGGGGGGCTGGTTTGTGGGTAGTGGGGTTGGGGACTGGTTTGGGAGTAGGGGTAAAAAAATATTTGAAATTTAAATATATTTTTTTGATGGGGAGGGTCGGGTATGGGGTACATGATAGGGCGAAGAAAGTTATTGTAATTTAAGGATGAAATAGAGTTTGAAAAATGTTTTCCTTAAATTTGGAAGGAAAGTCATTTTCCTTAAATTTGAGAGGAAAAAAATTGATTTGAAAAACATTTTTCAAAATTTTTAAGTCAATCAAACATGAGAAAATTGAAAAACATTTTTCAGAAAATGTTTTCCTTCATACCAAACACACCCTAAATGGATTACACAAGAGCGGTGAGGGGTGGTTTGATAGTTCGATAGAATTATGCAAATGTAGATATTAATTATTTTTTATTCTTTATTCCACATAATATAAGAATACATACATACATACATACATATATATATATATATATATATATATATATATCGTTTCAATTTATTTCTTTTTAGTTTGTGTTTTTTTTTTAAAAAATCTTTTTGGGAATTTTTTAATTCTAACTTTTCACATGACATGTTTACGACTATAGAATTAAAGGGCATTTTAGTACTTTTCATATATTTTAATTTTAAATGGTAAAATTCAAAAGTTTTTTTTCTTCTTAATTTATGTGTCAAGTCAAAAACAGAAAAACAAATTACAATGAAGGGAGATTAGTTATGTGATTTTCTAAATTGTAAACTAAAAGTTAGATTAATTTTAGGAAAAAACTACTAATTACACAAACATTCCTACCATATTCACTAATTCTGCCTATAGTTTAAAATAAACATATTGTCTCACTAATTAATAAGTTCATACCATATTTCAAGTCGGATTCACCCAAATACAAATTTTTTACTACTAGATACACTTTGAAATACAAATACATATATAGGGAGAGAGGCGAGCGAGATAGGATGGAAAAGAACGAGAGAGTTAGTGTATCCTAGATATATGTGAATCATAGTAGATACATGTATCTGTAGATACAAGATACACTCTGAAATGCAGATACAAGGGAGAGAGATAAACGAGAGAGGGAGAGAGATGAGCGAGATAGGAGAGAGACAAGCGAGAGAGTCAGTGTATCACAAACACATGCACATTCACTTGGATACAGTGTATCTGAAATAAATTACACCTAATTTTAATCTCATGTATCCAAAATACATATATGAGGGAGGACGCACTAGATACATGTATCTAGAGACCGAAATCTTGCAAGAATGATAAGTTTGAAAGCTTACGGAACGTAGTTTGACCCTAAAATAGTGAAATTTGTGTTGTTCATCCTTAATTTATTTTTACATAAATAACTTATTTTTAAATTAGTTGTCATACATTGTATAACTTAAACATAAAATTAATATATAAATAATTAAGTTGTTTCTTAACTAGCTACTGAATATTACCGAAAGGATCGGAGAAACACTTACATGACTATTTAGAGTCGTTTGGTAGTTTGTTAAAGTTATACAAATTAGTCATGTAAGGTAAATTATTCATATATCGGTTATTTCATCTTTTATATATTTTCTAGGGAAAAATGTCTAAAATATATCCGAACTTTGACCAAAACTGTTGTAACAATCTCAAGCTTTGGGCAGAACCTATTACCCCCCCCCCCCCCACTATTTAATAATGTATTTCGAACATTTTTCCCTATTTTCTATAAAGTAATATTCAAATTTCCTCCTAACTTATTATATTAGCTATGCATATTTCTAAATTACAAATCCAATACAATATTAAATGTGTTGAGTTTTAATACAAAATAAAAAAATTCTATCAAATATAATATTACTTATGTAAAATTTAATACATAAATAATTTAATTTCTACTAACTACCCAACCACCCCTTAGTGCATGCATGAGCGATGAACGAAATGGGTGTTGAAGATGTAATTAAACGAAGTCAGAGTTAAGAATATATTTAGTTTTTTTTATCTAGATATTTCAGCTTTGAGTAAAGGATTTTTATTTAATTCCTATGAATTAAATTAGTCAAGTTGAAGAAGTTTGAGTACCAAATTATAAATTATGTAAATAAGAAGAAAACAGATCAGTGTCAGAATTGCATCCTCCGCAAAATATTGTTGCGTGCTAGAGTTACCATCATTTGCTACAAACGAAGAGACAAAGTGGCACTCCAAATCTCCAACCCTCTCATTAATTCTTCTTACTCTTTTTTTTTTTAAACAACCTTTACTCTTGGAGTGATGAAACGTTATTAAAATTTTTTTTGGAAGATTGAAGGTGTATTTAAAGGATTCATATAGTCAAGTTTAGTGTTATTTTAAGACCGTTAAGAATTTAAGGATGAAATTAATACTTTCTCCGTCCAACAATACTTGTCCACTATACTAAAAATAAATGTTCAACAATACTTGGGCGGAGGCAGCATATACCTAGGGGTTCATCCGAACCTCCTCGGTGGAAAATATTAGTATTTATATATAGTTAAAATTATTTTTTAGGTATGTATAATAGATGTCGAACCTCCTTCCACTAGTTCGTATGTTTACTTCTTAGATTTGAAACCCCCTTATTAAAAATCCTGACTCCGCTCACTGCTTGTCCATTTTATGAAATTCATGAATAATTTTACACTTAGTTCATAATTTACCCTTATCATTAATTATAATCATTTTCCTATTAAAAATTTCAAGACATTGTATTTATTACTCCTTTTGTTCCTAATTACTTGTCCACTTTTGAATTGACACATCTATTAAAAAAACAATAATTGATATAATGAATTTACTATTTTACCTCTGTTAATTATGAAATGAATGCGAGTTCGTATTGCTTGAAAATAGGTCATGACTGTGACACCTATCCTCAAATGAGACAAGACGATGTACCTCAGATTGTAGAGCCACAATTTGAGCAACCAAAAAGAAGGAAGAGGCCTCAAAAATTGGTATAGAAATGGCAACCAAGAGGTCAACCAGTGAAGGTAACAGAGTCTTTACCTACTGTAGTACCTAAAGATGCAATGGGACTACAGCAGAAGCAGAAGTGAGTACATCAGGCAGTTATAAATCGATTTCTTTATCCTCAAATGGGAGTCCTCTGAAGGTACAACATGAAGATAAAAAGAAAGGTGCAGAGCTGGACACGTATAGCATGGAGGAGTTCCCAAGGCTTGGAGTTACCCCTATTCGAAATTTCTTTGATGTTTTGCAGCTGAGAGAGTATAATCCAACTACAACCTCATCCATCAGGATAGGTGGGACTCTTATAACCCAATGACTTGGGTATTTTGGAATGTGAGAGGAGGAAATAAGTGGTATAAGAGGAAGGAGCTGAAAAACTATATCAAATCTAAACATATAAAGCTTGCAGGGCTAGTGGAGACTAGAGTCAAGACACATAAAGCTAGTCAAGTAATACAACATATTGTACCTGGATGGAGCTTTCTGAATAACTATCAGGATGCAATAAATGGAAGAATAGTATGGATTATATGGGATAGTAACCTCCTGGATGTGATAGCCGTTAGAAGTACAACTCGGTTTATTCATTGCCAGGTCAAAAATAAAAGGGATAAGATGGAATGCATGTTAACAATCATATATGGTTTTAACACAGTGGAGCAAAGAAGAAGCTTATGGAATGGCATTGAAAAACTAGCTACTGGTATTAATATGCCTTGGGTTCCAGAGGCGAATCTAGGATTTCAAGAAGACGGGTGCAAGAAAAGAATGTAAACAAACACTCAAACCAGTGAGCCATCCAATTATTTGTGAGCACGGGTTCATTCAGTTGCTATTTGATATATTTTACAAATTATACAAGTATTTATATCGAATTTTGTCGGATGACCACGGGTTCAGTTGACCCATTTTTTGGGCCTAGAATCGCCCCTGTTGGGTTCTAGGGGGTGATTTTAATGCAGTTACATCGCCTCAAGATAGGCTATTTAGAAATCCAGTGTCATTTGCAGAGACTAAAGATTTTAATGAATGCATTCAAGAAGCTAATCTCACAGAACTGCCATGGAAGGGAGATTACTACACATGGTCCAATAAACAACAAGGCAATGACAGAATTTATAGGAGAATAGATAAGCTATTGGGCAATGGGGAGTGGATGAGTAAATGGGGCACTGAATATGATATTATCTCCTGTATTCAGATTAGCAAATTAGAAATAATAAAAGATGAAAAGAAAAACACAAAGAACTATCCAAGTCCACAGAACTCACTGTGTGTCCTTAAGAAATTTAATCCCCTCAAGTACCCGAGGTTGTAGATTAATTCCTCCCAAGATAAAACGGATTAACCATTAAAGAAGTAGCGGTACCTCAAACTTAGATAATTTCAACGAACTCAAAATGACAGCTACGAATCACACACACAGACACGATCGATCGATTTTGTTTTGTAAGAAATGTATGCAAAAGAAGGGAAGAATTTGATACAAAAAAAAAAGAGAGAGAAAACCTCTCTATTTATAGCCAACAAAGGGTAAAGGTCACAACCCTTTAGAAAGAAGACAACCTTTCAGAAAGGTCACAACACTTTGGAAAATGCATAACTTTTCAAATGGTCACAACTCTTTAGGAGAGTCACAACCCTTCATTTCCTATTCACACCTTTAAAACCCAGCAATGAGAGTCACAACCCTTCATTTCCTATTCACACCTTTAAAACCCAACATATGATTGCCCAAATGTTTCAGACCATGCTCCCATGCTCTTGACCATTAAGATAATCTCATGGAATATCAGTGCCATTCAGGTTCTTCAATATTTGGGCATCACACAACAAATTCGACTCTATTGTAGCAAAAGGGTGGAAGAAAGGGAGAACTGGAGATCACATGAGACAAGTTTTGTCAAATTTGAAATCACTCAAGCCTGATTTTAGAAAGTTGAACAAAGAAGATTTTCATCATATCACTCAGAAGATTGAAACATGTAGATGTACTTTTCACGCTATCCAGGAGAAAATGAAAACTGACTGATCATTTGATGAACTTGTGATTAAAGAGAAGGAGATCTTACTTAACCTGGAGAAATGGGATCTTATTGAGGAGAGTGTAATGAAGCAGAAGGCAAGAGTAGATTGGATCAAGTTAGGAGATTCAAACACTAAATATTTTTCATCTGTGAAGGAGTATCGACCAATAGCATGTTGTACAGTATTGTAAAAGATTATTTCCAAGGTCTTAGCTACTAGACTACATCAAGTCATTTCAGATGTTATAAGTGATTCACAAGCTGGTTTTATACCTGGGAGGAAAATTGCAGACAACATTATCTTAGCACATGAATTAGTACAAACATATGGGAGGAAACATACATCACCTAGGTGCATGCTCAAGATAGATCTTCAAAAGGCTTATGATAGCATAGAATGGGTGTATCTTCAACAAGTTGTGGAAGAGTTGGGGTTTCCTATGAAGTTTATGGCTTGGATCATGGAATGTGTCAAAACAGTTAACTACTCGATTGTGGTTAATGGAGAGTTTACAGAACCATTTGATGCTGCGAAAGGATTGAGGCAAGGCGATCCCATTTCCCTTTTCTTATTTGCTATAGCCATGGAATATCTTAGTAGAAGTCTATGTGAAATTGAATAAGAATTTCAAATTTCACCCCAAGTGTGCTAAACTGAATATCACACACTTGTGTTTTGCTGATGATCTACTGCTATTTGCAAGGGGTGATTTAGAATCTATCTCAACAATGAATGCCTGTTTTCAACAGTTCTCCCGTGCCTCAGGACTTTAAGCTAATTTAGATAAAAGTTGTGCCTATTTTGGTGGAGTGCCTTAGATAAATATGTTATAATACAGAAGTTGGGATACAACACAAGAGAATTGTCATTCAAATACTTAGAAGTGCCCTTATCAACTAGGAAGGTGACTCTGCTCCATTGTCAACCACTTACTGAAAAAATTGTGAAGAGAATTGCTTCTTGGACAACAAAAAAATTATCTTAGGCAGAATCCAGTTGGTCCAGACAGTGATATTTGGTATACAATCTTATTGGGCTCAACTGTTCTTGCTCCCCACAAAGGTAGTAAAGACCATTGAGGCGTATTACAGGAGCTATATTTGGTCTGGAGTAAGTACTATCACCAAAAAAGCTCTAGTAGCTTGGGATAAGATATGTTTGCCTAAATCTGCAGGAGGGTTGAATATCATAAATATACATTTATGGAACAAAGCTGCTCAAACCAAAGTTTTTTGGGATCTTACACATAAAGAAGATAAGTTGTGGATCAAATGGATACACACTTACTATATAAAGGAGCAACAAGTTCAAGTTATGCCCATTCCATCTCAAGCATGTTGGATTACAAGGAAAATATTGGAAGCTTGGACTCAATGGAATCAAGTACAACATTTGGTGAAAAAGCAACATGGTATTATAAAGCAAATTTATCTTGGATTGATTGGGGAAAGGACTAGAGTCTCATGGAAATGCTTGATGTTTGCCAATTCTACTAGGCCTAAAGCTATATTCACTATGTGGCTACTAGTGCAGGCTAAACTTCTCACAAAAGATAGGCTTGTTAAATGGGGTATTAATGTCGAGCCTTTGTGTATATTCTGCCAGCAGGAAAAGGAAACAAGAGAACATTTGTTTGTCAAATGTCCATTTGCGAGGCGACTATGGAGTAGAATATTAGATTGGATGCAAAGACGAGAACATTGGAGGAGATTGGGATCACTATTATCGGTGGATACTCAAGAATGCCCGAGGAAAGACTCGAAAAGCCCAAATTTTTAAATTGGTATTTGCTGAAACTGTGCATGCCTTATGGATAGAAAGGAATGTCAGGATTTTTGAACAACAGACTATGGATGAGAGTAGATTGACTAGAAATATTGCTTATGCTTGTAATATTAGAGCACCATTGGGGGCAAAGGATGTAGTGCAATCTTGGCTTGTAAAGTCTTAGTTTTCTGTAGAGATTGATGAGGAGTCTGGTAGATAGCAGTTGGTTAGGACGGTGCTATAAAATAGACTAAACTGGCTGCTAGCTTGATTTGTAATTCTGTTTCGGGTGATAAATGGAAAAATTAGTTACCTAAAAAATTATGAAATGGTTGAATTAAAAACTTAAAATTTTAGTTTTACCTTTTTCAAAGTAATTAATTGAGGGTATAATGGGTAAAATTTTTTTGTCCTTTCTTGATTTGTCAAAATGGACAAGTAATTAGGGACAACTAAAAAATGAAATGTGGACAAGTAATTAGGGACAAATGGAGTATATTCAAGGGTGATATAGTAAAATTACCCTTCTATTTATAATTTCTTAAGGGGTGTGCTAAGTCAATAATAAACAACTATTGTTGGACAGAAGGAGTAATTTGCATATAATTTAAAGGTGTTTTCAATATTTATATCTTTTAGAAATAGATTTCATTTACTTTTCACTTTTAATATATTAAGAAAGATTAATACTCCCTTCGTCTCATTTTATGTGAGGTAGTTTGACTCGGCACTAGGTTTAAGAAAGAAAGGAAGATTTTTAAAAATTGTGGTCCAAAATGAATGATAAAAATTTGTGTGGCTGTAAATCATTTCATTAAGGATAAAATAGACATTTTATAGTTAAATTGTTACTTAATATAGAAATGTGTCATTCTTTTTGGGACTGACTAAAAAGGAAAGTAAGCCACATAAATTGGGACAGAGGGAGTATATTTTTTCCTCCTATTTTACCTTCAACATTAACTACTTATTCACTAAATCATTTCTCAAGACCTAAGACTATATATTAATTAATATAAATATTATGAAAAAAATACCCATAATAGTCATTATGTTTTGAAGGACATGCAAAGTTCAAAATAAACAAATAAAACACAAACGAAGGGAATTGTAGAATTTAAACAAATTGGGTAATTAATTGTGACTATCAAAGTTCGATCTCTTTGCATAAAAATCCAACTTTAACAATTGAGGCTTGATGAGAAGATGATTTTGAGTTCACTTTTCCAGATAAATCCAACTTACAATAAGTTTGGGCCTAATCTAGAAAACACAAATAATCCGGAGTATACTCAATAATTTAAACTGCTTGACAATTTATTTTAGTGAGATTAAGGTAGTTTAGGAATTAAAGAGGAGGTGCATGTAAGGATGCTCCATTTAGGAGGTGTGAGAGGTTGGTTGTAGCAGGAGTTAAAAGAGATAGAGGTAGGCCGGAAAAGGACTGAAGGGAAAGGTTTGTACAGAGTAAAAACCCTTACCGTTGTGAATATTAGTACGAGAAGCATCATAGTCAATCTTTCCCGGAAGACAATTGTTTTCTCGGTTGAGATGCCCCCAAATGAATCGAAAGATCATCTTCGAAAGAAGCAAAAAGACTAAGCCAGACTTTTAGGTCATCCACCAGCATGCTGAACACCTTGAATCGGTAAGTAAGTAGATTAATCTCATCCCCAAGAGAAATTTTGATCTTTTCATGATCCAACTCACTGAACCGCGCAGACACTTATTCTAACACCTAGATAGGAGAACCTTTACCCAATTTAAAAATAAGCAATGCAGAAATAACTAAAACATAATCTAACATCTTATTTAAGTATAGAAATACTCTTAACTTGATTTAAAACAAGGTTCTTCATAAAGAACTACTCTAGATACTCCCCAATGAACTAGTCTAAACAGGTACGAGAGCTTCTAAAGAGTACAATTTATGAAACAACAAGACACAACTCCCACCATAGAGAAATACAAGTAGAAGTTATGGTGATCATCATCGTATTTACCTATGAAACATCGTTGATCCCGCAACTATACTATGTCAAGTGCATAGCAAGAGTAGTATCAGTACAAATAATACAAACTGATAGGCATCAACGGTCGATCCGAATCGGCCACCACCTAATATAAAGTAGACATTTAGAAGGAAACATGCAATATAAAAGTTACACTACCCCAATTCTTTGCCCATATGCTTGTACCATCCCAGATATAATGCCTAATAAACTAGTACACATATGCCCAACTTCCTACCTTGTTCCGCTGTCAACTCGACCACTAAACATTCAACCCACTTTTCACTCTAAGCTTCCCAAGCCTACTCTTTATCAAAAATATTTTAGACCACTTTAGCAAACACACCATTCATGTAAAACAACTCCAAACAAGATTCCAGTCACCAATTTGACCTAACCCAAAACACACGAAACATGCCCCCACCAAATAACGCATTGACCCATATCCGAGTCTCTCTCACCTTTCAAGCAATCCAGACCACCAAGGATCCTCAATGGCCCAACCTATGGTGTTTAACATGAAATTTAGGTTTATATAAGAACTACCCCCATTAAAATACACCAATCCGACAACTCAAAGATCAACATGTGATAAATATAACATAAATAAGAAATACATTCTACTCATGGAAGCAACATGAAAATCCAATTCGCTTATGGAACTCACATAAAAATTATTAGTGTACCGGCGCGGTACCCAAGCCAACCGTGCGTGTTAATATTTCATATCAAGCGTGATATTCGAGTCAATCGTTAATATCCTGTAACCGTATGATAACTTAGCTAACCATCAATCAAAAACATGTACAATCACAATCAACAACCAATTTGAAAGCGTAAGTAAATAAACATGTTCATTGCATGAGATTATCTCATGAAGTCATTTCACATTAGCCTTCTAGTTTTTCCTACAGGCACCACACAAATAATACAACAAGACAGTTAACGTGCACACAATACTTGCTTTAGAAAACAACCACACCATCACCTACATATTGGACGTCATTTTGGGTACACATTCGTTTCCAAAAATTACCTCCCTACTCTCATGAATAAAAACCATGAGAGAATTGGGTATATGCACTTTGTGATCATCTAGGACATGTTTCATATAGGTTAAGTCAAAATTGTGATTGAGAATCTGTATTATGTTGTGACTGTTAATATATGAGATGGCATGTATTACTATTATGTCGTTACTTGTTCACATTTATGTTTTGGAACTAGGCGTATGATCCTACCATTACATGTTCTTTGGGTACTAATATTGTACTTGCTCTTTTTTTTTTGTGGAGTACATGTATATTCCGGCGGCTGCTTCGAGACCTCAGAAACAAGACATATAAATCCAAAGGAAAACTACTCTTTCGAATTGCCATGAATTCTTCTTTTGCTTGTTGTCCATCTCTTTGGACACCTACATTTTAGACTATAGACTTATGTTTTCTTGTTGGGGTTGCATCCCCTTATTCTAGATACTTTAGAGTTTTCGTATATTAACTTTCAAGTTCTAGGGAGTTAAATTTCGCAAATGATTTTGTTAAATGATTGAGTTTATTTGGACTTGATCCTTTCATCGTTTTAAACCATTTTCCTAGCATTTATATCATAACTTGTTTCCTAAAGTGGTCTGATGGGTTAAGTCATTTGGGCTGGTAGCTGAGACTCTTACGCGAGAATTGTCTGGGTGCCCAATCATGGTGGGTCAGGATCGTGACAATATCAAATGTGTCAACTACTAGCAAGTCCAATTTTCAAATGTCCAGGTTTGCACTCCATAATCTTATTTATTATAGTATTAAGTCAAATATGAAACTATACGACATGGACAATAAGGTGATCTTAATCCTTGTTAATCATAGAAGCTTATATTTTTAAGGAGTAAAGTATTATGTGAACTGAGACTATTAATTATTATGGTTTGCATTAAAGGCTCAAAAGTCAGAATCGAAAATCTTAAATATTCACGATGAACTTAAAAAATCCAATCAAAACTTATTTGGATTGGATTTGGACCATAATTTCTTCAATTTGAAAATTGAAACCCAAATTTTTATATCCAATTTAAACGGTATGAAAGCCCACCCTACTTGTACTAGAAAATCCCACATTAGGGACTCAAATACTCCTTAACAAAGATGATCGATTTCATAGCTAATAGCTCAAACCCATGATCTTTATTAAAAATGAAAAAGTATTTACCATTTTACCGCGAACCTTATTGGTTACAATTTCCCCACGTTTCTCAACAATAGGGGTGGGTATATATACTGAAAAAATAAAAATATCGGATCGAACCAAACTAATTTGATTCTTCGATTCGGTTTCAGTGTTTTTTCTTCAAAAGTTGGATTCTTTGATATGATATTTAGCGTAAGAGTCTCAAAACTTCGGTGCACCAAAGAATAATCCCCACACATAGTAAACTTCAACTATTAATTCCCAAGAGAAACTCAAAACGTATTTTTGTCGATGTACGTCATGTCACGAAATTCGTCTTCCGCTTTATTTTCCACGAGCAGTAGTTGGAGGCATAATATTCTTGACAAAGACAAATATGATATTTTAAGCACAATAAGTGTTTTATGGTGAGATAGATCACCACTTAACATGGTTTTAAGTTTTTAAGTGTCTTATACTTTGATTTGTCCTTTTTTTTAAAATTATATTCACACCAAAAAAACCCGCTTTAAAAACAGAAAATCAAACCGAATTAATTTGATATTCGGTGAACACTTTTTGAAAACTAAAAATCTAAGAATCGAATCAAAATTGATAAAATGGACCAGAGAACCGGACACCCACCACGAGTCAACAAAAATAATTAATGGAGATCAATGTGAAAAAATCTTTAATTCTTATTAAAAATCAAGATAGTACCAATCAATGGGGGTCATTAGGTCTTATAGCTCATTCTGCTTGCTCCCAACCTTCCATAATTGTCGTAATAATAACACCATTGACTGTAATGAACGTCGAACCACCCTTTAACATTTAAATACTCTTCAGAGAGTAATTAATTCTGAAAATATTAAAAAAAAAAACTCATGATACAGTAATTTTAAAAAACATGAGTAATTATTTGTGTCATAGGAAACCAACAATTGTGAGAAAAAAGTGGCATATGAGTTATGACGGTACCCAAAGTTGATTGTGTAACCACTTATTATTTTGCGTCAAAAGCAAGTTGTGAACTTCACAATTCACATGGCAATCCCAAAAAAAAACAGAATGTCATGAAGTTCAGATCTGACTCAGACACCAAAGGTTCTCGAATCTGCCCACCTCTCCCTCTCTCTGAATTAATCTGTCTTTATTCTCATCTATTTTCCCATATCAATAAATAAATATAATTGCATGTTACCTACACCAGATTCATATGTATTTGAATTTATTATACATGTATAAGATTTGATTATCTTAACTGGTATCACACAACTTATAATATAGAGAACATAATGATGAAAGTGATAATGTAAAATCAAAACTTGAAACATAGGTAGATTTGTCTAGTAGATCCCTCTTTTTTTTTTTTTTTTGGTTTCAATTCTAAGTTCAATGCATTGGATTTTTGTGGAGTGAAAAAAAAAAACTTCTTCAAGAATCATGGTATATATATATTTTTTAAAAAGGTATTGAAAGCACCTCTAAACTTGGTGTAAATTATTAGTTTCGTCTCAGAATTATTGATAGTATTAAAAACACTCATCTACTTGACTAACTAAACTTAGATACACCCCCGAATCTCGATTTGCACGTGACATAACAAGTGGTCTTAAACTCTTGTAGAAGCATGAGACTCTTGATAAAAAGCCGAGAGTGTTAAGAACACCCCTAAATTTGGCAAGAATATAAGGGTGTATTTTACTCATATTGTAAGTTTGGCGAGTATTTAAGTTCAATTAGTCAAGTAAATGAGTATTTTTAAAACTGTCAAAATAGTTCGTGAATGAAATTAATAATTTACGCCAAATACTTCTCCCAAAAAAAGAAAAAACTATACCTAACAAGTAACACCAAGTGCAACGCCCATAGTTGACAAATTAACAAGAGGAGTTAATCTTGTATCTATCCATTCTTAAAACAAGAAAAAATGGCAAGCTATAACATTATTTTGTAAATAAACATGGAGAAAAGAGAATTTAATTTCATTTTTTTCCTTAATAATCTTAATTAATTATGACAAAACTATGATGATAATCCGTCATGGTAATAGTGTTGTGTAGTTAGTGTAAGAATAAAGAAATGGAAAACTCAATTACCTTGTTTGGCACGCGTCTCCTTATTGCAGCCCCCACACCTCACAGCCGTAACTAACAATTTTTCTCTTTCACCTCCTTTTTCCACCCCACATATATATATATATATATATATATAATGAGACCTTAAGCTTAAAGCACATCCCCCCAATTTCACTTTCCCCAATTCTCCCAATTGGATCATGTCTAGAGATCTACAATCCCGGCGACCTCTTTCTGAAATCCAGTTACCCAATATCATCTCACAAAATGAAAATATCTCTAAAGATCATGATCTAGAAAGATGTATTTCTACTACTAATAAGGAACAAGCTGTAGAAATCCGAACCCCTGGATCTCCTCAGAATTTGATCCCCAAAATTCTCAGCTGTCCACCGGCACCTAAGAAACCTAAAAGGGGAATCTCGTGTAAGAGGAAATTACTAGGCGATTTGGAGTTTTACGATGTGGCGGCAAGAGAGGAAGTAGATTCCTTCTTCAGCTCTGTTGATGAGAATTCTAAATCGTGTGGTGGTAACAGGAAGAGAAGGTGTATTCTGTAAATTCCATATGAATTAATGCTTCACTGAGTTCCTGATCGGCCGGCCAACATAATAAAACAAGTTATAATATTCCCCGATCGATCGATCGAGCAAAACACAACTCGTGAGTCGACCTGAATCCTGATGTATGTATCTATTTTACACATATATTCTTTTCTTTTCTTATCCTTCAATATTATGTGAATTAATTACTCCATATTATTATTCGATCTGAATTTTCTCCCTTCTCGGAGATCAATTATCTGTACTATTTCATCTTCCTTTTTTTTCCCCTTAACTTTTTAATGAGAATCCAAAAATTTTGACTTATCATCATCAGTAATTTGCGGTTTCTGGTGATCTGGGTATTCAATTTGGAACAGTAGTATGAAGTGTGTGTTAATGTTTGTCATAATTAAGATGGGGTAGTGATTAATTTAATTGATAGAGATGAAGATAGGTAATGGTTGGAGTGATTGATACGGCTTTAATTTGGGATTGATTGAGAGAGAGATTTGTTGTATTCATTGATGTGAACAAAACTAGACAATGTGCTGTCTCAACGTGGATACCATTATATTTGTCCCTATTCGCTTTTTCCCCTCTTTATCGTTTCCAACCCCTTTTTTTCTTTCACTCTTCTATTTATTGCCCCCAAGAGTTATTCCGATGGTAAGTATCTTCCTTTTTCAATTCTAATTCTAAGATTGCGAGTTTAATAAAAGAGGGCAAAAAAAAAAAAAGTTACAACTAGGACACCGCTTCTAGTTAAATTTATTCTTACCCCATTTATAGTCGGGGGTATTTAAAATCAACATATAACTCTCGTTCGTTATTGTATACTATTCTCTTAATTAAAATGCTAATATAAATCTTGATTGCTTCATATATATATATATATATGGTTGATTCTTTAATTTAAGGTTGACTAAAAGGGGAGAACTGATTTTGTGTTTTGTTAATCTGAATTAGGCTGATTTGTCTTACTGTTTAATCTGTGTTTGCGTGTGAAAATATATATACGTATTGGTTTGTTGTGAATTGTGATGATGAGTCCAAGAAATCACGGTGTGACTAGTATTTTTTAATATTACTAGCTAGTATATGGTGTAAGTTTAAACGAGGGTTAATTTGAAATGTGACTCTGGAAAAAAAAACTTCTTGTCCTATTGAATTGTGGATAAGATTCGAAGGCAATGACTGGAGTAGGTGTCTGGATGATTTTTATTCGGCAAATTAAACAAGGTTTCTAGAATAAATCAATTAACTATACTCACCAACTTCTCATTTAATTTTTCAATTGAATATTACTCACCTCACTAAGCAAAAAATTAGTTCTCATTTGGATCGTCAAAAGGAACTCAAATATAGGTAAATTGTTCGATCTTCAATTAAGTCCAATTTAATTTTCAATTCAACGTCTTAAAATTCTATTTGTATGATGCAATGTATGTACTTCCATATTGAATAATGTCAGGTGACGTTCCACTTCAAAATCAAGAACTCATATTTTTATTTTCTTGAGTTGAAATTTAAATTGTGATCAATTACAAAATGTAAATAATAATAATAATAATAATAATATGTTAAAATTCTTGAGATTAAACATGTCAAATTATGCGGATCATGATTCAACCCAATTTGAGCCCAAAGTAAATTTGAGAGATCATGACTCACTCTGATTTTTAATTCAACTAATTTAACTTCTCCAATTTTAGCCTAATCCACCAGATTTGACACTCCCAATTGTCTGGTTGGTTGAATCTCTTCCTTTTATATATTGAACTAGACACACGTGTTCGTGCTAGCACGAGTTCAATATCTATTATTTTTTATTTTAATTTATGTGACATAGATAGAATTTAGAAAGTTAATTAATTTTTAATATAATTTTTAGATATTTTAAGTTGTTAATTACTTTTTGTTTGCGCAAATTTAATGTGAAGAGGTCCATTAAGATGTCATTAAAATATTTTTCGTAATCTCGTTAATTTTTTACTCAAAGTAGTTATGAGATATAAACAAATAATATCGACATTCAAAATAATAAAGCTATAACTAAATAATATGAATTTAAAACTAAAAGCCATAGCTAAACGGATTTCATAATTTTGAAAAAAATTATATACTAATTAAATTAAAGTAGAATAAAAGAAGTAATTTTTTAAATTTATTTTTAAAATTAATGTAAAACAAAAGAAATATTTTTTTTAAAACACGTTGAAACAGGTAAATCAACAAAAACTTGATTGCCTTCGGTGTGAAGTCTCTCTTATGACTTATATAAATATAAATAAAATATAATAAGAGAAAATTTTGTGGGAGTCGTTCATCACTTCATTGTGCTCCGTCATTTGTACCTTACTTCCTCCGTCCTATATTATATATCACCTTTTTTATTTGTCCTTGCATTAAGAAATAAAGTAATTTTATCCTTATGTCCTTATTTAATGTTTGCTTATGACAACTTTGTAATAAATGATGAAATGTTAGATTTCAAAAATATAAATGCATTTGGATGACTATTTAAATTTTAGAGTTTATTTTTGGAGCCAAATTTTTTCACCAATTGATCCAAAAAATTTAAAAAACCAAGTTTTTCCCACCTCAATTTTCCTATATATTTTGTGTAAAATGTTTTTTTTTTATATATATTTTTATGTATAAATTCTTAAAGCAAATATGACAACATCACAAAATATTCAAATTCCATTACTTCAAATTGATCTAAATTTTCCTTTGAACTTTTTGAAATGTCATCTTCCTAGATAAAATTTGTTGAAGCTTCAACTTTCAAGATTATTTTTGAATTTCTTTTCATCTTTTATTTTTAATTTGTTTGTTGATATTTTTTTTCAAAATCAGATTTTATAGAATAAATAGTGAATAAAGAAAGTACATAGTTAATTAATGAATGAAGTACTCTCCCAATGCAATTAATTACTTATAGATTTCCTAGGTTAGTCAAAGTAAATACATTTTCAAGATTGATTAATTAATCTATCAAGGGTATAATGAGAAAAAAATGGTAATTTATGCATAAATTTTATAAAATGACATATACTGTGGTCCAGCTATTTTTAGAAAGGAGCGACATATAATATGGGACGGAGGAAGTATAACTTGATAGAGATGAAAAGGAGGCAAGTTACACAATAGACTTTTCAATCAAAATTAATAATCTACTCTCTCTGTCCCTATTTACTTATCCACTTTTCATGTTATAGTTGTTCATTTTGACAAATCAAGAAATGACAATTTTTTTTATCTATTATTCCCTCAATTAAATGATTAATTACTTTGAAAAATGTAGAATTTTTCATCCACTTCATAATTAATAGGGGTAAAATAGTAAACTCATTATGTCATTAATTGTTTTCTTAATAGGTATGTCAATTTAAAAGTGCACAAGTAAAGAAGAAAAAAGGGAGTATTAATGATAAATATACAAAGTAAAATTTCACCATAGCTAATTAGACAATTTTAATATAAGATATATCCTTGAACTAATTTTTTTAATGGGAAATGTATAAAAGTATACTCTTACCCAAGGATTGGTATGAAATATCCTTGGAATCTCTAGTATGAATGAGAAAATAGACAATCATGTATTGGGAAAGGGTATCGATTTTCCTTAATTTATTTGGAAACATCAGTGGCATGTTTAAATTAATATGATGATCTATTATATATTATTATTTAAAAGTAAATTTGTCACAACCCTAATATGTGTAACATCATTCTCCTAGTATGTGGTATATTATACTGTCACATTATCGCCATGTCAGAAATTATAAATTTTTATATTTTTTGTTTTCTTTCTCTTTATTGATTAACTTTTTTTTTGGTAACTATATTTTACACTAATTAATTCCTAATTAATTATTAAAATTCTCTAATAATCATCTATTCTTCATCACTAATTCTCACCCACTTCATTTTCATTTCATCAGAAAAATCATGCCCGACCACTTTCATAATCGATTCTTTGTTCTTTATCATCACTACATCATCTTTAATTCTTCTTCTTCGTCACTCGTCACCAAATATCACCACCACTATTATCAATATCATTTTTTCTTTTCACCACCTTGAATTTCCTCTTTTAGTATTGCTACCCATTATTTATCACCACCAAACTCATAAAGCTACCATCAACATCAAACCCAAAAATTGAATAACAACTAATTTTTTTTTTAAGAAAATCAAAAAATGAAAAAGATAAAAATAATCAACTAAAATAATTAAAAAAATTCTAGATAAAATAAAACTATTCACTAACAAATCTATGATAATTAACCTCATTGTGAATTAAAAAAATTTGTGCCTTGAGATTGTAATAAAAAAATAAAAAAGTGTGATAAAGAATAATGAATATAGAAGAAGAGGACAATGTGTGGAGTGTGAAGAAGAGAAGATGTAGGGGTGGGGGTGGGGGTTGGGGTGGAAAAATGCTTCTAATTTATTTTTTGTACTTTAATTTCTAACGTATCTATCTTTATTTTTTTGTTGGTTTTTTTTGTCACGTTAATTTTAAGGGTAAAAATTTACTTTTAACTAGTAAAAGTATATAATAGATCACCATAATATTTTAAAAGTTTAACTGACATTTCGAGATAAATTGCAGGAGATTCTTTTGCCTTTTCCCTATGTTATCCATTAAACTTGTGCACTTTTTAGTTATCCAACATATATAAGAAAGAAAATAAAAAAGAGAAAAACATTAATGAACAAGGGAGCTATAAAACAATAAATGGCCAGAAAATTTGGTCAGAAATTTAAAAAGTCTATAGTGTTCTTTTTATTTTTAAAAAAATTGATATTTTTTCTATTTTTTAATTAAAAAGTATTAAAGTTAAAAGGGTAAAATATTCAAAAAGATAAAATAACAAAGTATGAAATATGTTATTTTGCCATTCTGGCCAAATTTTCTGGCCAAAAGAATTTTTCCAAATGATTAATGTGATCTATGTTACTAACTACCTTAGCACAGATTTGTAAAAATTAAATATGCCATGTGCCAATAATAATAATAATAGGGAAGTGCTAAATGACCAGAAAATTTGGTCAAAAATAAAAAAAAACTATAATATTTTTTTTTATTTTAAAACAAACTGATCTTTTTTTCATTTTTTAGTTAAAAGGTGTTAAAATCAAAAAGGTAAAAATATTTAAAAAGATAAAATAACATAGATTAAATATCATTCTGTCCAAATTCTGACTAAATTTTCTGGCAAAAAAGATTTTAATAATAATTAATAATAAATACATTTAATGACTCATATCCTTGATTTTGTTGAAGTATACCATGTGCCAATAATAGCGGAACGGGAGAATTGGATGACAATGAACAAAAAGGCATTTTTATGGAAAATGAAATAGCAACATTTAAGTGGTCCCGAAGCCTACACAAAATTGACTTGACACACATTCAGGACCATCTTAATGTTTATTTATTGCCTATGATTTGCTCATTAAGGTGTAAAATTTTATGCTCCAACTGTTAATTTAAAATTACAACTGATTACCTAACCCTTAATTAACATTTATTCCTCATCAATCTTAATCAGCAACAGCCAAACCTCAACTAGACTTCTATTCTAGTCTTAAACCATAAGCCAAATGGAATAAACCACAAAAGAGAGAGATACAGTATTGTGTCTTAAAGGTATTGACTTAATTTCACATACTTTAAAAGTATATTCGACTCTTTTTTAAATTTAATTAGGTTAATTGATGGGTGCTGTTACAAGAAGAAAAAATTTAAACGGTAAGGGCATATTTAACTAAACTATTAAAAAAAGAGCCGTCCCATTTAATAAGTTTTTGTTATGCAGAGAAATTGGAGAAGGACCATGCCACAAGAGTTTATTGTACGCCGTCTTTCTGGATGTCTGCACGAAGTTATTTTCACAGCCAACAACTTTATCAATTATGCCAAGACTCCTCTTCTTATCTACAATATTAATTAATAACGGATATATATATATATATATATATATATATATATATATATATATATATATAGGGCCGTCTTATTTTGCTTAGTTTAAGAGTAAATTTGATCCTTTAATATTGTTGTTTCGATGAGAATGAACATCCAAGACTAGCAAAAGCGTTTGCCTTACATATTGTTTAATTTATTGACAAAAGAAATTAGAAGAGTATATATTAATTTCAGAAGAAAAACTGAGAAAGAAAAAAGAAAGTAGTTAGATGAAAAAGTAGAAGAAATGTCCAGACAGGAAAATTAGGGAAGGAACAGAAAACACATAGGAAAAAGTTAAAGAGGAAAGTAGGACTGCAACTCAAGCATCTTGTACTTATTGTGGCTGGAATATTATGGCTCTTGTCTTGTGTGACTAGGAAATTTTGATAGATACCTCCATCTATATATGACAATGGTTCTTTTACACATGAAACCAGTAATAATGTTAATAGTCACTACTTGCAGATTGGAATCATATCCTGCAAAATATATATATAGGAGGTGTAGATTAGTTTAATTGTTGGTGTATATGTGCATTTTAATATCAAAATTAAATATTAAAGTGTATGATAATTAGTATGTATAAAGTGGAGAAAATGGTATCATATTCTTTGTATATCATGTAACTACTCTGACATGTTCTCCGCATTATATCCTGCTAATTACCCATTACACCTCAAATTATTATCCACCATCTTGACATTTACTAGATGAAAAAAAGGACTCTACCTACATAAAAAATACTTTCCTTTTTTTTTTTTTTTAAAATGTTCGGTGTATGTTGAAGAGATGAGAGGTATTATTGTAACACCGGAAATTTTTTGAACTAAGACTTGAACCCTTCTTCGTTGTGAGTAGGATTTTACCAAGGAATTTAAAATTTATTTAGTGTTAAGGTCAGGTCACTAGATATAACACCTTGAGTTTCAAAAAGAATTAAAGAGAATCCAGTCAAGTCGTTCCTTACTTCTTTTAAGTTTAGGACCAACTTCAAACGACCATAACTTTCTGTACATAGTGAGTTAGGAGACCCATAAGATATCAAATGAAATATTTTTGAGTCCCTTTCCAACGCCACCGAGTTTGCTAATTTTTGAGCTCGTATGAGGGAGATATGCCCTTTTGAAGTCAGGCTATCCATTTAAGGAAAGTTGCCAGAAAATAGGACCGGGTATTTTAGTCTTTTCCTTACCCCCACTTATTCTAAATGCGAATTTCACCCAATTACGGATCTAAACTGATTAGAATCAGTTTCATTCATCCCCAAAGCGTTTAGGGTTTTTAGAGAGAAGATTCAAGAGGAGAAAAAGTTCAAAGTTTCAAGTATTCGTTCAAGAAATTCAAGATTTCGCCAAGAACCTAGTTCTTTGAGGTATGTAAGTTCTCATAGTGTTGGGTTCATTCACCCACACGTCAATCATGTGATTTTTATCCGTAATTTCATTCTTGAGGTTGAATGATTTGAGTTCTTGAGGAGTTTCTTGAGGTTTTGTTCTTCATTCCTTGTTAATGGAGTTTGTTGAGTTTTTGAGGTGAGGATCTTGCGAGTGAGTGTAATTCTTGAGTAATTTCGAGTAGATTTTCATGTACTTGAGTTAGGTTGACGAATATAAGAAAGTTGGGAAGAATCCAATGAATTTTATATGAATTAGGACCCAAAATCGAACAAGAAAAATTTAAAACTTTCTAAATTGGGGATGGGGTGGTGCGCTAGCAATGCGCCCAATCAGACCCCCAGTAAATGAAGGCTAGGGTAGCATACCAGCAATGCGCCCAATCAGACCCCCAGTAAATGGAGGTCTGGCGCGCCGCGCTAGAAATTCGCCCAATCAGACCCCCAATAAATGGGCCATTTTCATATAGTTCTAGTTAGTACTTGTTTATTTGAGTCGAGCTTTCATTCTATTCTTAATCCCTACTAATTAAACCTTCATTAATCATCGAGAGATCATTCATAACACGAATCATAACCCTTGAATTCATAATTCAAATTTCAAGGAAAAGTTAAGAGTAAAGTTTGAGAAAGTCCCTTTGAGTCTTTTCGAGGAGTCTTCTACAATAACTTATAAATTGTTCGAAGACTCGAGTAAGTGAGTATGAGAATGAAGAGAATGTATTCATGAGTCTACGGTTCATGCCCATAAATTTTTCATGAACTCCATAATTTGAGGATCTTTGAGAGGAGTAGTATCTTCAAGTTCCAAGTCTTGAGTATTGAGTTCCTAGTCATTTTGGGATTATATCCCTAATCATGGGACTACTACAGTCTACATGTTATCCATGAAAGCCCTTTAGTTGAGTAGTTTATGCCCATAATTCCGCATGAACCCTATGAGTCGAGCAGTCTTTAGATGAGAAGTATCATTGAGTAGTTCATGCCCATAATTCCGCATGAACTCTCTGAGTCGAACATTCTTGAGATGAGTAGTATCATTAATTCCTTGAGTTCTGGAGTTGTTGAGTTCCAAGTATTGAGTTCTATGCATGGTTATTGAAAACCTTGAATTGAGTCGTTCACGTCCATAATTAGGCATGAACCCTATTTTAGGAAGTCTTTTTACTAATTGTTTTAAAACTTGTTTTAAAGACTTGAGCACTGAGTTGAGGAAGAGTAGAGTTGAGTTGAGTTAATTTCCTTTTAAAATGATATAAGGGAACTAAGTATTCGCAAGAATAAATGTTTTTTCATTTATGAGAGAAAACACCGATTTCCAAAAGAGTTCATGAGCAGTTTTGAATACTATCTCTTTTAAGAGAAACCTTTTGAATAATAATCTCAAAGAATGAGAAAGAGGAAATGTTTTCCTTCAAAACATAATGAGCTAAGTTATAGTATTGAGCACCGATATGAGTGAGAGTTCTAACAACTCACAACCCTCATAAACCATGTAGCCAACATGGGTAAAAAGGGTCATACTTTTTAGATGATTCCTTATTGCCTTTTAACATAAACTAGTGGATCCACTTAGTTAGCAGGTTCTATACTAGGCAAAGTATATGACAGTTCTGGCAGCGTGAGTTAGACATTGTATCATCACATAGCTCATAGTGATGGTTGTCAGTTATGGAATCTCCCAAATAGAGTTATTTTATATCCTTACATACAAATAAGAGTTATTATTGTATTTTCATACAATTGAGTTATTATTGTATCTTTGCATACAACTAAGTTATTATCTATTGTTTTAACAGCTTTTGAGATATTGCATCCTTTATTGTTGCTTTTATTGTTGAGTTGAGCCCTATTTCTCTGAGTTGAGTTGAAATATGTTTTACAGAGTTGAGTTGAACTATTTTTCACAGAGTTGAGTATCTTATTGTTAAGTTGAGCCCTATTTCTCTTAGTTGAGTTGAACTATGTTTCACAGAGTTGAGTATCTTATTGTTGAGTTGAGCCCTATTTCTCTGATTTGAGTTGAACCGTGAGCCCTATTTCTCTGATTTGAGTTGAACTATGTTTCTTTAAGTTGAGTTGAAATGAGTGAGTGAGTTGAGAAGAGGTAAGTATGTTTCTTTTCCATCAGTTCAAGCTTATGTTTATGCTTTAGAATTCCCCTTACATGCTCGTACATTCCATGTACTGAGCCATTTGTCCTACTTCATTTCATGATGCAAATACATGTATTCAGGATCATCAATGGACGTTTCGTTGAGGTCATGTGATATTTCAGTCAACTTTGGTGAGCAATCTTATATTTCGAAAGACTTCACCTTTATCTTACAGTTAGCAGTTTTCAGATGTCGTGAGTTTTGTCCCGATATTCTTCTGTAATAGTAGAGGCTTCATAGATAGACAAAGTTGAGTAGTTTCAGTATGTATCTTCTTTGAGTTGTTTTTACAAATTCTGAGTTCATCTATTGAGTATTATTCAGATTATTTTAAAGTTGGTAGTTGAGTTATTGAATTTATTTCAGTTGTAAGATTTTGTATGCTTGAGTTAGTCTTCCGCTTATAGTCAGCCAGGATGAGTGCTCGCTTGGAGACCAGCAATGGTTCTCGAGTGCCGGCCACGTCCAGGGTGTAGGCTCGGGTTGTGACAATTATGTTGTAGATAAATAAAATAAGGAAAAAAGGATAAGTATAGGGATACGACACAAGTACACCCCTAGACTAGGACCGAAATTTCAGAGACACACCTTAACTAAACTAAAGTCCTATTACCCCCCTAAAATCATTTTTTAAAATAATTTTGTGCACCTTTTGTCTTACGTGGCACACTCCGTGACTCCACGCAGTTGAGGCGTGTGAGACATATTTGGATACAACATAAGCAAAAAAAAAATATACAAAATTACAAAAAATGGGTTGGGGGGGGGGGTAATAGGACCTTAGTTTAGTTAAGGTGTGTCTCTGGAATTTTGGTCATAGTCTAGGGGGTACTTGTACCTTATCCCCCTCAAACTTTTAAAAATGATATGTATATACCCTCAGTTATACTTTGTTGCATATATCTTTATTCCCTACACTCATACTTTTAGCTCATATATACCCTAATATAATTTACTCTATTTTATTTTATTTTTTACCCATAAATTAAGAACTCACTCATTTACCACAATTTAGCCCACCTTGTAGTCACGACCCAACAATCGAGGTCACGATGGCACACACCCTGAGAATCTAATTTGGTGTGTAAGTCAAAAGAAATAACACATACGAGACTTTCAAAGGGAAGTTAGGCCACAACCAATGAGAAATGAAAAAAAATAACAGCAAGGAGATTTCCAAAATCTGGTATCATAAGCATAAAGAAAGTCTAATACATTTCTAGAATTTGAAATACATCTCAAGTCTTCAAAAATAAATCAAAGACTATAAATGATAGATGGAGGTCAATGACGATCAGGAAAGCAGGATCTCACCACAATTCTGAATGGAAAGAAATAGCTAGATTCAATCAACCGCTATGAAAATCACCATGACTAGGATCTGCATCAAGAAGATAATAGAATTAAGGGTGAGTATAATACACATGTACTTAGTAGGTTAGACCGACTGAGTATAAGAAACTAATCAGGCTTAAGAAACAAACTATGGAATGTTTCTACTTGCATACAAAAAAGTCTTATTTCGACATCGGTGTCACTAATTTATATAGTAACACCGCAAATAAGGTAAACACATAAGGTTACCATTAATACTTGTTGCGTCCAAAAGCACACGCAAGTACACCTGGTCACTCAAGTAGTACAACGACTCTTTCGAGCCGGATTATCGAACCCAAAGGACTTCAAATCAACAAACACTAACTTTATTGTAACTAAAATAAATTTACTTATGTGACAGACAATTTTAGGAATTTGTTTGTATCAACTAAATTGAACAATTTCAAATATTAATTACTACAATTAAACAGTTGCAAACAAAGTAATTTCACAATTTGAGAATATTCCAGGGTTGTAGCATATATCGATTTCAAATATAATAATAACTTATTCTAGCATTCGATAGGTTAACCTCATTATTGATTCACAAGGTTGATTTTACGATCATGATCTCCCGACCTCTAATCGCCTACCACTATTGACAACCTAACTACATCGTTGAGCGGGGATAGACATGAACCAATAACGGAGCATTAAGCTATCATCTTGCACATTAATCAAATGCGGCATATAGGTATAATCTATGCTATATACGAAACACTCTAAGTTTTACCGTAGAATGAACACGCTTCTCACATTCTTTGGTCTATCCCTCTATTCGTCTTCCAAGTTCAAGAGTGGACAATGAGTTTATTTTAATGTTGATCAGTCATTAAAATAGTTAAACAAGAATGTAAGCATAAATCATAAGAAAACCCATCTCATGCTAGAAATAAATACTATTACGCTATTAATCGTAGCTACAACCCTAGAATAAGGGAATTTAGCTACTCATAGATTGAAACATCATCAAATAATATTCAAAGATCATAGAAGTGTTTACCAAAATGAAGGAGTAGAAGAAAAACCCTAGAGAATGTCAGCAAAATTTCCCAAATCGTGTTTTCCCCTTTTTCAAAAACTGAATAATGATAAAATAATACAACTGGACTATTTATAGTTTGAAATAACGTGACACAATTCTGTAGTCTCGGTCTGCGACGTGGACCTATTCCCTCGCTGCACGTTTCGAATAGCCTGAGCCAACTCCGTGACGTGCGTCCATCGCACATTACACTGTTTTGTAAAATTCATTTTCCACATGCTAGCTTCAGCTCTGCGACGCTGATGTGCTCCCTCACAAAATATTTTTCTAGCTTCTTGGCCATTTCTCCTTAGCAACTTCTACTTCTAATCTCGGACCTCATGCATGGTGTCCTTTTTCTCTCCTTTTCCTTGCTTTGCACCCTACAACATCTAATCATATTGGTTAGAGGAAACGCAATAAATGAACTCTAAAATTGCACTACCGATTGGGAATTTTCTCTCAAACTTAGCTAGATATATGGGATAAATTGGTTATTAGGCGCATAAATACGCCTAAGATCACCACCCCACACTTGAAGCTTTGTACGTCCTCGAACACTTCTGCTCTTTCATGCATACGACAACTCTACTACCCTTCCAACTAAAGACAATCTAACTTTGGCCACAACAACCACACGAGTTTCAAAACACGCATGACAACTCTATGCATTCACCAGGACAACTCGTGCAAAATAATCTAGCCTCAAGAATGAACTCTTATAACGCAATAAACTCATGCACAAGTTTTGGATACACAGTTACAACAATTACCAACCGTCATTGAACATGTGCCCTCACCACAAGTGAACACCCTGATTTACTCACACATTAAAAATTCAAACCATAATGGGGGTGGGAAGCAAATTTCTCTCACACCCTCAAAAGAATTCACATGCCACAACCAACGAATCATAGGCTTGCCCTTAGTGTACTGCATCACTACTTTCAAGAATGCGGAAGTTCAAGATTAATTAGGTCTTTCAAGGGTTGTAATGTAGGTTAGAGGATGGGTAGGAACTATTTTTGGCTATGAATAGTGACTACATTCCCAAGCGCTTTAATACAAGACAAACTTCATTTTTGGACCTTCTTTTAATAACCCTCTTCTTATGCCCCTTTTCTTGAAACCGCTCGGTCCTTTGTTGTAAGACACTCAACATTCATTTCTTTCCGGTAACGGAACCATTAAGACACCCCTTTTCGGTGTGGGAAAGACATCGGATTCCATGTTATAGTTCACATGATCTTAAATGTCGGTTAAGGCTACTTCCCACAATAATGATGAACTAAGGTTACTTCAAGAAGTATCTCACAAGTGTTCAAAGGTGAGTTTTACTTGCATTGACCATGATTATGATAGTGTATTCTAACCTCTTATTTTATGGTTTCAATTTGGTCTTTTCATGCCATGAAAAGTCCTTCTTAGCATGACTTTATAACTTTATGCATTGCTATCATACTTGCTATATTTTCGTACAAACGCATACCCTTGCCTACATTCTTCAAAAATGTAGGGTTCGATGCTCTAGTTTCTTTATCTCCGTGGCTAGATATCACTTAGTAGATATTGAAGATTGGTGAGTCCTCATGTTCTGAGGACCGAGCTTTTATTCCTATTTTCTTTAATTTTCAGTATTGTATGTGATGTACGGGTTACGTCCCGATCACTCTTGATGTACTAGATGTCTTTAAGACTATAGAAGAAGAAGAAAGACGGTGTGGGAAATAAAATGTGTGACTTTTAATCGTCGGAAGGGATAAAATGATGTGATTTTTCCTCTATTTGAACGAAGGGCGTAAATAAGGTAATAAAGCAAAAAAAAAAAAAATCAATAAAAGATGAATGAGAATCCAGTCTTATAAAAGATAAATGAGAATCCTGTCTTCGTGTGGCGTCATCTTATCGGGCTTAGTATATATATATATATATATATATATATATATTACCTTAAAAATATGAACTCCTAACTTGAATATTAAATTACTATAATATCCCTAAGTTAGGTTGTGACTTTTCAATGAGTTGTGACTTTTCTGGTAAGTTGTGACTTTTTTCGAAGGGTTGTGATTTTTCGATGAGTTGGGACTTTTCCAAAGAATTGTGACTTTTTCAATAAGTTGTGACTTTTTCAAAGGGTTTTGACTTCTCCAAAGGTCATGACTTTTCCGATAAAACACAAAAAATACTTGTTCATACCACCCTTTGTTGACTATAAATAGAGGGGCTTCCTCTCATTTTTTCCAACCACATTTTTTTTTAATCTTTTACTCTTCTTCTTCTTGCATTTTAAAAGATTTCGTGTGATTAATTGTCATTGAGTGTGTTCGAATAAGGCTGTAAGTGATGCCTTTGCTCTTAGTATATGCTGATTAATGTCGAGTTTGTGAGTGGAAAGAAAGATTTATTTTTGGTGAAAACAGAAAATGTACATTTTTATCGGTGTGCTTGTGCCATTAGTTATATGACAGCCTGCTGTTGCCTTTTTTGCAATAATTTTATTATATCAAAATTAAATCATTTGCTAATAGTGGTCCATTTGTAATTTGCAAGTGAATGGTTGTGGTGTTAACTCCCCTTTGATGATATGCTTCAATGTTCTATCAACAATAGAAGAATTAAGCAAAAAGAGGAGAAATTTTATCTTGAGGATTACAGGAAACGTGTATGTCCTTTCCCTTCACTCAATATTTGTCTGGTGTCTCTACGTTGCATTTTGTACATTCACCTTTTTTTTTTTTTAACAGTTTATGAAGGAACACACCGTCTTTATTATTGTCAAAATGTGGTTGTCTTTACCTCCCCTTTTGATAGTGATCTTTGATGTTTGAGTGAAATACCTTGTTTTTTTTTTTCCTCAGAATTGTTGACTGATGAACTTCTCGATTGGCACTACCGAAAGGCCATCAATTTGCATAATATATACTTTAGTATGTAACGTTTCAATATATGAAGTGAACACGATATAGTCTAAATTCATTTGTTATTTATTTCTCATGTGATGTAAATATATACTTCTGAACATCTTTTTTCAAAATTATTAAACTTCTCAAGAGTTAAACAATTGTCACAATTTGCTTTTTTGATGCTCAAGACAAAAGAATGATTTTATTTATCAATGTTACTTATGTGATTTAGAATGTTAGAAAGTTTGCTTCAAAATAGTTATTACTATATAAACATTGTCCTTTTGTTTTACTTATTTACTATTTCTTAATATTACAGTATTTTAGACGAAGATCTTCTAATTTCAAGTTAACAAGATCTTCTTACTGCAAAATATATTATTTTACATTGTTCAGAGTTCTTTTTTTTTTTTAAAAGAAATCTCACAAATGTGAAAATATGTCAATATATATGAATCGTTTAAAAATTATCATTTAAAAAATGAATTTTATTTTTAATAATATGGAATAAACATTTTCATTTTGTCCCTACACTAAATTAAAATCTAATAACTATATAAAAATACAGTAACATTCATTAGAAGTCCTATTTATTTATGTTAGTATAAAATTTATTAGAAATACATCTATTGCACATTAATTCTTTAGTTATAACATTATAAATTCTCTTTGTTATTACTAATTATTGCAAATTTTATTCACACTCTTTAACATTCTTTAGTTATAAGATTATGAATTCTCATAGTTATTACATTAATTATTTATATCTTTCATCTTTTCTTATCCTAATTTTTTTCCCAATAATTTTTTCATATTATTAGACAGCCCATGTATATGTGATAACACAATGTTGCTATTTTTCCTTGGATGAATCATGCTTTATTGAATAAATTGAAAATTGATTACAAGTAATATGAACTACATCTTTGTTGGGTGTAAGATAAACAATTGATTATATATATGATTTCACAGATAGAATATATTCTTTAATTTCAGTTTTTAGTTTTTTCTGTAAAAAGAAAAAAGGAAACATTTCTCAGTTAACTATGGACAATCAAATAACTAGCTTTATTTATTTACTCAAACAATTGAGAAGTCAAATATGAGAGTCAACAACAAGAACGTCATTTATTATGTTATAACTTATAAAATAAAAATAATATACAAAAATTAGTTCTAAAAAATAAAATGTAGTTGTTCTCTTCACATGTTTATATGACATTTGAACAGTTTAACGTGAAATACACGTGCAAATATATCTGGTTAGATGGCAAGAAAAATACATAACAAATATCATCTACAAGGTAATATTATTGAGATACCGCCAATTACATGATTAAACCTCAGCAAATTGAAATAAATATATGCATTTAACTAATAAAAATTTTCATGGACCATCTTCATAGGTTCGCGTATATATATATATATATATATATATATAATGATCCATATTGAACGGTCACAAAAAAATCTGCAATATTATTTTTTGCAAAACTTATTATTCAAATCTTAGCTTAAATATGCAATACTATTTCTATAACATATATTTTCTGAATTGGTAATCACGTGCAACGTACATGTCGAAAAACTAGTATATATATATATATAAGCCAACAAGAAAAGGATTAACTCTGCAATACTTAATTGTACAACAAGTTGTGTGAGTTGTACTATTTATATAGGCTACAAACAGTTGTAGCTGCCTGTACAAAAGGCTTTAATAATTATATTCTATATTTTATTACCCCTTCTTTAGAAGTGACAGTTGATGAGGATGAACATTGCATCAAAATATGGTACAAGAAGCAATGTAAATTGTACTTGGAAAAGGACTTGGGCTAAAAGAATAAGGTTAAAATAGTAAGTTCACTTTAGTTATTATATTTTCCAAAAGTGTATAGCATATTGTCATGTCCCGCCACTTCACAATCAAATTTTGCATCCGGATAGGCGCGGAAGAGTCTAGAGTTATGGAGGGGTTTATAGAGAACTCTAGAAGCCCTTAGATATTTCCTTTGAAAGACTTGGAATTTCCTAGAAAGTGTAGAGAGCAATCTTCCAAAGCAATACAAAGCCTTCTTCTAAAAGGCTCTCTTGTTCTTTCTAAGTCTTTCTTTGAATTCTCTTAGCGATCTTAGTCTCAAAGGCTTACTTTAGCTTACAAGATCTTGAAAGAATAGTGAGTAAGTTGTCAAGTACCGCACGGAGCTTTAGCCATCACAATAAGTCTGTGACAAAGTGGTATCAGAGACCTGGTTTGATACTAAGAGAATGGCAAACGAAGGAGACGTGAATGCCGCTAGCACCACCAACGTGCGTTTGGATGGTGGCAAAAAAAACCGCAAGGGAAAGAAGAATCAAAAGGGTAATGAGGAAATGCTGCTCGACCCCACCCCGAGCGAAGCACTAACATCTCATCCACCCTCGACCACTGAAGCAGGTGATGATGATCGTGGTGAGGAGCCCATTGACGTCACTCCCGGAGAAGAGTGGATCGCAAGGGTTGAAACGACGAGGCAGGCCGTGGAGATCTTAGGCAGACGCTTGAACAAGGTCGATGGCAAGTTCAAGGCTCTGGAGGACTTCACCCTTGAGGAGATCGAAACCATCCGTAAGGAGTTGGAGGGACGTCAGCGGGCCGAGTTTGAGATGAAGGAGGTCATCACTTCCTTGGAGTGTCGACTCATGGAGGCGTTAAGCATGATTGAGACCATGGAGGCCGAGATGAAAGCACTCAAGGAGGGTGTGGAAGTTGGAGGATCATCGTCGCTTGACCGAGATAGGGAGGCCAAGGTCGAGGCTCCCAAGCCACCTATGTTCAAAGGCGTCCGTGACGGGCAAGAGGTGGAGAACTTTTTATGGCATTTGGAGAACTACTTCAAGTGCAACAGGTGGAAGAGCGACGAGAGTAAGATCAACACCGCTGTGTTGTATTTTTTGGAGATAGCCATGCTATGGTGGAGGCGCAAAGAGGTCGAGATAGGGAAGGGGACATGCACCATCAACACGTGGGAGCAATTCCGCAAGGAGTTCAAGAAAGATTTCTTCCCTAACAACGTCATCTATGAGGCGAAGCGCAAGTTTAGGGAGCTGAAGCAAATGGGTAGCATACGTGCGTATGTGCAGGAGTTCACCACCCTCACGCTTTAAATTCCTAACCTCACAGATGATGATATGTTGTTACACTTCATGGATGGGCTACAAAATTAGGCCAGGACGGAGTTGGAATGTCGGCAGGTCAGGACTATAATGAAGCCATCACGCAGGCCGAAGCTTTGACAGACTTCAGGCATGAGAAGCTCGACAGAGCCAGAGGAGAGGAGATGAGAGGTATTCAGAACCATGGTGGGGGAGATCTTGGCAAAGTCGAGGAGCAGCGGCCACATCCCAAGAAGCATGATACCTATAAGTTCGATGGCAAGAAGTCTACACGTCATGGCGACACGGAGAGAAAGGCAGAAATGGCCAAAAGAGGTGGTTGCTATATATGCAGTGGGTCGCATGGCTATGCAAGGTGCCCTGAACTGAAGAGCCTTGGTGCTATCCTGCGAGAGCGCAAGGAGAAAGACGCACAAGAGCAAGGACAAGGCGTAGAGACGACGCAGTTGGGCTTGATAGGACTATGCGGAGCTATCACCAAGCAGCCAGGGAAGCCAAAAGGATACAACACGCAATATGTCAACCTCTCGATTAATGGAAGACCGGTTTGTGCTATGGTCAACACGGGTGCAGAGGTCAATATCATGACCAAGACGGCAGCGACAAGGTTGGGGCTAAGTTACAGTCCAAGTAACACCCAACTTAGGACGATCAATGCACCACCGACTCTTGTGTGTGGAGTCGCGCATGGAGTAAGCATCACGCTAGGCCAGTGGCAAGGTAAGACCAATTTCACTGTCGCTCCTTTAGACTTTTTGATATCATTCTTGGGCAAGAGTTCTTCCAACAGTGCCATGCGGTGATAAATCGTTACCTCCAACAACTCGTGGTCATGGAGCAAGGAGGAGCATGCATGGTGCCCTTGGTTAAGGTACCAACGGCAGAAAGACGAGTTCGTCTAACAGCCATGCAGCTCGAGAAAACCCCTAAGAAGAAGGAGTTGACGTTGATAGACACCATTGCAAGTTTGAAAGAAGACAATGGTGCAAAAAGGTCCTTGCCACCATGCATGGAGAAGGTTCCGGAAAGGAACAATGTCGTGATGTCAAAGAAGCTGTCAAGGCACACACCTCTTAAGAAGCAGGTAGACCATAAGACCAAGCTGAAAAAGATCGGGAAGCAACTGAAGGCATTGCGCGAGGGTGTTGATCGAGTCAATGAAGTATTGGCCATGCGTACGAGAGGACAAAACTCTGGTGGCGAAGCAGCAACGATGCGACGCGGTCGTCGCATCAATAGGTGGGGGAGAGTGTCATGTCCCGCCACTTCAAAGCTAAATTTTGCATCCGGATAGGGGCGGAAGAGTCTAGAGTTATGGAGGGGTTTATAGAGAACTCTAGAAGCCCTTAGATATTTCCTTGGAAAGACTTGGAATTTCCTAGAAAGTGTAGAGATTTCTAGAGAGAGGTGTAAGAATTATTTTTAATTATTATTTAATAATTTCTTACTTATGGCCCAAATTTACTTGTAACCCTAGTAATAACATAAATAATATTTAATAAGGAATAAATCTCGTCAAATGCATTTAGTTCTTGATGGGCGTGCAGTTAGGTCATAACATCTATAAATTGGTCCTCCCTCCACCCATTAGGGTTACCACATATTCTCTACAATAATTCCATTGCCGACAGTTGTGGTAACATAAAGTTAGGACAAGGAGGTAGAAACCAATTTACGACTAACGCTTCCGCTTCTCTCTGTGATGATGTCTTCCGCATCAGGTATGTGCCCTTAACGATCTCTATGTAAGGCTATCGAGTTCAAGATCCTGATATATATATATTAAAGTATTTAATCTTACATGTGGCATCCAAGCCTGGATTGTTTGAACGGATAATCTTACATATATATGAAAATAATTACTATGTAACGCACTGGAATGTTGACACGAGAATGTGAACGAATCAGTGTCTCAAGCCTTTGTATGTGGAAAGGTTTTGTTTAAGCCATAAAAGTCTCTGATCGATTCCTCATGCAGATCTTCTAAATATGCTTGTTCTAACAAAATTGTAGAAGATATAATAATAATAAAAAAAAATTAACACAACTTTGACCGTGTTAACTAAAGTAGAGCAGTTTGTATGCCTTAATTTCTTTTTAGTCAATCAGTTTGGTTTGACTAATTTAAATACAATAGAATATTCTATATGTTAGATATATTTGGTCAAAGTTCATGTACAATGCCATCTTGATCGTTTAATGAATATACTGTGGCTACCATCTATAGTTTGACCAATTAAAATTATGTTTAAACTTATTGTTAAATCCTTTCGTAGTAGCGTAATTTTGTGCTTGACTATTTAAGGCGTTTGGACTCTTAAGTTAATCTTTCCATAATGTAATAATTATGCTTTGTTTTAAATTGTCCAACAAATTAAAGTGATCGTTATGCTAAGCAATAAATAATATATGTGTACTTAGTGCAAAATAGTTTGTTAGTCACCAAAGTGGCCAAACTAGATAATTTAACGTCTACACATATCATATTTATGATCACTTGATGTATGTATTATGTTTCTATAGTTTGTTAGTCACCAAAGTGGCCAAACTAGATAAATTAACGTCTACACATATCATATTTATGATCACTTAATGTATGTATTATGTTTCTATAGTTTGTTAGTCACCAAAGTGGCCAAACTAGATAAATTAACGTCTACACACATCATATTTATGATCACTTGATGTATGTATTATGTTTCTATAGTTTGTAGTCACCAAAGTGGCCAAACTAAAATGCATAAAATTATTCACATGCACAAAATTTTATGATATTATGTATGCATTTGTATTTATATAGTTTGTTAGTCACAAAAGTGGCCAAACTAGTATGGTTAAGAAAAATATGCATTCATAAAATTCATTTATCTATGAAAGTTAATTAAATGCCTATATATTGAAAATAAATAGATAAATTGACTTTCACTATTGCTAGAACTTAAGAATTTACCCAAAGGTGAATTAATCATTCTACAAATAGTGAACATTATGAGGTAAATTAATATTTTCAGTCAAACATATATTGTATATCCAAAGATATCGTATATGTTTGGTTAAATATATTTAATTGCCTAATAAAGATTAATAAAATGGCATTTAAATTATGATAGTGTGTCGTAGTATCTACCCAAAGGAGAATTACAATGTACTTTTATCGTTTTACTGAATTCACATTATTTTTGATTTGTGAGCATGTATATTTATTTGCAGTTATTCCTCTTCATTCGCATGCTTCGTCTGTTACTGTGTTCAATGGATTGAACTTCTCTGAATGACACGAACAAGTACAGTTCCACTTAGGTGTAATGGATCTTGACTTAGCTCTGGTGAATGACAAACCTACTGCCATTACTGATAAGAGCAGTTAGGATGAGAAGTCTTTTCATAAATCATGGGAACGCTCTAACAGATTAAGCCTTATGTTCATGCGAATGACTGTTACTAACAACATTAAGAGTACTATTCCACAAACAGAAAGTGCCAGGGGATACCTGAAGTTTGTGGAAGAACGTTTTCGTTCTGCTGATAAGTGTCTCGCTGGTACACTAATGGCTGAACTCATGACCATGAAGTTTGATGGGTCGCGTAGTATGCAAAATCATATCATCGAGATGACTAACATTGCAGCAAAACTTTCAACCTTGGGGATGAAAGTGGATGACACTTTCTTGGTTTAGTTTATTCTGAACTCATTGCCTCTTGAGTATGGACCATTCCAAATGACTATTAACACTATTAAGGATAAGTGGGATGTTAGTGAATTGTCCAATATGCTTACTCAAGAGGAGTCAAGACTTAAGAAATAAGGAGGTCATTCCATTAACCGCTAGTAAAGGACTTAAAGTGAAGGCCAAACAGTTTAAGAAATTAAAAAAAAAAAAAAGGCACCTGCTAAAGTTCCATAAAATGCTAATAAGGAACTCAAGGCCGATGTGTGTCATTTCTGTTGAAAGGAAGGACACCTTCACTAAATGAAAGTTCTGCTTATTTGTGGCATAAACGTTTGGGTCATGTATCCAAAGAACGATTAAAATATTAGTAAAGAATGAAATTCTTTCAAATTTGAATTTTGCTGATCTTGATATATGTTTGGATTGCATTAAAGGAAAGCAAACCAAGCATACCAAAAAAGGTGCCACAAGAAGCACTCAACTTCTTGTAATTATGCACATTGATATTTGTGGACCTTTTGATGTTCCATCTTTTGGTGGAGAAAAATATTTTATCACCTTTATCGATAATTTTTCACGTTATTGATTTATTTGTTTGTTAGAAAGAAAAATATCAAGCAGCGGACGCTCTCAAAGTGTACGTTAATGAGGTTGAAAGACAATTAGATAGAAAAGTGAAAATCATTATGTCAGATAGAGGTGGTGAATATTATGGAAAATATAACGAATCAGGACAATGTCCAGGTCCATTTGCAAAATTCCTTGAAGAACATGGCATATGTGCACAGTATACTATGCCAGGAACACCTCAACAAAATGGTGTTCCAGAAAGGCGTAATCGAACACTTATGGATATGGTTAGGAGTATGATGAGTAATTCCTCATTACCCAAATCATTGTGGATGTATGCTCTTAAAACCGCTGTATATTTATTAAACATGATTCCTAGTAAGATAGTTCCAAAGACCCCTTTTGAACTGTGGAAGGGAAGGAAGCCTAGTTTAAGACACATGCATGTTTGGGGTTGTCAAGCAGAAGCTAGAGTTTATAATCCACATGAAAAGAAATTAGATTCTCGAATGGTAAGTGGTTACTTTATTGGTTATCTAGAGAAATCTAAAGGGTATAGGTTTTACTGTCCAAATCATAGTTCGAGAATTGTTGAAACCGGTAATGCAAAATTCATTGAGAATTGTGAAGTTAGTGGGAGTGTTGAACGACAAAGTATGGAAATTAATGAGGTAAGGGTAAATATTTCATTACCTATAAATGTACCTACTTTCACACCAATAACAAATGTTGTTCCTCTTGTTGAAGAACACTTTAACAATGTTGAACAATATTTGGGTGAAACACTTCAAGAAGGAACTAACTCACAAATATCTGACGCAAATGAACCACAAACAGTGCCATTAAGAAAATCTCAAAGAGAAAGAAAATCGGCCATTTTCGATGATTATGTGATTTATTTCCAAGAGTCAGATTTTGACATTGGAATTAATAAAGATCCGATTTCATTTTCAAAGGCCATAGAAAGCACTGAGTCTGATAAATGGATTAATGCCATGAATGAAGAGTTAAAATCCATGGAACACAACAAAGTCTGGGATCTTGTTCAATTACCAGAAAGTTCTAAAAGAATCGGATGTAGATGGGTCTTCAAGACCAAACGCGATTCTAATGGTAATATTGAATGATATAAAGCCAGACTTGTTGCCAAGGGATACACTAAAAAAGGAGGCATTGATTATAAAGAGACCTTTTCACCTGTCTCAAAGAAAGACTCATTAAGAATTGTTTTGGCTTTGGTAGCTCATTATGATTTAGAGTTACATCAAGTGGATGTGAAAACTGCCTTTCTTAATGGAGACCTCGAGGAGGATGTTTATATGGACCAACCAGAGGGTTTCAAAATTAAAGGAAAAGATCAGATGGTGTGTAAACTAAAGAAGTCAATATATGGACTCAAACAAGCCTCACGACAATGGTATATAAAGTGTAATGATACCATAACATCTTTTGGATTTAAGAAAATTACCGTTGATCGGTGCGTATACCAAAAGATTAGTGGGAGTAAGTTTATATTTTTAGTCCTATATGTTGATGACATTTTACTTGCTGCTAATGATTTAGGCATATTGCGTGAGACGAAAGATTTTCTCTCTATAAACGTTGAAATGAAAGTTATGGGTGAGACATCCTATGTGATAGGGATAGAAGTATTCTGTGATAGATCACAAGGATTATTGGTACTGTCTCAAAAGGCTATATCGAAAGAGTTTTAGAGAGATTTAACATGAACAATTGTTCAGCAAGAATAGTTCTTATTAAAAAAAAAAATTGAGACAAATTTAATCTCATGCAATGCCTAAAGAATGATGTAGAATGAAAAGAAATGAAATCAATTCCTTCATCTTATATTGTTGGAAGTTTGATATATGTTCAAACTTGCACAAGACCGAATATTAGTTTTGCGGTCGGAATGCTAGAAAGATATCAAAGTAATCCTGGAATTGATCACTGAAAGACTGCAAAGAAAGTTGTGGCACGTTATGAAGTCACAATTCATGCATAATGGTTGCAGAACTTTATTTCAGGACTTGGGGTTGTCGACACCATTACCAAGCCGCTGAAAGTTTATTGTGATAATACAGCAACAGTATTCTTCTCCAAGAACGATAAGTACTCCAAATGTGTCAAACATATGGAATTAAAGTACTTTACTGTCAAGGAAGAAGTTCAGAAACAAAGAATGTTACTTGAGAATATTAGAACTGATCTCATGATTGCAGATCCGTTAACAAAAGGCATACAACCAAAGACATTTAAAGAACATGTTCAAAGAATGGGTCTTGGTTGTACTTATGATTGATGCATTTATGATGTTTTTACACTCTGAGCTCAAATTATGTGTTTCTGATATACATTAATGAATTTCTTATTTCTCATAATGGTGTACACATTATTGTTTTGAGATATTACAAGATAAGTCTCTATGAGACATTATTGTGGACCATAATGTTATGTGTTTTATAGCTTATGAACCTAGTATGATGAGTTGCTAATGTAGTAGTATATGGAAGGAAGTATGTAGCTTAAAATTTATGTACAACCGCCATAACTCGCATTAGTAGTTTGTTATATTGTGGCATGTATGATGGACATTATGGAAGAGATTTATTACATGCGCCACTAATATTTATGAAATATTAATGTTATATGGTCATTGGGCCAAGTGGGAGAATGTAAGAATTATTATTAATTATTATTTAATAATTTCTTACTTATGGCCCAAATTTACTTGTAACCCTAGTAATGCCATAAATAATATTTAAAAAGGAATAAATCTCGTCCGTACATTGGTTACTTGATGGACGTACCAGATTAAGTCATAACCTCTATAAATTGGTCCTCCCTCCACCCATTAGGGTTACCACATATTCTCTACAATAATTCCATCGCTGACGATTGTGGTAACATAAAGTTAGGGCAAGGAGGTAGAAACCAATTTACGACTAACGCTTTCGTTTCTCTCTGTGATGATGTCTTCCGCATCAGGTATGTGCCCTTAATGATCTCTATGTAAGGCTATCGAGTTCAAGATCCTGATATATATATTAAAGTATTTAATCTTACAAGAGGACCAAAGTGTAAATTACTTAGGGACTTGTAAGTAAATATTATTTACACTTAGGCCCTTAGGAGTTAGTATAAATAGAGGTGCCATTCATTTGCAAGGCACCAAGCAAGCAAGCAAGTTGTAAAGCAATCTTCCAAAGCAATACAAAGTCTTCTTCTAAAAAGCTCTCTTGTTCTAAGTCTTTCCTTTCATTCTCTTAGCGATCTTAGTCTTAAAGGCTTACTTGAGCTTACAAGATCTTGAAAGAATAGTGAGTAAGTTGTCAAGTGCCGCACGGAGCTTTAGCCATCACACTAAGTCCGTGACAATATACTCTGGTGTATCACTACTTTTTATGTAAAAAAAGTGGAATATCCATTTTATTATTCACTCTCACCACTGCTTTTACTCTTTCTTCTCTGCATCGCAACTTCCATGGAAGATTGACAATCATTTTTAACCTTCAACGGAGCTAATAAACTTTACTTCAAATTCTCACTTGACTTCTCAAGTTCTTTGAGATGTTTACTTGGTAAGTATTTTTGTATGATATTGGCCATCTTACTTAACGAATGTTTACTCTTTTTGTCCATTATTTATCGTGTTTATGCTTCCTATTATTCTGCTGATTTTTCTTATTTTAGGCCTTCCACAATTTTTCTTGGATTCTTTTGAGTTTTGATAGATGCCTCTTTGTATGTTGAAATTTGATGTTAAGGTTATGGGTAAATGCATGCTTTCTTAATTGATTTTGTGCATGCATATTTTTTTTCCAATATTTTGCAGTTTTATTAGTATTTTCTTACCAATGTGGTACTTTTTGCAGATAATTAATGGCTTGATGCGGTCATATATATGTTTGAGAAAATTTCTCCATGAAGGTAAGACTTATGTGCTATGAAGAGAGATTAATTCCAAGAGTTTATTGTTTTGACAAATGATTCAAGGCTAATGAAGTTGAACGGTGGACTTAGGTGAGTAGACATTTTTTCCGTAATATCTTTTTTTCATGTAGTATTTTCCCCAAAAAATGGATTAATCTTTATATGTTAAGGCCTCTACTTTGAGGTGATTTTATTTTCCTGTGATATCACAACTTTCAGGTGATTGTTGAGAAAGAATTTGAGTTGTCGAATCCTTTCCTGCTGCCATGAAATTAGCAGTGATATCGAAGGTTGAAAATTCAGGGTAATCTTTCACTATTGATTTTTTGTTGTTGGAACTACATTTTCGGAAAAAATCAGCTACTAATGTAGTAGGTTGAAGGTTGTATTCAAAGAAAAATTGTTTAAGTTACATAGTCAGAAGGACAAACAGGTTGAATCACGCGAAAGAGTTGATTTCAGGTTCTCTGCTTTATATGCTGTGATCTTATACTTTCTCGAAGCTTCTGTTTCATGTGTTCATATTAGTTAGATACAACTGATAGTGTTAGAAATATTTTTCATTTGATCAATTCAGAAAAAATTGAATATAAGAAATCTAAAACATGAGTGGTAATTTGAGTATGTAATATAACAATAGTGTTAAAGTGCTGTCATATGCTTCTTATACAGTATATACTCTTCATGTTTTCTCTTCTATTTGTAGCATAATATTTTTTCATTAGAAAGTTGTGTCATGATCACTGGTTCATCTTGGATTAAGTTGTTACACTTTCTAAAACAAATAAATCAATTGTTGAAAAATATACCTTTAAGATTTTCTACCACTAATTGATACTATTAATTCTTTGTGTTTTGCTTATTGTCTTTGCAGGTTTGACAAATTAAATGGTTTTAAACATGGAGAGTTTTTAGTCCAAGTATGAGCTCTAAAATGTCTGTGACTATTTTCCGCAACACTTTTAGCTAATTTAATATCTCCATTCGTTTTCTGAATATTTTTACTCTTTTCATGTTCCTCAATAGAAGTAAAACAAACATTTATTTTGTATTTCATGAGAGACAATTTGTATATGAGATATAGATGAGACGAAGAGAAGCTGATTTTCTTAGCGGTTTATACAACACCAAGGTAATATTATGTTATTGAAATTCAAGGTCTGATTTGATTGTAAACTGTGGGCAGCCCAAAGTAAGGGATGAATTTTTTATTTTAGAGCTACATATATTTTTTCTATGCCTTGAATTACATTTAGCCATCATGCTTGAGGGCTCAAAAACTTCATTTGTTATCTCTGGTATAAATAATTGCTCATGGTATGCCTTTTCAGCTGAGATAACAGGGGCATATGATACCAGGTTTTCAGTAATGTCTACATTGATGGCTCCATCAAACCATAAGGAAGTGGTCAATGATGATATGATTTGCAGTTTTGGTCTTTTTATACAAATGTTTAGAGTACATTTACCTGAAATTTCATTTTTGCAAAATAGGAGGATTGACAATAATCTAAATTAAATTTTTCTTGGCATTATTTTTTGCACATATTGTAACAATATTATATCAATGTTGTACAAACAATTCTTAATTATAATTTATTTATTTCAATGACACGTTGGGCACGTGTGATGCACGAGCATCATCCTTCTAGTATATATATATATAGAGAGAGAAAGAGAAAGAGAGAGAGATAATTATAATTAAATATTTCAATACTATATTTGGTAATTTATTTTTATAAATATAAATATTAAATACTATATAGAATATTAAATATTTGGAAAATGCATACTAAATATGTTAAGAATTCCCACATTGAAAAATGGGTGGAAATTTGGTCTCCTCGTATGATCTTTGGACAATCCTCCTCTCATAAGATAGCTTTTGAGGTTGAGTTAGACACATGATCCATCTTTACATGATATTAGAGTCAGACTCATCCCAATTCTTTATTCACTGATGTTGGCCCCCCATATTATTGTGTCTACGCTCTAGTTAACGAGGTCTGGACGTGGGGCGAGTATTAAGAATCCCCACATTGAAAAAGGGGTGGGAATTTGGTCTTCTTATATGGTCTTGGACAATCCCCCCTCCCCCTATAAGCTAGTTTTTTAGGTTGAATTAGCTAGGTCCAAAATCCATGTTTACAAAATACCGTATCAATATCATAATATAAATTATTATATCAAAATTTTCAATATAAATTTTAATCCAATAACATGATAATTATCAAAAAAATATGGGCATCCCTAATCACAGCTAGACAAAAATGTATTCATAGATAGTTGAAAAATTGAGAAGCAGTGACCTTAAACAACTCCAAAGAGCCAAGAGTGATTGATACGAATCTCAAAAATCCTACTTCCAAAAATTTCAACTGGGAAATTGATTAATTATTAATTATATGAATTATTATTATTATTGATTCTAACTGTCTGGGTCTATGTTCCCCCTTCTTTCTCCTCCTATTTTCTTACACGACGTGACTTGCTTTTAGGCCTATATTGTTATAATATTAAATTGACTTCATTATTCAAAAAAAATAAATCATAAATATTTTAGAGCACGACATAGAATGATAATGATAACAACATTTTATAACAATTATCATTTACATTTCTATATTTCTTTAAAATCAAATAATAGCTTATAATTTTTTTAAACTTCTATAATTAAAATTTAAAAATTATATGTTTTCATGCTTATTTTAATATTAATATAATATTATATCAAGCGCATACATCACATCAAATAACTGATATCAACGCTTTTGCTTGATGTTGGGTAGGATAATAGTTCCTCATTGTTTTTATAATTTAATTTTTCAGTGCCTCTCCCCAACATCATGTCTGACATAGGCGGTGTTAAAAGCGTTAATCTCTCCCTTATTTGTAATTTTTCTAATATTAACCTTTGATCTGATACCACATTGTCATCAACTTAGATTTTCATTAAACACATCATGAGACATTGACAACTTGCTCGTAATTTTTTTACGATCTTCCAAGTTCAAGTAAATCATTTTGACATTAGATCTCTAACAAATGTTAAATAAAAGAAAAGCACAAGAAAATTGTCAAAATAACTTTTATATTGCTCAATACTTATATGTCTTATTTATAAGCTAGTCCTATATTTAGAATTATCTACTGTGCTAGAGAAAATTTGAAGGACCTTTCGTACATATTTAAGAAATTATAAAATTACATATTCCATCTAAGGACTAGTCTACTTCGTATGTACAAAGACAACTTTGTGCTATGTGCCACCTAAGTGACGAAATGACATTGCAGATTATCACATACAATATATAAATAAACAATGTATATAATTTTTAGAAATGATAGTTTTGCCCGATATCGTCCTCCTCTTCACGCTTCTACATAAATAGAAATTAACATCCTCCAAACATGGTATTGTTTGAATGTCGGAAGTCAATTTTTTTTTATATACCTTCATTTTTTATATATTTTAACAATATTTAACTTATTTTTAAATATATAAATTTTATTTTAGAAAATTAAAAAATTCAATATCCAACTTCACAATTAAAATTAAAAAATTAACTCCCCCACCCCACCCCACCACAATGTGAATAGAGACAGAGAAAATGATATAATTATATTTATCTATCTTGGACAAATGTTCAAAGAATCATATCTTATGAGCAAAGGTGTGACGTAGTGGTTCTTATTTTTGTTAATTGTTTGTACATTTCCTTTTTCTTTTTTTTGCCTATTTTTAAAGATAACTAAACAGTTCTACAAGTATAAATAGTTAAGGATGCTTTGGTAAAGGATAGAAATAAGAGAATACAAGATGGGGTTCACAGATAAACAAGAAGCTTTGGTGAAGGATTCATGGGAATTCATGAAGCAAGACATTCCTCAACTTAGTCTTCGTTTCTTCTCATTGTAAGTAACATAACTAATGTTATTTGCTTTAACTTTTTGTTTAACATAAAGACGTACAGTGATAAATTCAAAATTTAGAGTCATTCGATTATGAAGATCTATATAGTAAATTTTGTTGAATTAGTAGCGTCTAGTCTAGATCCGCCTGTAAAACAAGTGTATATGTAGAGAGTCATGTCATGTGTACATGTACATCTTTTCTCCCCTAGCTAATTGGGATTAAAATGTTAATTGGTAGGATCCTGGAGATAGCACCAGCAGCAAAGAACATGTTCTCATTCTTGAAGGACTCTGATGAACTTCCGCAGAACAATCCCAAGCTTAAAGCTCATGCTGTTAAGGTTTTCAAGATGGTTAGTTACTACTTACTCATATATATATATTTCCCTTCATTCATTGTTGTGGATTTATTCTTAGCAGATACTTCCTAAGTTCGCACGGACTCTTCACTTTTCATGACGTATTTGTGTCGGATTTTCCAAAAAATATATTCCTTCTGTCCAATAATATTTGTTCACTATTGACTTATCACATTCCTTAAGTAATAAATAATAGAAGTAATATTACTATATTACCCTTTGAATATATTAAATTTAATATTTTGGAAAATATATTAGATGTGAATAGTATTTAATAGTTAAGGTAAAACAAACCCAAAAAGATAAATTTATTTCTTGATTTTCCAAACTAGACAAGTATTATTGAACAATTATTTTTAGGATAATGGACAAATAAAATTGGATAGAGAAAGTACTACTTTTAGCTAATCCGACACACACCCTTTGATATTTTTAAAAAGCCCAAACAACATACCATAAGATGTATACAATCTCATCATCACTCTCCGTACCTCATATTTCCCAACTACAAATTAAACGATAAGGAACGTGGCATGCCCATGATCTCTACTTGTCTTCTTATACGCATGACTTGACTATTTGGAATTTTCTTAAAAGTTTAACTTATTATTCATTTTATATGACGCTCCTTACATAATTATTAATAGTAGTAAGGTTCTAAATAGGGGTGTTTACCGTTTGAGTAATGAACGATTTGAATAAAAAATCAAATTGTAATTCTTTTGTTATGGGCTAAAAAGTAGTGAAAAAAAATAATGTTAGATTACTTGTTTTGTGGAAAGACATGTGAATCGGCGATTCAGCTTCGAAAAAAGGGAGAAGTGGTGGTAGGTGAGACTACTCTCAAGTACTTGGGATCCATCCATCTTCAGAAAGGAGTTGCTGACCCTCATTTTGAGGTACGTAATTTATTTTGTTTACATATACACTACTCCCTTCCCTTCGTCAACACACATTAAGAAATGATAAATAAAAGAGTTGATTGTAGGTAGTAAAAGAAGCATTGTTGAGAACAGTGGAAGAAGCAATGGGAAAGAAATGGAACAATGAGATGAAAGAAGCATGGGCTGAAGCGTATGATCAATTAGCTGCTGCCATCAAAGCCGAGATGCACGCTGAGGCTGCTGCCTAGTCCTACTAATTGCCTTTTATTATTTAAAAATGTGTGTCATGCTTGCCTATGCCTATATTGGCATACTTAGCTACTCTCTTAATTTTCAATTCCCTAAATCAATTGAAAGTGTCTCTTTGATGAAAATGAAACATATAATTTATAATAAAAATAAAAGTATATATATTTCCGCAAGGTTAAACATGAATGCACAAGATATATATACAAGTAGTTAGAACTATCCAGATTCATAGACGTCATTCATTATATTATCAATAAAAAAGTATGCGTTTGACTCGTGAAAAGGAAGGAAAGAAAAAAAGTTTCACAGGCATTCATTATATTATCAATAAAAGTGCATAAAAAATTATGTGTTTGACTCGTAAAATGAAAGGAAAGCAATCAAGTCTCACAGTCACTCATTATATTATTAACGAAAATGCATATGTATTTAGTCATGAAAAGGAATCAAATTTGTACGTCATGAGAATGTATGTTCATCAATAACCTAATCTATTCATGTCAAACATTGAGAAATGATTTTCCATATGTAATATATTTCTGACCATATCAAATACTCCATTTTGTCCTTATTTACTTGTCTATTCTGACTTGACACACTTATTAAGAAAATAATAGTTGACATAGTAAATTTATCATTTTATCCCTATTAATTGATAGAATTCCAAAATCAATTTACTCATTAAAAAGGTTCTATATTTTGGAGTATAGTTGAAGAGGAAAAAATAAAAATCTCATACATCACACTAGTTAAAAAGTAGGAGGGAAGGGGGAAGAAAATTATGGAGAGCTATTTTGGAGGGTGACCAAAACGCTCCACGACAATGAGTATGTCTCCATCTGCCGGATAAAAGGACCACAATTATGGAAATTTGACCACAAAAATTCAAATTATAAGGAAAGGGATTCTCCAACATCGCAAGTTTAAATGTTTAATATACATTTAAATTTTACTTTTATACTTCTTAACTTTTTACCTTCACTTTTTTGTTTGGACATGTAAGTTAATTAAGAGAATGGAGAATATAAAATTAGGTTTTGTGGGGTAGTGAGTATTTTTTTACATACTTAATTAGAGGTGTTGGTGAAATTATAATTATAATTAAAAATAAAATGAAGAAAATAAATTATTTTTAAGTTGAAGCGTGAATTTCTTGCTCTCTTTGAGAAGATTCAAGCTCATTGCAACAGAACTTTTCATCAATCCAGTAGTAATAATCTTCTTGACTTGTTCCCTCCAAAGTACAATAGTTCAATCACGATGTACAACTCAACAAACTCTGTACACGAGTTGAGTCCAAAACTCCATAAAAAAACACATTTTCTTCAACTAGATAAAACTTTATTCTCTAGTAACTTTATTGCACTCTATATTTTTATTGTATTCAAAATAATATAAGGCCATCACTATTATAAATGCCGATTTTTTCTTGTATTGAATAGGAAAAAAGTGAGGCAATAATGTGAATAAATGAATGAAAGAATTACGACCTAGAAATTATATGAATTACGAGGTATAAAAGTATTAAATAATAAATAAATAATGAGTAAGAAGTTATATAGGGAATTACCAATAGAAATTGTCAATTTGTTACTCCAAATCATCTTTAACATAAAGGGATGAGCTGAAATGCAAACGCATATGAGTCATGAGACTCTTCATATTACATAATACTAATGCTAAAATGCCATATAAATATAACAATTTCTCACTCAATTTAATTCTAATAATATATATGAATCGTATATGTAGTTATATATATAATAATACTAAACAACATTCGATATTTTCATATTTTTTATAAAGATATCAACTTTTATTTAATTTTTGAATTTCTGTTATTAATTATATCCCTTTTATGAATCTTCCACGGAATTGTTTCAGAATTTATTACTCCAGTATTAGTTATGCATACATATTACTAGATTAGGTAGCAGGACGAAACCCCATGTTACAACATCACCAATCTTGTTGTTTACCTACGTCACCTATTTAATAAAAAATAAAAAAATCGACAACAATAACATAATCAGTGTAATCCTACGTTGGGACGTGTGTACACAAAGTTACCGCTATACTGTGAAGGTAGAGAGTTTGTTCCCGATAGACCATAGTGAAGAAGATTACCACTATACTTTGGCCTAGTCTAAGAGTGCAAGCGTGATTTATGAATTAGGCACACGTCACGAGTTCAAATCCTTAACGGTAATAAAAACCTGATATTTAAGTGGAGAAGAATAAAGGTGAGTGTGAGCTGGTCTATTATCTATCGAGATTCGAAGTGTGCACAACCTAGCCCTCAGGATTTCTCAAAGAACAACTATATTGAAACATAATTGGAATAACAATGTAATGAACTCATTAGTCATCAAGCTGCTGTTAGTTCAATCTATCAATGCTGGTTGTAGGGAAGCAATGGTACAAACTAAATCTGAAGGATAATATTTGTCTTGAGACAGGTTAATCTTATCATTCTAGTAATATTAAATATGAGAGTCTATTTGTTAAAAGAAGATTACTATATACGTGATGATGGTGTACTAATTTAATATTAAACCTTTTCTTCGTAAAATAGTATATATATACTAAAAGTACTAGATTAGAAGAGGTAGATATACCTCAAAACCTTGATTTGTTAAACAAATGGACTATTCCTAAGATTAATATAAAAACCATTTATGATTATGGTTGGTTCGATAAAATCTCTAATAAACAGTTAATTAAAACTACTGAACAATCCTTGGCTTTAAATTCATCAGAACAGACTAGCTATTCGTTTGTTAAATAAACGAGATATTGACTTATATAAATTGCAGTATAATTTCTTGCATATCGGCATGATACAAATTGCTTTTAAGCCTTTGACCCTTAAAGGGTTACCTGAAACTTTTTTAGCTGCTTTGCGTGATGCTAGAAATTTGAATTTTAGACAATCGTTAATGGGTTCGATCGAATCAACAGTGGCCTATGGTCCAGTTTATTTTAATACTCAGCCGAATTTACAGTTATCTTTGACTGATGCTAATATTCTTGATGCGTTAACTTTGAATGTTAAAACACATGGTTATAATTATGCACCTGTATCTAAATTAATTTGTTTGTCCTATAGGATATACTTTAAATTGCTTCTACATTAAACCCAAGATGTAAGTTATATGATACATCTGCTGAAACAATTTTGGTAGAAACAAATTTTGCTAGGTCTAAGGTCACTACTAGAAGACCTATAAAATGGGAAGAAATTAATTTTCCCACTACTTGGACTTTAGAATCAGTTATTCCTCCAATCAGATGACCAATGCAGTCACTAATTCTGAGTATTCTCACATCACCCAAAATCCTGATGGTAGGATTTGTATGCAATTTAATGATATTCCTTTCAGTAGACATTCATTTTCTTCTACTAGAAGATTGCCTGCTATGCATCATATTTCCCCTATTGATCCTGTTTATGGTCCGACTTGTAATCGTGCCTCGTCGTTACATACTTTACCATCAGTTATATCTGCAGATCAACGGGATAAATTGGTTAATAAAATAAAGATTAATCCTAGGTTGAATATTGTGCATGCAAATGATATTGCTTCTGACATTTCTGATAAGGATATTCCTTCACAATCTGAAATGGATTTTGATTTAAATAATACTTAATGATGAATGTACACCAAATAGATTTTAGTCCAGGTTCTCTGGCAAGAAAGTATATTCAAAATGAATTTTTAAGTGATAAATGGAATCAATTTAAAACTTGGTTTTTTGACACTTATAGTGCCGATGATTTAAATAATATTTCTCAAGAGTTTTATGAAACTTGTGCTTTGCATAATCAAATTATGTATTTTGTGCCATGGTTTATAACCACTTATTTACCTTTATTCATCAATGTTCTTGAAAGATCTTATAAAGATGGAACTGGTAATATTATTTTAAAGAACATGTTTCTTTAGAATTTAATAAACTTCAGGGTTATCCCAAAAAGAATAGTGGTAAATTTGCGACTAAACCTAGTATGCAAACGTATTATTATTCTAGACCCACTCCTCAAGATGTGCTTATAGAGGAACGAGATTGGAATCAGACTAATACGTCTTATAGCGGTTCTAAAATCTATGAATGGAACCTAGATGACCTGACTAATAGACAACTTACTATTCTTGTTCATAGAATGCTTATGTATGCAACTATTTGTAAAAATGTTCAAAACTTTGATAGAAATATTTGCAAAATGATAATTGCAGGTTTTATTGGCCAACTTCGTGGTTGGTGGGATAATTATATGGCCATTGAACAAAAAGCTGCGGTAATTAATGCTGTTTCTAGTACACCAGGTGTTGATAACCTTGGTATGGCTCTTGTTGCGAATAGAGAATTTATACCTTAGTTTTAACTATTCTAGAACATTTTAATGGTAGATTTACCAATAAGTTTGAGAGTGTTCGTACTTTATTAAAAGGTCTACATCGTAGAACTTTAGGAGAATTTAGATGGTATAAAGATACTTATATGAGTAGGGTGATGGAACTACCTGAAAACAAGTATGAGCATTGGAAAGCTAAGTTTATAGATGGTCTTCCTCCATTATTCGCGTTGAGGGTTAAAAAGATCCTCAGAAATGAGAATAGTGAAATTCCTTATGGAAGTTATACCTATGGTAGATTGATAGGCGTCTGCACTCAAGACGGCATAAATTTGTGCAATGAGTTAAAACTATCTAGACAGCTTAAGATAGATAAGCAAATAGAAAGATATCAGCTAGGAGACTTTTGTACGCAGTTTGGTTTACCCAAAATTTTGGATAAACAGAAAACCAAGCATAGAAAGAATGATCCCGATGAACCTTACAGGAAAAGAAGACATAGACGTAGGTCTAGAGAAGAAAGGGATGAGAGAAAAGCCTCGTGTAAATCTAATCGATTTACTAAAAATAGGTCTAGGAGAGAACTCGCAAAACTTAAGTGTTGTCAGTGTGGAAATTTTGGTCATATAGCACCTAATTGTAAGCTTGAAAAGCTAAAAACCTTAAAAATAGATGAAGAAACTTATGATAAGGTGTATAGTTTCCTTTACACTTCTGGTTCTGAGTCTTCCATTTCATCAACAAAATTTTCTGATAAATCCATCGGACTTACTTTAAATTCAGAAAATTTTGTAGTAAGAAGTTCTTCTAAATCATACAGCGATTTTAATTTAAAATCCGCAATCTCCGGAGGTCTTTGCATAGGAGTAGCCATTGTAAGAGCTTCAGGATTCATTTTAGAAGAAGAAGCTTTATCACAAGTTTTTAAATCATTTTTTATCTGAATTATTAAAACAGTTAGTTCATCTAATTTTTTATCAAGATAACCAATATGTTCACCTAAGACTTTAACATAAAGCCCAAATAATTATTTTGAGAAATCAAATTATTAATTTCGTTGATGCTAAATGCCGCAACATCTTCTTCAACTAATTTTTGGAAGGCAGTGAAAGTAATACAGTATTATTGGGTAAAGCGAAGGTTGACTGAGGTGGATAAACAACCTTAATAATGATCTCCGTCATTATAGCATCTATTATCTTGTATATAATCAGTTCCTGTAAATCTCTATTAAGAGGTACAACCTTTGTGATAGTAATCAAGATTTTATCTGAAAGAAGAGGAGATAGAAAACCCATTTTTAAGATGATAGAAATTCTCTAGATAAGAAATATGGTAGAGAGTTATCACTTCCCTTTTTATAATGAATTTCAAAATCGAAAGGTGCTAATTGAGCCTGCCACCTAGCAAATATTAATTTTGAAGCATCATGTTTGAAATATTTATCAAACATATATTTCACTGATTGAGTGTTTGTTTTTATCAAGAACTTTTGATTATATAAATCGTCTTGAAATTTTAATACACATTTAACAATGGTTAGCATTTCATGTGCAACCGTAGCATATTTTTTCTGAGAATCGCTCCATTTTCCTGAATGAAATCTAATCAAGTATTCAGTTTTATTATGAGGATTAATTTGTTTTAAAATTCCTCCATAACCAATGTTAGACGCATCTGTCTCAACAATCTTTTGCCAAGCAGGGTTAGCAAGAGTTAAACAGGGTAAAGATTGAACTCTAAGTTTAATATTCTTAACCAGAGTGGTGTGACTGTCTGTCCAAGGCCGTTTATGATCCTTTTTTAATCGTTCATATAAGGGACCCAAATCTCTAGATAGATTTTTATAAAAGGGAGATATATAATTTAGATTTCCCAAAAATCTTTGCAATTCGTCCGATCTGTAATAACATTAGGAAATTTAGAGGTAAAATCAATAGATCGCTGAATAGGGGTAACTTTTCCTTGGAAAATAAGATGTCCTAAAAACCAGACATTAGTTTGGAATAAACTCATTTTTGGTTTAGAAATTACCAAACCGTTTTGTATAACAATCTTCTTGAAAATATCCAAGTGTTTAATATGCATTTCTAGTGTTTTTGAGAAAACCAAGATCTCATCAATATACATAATGATAAAATCCAAATATGGATTAAAAATATCATTCATTATTTTCTGAAATTCAGAAGATGAGTTTTTCAAATCAAATGACATAACATTCCACTCATATTGACCAAATGACACATTAAAAACGGTTTTATAAGAATGTTCCTTAAATATTTGAATATGCCAATAACCTAATTTTAAATCAAATTTAGAAAAGATATTAGCATCATATAATCTTGATAGTAAATCTCTTTTATTTGGAATGGGATATCTAATCCATTTTAAATATTTATTCAGAGGTTTATAATTTATCACCAACCTGGGGACACCTCGTTCCTTTTCAGCTGCATTGTTAACATAAAATGCAGTACATGACCAAGGAGATTTCGAAGGTTTTATCAAACCTTTCTGTAATAAATTATCAATTTCCTTTTTGCAGAATTCTACTAATTCGGCATTCATTTGACAGGGACAAGATTTAGTAGGAATATTATCCTCAGAGAAATTATCTTCATAAGGAAGAGTCACTATATGCTTTTTACGATTCCAAAAAGCGCTGGGATGATCAGCACAAATATCCACAGCCATTTGTTAGGAAATTAATTTAATTTTTTCCTGTACCTTAGTGGATTTCAAACTATCAAATATATTCATACTAAATAATTCCAGTTGTAACGAATCAACATGCATTTGTTTCATATTAATTAAAGCATTAATATCACGAGAGATAGGATCAGTGATAAAAGTATAACTAATATTCTGACTTTCATAAGTAGCAGAAAAACCTTTAGCAGTTATGCTAGTAAAAGGGTATATAGCGTTTATAAATGGGGTTCCAAGTATAATTGATTTTTGACCAAGAAAAAGAAATGCGGGATACAAACTTTATTTTGGCAAATACGCGTATTAGGCAATTTATACTTTATATCTAAAGCATGTCCTAATTTTTGCACATGTGTTTAAAAAATTGATTTTTGCATTACTGACGTGATGCTTATATATATTAGAAGAACCATCCATTTGCATGGCGCTTTGTGGTTCTGGAAAGTCTTTTATTACTTCTAAAGGTAAGATGCATCTATTTATTATACTTTTTGTACATCCTGAGTCTACTAGGGCGAGGGTCTCTATCTCGTATTCCTTAATTTTTATTCTGGTTAGAATTTTTATGGTATTAATTTTTTTGTCTTCGTTACAAATTAATCCTTCAAATGACTTGTATTCTTCCTTTTCATTTAGAAGTTCTATTTCTGATTCTAATGTTTTATGGTCAATTTGGCTAGTGTCTTCTACTCCTTTCCCCTTCTCTAATGCTATGCTTTTTCCTTTTTCTATTTTACTTACTCTTTCTTCTAAACTATCTATTCTATCTTCTAATGTTTTTAGCGTTTTTTCTTTTGTAATAACTTGCTAGTCTTTGATCTTGATATTAAATATTTTGTCGATGCACCAAATACATTCTTCTATATAACAATTCATGCATTTTGCTCTTCTGTCTTTACTTGGATATCATGTGCAACTAAAGCATCGTTGGCTATCTAATCCTTTCCCTTTGCAGAATTGGTGGTCACATTGTATATTAACAAAGGTGTAATCCTTTAAGTTGTTTAAGTCTATCTTTTCTAATCCTATCTCGTTAATTAATGTTTTTTCTTCTAAATCAAATGAATTTTGTCTTCCTCCTTCTAAGGCATCTATACTTGTTACTGAATATATACTTTTGTTATCTGACATATATTCGTCTACATTTATTAAAGTTTCTTGGAAATCTAAGCTGGGCATTTCTTGTCCTACTGTTGTTTCTTCCTGGACAAGTATTGGCCAAATGTTCTTCACTTCCACATGTGAAACAAGCTAGTCTTTTTTTGTAAATTCTGTTGTTGTTATGTTTTCTTACATGTCTGTCTTTATTTAGATAAGGCTTTCTTGCCGTTGATTTTCTTAAATAATATTTTTTCTTAGGTTTGTACTCTTGGGTATTTTGGTGTGTTTTCTTGTATTTTCTTTGTGGTTTACTTTGATCGTAACTTTGTGTTGTGTATATATTTTTACATAATCCAGTATCGTTTTGTTTCAAATATTTTTGTATTTGTATATTTGTACATTTTTCTTGTAACACCTCCATTACGTGCTGTATTTTATGCCCTATTGACCAATTTGCGTTTGGGTTTTGTATTACTCCTTCTCTTTTATTCCATCTTTCTTCTATTTCTCCTCCTAGGGCTCCAGGGAGCTTATTGAAAAGTTTCTTTCCTAAAGTTTGATCAAACGCGCTACCGCTTATGGCACAATAATAAAAATAGTCTTTTAGGAAGTTCTTTATACGACACCAATTATTTATGCTAAGTTGTTCTAATTTTATTAACGCATTCTTTTGTAATACTACTAAACCGCTATTTGGGTCTTCTCCTGTTATTAGGCTATGTATTTTACTGGTAAAGTTATACGGGCTTGGTCCCATGTTTACTAATTCTTGAAATTCTTGGGGATAAGTTACTTTATATGCTTCCCACATTCCTTTGATTGATTCTCCTAGAAAAGTCTCCATATACCTATAAGTAGTTTCTGCATCTGTTTCACTATAATGGTGTATATAGTCTGCTATTATTATTCCTTTCCATACATCTATTACTGAATTCCATAATTGAGGGTCATGTGCTGCTATATTTAGTATTTTTCCTCTGTCTCTCCCGTCTTGTAGTTTGATAGGATCTTCTATTGGCATTCTTATCCCTATTTATCTAACCATTTCTGGTTCTGTAGCTAGGTCTTGTCTAAACACCCTATGCCTTAGTAAATTACCTATGGTATATTCTACTGGTGGTATAGGTGTGGTTTTTTGGAAAGGGCCTGAACTTGTTGAGGCGGTTTCTATAAATTCTTTTAAACTCTGAGTTGTTTCGTCATCACTTTCACTTTCATCTTCTTTTCGTCTATATCCTTAATTGTCTGTTCTACATCTGCATTTTAAAAATGTTTTTCTACTAGAGAAAATTCTATTCCTCTTAGTTTACAACCTTTACATCTAAAGATTATTGTTTTATCTAATTCGTGTATCTGTTTGGCTTTTTCTATTCACTTATCTACTTCATAGTCGTTTTTTTTTCTATATTTAGGTCATTCATTCCTTCCATATTTATGGTTGTTTCGTTAATTTCTAGATCTTCATCTATTTATTTTTGGTCTGAATATTTATAGTCTGTGAATCTAATTGAGGTTTGTCCTCTGCTATTAGTGTATGAGAGGTGATCATTGGGTCTTAATACTTCCTTTTTACAGAATTTCTCTAAATTCCATTCACTACCAGCATATTCTTCAGAACTTATTTTTAAGGGTTTTATTAATTTTATTCCCTTATTTCCCATTAAACCTACCGCATCGTCTATTTTAATTTTAAACTTTGAACTGCTACTAGTGGCTAATTTTCCTATGAAACCGATGCATATTAGCAAATTATTTCCACAGTTCATTTCTTCATAACCTTTAGTTTGAATTCCTATTTTTATGTATTTACCAAATTTATTTGAATTTATCATAAAATCTGGACTACAGTAAAATATTCCTCCATTATTGGTCATATCTACTTCTGTTAAACCTATTATAGATCTTTTTGATTCTTACCATCTATCATCATATAAAGTAATTAGTACCTTAGTTCCTAGGTTTTATCTAGTTAAACCTTTCAGTCCAATTACTACTAATCCCATATGCATGAGATTCATTCTTCTTTTTTGTATTTCCTTCATAGAGTCTTTGCTAATTAGACTTATACTCTCATTATTATTTTCTGATATACACATATGTTCTTCTCTATAATGCCTATATAATTGTGCTGTTGAAGAAAATAAACCTGTATTATAAAGTACTTGAGGATTTAAGAGTCTTAATTTATTTTGTTGAAAAATTTCTATGTCTTTGTCTACATCTATTATTTCATCTAACTGGTGACTGCTACTGGGTCTGGATGAGTTCATTATTCTATCTAGCATATTGTTTCCTAGTCTATCTTGAGAGAAACTGGCCCTTTGTCTTTCTTGGGAGGCTTGGTTCATGTTTGGAAAAAAGTCCATGCCTTGTCCTTTGTTATTTTAGGTCTATCTTTTTAGGGCATTATTTCTATTCTTTTTAGTTGTTCTATCAAATCTTCTATATTTTTATCCTGTTTTGCTTTTTCTTCTGAGATTTTATTTTCTAATAAACTATCTAACTTTTGATTAATTTTTGTAATCTTATCTTCTAGTTTCTTGTTTAATTCTAATAGTGCGAAAATTATTATATTATTTTGTTTTACACCTATTAAGTCTATTTTTTCTAGTGGTGTATATTCAGATAAACCTTCAGGATTAACTTGAAATTGGGCGGCCCTTTTTAGAACTTCTTGGTAGAAGGGATCGTTCATGAAAGAGTTAAGTCTCTTAGTCGATCTAGTTCTTTTCTAATTTCTCTAACTTCTTTATGAAGATGTTCTAATAGAATATTTGTTTGTTCTATTATAGTATTGTTAACTATGTTATTATTATTTGTTAAGAGTAGTTGTAATTGGGTATTTATATCTAATTGCTGTGTTTTTAGAAAATCGAAATTTCTTTCTATTTTTTCTAATGATTTGTTATGTTGGTTTTGCAGGTTTTCTAAAGTTTCTATTGACTTTAATATTTTAGTGTCTCTCAAGTGAGTGTGTTCTGCGAAATTTATTATTAGATCTGTGATGGTGTTTAGATGAGGATGATCGCTATATAAGATGTGATCTCCTTCTATAAAGTTACACTTGATAACTGAACCAAATTTTAGTCTTCAATACTTCTTTTCTGAAATTACTTCTAAGTATATATATTCTAATTTCTTTATACTTCCTATTGTATTATTTTTATGCCAAATACCAGGTTTTTCTTTTTCTATCGTATCTTTCTTGTCTAATTTGTTGGATATAATGATAAACTCTAGACCCTATTGTTGGTAATTATAAGTTTATTTGTCTCATTTCTTGATTTATCAAATTTATTTCTTCAGTTGATAATAAGTCTGAATATAATTGTAGCTATTCTAGATATAGTTGTCTTTGTTCTATTAGGAAGTCATATATATTCGAGTAATGTTCTTTTATCCTTAAAAGATACCAATAATATTCTTGGTCAATTATTATTTGTCTTTCATAGGGTCGGGATTTTCTTTTAAATATTCTTGCTGGCATTTATTAAAATGGTCTTATACAGGATTGTAACATAACCTCTGATACCAAAATAAGCCGTTTATATATTAAATAAGATTTAAAAATAAAGCCATTTAAATATTAAGTAAGATTTAAACAACTTTATTTTTAAATCTTATTTAATATTTAAACGACTTTATTTTGGTATTAGAGCTTATGTTACAATCCTGTATAAGACCATTTTAATACAATTACCAACAATAGGGTCGAGAGTTTACCATTATATCCAACAAATTAGACAAGAAAGATACGATAGAAAAAGAAAACCTATTTGGCATAAAAATAATACAATAGGAAGTATAATGAAATTATATATATATATATATATATATATATATATATATATATATATATTATTTTGAGCTAAGAAGAATATGAATGGTGTTATTGTCACTCCCCGAGCCTACATTCTAGGCGTAGCCGGTACTCAAGAACATTGCTGGTCCCTAGGTGAACCCTTGGTCTGGCTGACTACTTAGCAGAAGACTTAGTCAAGCAAAATGAGAACTTCAAATGCATAATTAAACTTTAAGGTCTAATCAAAATTTAACTGAAATAAACATGTGAAAATACTTAATAAATTATAAATAACTGTCTCAAGACCTCAAAACATCTCAACAAAAGGGGAAATACTGAGAGACTCCTCTAACTTTAACTATCTATGAATCCTCAAATACTAGGATAGATGTCGGGACAGAACCCTCGACAACTTTACAAAAGCAAGAAATAAATGTGAAGCCCTCCGGAAGCAAGGAGGCTCACCAAAGCTAGCTGGGGTGCAAATGGTATCAACGAAGTATCTGTTGGTGATCCTAAAAACCCGTACTTGCATCATAATAAGATGCAAGTCGAATGACATTAGTACATTGAATGTGTTGACACCCAATTTTGGACCTCCACAATGTATATTAATCATCGAGCTTCTTCAATTTCCAACGATTTGAAATAATTGACTTTATAAAATTTCAAAATATTTTCTAAGTCATTTTAAGTAATTCGTTTTTAAACTAATATATGTATTCTATATGATTTTGTATGTATTTATTACATTTTACGAATATTCAAAAATCATCTCAAAAAGGATTTTATTTTTTAGTAAATATTTTACTAAATTAGATTATTTTAAATTATGGTTATAATTTTGAATCATTAGTTTACAATTTAGTTAATTATTTAATTTTGTTAAGATTGAGAAACTCGTAAATTAATTATATTAATTCATCCTATTTAAATTTTAGCAGAATTTGCAAATCAACTTTATTCGGTTAACTTCTTAAATCTAATTGGCTATAATTACAATCCATTAGCCAAATCCTCAAAACCAAACCATTTTCTTCAACTCATTTTTAAAAGACCAATTTTTGGGCCAATCCAGCAGCCCATACATTCTCCAATTCTCCAATTTTCCCAGCCTATTCCCAATCTCAACAAAATCGGTCCATCTCATTAACAAAACCCAATTCCAACAACAATACATCCAAACCAGACCGACCCCACTCTGCTTCTTCTTTTTCTCCATGCGAGAACAACAAGCAGAAGGCTGCAAACGAAGCCCAAAAATCCAGCAGCATGCGCGACCCCATCCGCAAAGCAATCCAGGAATACCCTTCGCGCTGTCATCCTCACGCGACCCTATACGCTTCTTCTTCTTTGCAGCGACCCCAGACCCCTGTACACATCTTCTCCTTTTTCCAGATGCGACACAAAAAAATCCCAACAAACCAGGTGAGAAATCCATCGACCCATCAACATCGCCTGTAGCAACCATCACCATAGTTTTCCCCCTTTTCCCCATTTTCAAATCTCTTCCATTGTTGGACTTGAAAAGGAGCAAAGGAATTCAAATTTCAAATTCAAAATTTCACCCGTTTCCCCCTAATAGGCCTTAGTTTTCCTCTATATAAACCACCCCTACCCATCGTTCAAAGGAGGAATGAGCGAGCATAGGGGAGGTTTTTGGAGTTTGAGTTTCCTTGGCAATAGTCGTTTTACGCTTAAAATTTTATATTTAGCTCTCTGATTCTAAGTTCTGAGAAGGTAGTTGCTTAGATTATCTTGGTTTGTTGTTAGTATTTGGATTTTTTTAGTGGAAGAATCATTGCCCTCTCAAGGTCGTCGTCCTAGCTCGCTGCTTCAAGAAAGGTTTCCTCACTTCCTTTTGTATTTCGTTTCAATGTAGCATATTGTGTATGTTCGATACTCTATGCGAAGATTGTTAACAAGAGTGTGTTGGTTCTGTGGTTAGCTCAACTATAATCTAGTTTTCTTGTGAGTTTCGAGCAACGAGTTTGAATTCTGCATCAATGAGTTTTGTTTTAATTATGTTTGGTCGCTATGTTCATTAATTAGATTTGTATCTATACCATTAGTTATATCTTTGCTTTGTTGTGTCTAAAATGGGTTTAGTTTATTTAATTTTCATTCCAAGTTTATTAGCTATGTAGTTCAGTTCTTTCTCTGTTTGCTTGTGTTTCGGGTCGTCCTCTGTGTACTTTTTGAATGCCCGTATGTCAGCCATATCTCGTAGTATTCATTCATGCTCTGGCCAACTTGAATGCTGGTCATGTTTCTCTTATTTTTCAGCTATTATTGTCATGTTCATATAACTCGTCATAATCTAGTTTTGACTTGGCCCGTATGCTCATTGTTAGCTTATTTTTATATGTGTCTAGTCCTTTACATGCTAGAATCGCTTTGGCTTAAAAAATGAGACTTGGAACCTGATTGTCTTGTTTTAAATCTATTCTCGTTGTTTCAGTTGTTAAACATGACTTCTTTAATTTGTTTCTTTTCTAGTTTGCATTAATTTAATTAGTCATACAGTCTAATTATGCTAAATTCATGCTTATTTGTTCATCTTGGTGCCATTGACTGTAAAAATGTAGTTCTCCAAGTTTATTTTGTTTAGTTTGATAATTTGTTGCCTTTGTCTTGTCTATGCCGTGAGTTCCTATATTTTCCTAGTATTTCAAGTTCTCTGTATTACTTTGTGAATAGCTATTTTCCTAAAATTGTTCAAGATTTCGAAAGCTCAAATACAGCTTGCACATAGCTTATCCATACTTTTATCTTCTCTTCCTCGCATAAGATGTTTCATCCTTATTTTATTGTTATTTCTCTTCTTTCTAAGTGATGAAAAGTTTGTTATTTAAATGCTGCAACTTATTATTTGTTAGTTGAATGTTGTCACTTACTAATGCCAACATGTGTTTTGTCCATAATCTTGAGTGCTACATTTTCTTTTATTTCATACTAATATTCTGTTTATCTTTTCAAGTAAGACACGAGCTGTTACTTTCCTTTGCATTATTTATTTGGTTTGAATTTACATTTGTTAGTTCCGGTAGTGTGGTTTTGCATTAATTCATATTTTTTTTCTTTGTTTGTTTGAACTCACTCCTTCCGAGTCTATTTTGGACTCCACCCTTGCATATCGTTGAGTTTTGAGTCAACCCTATCTTGTTCAAAGGGATGGAAATTGATCACAAGTTTTGGAAAGTCTGAAAATGGACTGTATACACTAAGTATACAGATTGAGTGCAATATATACAGGTCAAGAAAATTAAAACAGGTGCTTGAAAGTTGAATTAAGCTACATACGGTCTGTGTACAGTCTGATATATAGGAAATGAGCTAAAATATAATCTATATGCATGAGTATACACTCATTGTATATGTAGATTTTCAGGGGGGCGAAAACAATCTTTTGCACAAAAGGTCCAAGCGAAAATGGGCCAAAAGGCCCACCAAATTTGTGAATTTGAATAAAAAGGCCCACATTCTAACTTTCTTATTTTACTCTTATTTTTATTTGTATTAATTCTAACCCTTTTATTTGATTTGGTTTATTTTAATTAAATTCCCCAAAAGATGAACCATATTCTTTATGTTAGTTTATTTTAATAAATTTCATTTTTTATCAACTCTTGTACTTTTATTCAAAACTTTTACTTAATCTTCAATTAATTTAAAATAGTTTTCATGCTTTATTTGACCAGTTTGGTTCAAATTATTATTTCTAAAATTATTCAAATACATCTAATTAATCTAATTTTGGTAAAATTCTAATCATTTGCAATCTAATTCAAATATTTCAATTACTATCTTTTTTTTTCTAAAAATTAAAAATTGTTCTTTGTTTAATTAACTATTTTCTCAAGTTAATCATTTTTCTAAAAAATAGTCAAAAAAATATTTAATCTAAGTCGTAGGATAACCGCATATTAGCGGAAACTTCAAATACTTTAAAAACCTTCTTGAAGTGTAAAATAAGAACCTCTTGCCTATTTTCTCTAAATTTATAAAGATTTGATCTGTTAGAATTTTTTAAAATTAAGTTTTCTTAATTTCTTTAAAAAAATTAAGTGACGACTCTTTTCTAAGTATTTTTCTCAAATTGTTTTATACTTACAACATTTCAAAAAATGATTTTTCTAAAGATAGTAAAATTATAGCATAACAGAAATGGCGACTCCACTGGAGATTAATAGGTTCTAACCATAACATACTTAGGTTAATATTTGAGTTTTTAATATTTGCTTGTTTCATTTTAGTTGTTTGTTTAATTTTAATTGCCTATTGCTTCATTTTTCATGCTTATGTGTTATAAACTGCTTATTTGTTACTGCTTTATATAAATTGTTTATTTGTTACTAATTTCTAAATTGTCATTCCGTTCATACTTCGTCCAATTCTGGAAAAGTCACACAATCACACGTACACTAGAGGTGTGCTTTGCGCACCCGCAAACTTCTTTCAAAATCCCAAAAGTTAGGAGAGTTGGCATATGCGTGTGGTGTCCGGATCTTTTTCCGTGTGACCGTGTAGCCTCCTCACTCGAGTTGTCCACTCGGGAACCTTGTGTCTAGTAAGCCAAATCATAGAAAACAAAAGGTAGAGCTAAACCAACACCTTTTAAGGAACATGCATCATTCAAACCTAAGAGTCTTAATATCCATGGCGTATTAAGACCATTATTTTACCTTACCAAATGTCAAAGCGGGTTCAAGACTCAAGTGACACTTGATCATAATATGTGTGCATATTTGAAAGATAATTGTACCTAAATACAAACTATTCAAACTTAAATAATTAAATTGTAGTAGGGAGGTATAGACTAACTATTTGTTTTGCAGTGCAGATGGTTGTCAAGATCCAAACTTGATGGATGAAAGATTTATTCTAGCGACACTAATAAAGGCAATGATTGTCGGGGAACAACAACATTTTAAACTTAGTTTATTAGATTAATTTTTATTGTATAAAATATAATGAAGTTATAAAATTATTCATGTACTTTTTTTAGAGTATATATTTAATTATTTAAGAGCTATAGAATGACGTATATTGGCAAAATTTCCGTCCTTCAAATTTTTGTTAGGCCTACCTCAGGCATAAAAGAGGTCCCTTGCATATTAAGACGCCTTATTGATTTGTTGTTTGTTACTATTACTTGTTTAATATGTTCATTATGCACTACTTGCTTGGTATGTGATTTATTTGTATTGCTTGATGTTTGGTCACCTCATCTAACATCATTTTTTTTTTATATATTTTTCTTTTTCTTTTTATTTTTATTTTTTAATCCTATTTCTGAAAAGGCTTATTCATGCTGACAATCGAGATGTTTGACAACCCAAATGTTTTACCTCAATGGGCAGTTCGAATGCCAAGAACTAATGTGATTGATCCACCAGTGGCAGACCTTTTGCGCATTGAAAATGGCACCCCCACTGAAGATAATCCTGAAATTTCGGGAACTAAGGACGATACTAGTAATGATGAACATATTGCTCGCTTAGAGCAACAAATCACTGATCTGCAAGGACAAGTTGAGCGTGTTAGGAACTTTGGCAAGTTACCGGTCTCCAACACCCCTCGTGAGGAACCAAAGACCAATGCTCCAATGCCTCCTCATTTTCCATCTCTAGAATCTCATGTTCCTAACCATTTTCCTCCACAAAATACTCAGCCGATAAGCACACCCGTCATGAATTCGCATCCCATAAACCCACCTTCTACAAATTAATCTCATGTTAACCCTCAATATGCCAATCCATCTCTCATGTTTCAAAACCCATTTAACCAAATTCCTCCCAATACTCAACATGCTACCCCACCACCCGTTTAGGTCCCTATTAACCCACAATCTTTCACCCCAGTTCCTGGCTACCAAATCCCTCCAAATGAAACTCCCTTCTATCCACAATATACCACACAATTTCCTACTTATCAAACTCCTCAAAACCAAATTTCTACAAACCTATCATATGCCACACCAACTACTGCTCCTCACAATACTCCACCAATTCAAAATCACTCGATACCTTAACATATATCAGCGACACATGTTGATCCTAACATGCAATGTGTTCCACCGATATATGTTATACAAGCTCAGCCATCCGTTACCCTGCCACTAATTGTTGATCAATATGAGTTGTTGGAGAAAGAGTGGAAATCAAAGGAGGAGGAACATGATAAGGAGAAGCGTGAGTTGAGGGAAAAAGTTAGGAATATGCGTATTTCCAAAAGAGGAGAAAAACTCGAGTATGAGGACTTATGTGTACATCCTGAATTTGACTTACCTGATGGATACAAGCCACCAAAATTTGAGATGTTTGATGGCACTGGAAATCCCCACAATCATTTAAGATCTTATTGTGATAAGCTAGTCGGGGTAGGAAGAAATGAGGCCATAAGAATGAAGTTGTTCATCAGAAGTCTAACTGGAGATACACTAACTTGGTATATCGAGCAAGATCCCAAGATTTGGCGTACTTGGAGCAATATGGCAGAGGATTTCATGGAAAGGTTCAGGTTCAACATTGAGATCGTCCCTGATCGATCTTACCTTGAAAAGTTGAAGAAGAAGACTACTGAAACCTTTCACGAGTATGCTATCCGTTGGAGATTAGAAGCAGCTAGAGTTTGACCCCCAATGGATGAAAATAAAATGAAAGAAATTTTTATCAAAGCTCAAGATAATATGTATTATGAAAGGATGTTGCTTATGACAGGTGGCAAATTTACAGACCTTGTCAAAACTGGGGAAGCTTCTGAAGAAGGAATCAAGTTTGAGAGAGTCACACTTTGCAGCCTTACAGGAAACAAATAAGGCAATTAAATTTGGATAAATAGGAGGAATTAAGAAGAAAAAAGAGGAAGTTGCAACTATAATGAATATTCAGGAGCGAAGGCTAAGCCGGATGCAAGCATATCATTGCCAGTCACTTCAAAGCCCACACAACCAAATGTTTTCGCCTATTTTCTATCCTGTTTATAATACCCAACAAACGTACTACCAGCAACCACCCATATATCAAAACTCACCATATTACCAACAACCATCCCGTTACCAACCCCCAAACAATTCAGCAACTCCACCAAGGCCTTGTCAAAATTTTGACAAAAGGAAGACTTACACACCTCTTGCTGAGCACTATGCCCAATCTTTGAAAGGCTAAAAGCAGTAGGGTTGATCCAAACAATTTCGTGGAGAGATATCGAGCCTCCTCCTAAGTGGTTTGATGAGTCTAAGCATTGCACATATTATTCGGGGGCTGTGGACATGATGCATAAAGTTGTTTAAGGGAGCTTTTCCAAATGTGAACAACAATCCTTTGCCTAACCATGGGAATGTGGATGTGAACATGGTTACCACCGACGACGAGAGAAGTCTTAAGGGAACTATTATGCCAGCAGGAAAAAATATTTCGAAAATAATCGTCAAACCTAAGTTCAAGAAGAGGGGTGACATTTTTGTGCCTAATCCTATTTTGCTCCTAAATCAGCCCGTAGTCCAAATGTTTGAAGACATTCTTCAAGATGATCCAATTGAAAGGATCAAAAGTTTATTCATTACTGAAGATTTAACCGAGACACCGACCATCTGGAATGCCAAACTAAGAGGTGCCTTGAAGAATTGGACCTCTGCTCCATCCTTGGTTCATCGGGAGTCTTGGTAGATTAAAATTAAGCAATATTTTGAAGTGACTTGATTTAAAATTGAGGCTTTAATCATGTAGAAGAACTTTTTTTTTTGCCTCTCCTTTTGAAATCTCAAATGCAAAATCTATATATGCCTTTCATTTCTCCTTAACTCTTTATTTTTATCTTATTAATTTTATTTTTACTCTACTCATTATTTTTATCTTATTACTTTTATTTTTACTCTTTCAACATACTAAATTATAAACTTGTCGGTCCTATGGTTATGACATGTGATGAGGCAAATGAGCAAAACATGAATGATCATCAGAAATTCAAAGGGTGCAAAAGTGACGTGCAACTTGATAAGCTAGCTAAGGAATTTGAACAACTTTTGGATGAAGTCGAGATTTTGAATTTATCCAACTCAAAGCTAGTGAGGAAAGTCAGAATCAATGGCTTAGAGCCATTTGAAAAAGATGCATTGATTGAATTACTAAGAGAACATATGGATATGTTTTCATGGTCATCTGTTGCATAAGTTGCAAAACCTAGTGAAGCAAGTTTTGAAGATACTCAAAACATTGTGTAATTAGTAGCAAGACGAAGCTAAGGAATTTTGCACCTATTTAGCAAGAGTGTTTTGGAAAAACATTGATGCTACCAGAATCGGTTGGTGACGTATGACCAAAGCTCATCCATCCAGATCTAATTAGAAGATTTTTGTTTTTGGAAGCTTAATTTAGTTTATTTCCATTTGGCACTTTTTTAATGTAATTTGAACTAAGTTTTGACCTGATGCTCGGTGGGATATGTAGGCGACTTCTATCAGCTTCGATCATATTAGCTGGAAATTTTGAAATTTCTTTTGCATGTAATATGAACTACGTTTTGACCTTATTTCCTTGGTAGGATACGTAGGCGGCCTCATCGGCTTCGGTCACTTTAAAAAATAGATTTAATTTTTCTTTGTGTTGTACCCTGAACTACATACGACCTGGTTCCTATTTATTATGGGATACGTAGGCGCCTTGTAGCTCGGTCATATGTTTTAGAAATTTCTATTTATCTATAAGGTCGAAAGTGGGGAAAATTTTGAGAATGACTCAAAATTGCAGTACAAATGAATGCAAGAGTTGACTAAAGCAAGAAGTTGGGGCAATGATTTTTTGAAAGATGCTGAATAGTACGAGCACATGGTCTGATTGGAATATTTAAACAAAGGATGTCCAAGCGCATTGTCATAATCTGGGATCCGACAAGAGATTTTTAAAATGATTTATATCCATATATATATATATATATATATATATATATATATATATATATATATATATATATATATATATATATATACATACTCTTTCAAATAATTTTCTTTTATTTCATCTAACAAGTCTTATTTCTCGGACGGGGTCAGAGAGTCCATACATGAAGATTAACAAGAAAGCAACAAAGTTAGAAATCTCAAGTCAGCGTGAATCAGCCTCCCCTCCCCCAACTTACAAATTTTCTTTGAATGCAGAGAAGTTCAAGCAGGTACAATAATGAAGTTGTTTGACTATTATCCATCCAACAACAATGAGAACTTGGATAAGGTCACAACGTTCAAACAAGCAGGCAAACAAAAGAGCAAAGATAATTCATGAACTAACTAGCACTAACCTTTTTAGCACAAATTTACACCATCTCTAATTTGACGCTGGAGCTAATTTGGCACTGACACTAATTTTGCACTGGCCCTAACCTTGATTTTAGCACTAAACTTGCACTAACATTGATTCTATCAGAATGATTTTTGCACTAAACTCGCACTAGCGTCAATTTTATAGATTCAATTTAGCACTGATTTTGCACTAACCTTATTAGCCTTGTATTTATCTCAAATGATTTTGCACTAACTCTGAAGTTTGCACTAATTTATTCAGAGTGATTTTCGCACCAGCATTAAAGTAGCACTACTCTAATCTTAAAAAGTTTCATGCTCATACAACTATATTCATCTCAATTCCTTCACGACATTTAAGTTGTTAAAAAAATGCTTTCTAGATTTTACAGAAGATTTAGCAAGAAACATCGCAGAACAAGAGAATATGTTGCATTGCATAACGAGGAACTCCCTCCTAGCAGTGAACGAGGGCAATTTGTTGAGACAATTTAAGCTTTCCAACAGAGGTCAAAGATCATCATTCATCATCATCATATCAATAATGAACTATCGCCGTCAACAATATTGCATTATCAAGAAAGTCATCATTGTCTCGTATCAATACATCCTTTACTGTGTCAAAATCGACGAAGGCTGACGACGTAACATTTAGAGAAATGAAATGTGCTGAATATGGTAAAACATATCACTTCTCTATTTAAATTACAACTTCTACTAACAAGTTTATTTCAATCTTGGCCGAGAGCATCCAAGAGGATGAATTCTCAAATCAAACCACAGGTGCAGATGACATAAAAAAGGATGTAGCACAACGTGAAACTTTTTCTTGGCAGCGAACTGAGACATAGTCCAAAGAGGAGTATCAAACTCTTTGGGCGAGCTGAGGAGTGACTTCCACCACGATCAAACCACACCCCTATCTGAAGGCATGTGGGTTTTTCTGTGAGTTTATTGATTTTAGTTTCGCGTTCGAAAAACTTCAACTTTCACTAGAGGCAACTTTCCAATTTGAGTGACATTGCACCAAGAGCTTTGGAAATTATGTCTGTGTAAGTTCTTATTTATGGATGTGAAAGGGCCCCACATTCATGGCTTAGAGGTTGCAAGTCTCTTTTTCATACTCGACTTACTTGTCACTCCTCTAGAACCAAAGGTTATCTTGCATAATAGATTTCCTTTTCAACCGATCGAGTCGAACTACAAGCAGCCTGATTCCCTAAGTTGAGGGATATGTAGGCGGGCTCAATGTTGATTACTCGGCTGTATTCCGACATTCTCTCCTAAATCTGATTCTCGAGCATTCTGGTCTCTTCATAATTCGTATTGGAATAGCCTTTGAATTCTTTCATAATCATGCATCAAATCAAGCGTATCGAACTACAAGTGGCCTGAATTCTTATATAGTCTGAGATATGTAGGAAACCCAATTTCGGGGTTCGGCCATAATTCCTAAAGTCCATGCCAAGATCCTTTTCCTAAAGATGAAGATGTGGTCGATCAAAATTGGATTCATCAATTTCATTTGCCTTAAATTTCTTTCATCAATCCAAGTCAAATGAGGGGCAGCTGTTGACACCCAATTTAGGACCTCCACATTGTATATTAATCATCAAGCTTCTTCAATTTCCAACAATTTGAAATAATTGACTTTATAAAATTTCAAAATATTTTCCAAGTCATTTTAAGTAATTCCGTCATCATTATGATTTTTAAACTAATATATTTATTCTATATGATTTTGTATGTATTTATTAGATTTTACGAATATTCGAAAATCATCTCAGAAAGGATTTTAATTTTTAGTAAATATTTTACTAAATTAGTTTATTTTAAATTATGGTTATAATTTTGAATCATTAGTTTACAATTTAGTTAATTATTTATTTTTTAAAGATTTAGAAGCTCGTAAATTAATTATATTAATTCATCCTATTTAAATTTTAGCCGAATTTGCAAATCAACTCTATTCGGTTAATTTCTTAAATCTAATTGGCTATAATTGCAATCCATTGGCCAAATCCTCAATTCAAAACCTAACCATTTGCTTCAACACATTTTTAAAAGACCAATTTTTGGGCCAATGCAGCAACCCATACATTCTCCAATTCTCAAGTTTTCCCAGCCCATTCCCAATCTCAACAAAATTGGCCCATCTCATTAACAAAACCCAATTCCAACAACGATACATCCAAACCCGACCGACCCCACTCTGCTTCTTCTTGTTCTCTACGTGAGAACAACAAGCAGAAGGCTATGAACGAAACCCAAAAATCCAGCAGTATGCGCGACCCCATACACGAAGCAGTCCAGCAATACCCCTCGCGCTGTCTTCCTCATGCGACCCTATACGCGTCTTCTTCTTTGTAGCGACCCTAAACCCTTGTACGCGTCTTCTCATTCTTCCAGACGCGACCTAGAAAATCCCTGCAAACCCGACGAGAAATCCATAGACCCATCAACATCGCTTACAGCAGCCATCACCATATTTGTCCATTTTTTCCCAATTTTCAAATCTCTTCCACTGTAGGCCTTGAAAAGGAGTAAAGGAATTTGAATTTCAAATTCAAAATTTCACTTGTTTTCCCCTAATCGGCCCTAGTTTTCCTCTATATAAACCACCCCTTCCATAGGGGAGGTTTTTGGAGTTTGAGTTTGCTTGGTAATAGTCATTTTACGCTTAAAATTTTATATTTAGCTCTCTGATTCTAAGTTCCAAGAAGGTAGCCACTTAGATTTTCTTGGTTTGATGTTAGCATTTGGATTTTTATGGTGGAAGAATCGGTTCCCTCTCAAGCTCGTTGTCCCAGCTCGCTGCTCCAAGAAAAGGATCCTTGCTTCCTATTGTATTCCATTTCAATGTAGCATATTGTGTGTGTTTGATACTCTATGCAAAGATTGTTAACAAGAGTGTGTTGGTTCTGTGGTTAGCTCGTCCATAATCTTGTTTTATTGTGAGTTTCGGGCAGCGAGTTTGAATTCCGCATCAATGAGTTTTGTTTTAATTATGTTTGGTCACTGTGTTCATTAATTAGATTTGTATCTATACAGTTAGTTATATCTCTGCTTTGTTGTGTCTAAAATGGGTTTAGATTATTTAATTTCCATTCCAAGTTTATTAACTATTTAATTCAGTTCTTTCTTTGTTTGCTTGTGTTCCGGGTCGTCCTCTCTGTAGTTTATGCCCATATGTCAGATATATCTCATAGTATTCATTCATGCTCTGGCCAACTTGAATGTTGGTTGTGTTTTTCTTATTTTTCAGCTATTATTGTCATGTTCATATAATGCATCATAATCTAGTTTTGACTTGGCTTGTATGCTCATTGTTAGCTTATTCTTATATGTGTCTAGTCTTTTACATGCTAGAATCGTTTTGGCTTCAAAAATGAGACTTGGACCCTGATTGTCTTGTTTTAAATCTAATCTCGTTGTTTCAGTTGTTAAACATGACTTCTTTAAATTGTTTCTTTTCTAGTTTGCATTAACTTAATTAGTCATATTGCCTTATTATGCTAAATTCATGCTTATTTGTTCATCTTGGTGCCATTGACTGTAAAAATGTGATCAGGTCTCCAAGTTTATTTTGTTTAGTTCGATAATTTGTTGCCTTTGTCTTGTGTATGCTGTGTGTTCCTATATTTTCCTAGTATTTTGAGTTCTGTGTATCTCTTTGTTAATAGCTATTTTCCTATAATTGTTCAAGATTTCAAAAGCTCAAATACAACTTGCACATAGCTTATCCATACTTTTATCTCCTCCTTCTCGCATAAGATGTTTCATCCTTATTTTATTGTTATTTCTCCTCTTTCTAAGTGATGAAAAGTTTGTTATTTAAATGCTGCAACTTATTATTTGTTAGTTGAATGTTGTCACTTATTAGTGCCAACAAGTGTTTTGTCCATAATCTTGAGTGCTACATTTTCTTTTATTTCATACTAGTATTCTGTTTATCGTTTCAAGTAAGACACGATCTGTTATTTTCCTTTGCATTATTTATTTGGTTTGAATTTACATTTGTTAGTTCCAACAGTGTGGTTTGGCATTAATTCATATTTTTTTCTTTGTTTGTATGAACTCAGTCCTTCCAAGTCTATTTTGGACTCCACCCTTGCATACCGTTGAGTTTCGAGTCAACCCCATCTTGTTCGAAGGGCTGGAAATTGATCACAAGTTTCGGAAAGTCCGAAAATGGACTGTATACACCAAGTATACAGGTTGAGTGCAATATATACATGTCAAGAAAATTAAAACAGGTGCTTGGAAGTTGAATTAAGCTACATACGGTCTGTGTACAGTCCGATATACAGGAAATGGGCTAAAATATAGCCTATATACATGAGTATACACTCATTGTACATGCAGATTTTCAGGGGGGCGGAAACATGCAAAAGCCTATCTTTTGCACTAAAGGTCGAAGAGAAAATGGGCCAAAAGGCCCACCAAATTTGGGAATTTGAGCAAAAAGGCCCACATTCTAACTTTCTTATTTTACTCTCATTTTTATTTGTAGTAATTCTAACGCTTTGGTTTGATTTGATTTAATTTAATTTAATTCCCCAAAAGATGAACCATATTCTGTATGTTAGTTTATTTTAATAAAATTTCATTTTTTATCAACTCTTGTACTTTTATTGAAAACTTTTACTTAATCTTCAATTAATTTAAAATAGTTTTCATGCTTTATTTGACCAGTTTGGTTCAAATTATTATTTCTAAAATGATTCAAATAAATCTAATCAATCTAATTTTGGTAAAATTCTAATCATTTGCAATCTAATTAAAATATTTCAATTAATATCTTCTTTTTCTTAAAAATTAAAAATTGTTCTTTGTTTAACTATTTTCTCGAGTAATCATTTTTCTAAAAAATAGTCAAAAAATATTTAATCTACGTCGTAGGATAACCGCATGTTAGCGGTCACTTCAAATGCTTTAAAAACCTTCTTAAAGTGTAAATAATAACTTCTTACCCATTTTCTCTAAATTTATAAAGATTTGATCTGTTAGAATTTTTTTAAATTGAGTTTTCTTAATTTCTTTAAAAAATTAAGCGGCGACTCTTTTCTAAGTATTTTTATCAAATTGTTTTATACTTAGAACATTTCAAAAAATGATTTTTCTAAAGATAGTAAAATTACGGCATAACAGAATGTACAAACATGCAAGGGGAACTGAAAGCATATGAAGCTGAACTGACAAGACCGAAAGAGTATTCACCTCAACTCAACTCAATACAAAGCAATATCAATAGATAAAATGTTTAAAACTTCATAATCAACAGATATTGACTCAAGTATGTCTATAAAAAATACAATAGATTACATTATGAACTATATGATGATACAACGTCTCACTCACACTGCCAGAAATGTCCTATACCTTATCGAGGCATAGAACACCTCAACAAAGTGGATCAACTAAGCTCTACCCGAAGGCACTAAGGATTTATCTAAAAAGTATGATCCTTTGCCCATATATATATATATATATATATATACACACTTATGCTCAAATGTGTAAAAACATATTCTTTCTCAATTTGAGGTAATTACTCAAATTCCCTCTTAAAAGAGGTAACTTAACTGCTTTGAATTAATCTCTAAACTAATTACTCTTTTTAGAAATCAAAGTTTCTCTTTTTCAATGTAAAAGTGTTACATTTGGGAATACTTAGTTCCCTTATATTTTTCTCAATCATGAAACGACTCTTCTCATTACCCATATTTGCTTTCTCAGAAAATTAGTTTAAAATCATTGTTGGTTACAAAAGATGCTCAAAATTACTCAAAAGAAAACTTCTTGAACTTCTCTCTTAAACCCCACTTTAGTTTTGACTGTGAATTAGGACATGTGATTAGAATATATATGTAGTAATTATCAAAGGCAAATGGAACCTATAGGAGCTAATACAAAGAATATAAACGTAGCCATGACTTAAAGGAAACACGTCTGGAATGAAGCAACCTAATAGAATTTTTTGAGTGGACTCTTGACATGTTCAATAGGGATATTTTTGCCATTGAAAGAGCACCCAACGGAAAACCATGGTTTACTGACATCAAGGAATATATTGAACACCAAACGTAACCCAAACATGCAACGGAAAATGATAAGAATTTGAAAAAAGAAATATATATCTCATTCAAATTTCACACTGAAGGAGTAGGCCAGGAGACCCCTAGTTCACTGCTGGCACGGGGCGTGTCATGCCCCAAACACAAGGGGCGCAACTGGCTCCTAATGCCAAAACTCAGGCCCGACCCTGCTGAACCATTTGCTAGTAATTCATGGCAGCCACACACAATTAAGAAACCAAACAAGTATATCTCGGCTTAAAATTAAGCCATCGGCTGGCAAGGCCTCTGTCAATAGATCTATAAAAGAAACAACTACTCCCAAGAGTTTATATAAAGGAATAGACAACTAGCACAGAAGTCCTGATTGGGCCGTCAAGGCCACCATGATCTCTATACCGAAACTGAAAGCAAGTATATATCAAGACAATACATCAAACGACTAACAAGCTTTAGCGAACCAACAAACTAGGCCAGCATAGCCATAACATATCTATACACCCCACAGACTAGTCTTCAAGCCTCTAAGAGTAGTAAAGATTGATGAGATAGGGACCCAGCCTACCCATAAAAATATATATAACAAAAACTAACAAACCTCCCAGCTCTGGCAGCTCAGGAGGAAAGGGGCTAGCCAACCAAATAGAAGTCAATCCTGCTGCCGAGGAGGTCTACTAGGTCGTTTGTTGGGACCTGCAGGAATGAATGTAGTACCCCATACAATGGGGCATCAATACGAAATAATGTACCGAGTATGAAAGACAATAGACTATAAACAGATATCTTAATATACTGGGAGTAATCCAATAAATAAATCAAGGATAAGATAAGTTTACTGACCTGCTCCTAAATCTAAACACATTAAAAATAATAACAAAACAACCTAACCGAGCCCCTATAAGCTCGACAGGTGGAAACAACACACAATACCACCTACCCAGGCCCCCATAAGCCCAGAAGTGCCAATCAGTCTATATACCCTTATCGGTAGTCGCCTAGCCCCATAGGCATTCACATAGCCCTCTTAGGCAATGATATAGCCCCATAGGCAGCATATAGCTCTCTTAGGCATCAATATAGCTTATAGACAACTCATAGCCCTCTTAGTCAACTACATGGCCTTGTAGGCAGTACATAGCCTTCTTAGACGTCAATATAGCCCCGTAGGAAACTCATTGCCTTTCTAGGCATCAATATAAACCCGTAGGCAACTCATAGACCTTATAGGCATCAATATATCCCCGTAGGCAGAACATAGCCCTTCTAGGCATAGATCACATTCCTGCAACTAACCATAATTGCCCCAAGGGCAACAATAACTATCCAATAGGCTAAAAATGAGAAATTTATCTATAAGCAACTTATACGAATTGCCTCTAAGTCGTGTCCAACATAGTGACGCTACTAATTAAATAAGAATCCTGACAAGGGAGGATTATATCCACTTGAGCAGCCAACAATCAACAATAATGGCTACAAGTATAACAATGATAACAACCCAATTACATTGCTCCTCAGCTTTAAGGAAACATGTCGTAAGAAGGGAATAACTTTAACATACCTTTTTCGCTAAATTCATGTGGCCTAACGACTTTTACTCATAACCCCCCTAGATACTACAACAAGGGAGGACCATAATCAACACACAAGAATAGAAGATACCACAATAATCTGATAAAAGATATGTATTTCCGTCGCAAATTGCTATTTTTGGCTTATCAAAGCTAGAGTCGATGAAATAAGGGTCTTAAGTTCGTAATACACCTCAAAACCTTAAAATATGTCCAAACCCTTGCTGTCCTAACACCAAAGTATGATATGCTATGAAATTGATAAAATAAATTATACCATGACAACGACCTCAACGCGTAGAACAACTTTCGTCAAGGACTTATGTCGAGAAAATCTATAATTTGGTTTATCCCATAAATGAGTTTTCTAAGTTTTCAGGTTATTAACTAAAAAAATGAATAAAAAGACGAAGAAGAAGATATATAAAGAGTTCCACCGACCTAGGGCTCCACCTCACGTGCTTGCTTGTGCAATCTCGCAAAACCGTGAATATGACTCTATTATGAAGTCATCTGGATGAATGGTTTAATTCATTGGAAACTAGACTCGTAGACCTTCAATTTGATAGGTTGTGGGACCCACAAATCCATATAGATTAGGAGAAAACCTCCAAGACATTTGACCCAAATTTCAGAGAAATCTTTAAAAAGGAACTTACGATCACTTTTGCCAACCTTTATTTTTCCACTTACCTAATTTCAAAATTTGAGATACATTCATTGAACACTTAAAATATGAAATACCACATACGAGTTAATTTAGACGTTTTGAAAAGTTGGGGTGTTACATCCTTCCCCCCTTAGAAACATTCATCCTCGAATGAAAAATCTGAGTCACGTGGTTCAGTCCTTAGGAGTTGCCAAAATTTATGCAGAGTATCCTTTGTAAATGTGACTATCTAGGAACCTAAAACGTAGAAATTCTAACCTAGGCATCTCACATGACGACATAAATAACTAAGCATTATAGCTTTGCAATAACAGTGCAGGCAAAAATTCAAAGACAACAACCATATAATAAGAAACAATATAAAAAAATCAGACATGTATCTTACCTTACTTTACTAATATAAACTATGCCATCACCTTGGGGTATGACAAGTGAGGATATTTGGACCTCATGCCATCCTCAGCTTCCTAGGTCACCTCTTCTCTATTCTTGTTTCTCCACAATACTTTAACCAAAGCCACCTCTTTGGTCCTCAATTTATGAACCTGTCGATCTAATATGGTAACTGGAGTTTCCTCATAAGACAACTCCTCTGTGATTTGAACATCCTCAAATGGGACAACCCGAGAAGGGTCTCCTATGCACTTCTGTAGCATCGATACATGGAAAACTGGATGAATAGATTCTAGCCCCGAATGCAATTATAACTTATAAGTCACTCGTCCTACCCTCCAAAGGATCCGGTATGGCCCAATGAATCTTGGACTAAGCTTGCCTTTCTTGCCAAATCTCATAACACCCTTCATAGGCTAGACTTTTAAGAATACTGAGTCATCAACCCAAAACTCTAAGTCCCTTCGTGCACATCTTAGTATGACTTCTGTCAGCTTTGAGCTGTTATAAATCTCTCCCAAATGAGCTTAACCTTCTCCACTATCTATTGTACTAAGTCAGGTTCAATCAACCCTCACTCACCTACCTCGAACCATCTAATAAGGGATCAACATTTTCGCCCATACAAAGCCTCATAAGGTGCCATCCCGATGCTGGAATGATAACTTTATTGTATACGAATTCAATAAGAGGCAAGTGGTCATCCAAACTTCCCTTGAAGTCTAGCGCGCACGCCCGTAACATATCCTCCAGTGTTAAAATTGTGCGTTCAGCCTGACCATATGTTTGAGGGTGAAAGGCTGTACTAAGATTAACATGTGTCCCTAGTCCTTTCTGGAAGGACTTCTAGAAGGTAGCTGTAAATTTTGCTCCTCTGTTAGAGATAATAGATACTGGGACACCATGTAGCCTAACAATCTCTCTAATATAGAGCCATGCATAGTCTTCGACTGTAAAAGTAGCCCTGACTGGTAAGAAGTGGGCTGATTTTATTAGTCTGTCAACAATTACCCAAATAGAGTCAAACTTACGATGCGATCGAGGTAACTTTGTAATAAAATCCATATTAATTACTTCCCACTTCCACAAAGGAATAACTATCTCCTGGACTAGCCCAATGGGATTTTGGTGTTCAGCCTTCACCTGTTGGCAGTTAGGACACTATGCCACAAACTTAACAACATCCTTCTTCATCCAGTACCACCAATAAATCTCCTTAATATCATGGTTCAACCAAATAGAATAATGGGAACTATGTGCCTTTTCCATAATCTGATGTCGAAGCCCTGTAACATTCGGAGCACATAATCAAAGCTATATCTGAGGACACCATCTCCTTCTATATCAAATGCTAAAGACTGTTGATCCTGTTATATCAAATGCTAAAGATTGTTGATCCTGAGTTTTGGCTCTGAGATTCTCTAAGCTAGGATTCTCATGTTGCCATGCTTTTACCTCCACAACTTGCGATGATACGGTTGTGTCCTAAATTATGACCTCACTAGCGTCTGCCTCTAACAATATAACTCCCAAGCTAGCTAACTACTGAAGCTCTCATTCTAGCTCACACTTCTCAACACCTAAATAGGATAAACTACTCGTAGATCTTTGACTGAGGGCATCGGCTACCACATTCGCCTTTCCTGGATGATATAAAATATCCACATCGTAGTCTTTCAGTAACTCAAGCCATCAACGCTGTAGCAGATTTAACTCCTTCTGTCTAAAGATATATTGAAGGCTTTTATGATCTGTGAAGATGTCAACATGAAACACCAAACAAATAATGTCTCCAGATCTTTAACGCATGCACAACTGCAGCCAACTATAAATTGTGGGTCGAATAGTTCTTCTCATGCTTTCTCAACTGCCTTGAAGCATATGCGATAACCTTACTAATTACTATGTTGCATTAAAACACATACCAACCCAACACCAGAAGCATCACAATACACTGCATAGCCTTCTGAGCCCTCTGGCAATGCTAGAACTAGTGTTGATGTCAACCTGTCCTTCAGCTTCTGGAAACTATGCTCGTAAGCCTCAGTCCACTAAAACTTAGCTTCTTTTTAAGTCAGCTTCGTTAATGGTGCTGAAAGTGAAGAAAACCCCTCTATAAACCTTCTGTAGTACCCAGATAACCCTAAGAAACTATGAACCTTAGTTGGAGTCATGGGTTTGGGCTAAGTCTTTACGACCTCAATCTTTTGTGTATCAATCGTAATACCTTGCATCTTATACAATATGACCTAAGAAAGATACAGAGTCCAACCAAAACTCACACTTAGAAAACTTTGCATAAAGTTCTCAATCTCAAAGAACCTGAAGGATTGCTCGCCGATGATCTGTATGCTTAGCTTTTGAACGTGAATACACCAAAATATCATCAATAAATACAATCACAAACAAGTCTAGATACAGCCTGAATATACTATTCATTAGGTCCATGAACACTGTTGGGACATTAGTTAATCCAAAAGACATTATCAAGAACTTAAAGTGTCATATCTAGTTCTAAAAGCTGTCTTTGGAACGTCTTTCTCCCGAACTTGTACCTGGTGGTACCCTGATCTTGAATCAATCTTTGAGAAGCACTCAACACCTTGTAACTGATCAAATAAGTCATCGATCCTCAGAAGGGGATACTTATTCTTTATAGTCACCTTATTCAGTTTTTCAGTAATCGATACACATTCTTAGTGAGCCATCTTTCTTCCTCACGGATAACATTGGCGCACCCCATGGTGAAGCACTAGGCCTGATAATGCCTTTATCCAACAAGTCTTGTAGCCGATCCTTCAACTTCTTTAGCTCAGCAGGAATCATTCTATAAGGAGAGATAGATATGGGTTGTGTACCTGGTAGCATATCGATAGCAAAATCAATTTCCCATTCTTGAGGGATACCAAAAAGCTAGTCGAGAAATGCATCTAGAAACTCATTAACTACCGGAAGAGACCGAAGAGTTGATGGTTCTGCATCTATATCATGAACGCAAACAAGATGATAAATACAACCCTTAGTAATCATCATCCTCACCTTAAAATAGGAAATAAACCTACCTTTCGGTGTTACTATATCACCTTTTCATTCCTGAACTTCCTCTCCTGGAATGTGGAATCTAACAATCTTTTTTCAGCACTCAACATTAGCATAACAAGATGCTAACCAGTCCATACCCATAATGACATTGAAATCGACCATCTCTAACTCTACCAGGTCTACTGAGGTTTGACAGTTAATACTTTCTACCGTGCAACGTCGATAGACTCTCTTGGCAATAATAAACTCACCAACTGGTGTAGAAACAATAAAGGGTCGATTTAATGACTCTACTACTACACATAACTTCCCTATAATAAATAGAGTAACATAAGACAGAGTAGATTTGGGATCTATCAAAGCATAAACACAATGGGAGCAAACAATCAATGCACCTGTTATAACATCTGGTGATGACTCTGAGTCCTATCAGCTGACTAGTGAATATGTACGATTCTGGCCACTACCAGAACTAGATGCTCCCTCTCTGCCTTCTCTTCTGCCTCTACCTACTGAAGTCTGGGGTCTACGCCGTGTAGACTGTACTGAGGAGGAGGAAACTGCTACTAACCAAGTCGACTGACCTATACCACCCTGACCTATGGTCGGGCAATTCCTCCACTCATGCCCCTCCTGTCCATAAGAATAAAAACCTGTGGAACCCATCCTGCACCTTTCGAAATGCATCCTACCGCAAGTAGCGCAACGCGACGGGGTTGTCCTAACCTAGACTGAACCCTTTTGTTGCTGAGAGTCTGATGCTCATGAACCCTCACCTAGGACTAACTGTCCCCGACGATCAGATCTACTACCCAAGAACTGTTGTGGTGGAGGTCTTCCTGTGAACCAGCGGGCCTACCCCTCTTCTGTCTCTCTCGAGAGACCCTCTCAGTAGATGTTAGGGGTGTGCATCGGTCAGCTCGGTTCATTTTTTTGTATTATCATTTCAATTTATTGGTTTATCGGTTTTTTGCTTTTTAAATATGTTAAATCAATAACCGAACCAATAAGATATTTTTTATCGATTTTTAGTTTATCAATTTTGGTCCTTAACGGTTCAGTTTTTGGTTTAAATAATAAGAAAATACTTATAAAACAAATATATGACTTTTCTAATAAATTTGATGCGAAAACACAATAATGCAACTTTACAAATGCTCATAAAATAGAAAAAATAATAACAAATATGAAAAGAACTATATACAAAGAGAAATTAAGAGGAATGTGATTCTTACTTTAGATTTTAATGTTTTTTATAATGTGAAATTGTGAACTCAAAGTCATTGTGAAGTGTGAATTGAAGGTTGAAGAACAAATATAGTAACTACTAAGGTATTGAGATTAATATATAATTATGTTCAAGTAAAAGTAGTAAATTACAAGTCATACCCAATAGCCCAATATTAAAAATCAATACCGAACTGGTAACCCCATAATTTTTCTTATAAAACCATTAAAAAACAGTTAACCCAATAACCTAATAACAATAAACCAATAACATTATTATTGGTTCAGTTTATCGGTCAGTTCGATTTTTGCACAGACCTAGTAGATGTCCTATATGGCCTGTGCAAAGGCCTGAATCCTTGAGATATCCATATTATCATTTCGTGCAGAAGCGTCGATATAGTTTGAGTCAAGCCCTCCCACAAATCTATGCACCCTATCATGCATCGTATCAGCAAATGCTGGTGTATATCTAGCCAATGAATCAATTATCAGCTCATACTCACGGACACTCATGCTGCCCTATCGGAGGTTTAGAATTGGGTCCTCCTGGGCATCCCTAATCTCTCGAGGTAAATAGTGATATATGAAAGCTTTTGTAAAGCTATCCCAAGTGGGTAGAGATGCATCTTTTCCCTTAGATTTCTCCCAACTTTCGTACCATAATACTGCAACATCATGCAATTGAAATGCTGGTAACTCAGCTGACTCAGTCGCTGAGGCATGCATGACTCTGAATATCCTATGAAGCTGATCAACAAAGTGTTGATGGTCCTCTTTGGGATTTGTCCCTGTAAACTATGGAGGATTTAAGGCAAGAAATTCATGAATTCTCAACCTTTCGAGCCCTTCATAAGGTCCAGCAACATCTGGCTCAACTGGCTGGCATTGTGCAGCTATTAACTGTGCTAACATACATATTGCACTCTTGAAATCCTGATCAGATGGAACATGAGGAACTAGAGATGGTACTACTGGTGGAGCCGGGGGTATTGTAGCCCTCGGAGGCTCTTAAAGCGGTGAAGAAGCTATAGGGGGCTGAGAAGATGTCTCCCTATAGGTCTCACAATAGGCTACCTCCACCTGTGGTAACTTACTGGTACCCTCTCCAACAATTGTATCTAGCCCATGGCTAGTTGTGGTCTGTCTGGTGTCAGCCATCTCTATCTGCATACAAATATCAATTATAAGCAAGAAACCTCAACCCTTATGACACTACTCTATAGCACGAGCTGAGTAAAAGTAGGATAGTCATTCTAATATGCCCGGTAGCTTCTTTCTTATTGAATGTGGTGCAAAACACATTTATAACCAAGACTCTACTAGACATGGCTTGTAGACTCTCTAGGATACGACGTTGCTCTGATACTAAGTTTGTCACGCCCCAAATTCAAGGGGCGCAACTAGCTCTTAATGCCAAAACTCAGGCCCGAGCCTACCCTTCTGAACCATTTGCTACTAGTGCATGGCAGCCACACGCAATCAAGAAACAAACAAGTATATCTCGGCTTAAAATTAAGCCCTTGACCGGCAAGGCCCTTGTCAATAAATCTATAAAAGAACAACTACTCCCAAGAGTTCATATAAAGAAATAGCCTACTAGCACAAAAGTACTGATTGGGCCGTCGAGGCTACCATGATCTCTATACTGAAACTGAAAGCAGGTATATATCAAGACAAATACATCAAACAGCTAACAAGCTTCAGCTAACAAACAAACTAGGCCAGTATGTCCATAACGTAGCTATATACCCCACACACTAGTCTGTAAGCCTCTAAGAGTATTAAATATTGGCAGGACAAGCCCCAACCTACCTATAAAAATATAGACAACAAAATCTAATAAACCTCCCAACTCTAGCAGCTCCTGAGGAAAGGGGCTAGCCAACCGGATAAAAGTCAATTTTGCTGCTGAGGAGCTCTACTGGGTCGTCTGTTGGGACCTGCAAGCATGAATGCAATACCCCTAGGCAATGGGAATCAATACGAAATAATGTACCGAGTATGAAAGGCAATAGACTATGAGCACATATCCTAATATACTAGGAGTAATCCAATAAATAAATCAAGGATAAGATAAGTGTACTGACCAACTCCTAAATCTAAACATATCAAAAATGATAAAATAACAACCTAACCAAGCCCCTATAAGCTCGGTAGGTACAAAGAGCACACAAGACCACCTACACAGGCCTCATAAGCCCAGAAGGTGCCAATTAGTCTATATACCCCTATCGGTAGTCCCCTAGCCTCGTTGGCAGTCACATAGCCCTCTTAGGCAGTAAAATAGCCCCATAGGTAACATATAGCTCTCTTAAGCATCAATATATCTTATAGACAGCTTGTAATACCCTGGAAACTAGTAAGTTAAACTAGAGAGTTCTAGAGCTTTATGTTAGGGTTTTAGAGTTTGATATGAGGGTTAAAATCGTAAAAAGATGATTATCGTTTAGAATGAGGGTTTTAGGGTTAGGGCGTCAAGGTACGACCCCCCCTGGACCCCAAAATATCCCCAAAAGCTGTCAAAAAATGGCCCTCCCACGAAGGGCATCTACGGACAGTAAATAGACCCACACCCCGTGGGAATGGGTTGTGGGTTAGGCCCCTAGTTCCCCTGCATGTTGACCTCCAATTCTCTACTTAAAAAGGTGCAGCACGGTCTGTAGACCCACCCACAGTCCGTGGGTGGGGGTATCATGGGTGGAGGCAAATTTTAGTTTTTAGTTTTTAAGTTATGGGTTTGGGGTTTAATTGATAATTCGTTAGGGGTTAAGTGAGGTAGGCTGGTTTGTTATTAAACCATATATATAGAGTAATAGGGCCCTAAATTAAGTCAGTAACATCATTCTTCCAAGACCTCAAAATAAACTCATTCCTTCCCAAATAATTCTCTCTCTAGAAGTAAAGAAGAAGAAGAAGAATAGAAGGAAGATAGGGAAGATTTCTTCCATTGATGCAAGATTGGTTAGTGCTTTGAATCAAGGTATGTTAGCTTATTCATCTATGGATTCTTCCACCTATAAAACCCCTATATTTCCCCCAATTGAACCTTTATGATGAATTGTGACTAGAATCACTTGGTAATGAAGAATGTGACTAGAATGCCTTGAAATCTAGGTATGAATGATGGTTGTGAGAAGTAAAGCTCTGAGATTAAGGCTTGTAGTCATGAATGTTGAATCATTAGGTCTTTGAGAGTAAAATTAATGTGAGGAATAGAAGTCTAATTGGTAGAATTGTAGTGAAAGGCCTATACTCACTTAACCTACCTTATAAATGCTTGATTGTATAAAGTGATAGAATCACTTGAACATGGTTTGATTGTCAAGGACATCCTTACATGAGTCATGACTGTTAAGCAAGGCTTAATAGTGAATCTTGGGGTGTATGTTCGGCCTCAAGTGGATATTGACAATGAGATGGAGTGTCACACAAGTTAGGGTCCGGGCTCCAAGTTGAAAGGAGAACCACACCTAGTTGATGTAGGGACTATCCAAGTTAAAAGGGGAACTCTTACATAGTAGAGTGTGGGTTTTCCCAAAGTTAGTTCTCATGAGATGGAAGCCTTCACATAATGGAGTTAAGGTTTCTAGTAGCAATCTCCGTATCCAATGAACTAAGGCATACTTAAAGAAGTACCTCATAGTGTTCAAAAGCATAAATGGACTTACACATGCTTAAAGAAGTATCTCATAGGGTCAATCTTAATAATAAACATAGACATGCTTAAAGAAGTATCTCATAGGATTTAACCTAATAATGAACTAAGATGTGCTTAAGGAAGTACCTCATAGTGTTCTAAGCTTTAAAAAGAGGGACTAGTTTCCAACTAAGAAGTATGAGTATGAGGACCTAAAAGTGGTACTTAGCATGAATAGTATTATGGGATGCCATTCATGCATTGTACAAGTATGACTTAAGGTTATTCAAGAAAGTGTTCTTTTATATGATATATGTTTAGATAGGATTGTGCTAGAGTTGCCTTCCTTGTTAGTATTGACTAAAGGTGAGAGATTCCCTTGGTTATGAGAGTTAAGCTAAAGGATGAGATTTTTAGGTGATTAATGTGATGGCCTAAGGTGGTACTTAGTGTGAGTAGGATTATGGGGTCTTACTCATACATTTCACAAGTATGACTTGAAGCTACTTATGAGAGTCTAAGGCTTGACTAGTGAGATTGACTATGTTAAAGATGACCAAAAAGGGATACTTAGCTTGGATGGTCTTATTATGATATGAATGACTAAGAGTTTAATAACTCTTATATGATGCTTATATTGGAGACTTTGCTTATAATTATGAAATTGTCTCTTATGCTTATAATTGATGTTTCATGAAGTATTTCATATGATTATAGATTATGTCTTATGTTGACTAAACCTTATCTTATGCTCTTATGATGTTGTGTTAGCTAACATATTTAGTAAATTTTGTACTAACGCATACTTTGCCTACATTCTAATCAAATGTAGGGTTTAGAGACTTGAGTTCTATTCTTAAAAGCTAGGTTTCTAATTAGTGAAGATTTGGTGAGTCCTCATAGCTTCGAGGACAAACACACTATTTTTCTTTATATCTTTTATTTCATTTTTGAGACTATTGTATGGGTTGTGTCCCAAGAGTTTTATTCAAAGTTATATTAGATGGTTTAAGACAAACCTTAGAAAAGACTTCCGCTTGCTTTTATAAAAGATTTCGATAGTATGGATAAAAGTTTTTAAAATTTTTGTACTTTTCTATTATATTATGTTATGATATGCTAAGGGCTTGTATGAGACCCCTTCGGGGTCAAGTACGCCATGTTACATCTAGGGTGTACCCCTGGGTGGTGACAAACTTAGTAATCAGAGCAAAAGATTTAGAATGGTTCGAGGACCATCTCAAACCACGTCTAGTAGAGTCTTGTTCATATATGTGAAGCGCACCACATTTATGAATAGGAGGCTATTGGATGTTTAGGAAACTTCACTTCTTCATTCTCTAAGTCAAGCCATAGAGTTTGGCTCTAGTAGGTCCTTCTTCTAATCCGTGCCTTATGGTTTTTCAGGGTATGGCTAATACAAGGGAAAATGGATGAGGAAGGAAATGTGGATCAAGAGGTTCCTCTTCAAGTTCCCCACCAAGCTCCTCCTCAAGCTCTAATTGACCCTATAGGGGAGAATGTTACTCATGTGAAATTTAGGTCTACTATGCAATTTTTAGCTCAAGCCTTGACGGCTCAAGTCAATAGAAGGATGGTATCTCCGGTGAACCCTAATGTGAAGTCCGTAGATTTGAGGGTGAGAAAGTTTTTGAGGATGAACCCTCCGGAGTTTTATGGCTCCAAAGTGGAGGAAGATCCTCAAGGTTTTTTAGATGAGGTGTATAAGGTGCTTGCTATCATAGGATTGACTTCGGAAGAGAAAGCGGAGCTAGCCGCTTATCAATTGAGGGATATAGCACAAATATGGTATGAACAATGGAAAGACAATAAGACTGTAGAAGCGGGACCAATAGAGTGGGAAGGGTTCAAACAAGCATTTCTTGATAAGTTCTTTCCCCTAGAGTTGAGGGAACAAAAGATGCAAGAATTCATTAACCTTCGTCAAGGAGGTATGAGTGTGAAGGAGTATTCTCTTAAGTTCACCCAACTATCCAAGTATGCTCCAACTATAGTGGCTGACTCGAGGGCTAGGATGAATAAATTTTTGATGAGAGTGTCTGAGTTGGTAGTCAATGAATTTCGTTCGATAATACTTATCCCAAGTATAAATATCTCAAATCTTATGGTCCATGCCGAACAAATTGAGCAGCAAAAACTCAAAAAAATGAACAGGGAGGTGAAAAGAGCTAGAACCAATTATGGGAACCTTCATAATCCTAAGTCTGATGGGCAAGGTAGACCTAAGTCTAAACAAAAGTATTCCGGTCAAGATTCTTCCAACACCCTTAGGTTTGACCAAGAGAAGGGTAGTGGGTTTCCATTACCTAAGTCTACTTGCACCAAGTGTGGAAGGAGTCATTATGGTAAGTGTCTAGCCAGCATGGATGGTTATTATGGGTGTGGGAAGAGTGGGCACAAAATGATAGATTGCCCGGTTCTTAAGCCTAATGGGATAGAAGATAAACAAGTTTCCACTAATGGTATAGATCCGGAGCCTTAAAAGATGAATAGGTTTTATGCTCTCTAATCTAGAGAGGATCAAGTGTGATCTCCTTGTGTTACTACCGGTATGTATTTTATGCTTTATTAGATTACAGATTACTTGTCATTTATGACTTGATATGAGTAGACTTTGAAGTTGTCTTAGTATGAATGATGTTTAGAAGAGTTTGTATAGGCTTACTCCCAAGGGGGAGATGGTGTACCTATCTAGCAAGGTTATTAGGTGTTTATGTGTTGCCATGATTTCCTTATATGCATGTTCATGAAAAAGTTTAGGTCTTGATAGAAATGACATATATGTATTGTTTTGCCTCATATAGAGCATTTGAGTAGAGTTGCATATAGACTTCATGAGATGAATTAATGAGCACGCCATAGTTTGGAGTTGAAAGATTCTTCCTTGAATAAATGCTTTTTGAGAGTAAATTGCATTTAAGCTCCATGAGTGTATGTTGAGCATGTTTTAGTTAAGAGATGGTAGTATCTTCTTGAAAATGAGTAAATATAGAATTTCATGCATTTTGGGTTGATAGAATTAGTTCCTAATCCCTTGTTTTGCATGGAATATGTTTAGCTTGGAATTGAAGTTTTCTTCCTTGGTTGTGTGCATTTAGATGTGTTGCATGCATGATGGGCTGCTAGTCTAGAGTTGTGACCTTAAGAAGTGTTTTGAATCTTCATTCGAGGACGAATGATCCCAAGGGGGAGATGTTGTAATACCACAGAAACTAATAAGTTAAACTAGAGAGTTCTAGAGCCTTGTGTTAGGGTTTTAGAGTTTGATATGAGGGTTAAAATTGTAAAAAAAAAATTATTCACGTAATTAGAATGAGGGTTTTAGGTTTAGCGCGTCAAGGTACGACCTCCCCCCAAGGACCCCATAGCCCCAAAAGTTGTCAAAAAACAGCCCTCCCACGAAGGGCATCTACAGACAATAGATGGACCCACACCCCGTGGGAAGGGGTCGTGGGTCAGGGAACCTAGTTCCCCTGAATTTTGAGCTCCAGTACCCCACCTAAGAAGGTGCAGCATGGTCCGTAGACCCACCCACAGTCCGTGGGTGGGGGTCTCGTGGGTGGAGGCAGATTTTAGTTTTTAGTTTTTAAGTTATGGGTTTGGGGGTTAATGGATAATTAGTTAGGGGTTAAGTAAGGTCGGTTAGTTAGTTATTAAACCACCTATATAAGCCTAATAAGTTTCTAAACTAAGTCAATAAAATCATTCTTCCAAGACCTCAAAATAAACTCATTCCCTCCCAAATAATTCTCTCTCTAGAAGTAAAGAAGAAGAAGAAAAAGGAAGCTAGGGCAGATTTCTTCCATTGATGCAAACTTGGTTAGGGATTTGAATCAAGATATGTTAGCTTATTCATCTATGAGTTCTTCCACCCCTAGATTCCCCCAATTGTGAAGACAAAACCCAATTCTAGTTAGGGCTTCTTCTTACATTGTGGGTAGTGTTGAAGTATGATTCCAATTGAGTGGATAATACTTAATTATGATTGATTTAGCATTGAATTATGATATTATGATTAATTTATGTGATTTCCATGGTTAACCCTAGCCTAATTGATGAAATTAATATTATGTGGGTTTATGCCATGAAAGGTGAAATTGAAGACTTAGAATTGATCTTCTAAAATTGATGATGTCAATAGTAATTGTTCAAGAATAGGAACATATAGGCATGAATTGAATTAGATTTTAGTATATATGATGAATCATGACTAGTAAAGTTGAAATTGAATCTTTATGAGGAATTGTGACTAGAATCACTTAGTAATGAAGAATGTGACTAGAATGCCTTGAAATCTACGTATGAATGATGGTTGTGAGAAGTAAAGCTTTGAGAGTAAGGCTTGTATTCATGAATTTTGAATCACTAGGGATTTGAGAGTAAAGTTAATGTGATGAGTAGAAGTCTAATTGGTAGAATTGTAGTGAAAGGCAAATACTCACTTAACCTACCTTATAAATGCTTGATTGTATAAAGTGATAGAATCTTGGGGTGTGCTTGGTCTCAAGTGGATATTGACAATGAGATGGAGTGTCACACAAGATAGGGTCCGGGCTCCAAGTTCAAAGGAGAACCACACCTAGTTGATGTGAGGACTATCCAAGTTAAAAGGGGAACTATTACATAGTAGAGTGTGGGTTTTCCCAAAGTTAGGTCTCATTAGATGGAAGCCTTCACATAATGGAGTTAAGGTTTCTAGTAGCAATCTATGTATCCAATGAACTAAAACTTACTTAAAAAGTACCTCATAGTGTTCAAAAGCATAAATGGACTTAGACATGCTTAAAGAATTATCTCATAGGGTCCATCTTAATAATGAACCTAGACATGCTTAAAGAAGTATCTCTTAGGGTTCAACCTAATAATGAACTAAGATATGCTTAAGGAAGTACCTCATAGTGTTCTAAGCTTTAAAAAGAGGGACTAGTTTCCAACTAAGAAGTATGAGTATGAGGACCTAAAAGTGGTACTTAGCATGAATTGTATTATAGAATGCCATTCATGCATATCACAAGTATGACTTAAGGTTATTCAAGAAAGTGTTATATTATATGATGTATGTTTAGATAGGATTGTGCTAGAGTTGCCTTCCTTGTTAGTATTGACTAAAGGTGAGATATTTCCTTGGTTATGAGAGTTAAGCTAAAGGATGAGATCCTAAGGTGATTAATGTGATGTCCTAAGGTGGTACTTAGTGTGAGTAGGATTATGGGTTCTTACTCATACACTGCACAAGTATGACTTGAAGCTACTTATGAGAGTCTAAGGCTTGACTAGTGAGATTGACTATGTTAAAGATAACCAAAAGGGGATACTTAGCTTGGATGGTATTATGGGATGCTATTCATGTATTGCACAAGTATGCTTTGAGGTTACTTGAGAATGGTCTTATTATGATATGAATGACTAAGAGTTTAATAATGCTTATATGATGCTTATATTGGAGACTTTACTTATGATTATGGTATTGTCTCTTATGCTTATAATTGATGTTTTATGAAGTATTTCATATGATTATGAATTATGTCTTATGTTGACTAACCCTTGTCTTATGCTCTTATGATGTTGTGTTAGCTAACATATTTAGTAAATTTTGTACTAACGCATACTTTGCCTACATTCTAATCAAATGTAGGGTTTGGAGACTTGAGTTCTATTCTTGGAAGCTAGGTTTCTAAGGAGTGAAGATTTGGTGAGTCCTCGTATCTTTGAGGACAAACCCACTATTTTCCTTTATTTCTTTTATTTCATGTTTGAGACTATTGTATGGGTTGTGTCCCAAGAGTTTTATTCAAAGTTGTATTAGATGGTTTGAGACAAAGTTTAGAAAAGATTTACGCTTGCTTTTATAAAAGACTTAGATTGTATGGATTAAAGTTTTTAAAATTTCCGTACTTTTCTATTATCTTATGTTATGATATGCTAAGGGCTTGTATGAGACCCCTTCGGGGTCAAGTATGCCATGTTACATCTAGGGTGTACCCCTGGGTCGTGACACAACTCATAGCCCTCTTAGGCAACAACATGGTCTTGTAGGCAACACATAGCCTTCTTAGGCGTCAATATAGCCTCGTAGGCAACTCATAGTCCTTCTAGGCATCAATATAGCCCCCTAGGCAAATCATATCCCTTCTAGGCATCAATATAGCCCCATAGGCAGAACATAGCCCTTCTAGGCATAGATCACATTCCTGCAACTAACCACAGTAGCCCCAAGGGCAACAATAACCATCCAATAGGCTAAAAGCGAACAATTTAGCTATAAGCAACCTATACGAATAGACTCTAAGTAGTGTCCAACATAAAGACGCTACTAAATTAATAGGAATCCTGACAAGGGAGGATTACATCCACTCGAGCAGCCAACAATCAACAATAATGGCTACAAGTATAACAATGATAACAACCCAATTACATTGCTTCTAAGCTTTAAGGAAACATGTTGAAAGAAAGGAATAACCTTAACATACCTTTTACACTGAATTCACGTGGCCTAACGACTTTTACTCATAACCCCCTTGATACTACAACAAGGAAGGACCATAATCAACACACAAGAATAGAAGATACCACGATAATCTAATAAAAGATATGTATTTTTGTCGCAAATAGCTATTTGCGGCTTATCAAAGCTAGAGTCGATGAAATAAGGGTCTTACCTTGATCTTAAGTTCGTAATACACTTCAAAACCATAAAATATGTCCAAACCCTTGCTTTCCCAACACCAAAGTATGATATGCTACGAAATTGATAAAACAAATTATACCATGATGACGAGCTCAACACGTAGAACAACTTTCGTCAAGGACTTAAGAAAATCTATAATTTGGTTGATCCTAGAAATGGGTTTTTTAAGTTTTCAGGTTCTTAACTAAAAAAATGTAGAAAAAGACGAAGAAGAAGAGATATAAAAAGTTCCGCCAATCTAGGGCCCCACCTCACGTGTCTGCTTGCGCAATCTCGTAAAAACGCAAATATCACTCTATTCTGAAGTTGTATGAATGAATGCTTTGATGCGTTGGAAACTAGACTCATAGACCTTTTATTTGACAATTCTTGGGCCCCAAAACTCTATATATATTGGGAGAAAACCTCCGAGACATTTGACCCAAATTTCAGAGAAATATTTAAAAAGGAACTTAAAATAACTTTCGCCAACCTTTATTTTGTCACTTACCAAATTTCAAAACTTGAGATACAACCCTTGAACACTTAAAATTTGAAATACCACATCATTATTAATTTATTACTCACCCTCTTTGTCTTTCCACGAAGGTACGAGTTAATTTAGACGTTTCGAAAAGTTGGAGTGTTACAGGGCACCAGGCACCAAACTTCTGACAGAAGTTTGGGCGCACTGCTGGCGCAGGGCGCTAGGCCCAAAACTTCTAGGCATAAGTTTTTGAGCCTTGGTGGAGCGCCACCCCATTCCCCTGCCCAGAAAATCGATGAATTTTTAAGCTCAAATTAGGGCCCCAACTAGTTTAGAGTTGTGAAATTTCTCCTATACTCTTCTTGATTCTCAAACACAACACGAATACATGAAGAATTCCATGCAATCCCTTTGGGAATATAAATTTTACCAAAGATCCACAACACAAAAGAATTCACAACATCCATTGTTAAAAAATTGAACTAAAATCAAGAACTACTCAAGAATCTTTTAGATACAACAATTTCATAGATAAATTAGATGTATGGTGTGAGGATGAACAAGTCAATACTGTGAGAAGCCTTACATACCTGGAAAGAATAATGTTCTTGGTGAAAATCGATGGGATCTTGACGAATGCTTGAAACCTAGTTTTTCTCCTCTTGGAACCTTTCTCTAATTTGTCTAAGTGCTAAAGAACGTGAAAATGTGGTTTAGCATCTGATTAGACCCTTAATTGGGTGAAGAAAGCGTGGCTAGGCTTAGTAGAAAAAGAAAAAGACCAAACTATCCCTCTAAAAATGATTGGGATATCTTTAAAAGAGAGGCTTCACTCAAACAGGCATAACTTCTTCCTCCGAGCTCAAAATCAAGAAAACTTGGTGGCATTGGAAAGAGGACTCAAAGACCTTCAATTTGATAGGTCATGGGCCACCTAAATTTTTATTTGCTAAAAGATATGGTCGTTTGAAACTGACCCAAACTTAGACTGATGGGTAACATGTACAAACTAGGGGTGTACAAAACCGAACCGAAAACCTAACAAAACTGCAAATAGAGTCAAACCAAAAAAAACCCGACTAGTGGTTTGGTTGGACTTGGTTTGGTTTTGAAAAAAAAAAAAAAAACCCAACTGTATTTGGGTTGGTTTGGTTTTAACTAAATAAAAAAAACCCGATACTAAACCAATCCGACATTATATATATAATTTTAAAATATTATTTTATTCATATAAATATTTACTTTGATATAATTTTTAAATATTTTCTTATACTTTTTCATAGTTTTTATCTTTTAATAAATTATTTCAAGTTTAAAACTTAGAATTCAGAATGGTTCAATAAAAAATAGTCCATAAATGTTGGTAATTATAATAAAGCTTAAATCAAAATCAAATCTATCTATATATAATAGGAGAAGAAAAAACATCTACGTGTCAGCACCTCAAAAAAAGAGAATCTAATAATTATTAAAATTAATTTAAAATCTAAAAGTAAAAAAATAAAAATTGCAAACACTACAAAAATAATGAAAAATTCAACGAGCAGTTTTCACAGCTTTCTTTTAAAATTCAAAAATTTGCAGTTACCTTAACTTTTTACTGTTTTTCAAAATATTGCAACAGTTTTTTACTAATATATGATTATCTATTTAATTTAATTTTAAATTCATTTTAAATATCTTCTATATTTTATTATTAAAAGAAGTCAACAAATTTCCTTATAAATAGCTACAAATATATATATAAGCTAACTTTTCAGTTATTAGATAAGGTTAAAATTTACAGTTATCTAGAAAACATACTTTTATATACTTATCTATTAGTATTTTAATTAAAATAATAAATAACTGTCTTATTCATCCTTTTAAAGTGAAAAAATATTTAATATTTTATAAAATTTAAAATCTTACATGTTAAATAATTTCTCTAGATTTAAATATTTTTTATTTTTATTTTTATTATATATTAAATTAATTTTACTTTTAAATTTATAGAAATAGTCACATTAATTTAGAATATTTTTTTTCATTTAAAAAAAAATAATAATAACACGTCCCTTTGCTTAGTGGTAATATAAAATTAAAATTACATAAAAAGCAGAAAGAAAAATCAAAATAAAAAAAGGTACCCATTAAAACTTCCCTCTAATTTAAAAAACGGTTGCATGAAAATATATATTTTATATAAATAAAAAAAAAGAAATATGATTTTAAATGTGATTTTTTCAAATTTTTTAACAAATCCACTTAATACTATTGTTAAAAAAATGTTCTACTCATCATCTCTATTCTCTATTTATACACAAATAAATTCAATTAAATATTAGGTGTACTATTCTTCTTATCTTCATCTTTTTTGCCATTTGTAATATTTGTCGATTCTTACTGAGATTAATATTAATAATATTTTTTAGGATTGTATGTTATTTTGGCATCTTTAAAATTTTCAATAAAGAAAATAAGTGTACAATTTTTAGATTTTTTAACCTAACAAATAACATTGGGAGGATTTGTAAGTATGAAATTCATCAAAGACCAAATCTTTGATCCATTTGATAAATTTTAGGGAAGAGATTTCGTACTTGAAGTTTATGCACAAGTATAAAGTATGTATTGAAATTTTACTTAATTTTTCAGTTCTTTTTTAGTTTGTAACCATCTTCAAATTCAATAGAACATGCAATTTCTATATATAATTTCGCTTTGACTTCTTATTTAATATATTTTGCGTCATTTTTGGTGATTTTTTCGGGTTTTGCTTTCGTTTATATGGAAGTTGAATGATATTTTTATGGATATTAAAATATAGTACAGTTTTAAATTTGATTTACGGATAACTTTTTTAAAAATATTTGTTGAATAAAACTGAAAAAAGAAAGATAAGGAGAAGGGCGTTCCAATGAAAAAGGGAGTTGATGCATAGTTTTGTTGGTATACTTTTCAAATTGTAGTACTGACTTGTGACTTATAGTATCCATTTGTCTTTATTTGCCTATTTTTCTAAATTGTATTGTTGTATTATTTATCAATAGAGAGATCAAATTCATGCAATTATTAGAAGGTTTCTCAATCCATGTATTAAATGTAATATTTAAGAATATTAATTTCAATATTCAAGCCTTTTCATAATGACAATTTTTAAATTATTTTATATATAAGATGACATGAATATTTGACTGAAAAGTCATTCTTTAAATAGTATGTAGAAAAGTAAGGCTGTGAAAATGTGTTGTTTATATCTTTTATATACAGTAGAACCTCTCTAAATCTATATAGAGACATTCAATATTATTATTTTGTAGATTATTTAATCAATAAATTAATATTTATTAATTTAAAGAGTGTTTCGACACCAAAAAAATTATTCGGGGATGAAATCTCAAATAATTTGAAAGAAACCACTTATGAAAAATGCCTTTCATGGACTTGAAGTCAGGATTACTGATCTCAGTTACCACGATAAAATGGATGTTAATAACCTATTGGATAGGTGAAAATGATACATGTTTAGAGGTCCAAAACTCATAACAAAATGTGGATATCATTGGAAAAATAATGTTGATGATAAAGTTGAAGATGATACTGTAACATCTCGCAAATTGAAATAACTAGGAAGAAGTCAAGAATTTGAAATAGTGATTTTTGGAAATAATGAAAATCCGGAAATTTGTTTAAGTTAAGAATGAGTTTTGATCAACTTCAAACGACCATAACTCCTAGCTCAAGATGAGTTAGATGTGTTTCCAGATACTGTGACAAAGATCATTGAATTATCTTTCCAACGCCGCTGAATTTGCGCGATTCTGAGTTCGTATGAGTGAGATATGCCCTTTGGAAGTTGCGTTGTTTGGATAAGGAAAGTCCAATCCGGATTTTTGAAGGGTAGTTTGGTCAATTCCTTACCCTATTATTTTAATTTCATTTTTGGTAATTATCTAAGGGTCTAAATTGAAATTGGTCAGTTTACGCTTTTGAAATTAGAGTTAGGATTTTTGGAGAAAGAACGCAAGAAAAGAGAAAAGAGGAGAATAAAGGAGAAGAAAGTTCAAGATTCGTCGATTTCTTGGAGATTTGCGTGTGGATTTCGTCAAAGGGTGATCCCTACGAGGTATGTGAGATCACATAGCGTTGGGTTAGTTCACCCACGCGCCAATCATGATTCAATTCAGCAAAGTTACATTGATTTGAAAGTAAATCCTATGAGTTCTTGATTATTATTCGATTGAAATCTTGTGGGTTCTTGTTGTTGAAGTTCTTGAGATTGATTCATGTATTTAGGTGTGAATTTGAGTTGAATCTTACATATATTGGGGGTTTAGTCAATTTTAAATGTTTGGGGAAAGAACCATTGAAGTTTAGAGGGTTTAGAGTTGAAAAACGAGCAAGAAAAATCATCAAATACCTGGGGAAAGGGGTGGGGCATCGCGCCAGCCAGCGCGCCCCAAAGTGTTCACCGAAATTTCTCACCTGGGGCGCCGCGCCTACCAGCGCGCCCTAACTTCAATTCTGAAGTTTTGGGTCTGGCGCCCCGCATCGCTCAGAGCGCTAGGGACGCCAGGTCTTCTACTTTTTTCCCCTTCTTTCCGTACTAGTTCCTTAGCAATGTACCTATGTTTTCTAATTGATTCCAACACTCTTAGGTACATCTAAACATCATGAAATCATCCACAAACATGAGATCATGAACCTTAAATCCATAATTCAATTCAAGGAAAGTTAAGAGTCAAGTTTAGAAGTTAAGAAGTAAGTCAAGAGAAGTTTATAAAGTTTTCAAAAGTCTCTCACAAACGTTTTAACTTTGTTTTAAGACTTAAGTTTTAAGTTAAGCAAAGAGTAAAGAGTTGAGTTCATTTCTCCAAAAGTTATAAGGGAACTAAGTATTCCCAAGAGTTTTAAAATGTTTTCACATTTTAACAAGAAAGGGAAACACCGATTTCCAAGAGAGCTTTTAAGCTAAGTTTTGAGTAATTATCTCAAACCAAAGAAAGAAGTTTGTTTTAAAACATTTGACCTAAGTATATTTTGGGAGTAGTATTGAGCACCGATATGGGGATGCGAGTTCATATTAACTCAAGTCTCCATAAACCATGTAGTCATCATGGGTAGTAAAGGATCATACTTTTTAGATGACTCCTTAAGTGCTTTTTAGCAGAGACTAGTGGATCCACTTAGTTAAGGCATTCTATATGACGGCAAAGTATAGGACAGTCCTGGCAGCGTGGGAAAGACGTTGTATCACCACTTGGGCTCATAGTGGTGGTTGTCGGTTAGAGAATCTCCCACAAAAATTATATTACTTTGATATATGAGTAAAGTTGAGTTTGTTATTGCATATCTTTAACAAATTAAGTTGTTATTTACTGTTCTAAATGTTTTGTATAAATTGCCCTATTATTGTTGTTTTGCACTGCATTTTGAGTTGAGTTATTCATGAGTTGAGTAAAGCCAAGGTAAGTGTTCCTTTCAGATCCTTTTCAAGCTTAAGTCGTGTTTAGCATTCCAACTCTCATACTCGTACATTCAATGTATTGATGCCAGTTGGCCTACATCGTCTTATGATGCAGACACAGGTAACCAAGATTAGCATTTAGTGCCTCGTTGATCCAATTGAGTACTCAGAGTCAGTTTGTGAGCCTCTTAGCATTCTGGAGGACTCTTTTTATCATTTGCTTTCTAGTTTTCAGTTGTTAGGATGATCTGGGGTCCTGTCCCGACATCCCTCTTTGTTTTAGAGGCTTCATAGACAGATAGTTATAGTTCTTTAGTCTTATTCATTTCAGTTGTATACGTTTAACATTTGTGTTGCCATTTTGGCTAAGATATTATTTCTTAAGTTATGCATGAGTTATATTTCTTATGTTTAAGTCTTCTGCTGAGTAAGTAAGTCAGGCCAAGGTTTAGCTTGGAGCCAGCAATGGCTCTCGAGTGCCAGTCCCGCCCAGGGTGTAGGCTCTGGGCGTGACAAATACAATACATTTGGAACTAGTTATGCGTAAGGAAACACTTGCATCTAGAACTCTTCACAATTTTATGGTGCAATTAGAAAAGACAACACCAAAACTTTTGGATGCAATAAGAAAAATTAGAGATGAGCTTCAACTAGATTTAAATTTTAACAAAAAAACAGAACATAACAGAATCATATCTCACTAATATTCTTAGATATATTTGTACTTTTAAGGAATTATTAATTTATAATATTAATGGGACCATATATTTATATAGGGGTCTCCTGAAAAAATATTATCTTATTATCTTATCGAAATTGGTGATTTTTTCCATTGGCCCAAGTAAGGACCAGAGAAAATTATTATCTTAGAGAGATTATTTATTAACCGATTATTAATTTAGTGAGGTTTTATTGTATATTTTTATAAATAATAAATTATTATCAGTGGCATTAAATTGGATATTGTAATGAAGTTTGTTCTTAGTTAATTCTAAATTTTAGAAAAGTACTATGTATACATGCACTGATAAATGCTTTGTTTGAAAAAATCTTCAAATAAAGTTTCAACATTTTTGTTTTTCTAGAGTTCTTAATATGCTTACAATATATATATATATATATATATATATATATATATATATAGAGAGAGAGAGAGAGAGAGAGAGAGAGAGAGAGATGGACAACTTATGCATTTCTTGCCCTGATGTTTTGAAGCAATTAATTGTTTGCTTAGTTTTGTATTTCTATGATGGATATGGATTTTTGATATATGTGCTTGCTATTATTTGATTACCATTATAATTATTAATTTTATGGTGTTTTAATTGTAATTTTTTCTACCTACACTCGACAAAATATGCCTATTCAGAATGAACTCATCAATAATAAGCAATGAAGATTGAAAGTTGGAGTTATAAAAGATAGAACGTACCATATTGTAAATATTCACACATCATATTCTTTATTGGATTGATTATTCAAGATAAGAATGTACTAGCAAACAGTTTTTTAAAAGTTTTTCTTACATTTATTGTTTTTAAAGTTCTCTATTGAATTATATTATGATTTTAGAGTTCTATCATTTCAAATACCCATAACGTTTATTAGTTAGTATGTCTTACAATTCCTTAACGCTTAAAAATATTCTTTCAAATAATTGCTAATTAATCTTCTATATATAAGTTGTTTAGTCTAAGACATTATGTATTATAGATAAATACTAAAATTTTCTGATGCTTTTTTTTTAACCTCTTGAAGAAAAGTTTCAATAAAAAACTACTACTTCCTTCATTTATTTTTAGTTGTTATGTTGTGCTTTTCAATAATTTAATTCATTGCACGTTTAGATACTTTTTAGAGGTGAGTTTTGTTTGTTTTCAGAACAAACAAACAAATAAATTAAATATGTTTATAATTATTATTGTCAAATTTAGACAATACACTAAACTTATATATTGATTTATTTTCACAAATATTCTACTATAACTATCAAGCGGTAAATGTTAACCTTCTCTCAAATAAACTTTACAATATTATTTTATAATAATTTAAAATTTAAAATTGTCAATAAATCAATATTTACGATTGTATTTGTTAGCTAACCACGTAACGCGTAGGCACGTATACTAGTTAATACTAATGCAAAAAGAAAATCAATTCAACACTAAGAATGACAATAATATTGAATATTTATTCTTTAGTTTTACATTGGTTTAGACAATTAAAATACATAATCTAATTTTAATTTTCTTTAATATTAAGTCATGTAACTAATACTTATTAAATTTATTTTAGCATGATTTAGTACTTTTAAATTATGATCATTTTCATTATGACTTGTTAATTTGTAATATTTGTTTTACGCGATTCATTATTATTATTTTTTTGTCGGATATTTTAGTGTCATTAATCATATCATATTTTGTGTTATTTTCTTAAGAAATACCTTAGATAGTTGTATTTTGGTAGGACTAAAGAAATATTTGATGTACAAGTAAATTATATGTTTGCATGAACACTTACTGGAAAAACCCGAAAAAACCCGAAAATTTGAAAAATCCAAAAAAATTGAAAAAACCCAAGTTTTATTGGTTTGGTTTGGTTTATAAATTTAAAAATCTGACACAAATGATTTGGTTTGATATTTAAAAAACCCAAACCAACCCGACCACGTACACCCCTAATACAAACCTCTCTGTAGTTATTTTTGAAACCCAAGGTGTTACACTTATATGAGATTTTGGCACTAAAACAGACACTTTTTAAATATAACCTATCAAAATGGATCATGTCTAAAACATGCACTAAAATTGACATTTCATTCAAAATGGGATAAACCATCTCTTATATCGTTAACGTCTATCTTTTCCAAGAATAAAATTAAAAATAAAAAATTTCATGAATTTGCCTAAAAATGGACGAACCAGAGGCGGACTTACAAGTATCCTTACGGGTGCACGTGCACCAATTAACTTTAAAAAATTATTTATATATATATGTGTGTGTTTGTATGTATATATATATATATATATATATATATATATACACGTTGAAATATGATATATATTTTATTAAGCACTCAAAGGCACAAAAACTGATTAAGTGTGTTGGTTTAAATATTGTAACCCTCTAAGGCAAGGAGGCTGGGTCTGAATCCCATTTAACTACTTTTTTTTTTTTTTTGCTTTTTTCGTTTTTATTTGTTAAGCTTTAAAATATTGAATAAAAAAAAGAGGATTGCTAGTTTTGAACTTCAAACCTCGTGATACAAAATGAACTTCAAAACCACCACCCCTCAAAGCAAATTTTATCCAACAAATTCAATTTAATGATCACATTTATACTTTAGTACATTGATTTTATATTTTCATGTTTGTTCAAATTATCATACGAATAGTCTTTGGGTGACACGTTTTAACTAACGTGTATTAGCCATTAGTGGTGCACCCTTCATCTTCAAATCCTAGGCTCTGCTCTAGGACAAACTATAGTTGTTATTTTGGGTAGCTTTTTATATATTCACGTGAATTCTTGTAGATTTCTTAAAAATATCACGTGAATGTAATCTCTTCTTGCTGATTTTTTCAGATTCTTGCGAGTGTTAATCTACATGTTTTGTCACATCTAATTTGATTTAAAATGATAAATGTTTTCAATAATAAATATTTGTTGTTGTGCATTTCACATACTCTCCTTCAATCTTTTATATTCTTTTACTAATATAATATTTTGAAAATTGATAATCATGTTTCAACAATTCGAAAGGACTGTATAAGGGAATAGTTTAATTGAATATAAAGACCTTTCGAATTGAGACATGAATATCAATTTTTATTTAGTAGAAGAATATAAAATATGAATGAAAGGATATGAAGTAAATGTCAACATATATTTATTATTAAGAAAATTTATCACTTTTAATCAAATTAGATGTGATGAAACATTGAAGATTAACACTTTCAAAAATCTGGAAAAAAAATCAACAAGGAGAGATTCTATTCACGTGAATATTTCTAAGAAATTTGCAATAATTTATATGAATATATAAAAACTAACCAAAATAATAAAACTAAATTGTAATTCGCCTATTTTTGGGCAAATCCCTTTGTTTTTTTAATTTATTTTATATTTGGAGAAAACGTCGTCAACAAGTTGCTCATTTTTAGGTGAGATATCTATTTTGATGCATATGTTTAGACATGATCTATTTTAATATATTATGTTCAAAAAATGTTCATTTTAATACTGGATCCTGACGAGAGTGGTGAAAGTATATCAATAAATAAAATTTGGGCAATCAAATAATTAAAAAGTTACAGCAACTTGTGGTGACTCATATAAAGGATAGAAATGTGAAGTTAATTCAGCAAAGAGGCAGTTAAATGTGTGTTTGTTATTTCTTATATTTCATATTAATTGAATTTGTGAAGCAATACACACTTATTAAGAAAAACGTTTAGGGACATAATTTAGATCATACTTTTCACTCTTGTCCTTAGTGAAATTATAAATATTCATTTGTTTCTATTTACATGTCTCCTTAGTAAAAATAGTTGTTCATTAATACTACATTCGTCCACTTTTAATTGTCATAATTTTCTTTTTTTAGAGTCAAACTATAAAAACTTTGTCTAACATTTTACAATGTAATTTTTCATCATATTGATATGCGAAAAATTGCAATTTATAGTACTTTTTGTATAGTTTTTAATATCTAAATTTTTTGTTTAGAATATCGAATTAATGTAATTTAATTTAACTTTGAAAATTAGTCAAATTAACTTTCGAAAAGCACAACATGACAAATAAAAGTGGACGAATCAATGCATAAATGACATTATTCTTCTTGTTTTCCCTTGAGAGTTACTCCCTCCGTTCCTTTTTATATGTCATCATTACTATAAATAGTTGGTTCATAATACTTGTTATTTCATAAAATCAATGCATAAATTACAATATTCTTCCTATTATACCATTGATAGTTAATTAGTCTCGAAAATAGATATTTTACCAACCTAGGAAAACTAATAAGTACGTAATTAATGTTCATGGTAATTACACCATACATTAATTACTCTCACTATTGCATTACTCTATAAAATTTGACTTTGAAAAAGAAATCTCAACAAACAAATTAAAAATAAAAGATGGATTTATTTATCATTTATTGAAAAGTTGACTTCAAGAAAAAATATTAAATAAGGGCAGAATTGCAAACTTACTTCTGACATATAAAAAGGATGGAAGGAGTATTAGCCTTGAAAGTATGTATTTTTGTAATTGCCTAGAAGGTTATTTTTGAAATGTGATTGTCCTGTTGGTAGGCTGACATCCTTGGGTAGACTTGGTCGTTTCAGTTATGGCAAATTTAGTGTTCTTTTGGATAGTTGAAGTATACCAATGGTTCTACATGCACAACCTTGCTTATGAGAACTAATAGAAGAACTACCATGAGTAGTTATAATTGTCTGATAGTCTTAATATTCATCTCATTGTCAAGGTCACGTTACGGCTATGTGTGATTGAATGTGAGGGTCATTGGGTCTAGTTTTGCCATTCTTAAGGGTTGTCTACAATCAAAACTACTGATCTAGCATTTTAATAGTGTTATTAGAGGTTTTGTATACTTAGGTGTATCGTTTGTTGGGTGGTTACTCGATTATGTCCTTATTTGAGTTAGATAAGTTTGATCCTCTTGTGATGAGTACCCGATGTGTAAAGATCATATTGTTATAGCTCAAGATCACGGGATGATTTGGTTGTGAGAGAGGAATCTTGATAAGATCTATGATGATTTATGCATTATGAGTGTGGGGTGATTGGTTCAGGTTCACTTCTGCTTGTAGACGGTATTGCTTTAGAATGTTATCGTCATTATGTGAGGAAAAATTCATCTTGATAATCGTGTCATAGTCTGGAGGGTTTTGGTTCAGATTGGTTTCAGGATTTAGTATGTGGCTTGGTAATCACTCCTGATTTACAGATCTGCCAAAATTTGATTCGAAAGTTCAATTCTAAGAAGTTGATCTTGATAGAATGGTCTTAAGGAGGAGCATACTTGGAGAGATGAACACCAACTTTGAAAGATCATACCTAAGGCGTTTGGTAATGTCGGTTATCCTTCCTTTTTCTTCCTTATGTGTCCCGACCCAAACCTCCATGATTGACACCCACACTAACCCTTCAGTGGGAGAACCACTACTACAACCTGACTAAGCAACTAAAAGAAACTAAACTATTTAAAGATACGAAAGTGGGTTTAAATGACGAATTCAATAAGGAGTTCCCATAAACTTCGGAAGTCTAACAAAAAACTATCGCGAAAATTCAACCCCTAGAATTGAAAATCATTGTACAGAAACTCTACTAATCAACAAGTCTAAGAAAAGGGGGTGCAACCCCAAAAACTAAACATAAACAAGTCTAAACATATAGTCTGAGTTCGAAAAGAATGGACTAAAAGATGGAATCATGGCAGCCTAAAAGAACTGGCTCACCCTTGAATCTGGTATCGATCAACGATCTCCCAACTGAGGTATGTTAATAGCCGCCTGAAGATGCTCTGTACTCAATAAAGAAAGAGCAATTGCAATATTAGTACACGAAAACACAGTGTACTGGTAGGATCACTCGGCTACTCTAGTGAGTGAAATATACACAAAAAATTACAACATGATAAACACACATATACGGAACGCATAATTTAGTTATCAGTTAGGAGCAATATACAATTTTTCAATAACAATGACAGGTAGATATGAACGTAATAATCACAAGTGGTCCTCTTATGGAACCCACACCCAAACTGTTAGTGTGTCGGAACGTGACACCCGATCCAATATACATGTGTTGGAACATGACACCCGGTCCAATATACATGTGTCAGAACGTCACACCTGATCCAAAATATGTGTCGGAACGTCACACCTGATCCAATTAGCCCACAGTCACAATCACACCCATATTGAACAGTACTCATAGTCATACAATCAAGTAATAGGTTCATGGCATGTAATTGTTGACACATAATCATTTCATTAGATTTGATTCACATTCTCTATTGACATACATGCACGCATACAATAAAGCAATTAACCGGCATATATCACACAACAGGAAATCGAACCATCACCTACCTCGAAACTAAGCCTGAATACTCCTAAGACACTTGAGCCTTCCCCTTCTAGAGTCTTTTAGCTTGTTCTTGGTCTAAAACAAGTAATTAATGCAAAGATCATTAAACAAGGCTTAATTTACCCGGATTATATCAAAATATCAACCCAAGGCCAAACCCATGATCCTAATTTTCAACTAGGGCTTTTCCCACCATTAACTTCAGGCCAAAACCCTCCCCCCAACGATAACTTACAACGATTATAAGTTCTAAAAATCAAAATACGAATTAGGGGAGTAATTAACTTACCTTTAGCGCGAGAATTTGTGGGAATCTGATAAGAAGCTTTCCTAGGTTGTCCCTTAGCTCTTAAGAATGAAGTTTTGTAGAAAATAACGTTTTTGGGGTTTTTTCCCAATTTAAGTCGCGACTGGCCCGCCACAACGGGCCCCATCCCGCTACAGCGGCCCCGCCCTAGCAGGATTAATCCCACCCCAGTGGCTTGTATGGAGACAGAAACTATGAATTTGAGTTCCAAGCTCCTATTTCACAACACACCTTCAAACCTGGACGTTCTAAAACTACCATTTCATGTCAAGATCAGTTTCGGGAGTTCCACTCACCCTAATTCGATTCCATAAAAACGTACAGGCTCCTTAACGTCTTCACTATCCACTCATATGATCAAACTCATAATTATATCTCCCATCCATTACCAGATTACCTTAGATCTCACCTAACTCAGATTTCATCCAAGTCTGGCCTAGGCTAGAAATTTCCAAGTTACTACTCAGAAGTTTTCTGGCCCAAATTCTTTCCCCATTGGCCTTTCCATAACGAAGAGGACAGGTCGTTGCAATAGATACCAATTTACCCATCACTCGTCCCTGATTGATAAACTAGGAGAACTGGCTAAGGCAAGAGTAGAGTAGTACTTGAATCATCGAATAATTGGGATACTTGTCTCGCATGTCCTTCTCGGTTTCTCAAGTAGCTTCCTTAATCGGACGATGCTTCCATTGAACTTTCACGAACTTTATCTCCTTGGTCCTCAGCTTTCGGACATCGCGATCAAGAATTGCAATCAGCTCCTCCTTATACTGAAGGTCTTTATCTAACTAAACTGAGTCCCACTTTATGATATAATCTCCGTCTCAATGGTACTTCTTCAACATGAACACATGGAACACTGGATTGACTCCAGATAGGCTAGGGGATAAAACCAACCTATAAGCCACTGGCCTTACACAGTCTAGAATCTCAAATGGCCTGAAGTATCGAGGACTAAGTTTTACCTTCTTACCGAATCTCATCACCCCCTTTACGGGTGACACTTTTAAAAGAACTTGCTCACCAGTTTGAAATGTCATGTCTCTTACCTTATGGTCCGCATACTTTTTTTGTCGACTCTGGGTTGCTATAAGATTAGCTTGGATACTTCTTACCTTATCCTAAGCATCTTTCACCAAATCAACCCCCAAAGGTTTCACATCTCCAACCTCAAACCACCCTATGGGTGATCTACATCCCCTCCCATAAATTGTCTCAAAAGGTGCCATGTCAATGCTGGAGTGATAATTGTTATTATAGGAGAACTCACACAATTGTAGGAACTTATCCCAATGCCCTCCAAAGTCAATCACACATGCCCTCAATATGTCCTCTAACACTTGAATAGTTCTCTCTGACTGTCCATCCGTCGGTGGATGGAAGGTTGTGCTGAAAGTGAGTTGAGTGCCTAACTCTTTATTCAATTTTCCCTAAAACTTGTATATGAACTGCGTACTACGGTCCGAGATGATGGAAAGGGGAACCTCATGCAGCCTCACTATCTCTTTCACATAGACCTAAGCCAACTACTGAGCATTATAGTTACGCTGACTTGAAAAAAGTGGTATGACTTAGTCAGTCTGTCAACCACCACCCCAAATGGAGTCAAACTTCCCAAGGTCTTGGGAAGACCAACCACGAAATCCATAGCTAACCTTTCACACTTCCATTCAGGGATTAGCATTTGCTAAAGCAAACCTACAGGCCTTTGATGCTCATACTTTACTTGCTCACAGTTTTGGCACTTAGCCACAAACTCAGCTATGTCTTTCTTCATGCTAGGCCACCAATAAAGTCATTTCAAATCTCGGTACATCTTGTTCACACCCGAATGAATGGAATATCGCGAACCATGGGATTTTCTTAACAACTTCTAAATAAAGTCATCCACTCGGGGAACACAAATTCTCCCCTTAAAACTGAGCACACCACCCGCATCAAGAGCCGCATCTTATGCCTTGCCAGACATTGTCTTCTTTCTGAGCTCATTCAAATTCTCATCCTCAAACTGCTTGGCCTTGATCTCCTCAATGAATGTGGGCCTAACTTCAATGCTAGCTAACACCCCACTTTTCTTTGAGATGCCCAACTACATGAACTTAGACTCTAAGGTTTGAATATCCTTGGCCAAAGGTCGCTTGGACACACCCAAGCAAGCTAGACTACCCATAGTCACCATCTTCCGGCTTAGTACGTCTGCCACCACATTAGCCTTACCCGGATAATACTAGATAGTAACATCATAGGCCTTGAGTAACTCCATCCACCTCCGCTATCTCAGGTTCAGGTCCTTCTGAGTGAATACATACAGACTACGATGATCAGTAACCACCTCACACTTGACACCATAAAGGTAATGCCGTCATATCTTGAGGGCAAACACTACCGCTACCAACTCCAAGTCATGCATCGGGTAGTTTCTCTGATGCGCCTTCAACTATCGCGATGCATAAGCTATGACATTTCTTTCCTGCATCAACACAACACCCAAAGCCCAAATGTGAAGCATCACAATAAAAAATGAAATCTTTACCTTCCACCGGCAGTGTAAGAATATGTGTTGTGGTCAGAAGAGTCTTGAGCTTTTTGAAGCTCTTTTCACATCTGTCAGTCCACTTGAAAGGCACCTCCTTTTTAGTCAATCTTCTCAAATGCGTGGTGATAGAAGCAATTTTTTTCACAAACCGTCGATAGTAGCTGGCGAGCCCCGCGAAACTCCTAACTTCAGTCACAGAGCTAGGCCGGACCCAGTTCTTGACTGCTTCAATTTTTGGGGATCTACCATACCCCTTCATTTGAAACCACATGCCCCAAAAAGGCAACTGAAGTCAACCAGAACTCACACTCGGAAAATTTTGCATACAACTTTTGTTCCAAGGACACCCAAAACAACACGAAGATAGTCGGCATGTCCTTCCTTACTCTTCTAATAAACCAAAATGGCATCAATAAAGACAATAACAAACAAAACCATGAATGGTTTGAACACACTATTCATAGAACTCATGAAGGTTGCAGGTGCATTAGTCAACCCAAACGAGATCACTAAAAACTCATAGTTCCCAGCAGGTCCTGAACGTCATTTTGGGTACAACCTCAGGCCTAATATTTAACTGATGATAATCAGGCCTTAGGTCAATTTTAGAGAACACTGATGCACCCTGCAGCTGGTCAAAGAGGTCATCTATCCGAGGCAACAGATACTTATTTTGAATGGTAACCCTATTCAACTGTCAATATTCTGTGTACATCCTCACACTACCATCCTCTTCTTAACAAACAAGACAGGAGTACCCCACAGGGAAGCACTAGGACAGATAAAAACTTTATCAAGAAGCTCCTGGATTTGAGCTTTAATCTCTCTCAATTCTATTGGAGCCATGCGATAAGGAGGAATGGAGATGGAGTGCTCGATTCCAACTCAATGCAAAAATCTATATCCCTATCCGAAGGCATACCAAGCAAATCGGTAGGAAACACTTCCTTCAATTTAGACACTACGGGAAAAGACTCAATAGAGGGAGACTCAGCATCAACATCCCGAATATGATCCAAATATTCCAAACACACCTACCCGTCCAGTTTCCTAGCCCGAACGAAAGATATGAACTTAGCTAGCTTAGGCTTATACACCACTTCTCACTCTAACTTTTCCCTACCCAGGATCTTTAGAGTCACAGACTTAGCATTACAATTAAGTACAACATAATAAGGGAACAACCAAGTCATGCCTAAGATTATATCAAAGTCGATCATATCCAGAATAACCAAATCAGCCCAAATCTGAAAACCTATAAATAGGACAAAACAAGCACGATAGACATGGGTGACTATGACAGACTTTCCAACTAGGGTAGAAACATGAGTGAGGGCATCAAGCACATCACAAACCACATCAAATCCCAAGGCAAACTAAACTGACACATATGAATTAGTAGAATCTAGATTAAACAAAACAATAGCCCTCTAGTCACAAATAAAAATAATACATGTGATCACTGCATCAGATGCCTCAGACTTGGTTTTGCTCGAAAAGGTATAACACTGAGCCCTATCATCTTGACAGGCAACCTCCTTGCATGGAGGCATTGCTCCCCTACCTGCATTACCATTTTATCGGCCTCCACGGCCTCGTTGATTTCTTCTTTGCCCACCTTGTAGGCATCCTCTGCCATTACTACCGCTGCTCGCTAGTACCACTACTCTGGCTGCACGGGGTCAGACATGCGGGATGGGGACAATCTCTCTTCATATATCCAGGTTCTCTACAATTGTAACACACTCAATAACTTAACCAAGTAAGCATCGCTGCTATTATAGTAGTCGTATCATAACCCTCTTTGATATACAATCAATCTAGGAAATCGTAGTAGAGATTCTAAACTCAATTGTCGTAACATGTTATGACAACAATACTAAATGCATTTTCCAAAGTAATGGTGTTCATTATATGGCCTTCCCTTACAAAACTTCTTGAATTTTTTCACCTTGGCAAAGTCTTCTAACTTCACCCTCTTCTACCTCCACCACAAAATCAACCACTTCCTATAAAGATTTTGTTGTAGCAGCCACCTATAAGCTTGAATCTGTAAATCTGACCTTAATCCTTTCACAAAGAGATGAATTTGCTCTTTTAGACTAAAGCAAAGTGGAGTAACATATTTGGATAAAACACAAATTTTGGTCTTATAGGCTGCAACAAATATATTATGTTGCTCTATATTTAGGAAATCATCTCTCCTCCTATCCCTCAAAGTTCAGGGTATATACTTCTCCATAAAGAAAGTTATAAAATGTTTCCCAAGTCATGAGTAGTGCATTTATTAGTCGGAACTCAACATGAGACAACCACCACATTTTGGTATCTCCCTTGAACTGGTATATTATAAATTCAAGGGATAAGGCACAAGTACCCCCCTAGACTATGACCGAAATCCAGAGACACCTTAACTAAACTAAAGTCCTATTACCCCCTGAACTTATTTTTTTTGTAATTTTATTCACCTTGTGTCTAACGTGGCACACTCCGTGACTCCACGCAATTGAGGCGCGTGCGAGATATTTGAATGTCACGTAAGTCAAAAATGTGCACAAAGTTACAAAAAAAAATGGGTTCATAGGGTAATAGGACCTTAGTTTAGTTAAGGTATGTCTCTGGGATTTCGGTCATAGTCTAGGAGGGTACTTTTACCTTTTCCCCTATATTCAACACCAAATCGCTCTACCGTATCAATCTTATGAAGCAAATCATGACAATCAACTAGGAAATCATAAGCATCTTCACATTTAGTACCCACGAATAATGGGGATTTCAACTTTAAGAACTTAACAAAAAGATCATATTGGTCACTAGTCTTTACATGCCCACATTGAATCAGGGAAACATGCTTATTTGGAAGGATGCATCCTCTCTTGCTAGTGTTGGTGTTACCACTTCTGTTACTCTAATTCTGACCATAGAGTGAAGGAGGAAAGATATCAATTTGTATCACCTAGATACCAATTGAATTCAAGTAATAGCACAAAAGAAACAAAGAAATAAGTTTTCCTAAAGTCTTATAGCCTCTCGAAGAAAAGTACAGACGTCTCCGTACCACTTCGTAAGACTCTACTAGACTCGTTTTGGTACACTAAAAGCAACGAACCTAGGGCTCTGATACTAATTTTGTCACGACCCAGACCGCCGTGAGTGGCACCCACACTAACCCTCCGGTGGGAGAACCACTACTACAACCTGACTAAGAAACTTAAAAAAACTAAACCATTTAAAGATATGGAAGCAGGTTTGAATGACGAATTCAACAAGGAGTTCCAATAAACTCCGAAAGTCTAACAAACAACTATCACGGAAATTTAACCCTTAGAACTGAAAGTCATGGTAACAAAACTCTACTAATCAAAAAGTCTAAGAAAAGGGGGTCCAACCCCAAAAATTAAGCATAAACAAGTCTAAACATATACTCTGAGTCCGAAAAGAATGGACTAAATTAATGATGGATCCATGGCAGCCTAAAAGAATTGGTTCACTCTTGAATGTGGTCTCGGTCAATGATCTCCTAACTGAGGTCTGTCAATAGCCACCTGAAGATGCCATGTACTCAACAAAGAAAGAGCAATTGTAGTATCAGTATACGAAACCACGGTGTACTGGTAGGATCATGCGGCTACTCTAGTGAGCGAAATATACACAATAAATTACAACACGGTAAATACATATATATGGAACGCTTAATTTAGTTATCATTTAGGAGCAACATACAATTTTCCAATATCAATGATAGGTAGATATGAATGTAATAATCACGAGTGGTCCTCTCATGGAACCTACACCCAAACTGTTAACGTATCGAAACGTGAAACCCGATCCAATATACATGTGTCAAAACGTGACACTCGATCTAATATATGTGTCAAAACGTGACACCCGATCCAATATATGTGTCAGAACGTGACACCCAATCCAGTCAGCACAACCGCAGTCACAATTACACCCATAATGGACAGTACTCATAGTCATACAATCAAGTAATAGGCTCATGGCATGTAATTTTTCACACATAATCATTTCATTAGATTTGATTCATATTCCCTATTCACATACATGAACGCATACAATGAAGCAATTAACATGCATATATCACACAATAGGAAATCGAACGATCACCTACCTCAAAACCAAGCTTGAATACTCCTAAAACACTTGAGCCTTCCCCTTCTAGAGTCTTTCAGCTTATTGTTGGTCTAATACAAGTAATTAATGCAAGGATCAATAAACAAGGCCTAATTTACCCGGATTATATTAAAATATCAACCCAAGGCCAAACCCATGATCCTAATGTTTAACTAGGGATTTTTCCACCATTAACTTCAGGCCGAAACCCTCCCCCAACGATAATTTACAAGGATTCTAAGTTCTAAGAATAATAATACAGATTAGGGGAGTAATTAACTTACCTTTAGCGCAAGAATTCGTGGGAATCTGATAAGAAACTTCCCTGGATTGTCCCTTAGCTCTTAAGACTGAAGTTTTGAAGAAAATAACGTTTTTGGGGTTTTTTTCCCGATTTAAGTCGCAACTGGCCTTCCATGGCGGGCCCCATCCCATTACAGCTGCCCCGCCCTAGCTGGATAAATCCCGCCCCAGAGTCTTGCACGAAGACTAAAACTCAGAATTTAAGTTCCAAGCTCACATTTCACAACATACCTTCAAACCTGGACGTTCTAAAACTACCCTTTCACGCCAAGATAAGTTTCGGGAGATCTACTTGCCCGAATTTGATTCTGTAAACTCGTACAGGCTCCTTAACGTCTTGGCTTTCCACTCACATGATCAAACTCATAATTTGTCCCCCCATCCATTATCGGATTGCCCTAGACCTCACCTGACTCTGATTTCATCCAAGTCTGGCCTAGGCTAGAAATTTCTAAGTTACCACTCAGAAAATGCCCAAACTCCTTCCCCATTGGCCTTTTAATAATGACAGGGACATGTCGTTACATTATGTTTAAGGACGGACATGGTTTTTAGTACTGGATAATGTAATGACCTAGAAGGTTATTTTTGAAAATGCTCATAAAATTACCATTCTTACCCCCTTTTCGACAGTTGCTTTGAGTCATTTATATTTAGCCAGTGAAGGGTTTTTGAAAATTTTGAGCTACTCGTTTAGCTACAGTTGATTAATTAGTGGGTAAATTTTTAATAATTAATTTTAATAAGTGGTTAATGGGCCAAGTCCATAATTTATTTAAGGAAAAATATCAGCAATCCCACCTTTTAGTTTACTTATTACCATTATCCCCTATAAGTTTTACAAATTTCCAAAATCCCTCATTTTTGCGCATCAAATTAGTGTATCTCGCGCATCAGATTAGTGTATCATGCATAAAATGTACATCAGATTAGTGTATCATGTATAAAATGTAATGTATCTTACTTAACGATTAATGTATCTTGTGCATTAGATTAATGTATCAGTGCTTATATTATTGTATCCGTTTGAGGAATTTCTATAATTATAAACTTTTAAGGGATATATTGTAATTTTGCCTTAAAAGTATGTGAATTCTTTAATTTGCCCTTTATTTTATACCCTATACCACTTGGCCCATATGTTGAGATAAGTTAAAAAGGTTTAATGGTTTTTAAATTATAATTGAGGAGAAACAAAAAATAAAATCACATCGCTTAACAAAAGCAGGCAATTGAGAACCGAAACGAAAGTCATCACTTGTCGAAGCTTTCAGGTAATTATTTAAAATTTGATGATTCCTTTTTAAATTATATTTGGTCAACTAGAAATGGTGATAATTTATCATATTGGAGTCAATAAAATACGCCATCTATTGGCAGTAATGGTATGGTATGACAACAATGGTAGAATTGTCATGTTAGAGTATTAGCCTAAAATAGTTGAAAATTTGGGTGTATGCATAGATGTTACATTATTATTATTTTATTATTACTATCTGTTAGTGGTAACAAATTAGTTTTTAAATTGTTTAAGATCAATTCTTCCCAATGGTGGGTATGTACTTTTGGTGGGTTAATGTATACAAGGTCTGGTGATGTAATTATGGTTTGAGGTGTTTAGAGAGTTATAGAGTGAGGAAGTGGTGATTCTGCAATTTGTAGTTCTTAGTGAATGAACTGATGATTTTACAAATCGTATTTTTTGGTAATATTTAATTCTTTTCCGGATCCTCCTTATAATTATCACACTAAAATTCAAGTTTTGATATATTGAGATAAATAATTAAATATTAGATGTATTATATTACTTCCTCCGTTCCATTTTATGTGAGGTAGTTTGACTCGGCACAGAGTTTAAGAAAGAAATGAAGACTTTTAAAACTTGTGGTCCAAAATGAATGATAGAAATTTGTGTGGCTGTAAATCATTCCATTAAGGGTAAAATAGACATTTTATAGCTAAATCGTTACTTAATATAGAAATGTGTCATTTTTTTTTTGACTGACTAAAAAGGAACGTAAGTCACATAAATTGGGGGAGTATATAAATACAATTATATTTATGATATTTGATGGAATTAAGACCTAACCCTAGGATTAAAATTTGGAGAATATGAGAGTTGACATGTTAATTGACATCAAGATTAAGAATTTGATTATAGATTTGAGTGAGTTTTTGAGTCTAGACTGGAGACATAGTAAGGGGTGTTGTTAGTTTTGAAATCTTATTGTGATTATTTATTTGAATAGATTGTATTGATTTGGAAGTACAATGAAAGAGGAAGACTCGTGTCCCAAAGTAATTGCTCGATTATTTGAGGCAAGTGGATTCTCAATCCTTGTTAAGTGTACAGAATCGTGTATTTCCTTGTGGTATGTGTTAGGGAGTAATGGGACTTGGTAATGTGTTGACTTGTCCATATTGAATAATTTTAATGATGAAAAAACGGTAATAAAAGGCAATGTGATTAATTATTGGTGTGTGATGTGTTGAGAATGGTTTGAAAGGCTTATTGATTCATTGTTGATGTTGTACCATGATTGTGTTGTTGTGAATTGTACATTGTTATGAAAATTGTCATCTCCTCATTATTTGTGTGAACAGGTCATTTGCATTGGTTCTGAGACATGGTTATGACAAGTGTTATGTGAATTGAGGAAAATTCAAAAATTAAAGAGGATGTACCATTTTGAGAGACGTTACGCTTGTCACGACAAATATTATGATTTGACAGACGTGTCGCACGTTGTGACGGATTCTATTATCGAGGGACGTGCCGCACGCCGCTGCGGATTTTATTATTGAAGGTCGTGTCGCACGCCGCGAGAGATGCATGGACAAATATGTCCCCCATGGGTTCCGGACTGAGAGACAGCGAATGTGTATTGTTAGGTCAGACATGCATCACTATACTTCACATTGCATTTCATTGCATTGTGCATCTTTATCATTTGTGAACTTACGAGTACTTTTCTATGGAATTTGTGACTGGTGACTTAATCTTGTGTGTTGTTGATCTGTACTTATTGAAGTGAGGTGGTTGAACTATGTGCTATGTAAATTGTGAACTATTAGGTTGGACTGGTTTTTATGTAGGTTGTAGTTATGGAGGTTCAATTGGGGTGTAAGGAGTACTCGTATTCTATTCCCTTAGCTTGTGTTTAGAAGTTTACTTGTTGAGTACTGTGTGATTTGGTACTCCCCCTTGCTTCTACATTTTGTAGGTTACGAACCCGAATCTTCCTAACACTTTCTATTCTCTTCTTTTCTGAGGCTTCCTATGGGGATTTGTGAGGTAGCTATTTGTCATTTCAGTGAACCTTTCTTACTCCTATTTATGATCTTGTTCTACTTTAGTGACAACATCATTTGAGACTTGTGTTTTTCTTTCAAATCATTGTAATACATTAAAGGTTTGTGCACGTGACAACCAGGTTTTGGGGATTTAGTTAAGTTGACTTGTTATCTGTATTATTACTTGTTATTAAACTTTCAATTATAGCTTATATCCACACTTTATCGTATTAGTTGGGTATCAGACTGACTTGTCTTGATGGGATAAGATGAGTGTCATCACGTCCATTTTTGGGTCGTGGCAATTTTGACCAAGATAGAAAAACTAAGTAAATAATTCATGTTCATTGTTTAAAAGCTTTCAAGATAACACTAAATAAGGGTACAATGGCAAAAAGGGGAGGGGGCGGGGGGTACAATAGTAAACTTGTCTAGTTTCTTAAGGAGCGTGAAACCTAAAATGGTGACAATTAAATAGGAACTGAGGGAGTATAACCTTGCAAGTAGTGCAATTTATCTCCTAGAAAATATCAAACTTCATTAAGGGTTTGTTTGGAAAGCCACCTTGATAATTGGATTTGATGTAATTGGGTGTAGTTACATTGTCTTGCCTGTTTGGTTGGCCGGGTAATTACTTGGTCAGCATTCAGCAGGTAATTGGGTGTAATTGTCATGGAATAATTATACTCTCCAATTTTCAGGGAGGGGCTATGAATTGCTAGTAATTACATGGTATAATTACAAGCTGATTACTCTTTTATTTCTTCTTTTTATTTCTATTTTTATTTTTTTGTTTTAATTTATTTTTTATTTCTATTATTTTAAATTATTTTTATTTTTATTTTTATTTTTATTTTTATTTTTATTTTTATTTTTATTTTTATTTTTCTAAAAGTTTATTTTTTATTTTATATTTTTATATTTCATTTTCTTCTCATTCTCAACCTTTACTTCATGTGATTCCATGCAACTTTTCGTATTATCTTTTTTATGCCATGCATTTTTTTTACTGACATAATGTTTATAGTATTCTAATTTTTAAATTAAAGTAAAATTTATTGTTGAGTAAGGTAATAGACTTACGTTTTTCTTTTCTCTTAAATCATATTTATGTATGTTATGTTGAAATTTGACATAAGACTAATTTGTATTGCATTTAGAACTTATGTTATATTTTCAGTTTCATTTGTTTTAGTAGATTGACTTGAGACTTCACTTCGCAAGTCATTTATTTTTTATTTAGATTTGATAGATTATCTTTTTGCCAATTATTTTAATAATTTATGACATTTTACTTATAATATTATTTTTTTGGTCAAACATGCATTTCATGATGTTCATAGAAATCTTGTACTTTATGTTTTTTATGATTAATTCAACTGAATATGCTAATTTGAGAAATATAAAGCAATTATTTTCTCATAATATTAGTTAAGAACATAGCTTATTAATTAATATTTTCAAAAACAATATGTATCTTAAGTATTTAATTTAATCCAATTTATAAAGTTTCTTATTCGTCTACTATAAATTTTAAATAATTAACTTTTATTTTTAAAATTTAATATAATTTTATGATTATATTTGTGCAACCAAACAGTACATGTATAATTACAATGTAATTGCATTGTTGTAAACAAACAGGTCAACATAATTACCATGTTATGTAATTACTAGGCTGATAATTAGTACCCTAGTAATTACGCCAATTCTAATTACCAGGTGACTTTCCAAACAGACCCTAAAAGAAAGGGCAAATATATGAAATATTTCAAACATTCATCTTGAATTGTGAACAATTTGTTTATTTTGAACATAAAAAAGTCCCAAAATTTTAGTTAATATGGAATAGAGGGAGTATGGAGGAAAATGTTCTCCACCGCAAATAATTTTCTAGAAATAATTTTTTTAGAAAATAAGTGGGTTTCTTACTTGTTTTTTATTGTTTGATAATTAAGCAAGAAAATATTATTCCATAAGCATTTATATGTTTTCTAGCAAAACACTATAAAAGCGAAATGGAATGGATAGTGGAGATTCGTGGGTGCGAGAGGTGGGAGAATCAAAGGGTGGGGGAATTGGGCATTTAGGGAGGAAACAATAAATTTGAAATACCACTTATACAACTTGTTTTTCATACTTTCATTAGGAAGGTCATTTTCTTTATTTTTAAGAAACTTATTTTTACGTTGAGAAAATATTTTGATCAACCAAATATGAAAAAAAAAATAGAAAATATTTTCCTCCTTACTAAAATCAGCCTTCTGAAACCTTTTCCTTTGTTGACTAGATTTTCGAGTAATTAGAAAAAGCAGGAAACATTAATACAATTAAAAAGTATTCCCTTTGTCCTTAATTAGTTGTTCACTTTTGAATTGGCACACCTATTAAGAAAGCAATTATTGATATAGTGAGTTTACCATTTTATCCTTATTAATTATGAAGTGGATGAATTAAAAACCTAAGATTTTTAAAAAGTTCTACATTTTTTAAAGTAATTAATTGAGGGTACAATAGGTAAAAATATTTTGTCCTTAATTTATCAAAATGGACAAGTAATTAAGAATAACTAAAAAAGAAAAAAATGAACAAATAATTAGGGACAGAGGGAGAGGGAGTACTAGAAGAAAAAACATAGTTGAAGAAGATTAGCAACCAAACGGTCATTGCGTTGCACACCTTTTTCGAGGGGTCATTGTGGAATCATTATTTTAGGTATTTCAGTGAAGGTGGCAGGCACTAAACAACAATCATTCCCTTAAACACCACTTAATTTTTCTTTATTCCTTTGACTTGTAAACGTGAACTTCACTCATCAATGCTAGGTATTTGAATCAAACATTATAGTATTATTATTCGTGATGATGACCAACTATCACTCCATCCATGACAAGCCAATCAATCAAACACTTCACATTATTCACTTATACATCCTCAAAAACGATATGATACTTTCAATTATTTTGCCTTGTAAAATTCACCAATATGATACTTTACTCAAAATTTATGATGATTTCATGTATGATAAAGCCGGACTAGTGTCGATTGGGCAGACAAACGTTGAATCTATACATATGTGAAACGCCCTGCTTCAACATTTCAAAACAAGTTGGTATCACTTGGACAATAAGTTACTGGACAGAACTAGATGGTAGATATGCCTAGTATTTAAAATATAACTGCAAATTCAAATTTTAGAGATGATATTATATCAAACTTGTGAATAGTCATCATGAACCTCCCCCAAAGTCATTTCCTTCTTTTTCCCTGCAAAGAGCAGCAGTATAGTGAACTACACTCTATGTTTGATAATGTGGTCATTTCATCCTTTCTGCCACTACAAACCAATACTTTATCTTCACATAGTTATAACGACGCAAATGATAACTAGAATAAAAGAGAAAAAAACAAGTCAAACAAAAGAAGTAAAGAAATGGGTGCTTCTTGCTTAACAAAAAAGAAGGAAAAAAATTAACCTTTCATTTACAAGTGGATGATGCAACAGAAGTGCATCGTGGCAGTAGCTTTCCAATTATACAGAGCGTAGCATACCACATAATCAGAAGAATGGAGGCAAATAAACACTCTACAGGTAAGAATCTAAGAAGCTCGGTAGAGGGAGCATCTCCATACCTTACCAACTTTTAACTTAGATTTTCTTGAACTTCCCGTCCTTTCTATTTACAATATTGAGTAAGCTCGGATCACCTCAACAATTGGTGCCCTGCACAATGGACACTTCCCTCCACCTCGAACCAATTCATTTGCGCATTTGTAGCAAGTGCACATGTGCCCACATCTGCCGAAATACAAAGAAAGCATTAAGTATCAAAAGATCTTGAACAGAACATTGTTACATTATTTGTTGATAGGACTCATTCCTTGTACATTTTGAAGTAGTTGCTGCAAGGTATGTGAAACTGCATAACAAAAACTTTACCGGTACAACAAGGCATCAATGTGAATATCACAACAAACACAGCAAGTACCCTTTTTCACGTGGCCCCATTTAGATCCATCGGCTGAAGTCTCAGCAACTCCTGTGAGAAATTTTACAGGGCCAAACTCAATTAAGAAGAAATCAAATGATGTTGAAGAGAAACAGATAGATGGATTAGAGGAGGTACGGCAACCATCAGAGCTTCAATGTTTTATTGTATGTCAAAGATGAGAGACATACCTTGTCCATCAGCAGATCTATTCAAAGCAGCTGAAACTTCCTGTCTGACTGAACGTTGCAACTCCAGTTGCATATCCATGCAGGCCTCCAACATCTTTTGCATGTGATTCACACCTTGCTGCAGTTTTGCCATGTCCGTTCTAAGATCATTCATCATCTCCCACTCCTGCTCAGAATAGAAAGTACTCAGGTAATGCTTGGTTGGAGAAATGGAGAAGCTAATCTCCACATAAAATTGTTCATTGTTTACACAATATTAGGTTTCATCAACGTAACTAAAACCCACATAAGTTATGCAGAATCTAAGTATTATTCTATGCGGGGATAAGCAGTACATGGATTAAAAAATTATTAAATGAAAAAATACCATATTATATTTTGTTGGAAAAAAATTAGCACATATTTCAAACATACGTTTAATAATTTTTAGTACAACATATCAAGCATCAAATAACAAATAATCCCTACATTACAATCCTTACATTTTTAATCCCCGCATTACTAATCTGTGTATTACAGTCCTAATCCCTGCACGACTTGCTTCTAAACTAAATGACCCCTCAATTCACGATAAAGCAGCATAATCATACTGACATGATTAACAAAACATATAAACACCATGGGCGTGAATCTACTATAGATACTGGTATGAACAGAATATTATGCTGCTCATATTGAAGACAAATATGTACCAAGTTAGATGTTTTTCTTAGCAGCATGGAAAGAGTGCAATATTCTTAGTTGTGGGTCCGTGAAAGCTTAGAAGAGGGAAGAAAATAGAAAAGATTCACAATCATCTGGTTCCTGCAAGGGATGCCCCTATATAAAGGCAACAATTTTTTTGGATATTTCCATCATTGGTTTATTAGAGAAGTGTTCTTCATTAAGTAGATGCATTAGTCACAAGGTATCACTATCAGATGGAAAAATAATCAGGCCATTTAACAATAGCTTCTAGGAAGGGGTGGTAAGCTTACAAATTCAGAACGATGCACAGTGTGACGTGGCCAACTGGATTGGTGCAAATCCTGATGCCAAAGTGGTTGTGGAGGAGGTACAGGAGGAGATGGTTGCACAAGTGAAGGCCTGCTAATTCCTTCCGGTTGGGCAACATTCTGGTTGTCCGGATCCCTTTCAGTTGAAGTTGGAATAGGCAAGTTCCTATGCAAATCCCAGTCAATTGGAGCACGGCCTTGCCTTTCTACATATGACTGAATTAAATGATCTAAACTTTCACGGAAGTCACTGTGAAGAAGATTGGAAACACTCCTCCTACCAGACAAAGAATCTCAACAGATAAATGACAAGAATATCTCAGACCCATAGATGGAAAAACAGAATGACACATGAATTTTACCTGCTAAGAAGCTCCCTGAGTTCCATACTATACACATTATCATCATCGGGCGGATGGAATCTACTAATTCTTCTATATGGGACAGGACGCCGCATTCTAGGAGGATCAGAAGGCCCTTCTGACCGATTCTCCACAGCTTCTCGTGACCCATCCTCATGCCAAACCTCAATATTTTCTGGTAAACGACGTTCATCTCTATTCATGTCACCTGTTATTTCAGGGGGCCAAACAATTGGTTGATTTTGTGGCCAATTCCCACTTGTATTCTCCATAGTTCCATGACTCTGTTCATTAGAAGTTGCATCCCGATGATTTGCTCCATCAGCTTCAACAACAGGTTCCACTTGACCCCTTCCTTGGTTAGGAGACACTAGCCAGTCTGTAGCCTGACTAGTTGTACTGGAATCAAAACTCTCTCTGTGATCAGGCAACTGATGAGTAATACGCTCCTGCTCCCTAGACTGCGGCTGCTCAAGATTTTCATTTTGTACCTCCTGTAAAGGATTTTCATGAGCCTGGTTACTTCTCAAACCACCGTTGCCACTGTTAGATGAAGATTCAGAATGGCTGCTCACTTGACCACGTACAATGTTTTCTAATCTGGAGCGAAATCCTTGCCTGGTTGAAATAAAAGGGTCACGAACCCATGCATCAACATGATAAAATAATCATTTTGCTATAAATGCAGATTCTCTTTCACAAGGAAGAGTACAAAAAGTGAGAACCAGACCAAGGTATGAAAGGAAATGCAAATCACTTAGGTAGCCCATCTCATGCAAGAGATATCATGAAGCACAAAACACAAAGCAGAAAATCTTTCCACAGCTTGAGGCTTCATAATGAAACAGAAAAAGGAAAATGTGGGTTCTTTGCCAAGTGCTTCTAGAAATTCTAAAAAGGAGAGTTACCCACTTAGCGAGCCTTTTCTAAGATATGTGCAATTAAATGATTACCAAACAATGTTGCAAGCATCACATAAGAAAGAACAAAATACATTGTGACATGCAAACTAAGATCTATTTAACATTAACATCAAGCTAAAGGTCGTATGGTAGAAGCTACTTAATCCTTTCATTCATTTTCTTCACATAAGCTCCTCATTCAAGTACCTCAACTCACTCTTAGCCACAGTTAACATGCTGTAATTGCATATCAATTCGCCTGAGATCCAAATGGGTGAAAAACCACCATGATCTTGATTATTTATACAGTAATACAATAGAACAGTCTTGTCAAAGGTGAAAAGCTTAAAAAAGTGCTCCAGGTTTATTAGGGCTTTAAGTGCAAAGCACAATTAACGTGTAGGCTTTAGTAAAAAAAGGTGCAATGAAGAAAAAGGTTATGAATATAAATGTAATGCAAGAAAGAAGTAACAAATTCATTTAAAATGTTGTCCTTAAAGATTAATATATCTTCTGATTATATTTATTGTTTAGTGCTGCTTTAGTGCTTTTTTCAAGATAGAACTCATGGGCAATGAGACACACGCCTTAGTGCATTACCTACACTGAAGTGCAGCTTAACTGAGGCGAAGCGCCCTCCCTAAGCTTTTCTGAGCTGCAGGGGTTAATCGCTACTTTTACAGTCAATTATAGACAGAAGAGAAAGAGAATTTGAGAAAATACACAGCAAAAAGAAGAGGAGAAAAGAACTGAAAGGTGAAGGGCGACCATTTCACCTGCAGCTTTTTAGGGGAAACAATCAAACTAATCGTTAGACACACATAACGACCTTACTTGAACATCTATAGACTTGTACTAATGTATCTTTGAGTTCTAAGTGATCATAAATGCAATACTTCAATGACATTGGTCAGGCAATAAAATTTGAAAGAGCCAAATAACGCCAACTTGAGTTGAGATGAGAATAGTAAGATCACCAATCATGTTCCCAAATACTCCACCTTAGATAAAAGAAGCATATGTCTAGCAATTCCTCTTTTTCGCTTTAATACATTAGTTCCACCCTCTCCAAAACTAAATTAGGTGCAATCTTGATTTGCTGGTAGAAGTTAAGTCACATTTAACTTGTACAAAATTAAGGTTAAAGCAAGTACTCTACTTTCTATCCATAACTAATGCATGCTACCCATTTTCCTCACCCCCCACCCCACCCCGGAAACAATGCATTTGCTATTAAAGAATCTGCTGGGTACATTCCCACTTTCCCAGACATTTTTGGCAACTGTAACTGAATCATTTTAGTATTGCTGATTAGCAAGATAATCAGCAGTTAAGAATAAAGTAGCACTGCAATCCAAGTTGGACTCTAGGAATAATTGATCTTGGGCGTGGGCCTCAACAAACTGGACAAAGGAACCTAGTTGGATAATGCTGGAACCTCAACAACAAGGTACCATGCTATGATCACACTGGGTAGTATCACAACTCCTCTACAAACAACCATTATAAAAAAGTGAATTATTCTGACAGCTGCAGAAGGAAATTGGACTAGATATTACTGCTCTACAACAAAACTGAAAGGGTAGACCACATGGAAACAAACATTTAATAACTTATTACATAAGGCAAGCTTCAACAGGTTATTAAAAGTCAATTATTGAGACAAATCCTGCTGCAAAACACAATTGACCAGGCCATATACCTGAGCCCAGAGACAGTGTGCCGTTGCCTAAGATGAACTAGTTCGCTTGCTGCCATTGAAGGTGGTCTCTCTTCCTCAGCAGGCCCTTCATTTCGCAAGAACCTTCCTCTGAGTAGTGCCTGTAAGAGGGTATAAAATAAGATGCCTAAGCAAGAAAGAAACAACTCTAGAAGAGATTAGCTAACAGCTCAAAGACACCTCCAATAACAACTCAAAAAGGCCAGTTACATCTACCTGTACGAGGAACAAAGTAAAAACAAGCACAGTTCAAGATAGTGAACATCTCCTGTTAATTCAATTTTCAGCCTCAAAATGTCAAACTTCACAATTTAGCAAATGATATAAACATAAGCCCTCGTGAACAATTGAATCATGACTTCTATTGAGGCTTCTATAAGAAAAATAGGACAGGGAAACTGGATGAAGAATAACAACTAACCTGAATCCTACTGCGGTGGGCAAAATCAGAAACCGCACGATGCTCTAAGAGACCTTGAAGTTCCCTCTGTCTTTCCCCTTCAATTCTCACAAGCAAATCCAGTAAAGCCTGCCTCCCACGCAACCTCAGCATGTCTCTATGTACATGCTCTGGCTGGCCTTCCTCATGCTCAACAACAGACTCATCACGAACACGATCAGCTTGAGCACTAAGCCCATTGGACTGTTCTTCCCTTCTGTCACCACGAGCTCCTCTTTGTTGACTAGTCATTTGGACCCATTCCCTCACAACTCTCACCCTTTCACGCTCTGTCTCCCCCAGCCATTCACTTCTTGGGACACCATTCCTCTGAGAGACATTAGGTGAATGGTCACTGATCCCACTCTCCATCCATCCACGAACAATTTGTCTCACCCTCTCCCTCTCAACTTCCCCTAGATCAGGAGACTGTTCACGGCTGGAGTTTCCATTCTCGCTGTTCTCAATCTGTGGTCCAATCACGTCATGAGACCAAGTACCATACTCATTCTCACTCTCATTAGCATCCACCAAAGTATCATGGCTCTCAGTCTCCCGGCTTTCTGAAATACTAGTACTAGAAATATTGGTGTTAGAGTCCACAGTCCTCTGGTGTGTCAGTCTTTCCCTTACCCTCTCTCGGGCATGATTCAATATATGCTCATCCTCCAACTCCCTCCACATTTGCAAGATAGTCGAGGACCTACTGCTTGTCCTCTTGGCATCACGCCTTGAAGTAGGAGATTGTGATTCTCTCAAGAATGAAGAATCAAGTGTCGACACAGTGTGCAAACCGGCAAGTGCCATCAACTCGGACTCACGATTCCTCCTCTCGATAGTAGTAATCATATGTTCTGCCTGTCTAGCAGCCCACCTACTCAAAATCCGTGAACGCCTCCGCCTAGCAGCAGAAGACTCAGCCAGATTATCATCGCCTTCAATTAGGGAAGTAGTCCTCCTTCTTCTTCTTCTCACAAGACCATCGCTGTCATCGTCCTCATCTTCAGTGTTTCGTGCTGAACTAGATGAAGCAAATGACATACACTCGTCCAAGTGCCCGCACATTAACTCCTCCCATCCCCTCTCAAATTCAGAGTGGGCATCATCCCCTGTGCTATCAGGCTTCTGTTGCAAAACATGTGTCATCTTCAAACCCCACTACCCCCAACCTAAAACTCCTAACACATCACACCAGCATGAAGTTATCCTAATCAAAACCCACCTAAACACAGAACACACCATATTTCCCCGCCAAAATCAAGCAATTCAATTTATTAAGAAGTAACCTTAAACCTAATTTCCAACCAAATTTCGTTAAATCCATAGATGAACTATGGCAAGTTGGATACATATCACAATCACCTGATCAGATTAGAGAAAAGTCAGACAAATTCCAAATTTTATGAATGCAATGAAATGTCAAACACAATTCCATTAAATATCCATTCAGATCTACGAGTAGACAACTGAAAAGACATGAAAAAGAAGAACTTACCAGTGAAGGTTCTTGCTTGTGGCTGAAGAGTGTATAAGAATAAATAAATCCACCATTGAATTGAATGCATAAGCTTATATCAGTACGGTAGTGTATATATATATAATACAATCGTCTATCCCTAATTATTTGTCAATTTTGAGTTTGCACACCTATTAAAAAATCAATAATTGACATAGTAGTTTAGCATTTTATCCTTATTAATTATGAAGTTGATGAATTAAAAATTTAATATTTTCAGAATATCTACCTTTTTCAAAATAATTAATTGAGGATATAATAGGTACAAAAAAATTTGTTCTTTCTTGATTTGTCAAAATGGACAAATGATTAAGAACAATTAAAAAAGGAAATGTGTACAAGTAATTAGGAACAGAGGGGAGTATAATATAGCGGGACAAATAGAAAAAACATTACTCCCTCCGTCCCTATTTACTTGTCTATATTTCCTCTTTTAGCTATCCCTATTTACTTGTCCATTTGAACAAATCAAGAAAGGACAAAAAAAAAATTCCTATTATACCCTCATTTAAACTTCTTGAAAATTTCTAATAAGATGTAATTCATCTTTTTTGGAACCAGACAATACATTCATTAGTTTATGAGTAAAAATTTTGAACAACTTTTTTACTCAAAAAAATGGATAGAAATAAACTTGAAGTTTCAACTAATACTCTTATCAAAGTAGAAGGCTCACTTATATTGATCGAAGATCCAAAAATTATTGAAGTAAAAAATTTTAAAAAGAAAGATGAAATCGAATAGAAGCATTAGAAGCATAGTGAAGATACAAAAAATTGTAAAAGTGTATGTTGTTTCCCTCCAATTTATTTCACTTGAAATAAAAGAAGTGACCATAATTTTAAAGTGAAAAGTTGTCATAAATTCAGTAAAAAAGCTTATGAACTTCCCAGAGCATTGATTAGTTATCTTAAGTGAATTTATTTTGGAATTATAAATTATACTGTAAAGATAAAATTGTAACTTCGCTATGTTAATTATTGTTGCCTTAATATGTATGTTATTTCTAAAGTAGACAACTAAATAGGGACAGAGGAAGTATATATTAAAAAGAAATGGTATGGGAAATTACAATATTTTTATTGAAAGATAAGAAGCCTTTGTGTTATTTTTTAAAAAAACATTTAGAAAAAGTAAACAAAAGAGAGGAGCGGCGATCTCATGATGACGCTGACACATCATCATTAACAATATTTTTTCGATTTACTCCCTCCGTTCCAATTCATTTGCCAATTTAACTTGTCACATTTATTTAAAAAAAAAATGAGAAAAAAATATGATATATCACTCAATTTTATCATTTAAAGTTAATATATCTTTCGTGGTTCATATAAATACTCATTATTAGACAAATAACTTGCATATACCCTTTTCCTATAACGAAAGTGAAAAAATTAATTTTAATTTAATTTTAAAATTATTTTTTTGAAAAATTTATAATCAGGTATATTTGATCCTTCACACACGTTTTTTTTTTTTTACTTTTTTATTTTAACGTCTAACTTAAATTTTATTTTGATGGTCAAATTTATTTATGTTTCACTAATTTTCTTGTAAACTTTATTATAAATGCCCCATTTTTTAATTAATTTTTTTACAAATACAAAAACTAAATTACAATATATCCAAAAAAAATTAGTTTTAAATTTATTTCTTTACACTGAAGAATGAAAGAAAAAAAAATAAGAAACTCAAATAATGATAATCAAAGAAGTCAAAAAATAATTTATGTATGAAAAAAATTAAAGTATACCTTTTGCTAGAAGGATCATATATATATCCCTACATGATTTTTAAAAAAAATTAAAGTAAAAAAAATAAATCTAAAACTAATTTTTTCACTTCTATTAGATGAAGGGTATATTTGAGCTCCTTTTGTAACGGTAAGGGTATATGTGAGTCATTTATATAATGATAAGGGTATATATGAGACACTTTCATAATGAGAGTATATCAACTCTAAATGGTAAAGTTGAGGGGTATATCATGCCCTTTTCCCAAAAATAATTATTGATATAATGAATATTGTTGTAAAATTAAAGCAAAATAAGACAAGAAATATAAAATATGAAAGCAATAGAAATAGAGAGACAAGAGATGAGAGTTTTTCTTATTCTTCAAAGTATTCAAGTGTTCACCAAATCTTCAAATGTATACAATATAAACCCTTATACTTCTATTTATAGTGTAACATAGAGGCATACAAAAGGTTAGTCATAAACATGGCATTAAACATGAATATAATGAAGGAGGTTATGGAGGTGAAAGGTTACAAGAATAATGATCATAAAGGTAGAGGTTATCTTCATAATGGAGGGAGGTAATGTAGTAACTTCTTGGTGTAGTGGACATCCACAATATATTATTTTATAACACGCCCCCTTGGATGTTCATAGATAATATGTCTCGTTAAAACCTTATTAGGAAAAAATCCAATGGGAAAAAATCCTATTGAAGAAAAAAGAGTACACTTATCTTTTAATAAGCTTTGAATGTTGTCTCGTTAAAAACCTTACTAGGAAAATCCAATTGGGATAAAACCATGGTTAAGGAAAAGAGTACAACCCATATTTGTCACGCCTCGAGCCTACACCCTGGGCGTGGCCGGCATTCGAGAACCATTGTTGGCCCCAAGCAAACCCTTAACCTGGCTCCAACGGAAGACTTACACAACATAAGATGAACTTAAATGTAAAGCTTTAACTCAAAAGTCTCAAATAAACAACTCGAAATATAATAGAATATTCAACTAGCCAGAAATAGGCAACTCAAGTCTTTTGAAACATTTAACAAGAGAAATGAAAAGACTCCTCAACTACTACTGTCTATCTATGAAGCCTCTAAATGACAAAGATGGAAGTCGAGACAAGACCCACGACATCCTAACAAAATTGAAAAGTAAATGGAATACTCCAGAAGCAAGGAGGCTCACCAAAGCTAACTTGAACTGCAAGTGATATCAACGAAACGTTTGTTGATGACCTTTTTTACATGTATCTGCATCATGAAACGATGCAGGTCAAATGGCGTCAGTACATGGAATGTACGAGCATGTAAGGGGAACACTGAACATAACCTGTAAGCTTGAACTGATAAAAGGAACCCATACTCACCTCAACTCGACTCGACTCAATAACTCAAAAATACACAACTCGGTTCAACATAAAAGCAACAATAAGATGCATTATAAAGAAAGATTTTAAAACAGTAAATAGTAACTCAATGTATTTAAACATACAATAAAATTCTTCTACTCTTATTTGGGAGATTTTCTAACCGACAACCATCACTATGAGCTATGTGATGATACAACATCTCGTCCATGCTGTCAGAACTGTCATATACCTTGCCGGAGTATAAGACATCCTCAACTAAGTGGATCCACTAAGTTATGCGTAAAAGCAATTAGGAATCATCTAAAAAGTATGATCCTTTCTATCCACGTTGGCATACATGGTTTATGAGGACTTTGAGTTGCCTGAACTTATTCCCATATCGGTGCTCAATACTACTCCCAATAATATAACTCATGTTCATATGTTTAAAAACATTTCCTCATCCTCAAACTTTGAGATTATTACTCAAAAGGTTCTCTTAAAAGAGATAGTGCTCAAAACTCCTCATGAACTCATTTGGAAATCGGAGTTTCCTCTCATTTTAAATGTAAAAACATTTACTCTTGGGATTACTTAGTTCCCATATATTCATTTTGAAAAATGAAACTCAACTCTCCTCATCCTCATACTCAAGTACTCAAATCTTAAAACAAGTTTTAAAAATTTATAAAAGACTTCTCAAAATGACTCGAAAGAACTTCCTCGAACTTTACTCTAAACTCTATCTTGAATTTGAATTATGAATTCAAGAGTTATGACTTGGATATGCATGATCTCTCAAGGATTAATGAAGATTTTTTAAGTGTGGATATCAAGTAGAGAACATAGGTACTATTCGAGGGAACGCATATGGAAAGAAGGACGGAAGGATAGGGGACTTGGCGACCCTGGCGCACTGAGTGGCGCGGTGCGCCAGCCCCTAAACTACAGAAGGTGATTTGGGGCGCACTGAGTGGCACGGCGCCCCACCCCTGTGTGAAACATATTTTAGAACCCTCACAACTCTAATCAATGAGTCAAAGCTTGATTTGATGTTCGTTATTTTAGCATGCTATTAAATAACCATGAGAGATTCGATTTTGACTAAACGAGTTGGCTACAAGTTGGGACTCATGAGAAGAGGAAGATCACTGGTGGCTCTTATTTACTTTGTGTTTGTTAGTACCGATTGTGACTTACAAGTCATAATTATGAACATAAGAATTATGATATGTAAGATCAAAGTGTGATATATAAATGTTGTTCAAATGATCTAGTGCACTAAGCATACTTCTAAGTTCTAATGATATACTTGATTATTATTCTAATGAAAGTGACAAGAGACAATATATTTCTAACATGTGTATAATAAAGTGTTCACATAGTATGTCGATCGTAAGGCTTAATTATCTTGTATGAATTGATGCAAGAGAATTCAAAGAAATATATATTTATTTATTTTTTACCTGGATGAAACTTGACCACTTTCTTATGTGAAAGTGGGAAATGTTGAAAATAACTATTGAATCGGATCCATCCATAAGAGGTGCTAATTAATATTAGTCCATTAGTTTGTCTTCCTCCTCCAACCCTAACCCTTATGAATAAATACAATAATATGGATTTTGGGAAGAAAAAAAAGGACTTCCCACGTTAATTGACATCAAGGTTTACATTAGAGAAAAACTTTTGCATTTCCTTCAACAAATATTGAGCTTGTGTCATCTATTTCGCCATAATTCCCATTGCAGATTCGATCTCCTACGCTAGTATTTACGATTAAATACTACATACCATTGACATTTCGTGGAATTTCATATATATATATATATATATATATATATATTTGAAGTGTTGTTGGTCCTCTTTCCAACCCGTTCTCAGAGGAGTATTATTTTCATTTTCTTTTGAAATAAAGGCATTATGTACAATATTTTGAAGAAGGGAGAGAGGGAAAATAATCCCAAGAGAGGGAAAAACAACTTATGACGATAACAGAGAAACTCCTAATTTTTCATCCCAACTGCATAGCCAGACGATAACAGGGAAAAACAAGTCGTATTATAATAGTCATCAGTACAAGTTATCTAACAATATCACAACAAAAATAAAAATGATGTAAGAAACCATTTGTGAGTGATCACCACACTGTTGCCAAAAGGGAGAAAATATGAGTCCAATTAATTAGACAGAACCAGCTCTTACATGAGTAATAACTATCAGCCTAAGTTTCAAACCGAACAAGAAACTGATTCACAAAGCATTTAACTAAATCAAATTATGTTACTGTTGATGAATATTCACAGGATTTGCCACTGAAAGAACCTCCCTGCTTTCACACAACTATAAACAGTCAGGCAAACCTGCAGAGAAAGACAACTTGATGTGTTAAATCTTAACCTGTTCTTAGAGGCTTTCATGAAGCCCAAGCTTGATTATCTTTCCCCGTCTGGATTCTAGAAAATAATGACAAAACACAAAGCAAGAGGAGAGAATGAGATTGTGGAAACAAAAATGTTACCAAGTCAAAAGAGGACTTGGAAGCATGAACTGTGGAATATTATTTAAGTAAATGTAATTGTACAGTTTTAAACCCTAAAAGAGGAAGAAACCATAGAAGAAGTAACCATATAGAAAGCAGTTGATGTAATGTATAACCATGGAAATAATATTATCTGTACAGATGCCAAGAAAACATAAATGTAGCAATCTCATCAAAGATTTATATTGGAATGATACTAAGTGAAGGTTTTCAAGTCGCATTACATAAACACCATTTTGTCCAAATATGATTTCTTTCATCGTATCCTTCCATTAATTAGACTGTTTACTAGCCCCCATCTGAGTTAATTGGTTGCTCAATCTGATCATTCAGAACTCTGAACCTGCCAACCCAGCTCCAGAACCTTAAACCATACATATATATATATATATATATATATATTCTCTTCATCAAGTCACTGCAATGAAATCTAAAACATAAAAGTAAGTTCTTTTATGCCAAAGTTCTTTCATGAATTTGAAGAAACTGAATTGCAAATAGAAACTGCATTTGTACAACAAGAGGCATATTCCAACTCCAGAAGAAGTCATGTTCTAATTAAAACTCCACAAGAATGCTTCTGAAAAACATTCCAGAACTAAAGCTAATCTTGCATTAAACTCTCTTCTATTTTGTTAGACCTGCTTTCAAGTTTGACCTGTCGCAAAAGGTTGACATAATTAAATTGAGTTCTTTACAATCTTCTAATCTTTAAATTATAATATTAAAACTCTCTTCTTCATTTTTTGTAGGGATCAAACTGGTAAAAGTGAGAGCGTCCATTTTAACTTTACCTTTCTCAAAAAAAAAAAGAAAAAAAAAAAAAAACTCATTCTCATGACTGAGTGCAATAATCAAATCAAATCACATTTTCATACTCTTTTCACAATACCAATTATTTTAATAGAACTCCAAGAACATCATATACAATAATTCATTCACACTTCTTTTTCTTAATCTCTATTATAGACAACACCAATTGTATCAAGTCAAGACAAGGGCCAGAAGGTGGTATTATCTAACCAACAAAGTATTATCTACGTAAATGTTATGCTTAGCCTTCTTTTTAATCTTCATTGCTCGTCAACTTTCTAATCCTGCACTTCAAGAGTCATCCTTTTTTCATAAGCTAACCTAAGAAGGCGTTGGTACCAAAACCAAAGTCAAATACCTTCTCACTCAAAAGGCCCACACGACATAGGCAGCCATAGCTTATTATCGAGAAAATGATCAAAATGGCCCTTGATGTATCTCCTTGACAAATATAGTCCTTACTGTATATGAAAAGGTAACACATTTGGTTTGAAACCCTATATCTGACAGAATTTGTAGAAGGACCCGTTAAATCTAACAAAAATTTCATGTGAGCTTGGCCAACAACCTGTCAGCAACCTCACAATTACCCAAAAAGCCATGCTCACCACCAACCTTAATCACCAGTTTCACTACCCCCCCCCCCCCTCTTTCTCGCCTTCTACCTCCATCTACTACTACCCTTCTATCTGAAACAAACCTCTCCTTCCAACACCAGTGATCACATGCTGAAAAACTCATCTGAATCCAAGAACTACCACAAAATCATGTGGAAAACCTACAATCTTCATCACTGGAAACACAAAAAAAAGGGCCTTTTGGGCCAGAAATCAGCAGCAGCAACATCACCAGAAAATTTCCCATCAGGGGACCTCCTATTCGTCTCATCTCATCCCTCTTACCTTCCCAAAGACCATCTTTAATGGAAACATCATCGAAAACTTTCAGATTTGAAATGCCACTTTGGATTCAGTTGGCCGGAAATACTCATCAGAAAGTATCTATTTTGATGCCTGTCTCAAAGGCTTGTTGTTGCTCTGTCAGTCTCTTGTTGCAACCATAAACTGACTTCACTGTTGGCACGTGAGGTCATGGACAAAATGTTTAACCTTGACACTCTTTTTTTTAAAAAAATTCTGCTACATTTAGAGTTTTGGACCAAATACATCACCTTTTCACATACATTACGGACTATAACTGTCAAGCCTCAAAAGGATTAACTGTCAAATAAAGCAGCCCCAATACAGTGATGATCATTTTCTTCCTGTTTTCTCCTTGTATGTGTAAATAATAAATATATGTAACCACTTAGACAGACAATACAAGAAGGACCAAAAAATCCTAATGAACAATATAACATCAACAATAGGATGTCATAGCTTCACCTGTTTCTCAGATTCCTATTTTTGCCTAGGATAAGATTAAGATCTTCAAAAACTCAAATTTCCATCAATCTAAAAGAGTTATGTCCACCTCAATCATACTCCAAATACGTTTCTCCCTTCTGCTACTAACACTAATTTTCGGCTTATGGAGGAAAAGACCCCTACTTTAACTTTATATCCTTAATTTTAATGCATTGGCAATAGAAGTCGGAAAAATATGATAAAAAAGGGAATGAGAAATTTTAAATACAAAGCAAGAACATGGACTTGCATATCTTGAAAGCTAGATTTCATCACATTCAGCCATTAATCAGGAAAGAAAAAAAAAGGCTAAGATACACTACAGCCTCTTAGAATTTACACTTTATTGACGTCCATTTCATTCCAACGGTAAACAATTTGGCTTTGAAGGCAAATTAGAACTTCTCTAATAGAGTTTGTCCAAATCTTAAATTCTATTCTACACAAACATATAAATCTCACACTTTGATACATTTTGTTCTTTTTTCCTATGTCTCTAGTGAGTAGTAACCATTACCTGTATTTCTACAAATAAAATTTCTTTTATAACAGAGAAAATTTCCAGGGCCTTGCTGAATCAAAAATCCACCTTTCAAATATGTTATTTAGATCCCCATTAAGTAGTATAAATAAGGCCACAAGGATTCCTACTAGAAAGATAGAAGGAATGGGTTAGATAGATGCACTATATTATTTGTTACAACATAAATGAAGAAAACAAGAGATAATTACACAAAAAATCTCATTGTTATTGCAGATCTGGTACAATGGTTGTTCCCCACAAGGACATGGAACTTTTCTTATTTCATTTTCATGTCATAACAGAGTGGTGGACACATGCTTCCTAGTACTGGCTGGTATAAACCATTACGACCCAAATATCAAATTCTTAGAGCGTATCACAACTTCAAAATATTTCAATAATGACACATCTTAATAAGTATAATTTGGTCCATACGAAATATATAAAAAATAAAAAAGATGTGGTGACGCAAGAAAAGAAAAAATTAACATAGGGATTGGGAAAAAATATATATGCTAAGATAATGAACAATGAGAGATATAGGCGCTAAAGACATTCCAAATAAGGACAGAAGGAAGACTATAATGGTGTCATGTACATCCCTTTAGATCTAAGTTAGACACAAGATGGTACATTATCCATTGTTTTTACAAGGTGGACAAGTATTGTTGGAAATCTATTTTTCATAAAAGCGAAGAAATAAATTTTATTTATTACATGAGGGTTGTGCTTCTTTTTTCTACTACTCTTAACATTTTATACTAAAGTGAGTCTTTTCTACTACTCATAACAAAAACTCTACAAAAAATTGTTCTTTTCGTCTTCTCCTATTAAATCTTTATAGAAAGTAATTATATTAATTAGTTCTAATTAGATAGAAAAAGAATGGACAGAAGCTTTTAATTATAATAAACTCATTAACCATTTCATAGAAGCTATAGAAATGAAGAGTTTGAAGGTGGACTATATCCAGTAAAACCTCACTAAATTAATACTCGGAATATTAATAATCTCTCTAAGATAATATTTTCCTCCGGTCCCAACTTAGGCCAATGAAAAAAAATTACCTATTTCGATAAGAAAATATATTTTTAGAAGACCCCTGTATAAATATATGGTCTCATTAGTATTACAAATTAATACTCCCTCTGTCCCAATTTATGTGACTTACTTTCCTTTTTAATCAGTCCAAAAAAGAATGACACATTTCTATATTAAGTAACAATTTAACAATAAAATGTCTATTTTACCCTTAATGAAATGATTTACAATCACACAAATTTCTATCATTCATTCTGGACCACAAGTTTTAAAATGCTTCCTTTCTTTCTTAAACTTCGTGCCGAGTCAAACTAACTCACATAAAATGGGACGGAGGGAGTAATTCTTTAAAAGTACAAATATATCTAAGACAATTTAATGAAATATGATTCTATTGTGTTTTGTTAAAATTTAATTTAGTTGAAGCGCATATCTAACTTTTCTTATTGCATCCAAAAGTTCCAGTATTGTTTTTTCAAACAGCATCATAAAATTGTGAAAAGTTTTAGATGCGATAAGTGTTTCCTTGCATGTAACTGGTCCCAAAGGTATTGTACCATCTTCATCTTCATCATCAACATTGTTTTTCCAATAGAACCCACAATTTCTTCTAAGCTTTGGACCTCCGAACATGTAAAATTATTTAAGATATGATATGTGTTTTTCGAACTGCACCATAAATTTGTTTTTAATGTGACTTCAATAAATATGATCCTTAAATTAATAAGATACAATGATTTTGATTTATCTTTCGATCATTGAAACTCAAGACACTCTTTAAAATAATAAATATTAACTTGTCAATTAAATAATACCTCTACAAAATAATAATATTTCATGGTCCCACCTATATTAATTTAGTGAGATTTTACTGTAATGGGCTAGTATGAAAGAGAGGGAAACAGGCAACGGAGCACAAAAATTTGTTGGAATGGAGCTTATATGTTTTTGCAATAATTTAAGAAAGAGGAGCAAAGAGCAAATATGCTTTTATTTGATACTGAAATTCACCAACTAATACTTTCTTCCAATCTCTCCAAGATATAGGATCCTGCCAAATTCCCAATCACACAAACTTCTACCACCCAAAACAGAGAAGCAATTCTGTAAAATATATAGTTAATAAAAGATAAGGTATATTATCCTAAACATTAAAAAGCACAATTAGACAAAGGCTAATAGTCTCTCCAAACTTTGACAAAATAAAAGGATCATTTTCATTGAAACCTTGGTTCAACCTAGAAAGATTCAGCTTACCCCTTGAATCCAAAACAAAGTTATCAATCTGTCAAAACGTAGTCTTTAACAGCTTCATTGGCTTCTTCAGTGACATGATAAACTGCACAAGTTATACATTTCAGCAAGTTGGAAATTTACTTCAACCTCTGCATAGTTATTTCATTTGGCTCAGGGCAACCATTAACATATTGAACAAGCATAACATTATCCAGCTCCACAATCAATTTTTTCTGTGTGTGGTTCTCCTTTCTTACATTTGTTCAACTAATGCGTCAAGGCCTCAAGTTCAGCAGTCACATCATCTTGAAAATTATTATCACCCATATAGCTACTTAACACAATCCTTTAGCTCGGAAGACACCACTAAATTGTCCTGGTTGGTTCCCCTTTGTGCTAATACCATAGATGTTTAGTTTACTCAACTTGGAGAAAGAGGAACCAATTTCCATCTGACATGACAAGGCATACGATAGTGACCCAAAAGTTCTGCAAACATCTTACTAGTATGATCGCTTGGTATGGCATACCAGGTAACTGTTTGGTTTCAATATACCTGCAAGACAAAAGTTAAAAGTTATATCTTAGGAATAACTTACACCTTTCCCTCCTATTGTTCCTTCAGCTCAGCAAATAAGTACTTTGTATAATTCAACCAATAAAATTCTCCAACTAGCACTTAAATCAATCACACGATTAAAGCACATCTTATGACTCGGAGAAAGAAATGAAACAAGCATACACAGACATAAAATAGAGAGCTAATGACTTCAACAATATGTTCATAGGGCAAAACCCTGTTTCCTAGAATCAATGACAAAAAATTACATTTGATAATAACGGGAAATTTTAGTATTTAATCACACCCCCAAATATCTTTGCATATCAAACCAATAATATCCTAACATGCCAATGTTTGTGTCAAAGTTGGTATCCACGTCAAAGAAATGTAAGGAAAATTCAGAGAGCACATAATCATGCATCTCATCTTTGCTAGTTTTATGTCTATCACTATTGTGAATTTAAGAATTCTCTGTAAGTGTATCATTGTTTCAAGATAATTCAGATCCTCGAGTGGCAGATCATTGAATTCTCTGCAAAATGAGTTTGTCAGCAAGAGAATCTGATTAAGACAAGACGAAGACCAGTTTGCTCCCAATAAATTGCGGAATAGACGATCGTACAAATGACGCATGTAGAACATTGTTGGTCTATGAGCTTTCCTCTTACAATCTTCATCAATGGTGAGAACCTCAAGCCCTAGTTTCTTTCAAACTGCAATATCAACAGAAGAGAAGACATAACAAGACCGTATATTTCTATATTGTCAATCTAACTGGAAAAATCTTGTTTTAGTTGGAGAACTATGGCAGGCTGAAGTTCTGAATTGGAACTGTATTCAACGCTTCCCAAACCACGGATTACCACCTGAACATGCGAATAGGAGCCTAAAATGTGATAGATATTTTTTGGATGGTCTCATCCTGTTTGAGAGCCCCTCACATTCCAGCATACACCACTAGATAATTGACAATGTAGAAATATATGATCATGTAATGTCATCTATTGATACCGCAGTTTGCAAGAAACTAGGTCTTAAGCACCATTGATGAAGATCGTAAGAGGACAGCTTAGAGACCAACAATGTTCTACATGCCTCTTTCTTACTAACATCTTATTGGCAATCTATTGGGAGCAAACTAGTCTTCGTCTTGTCTTAACCAGATTCTCTTGTTGACAAACTCATTTTGTGGAGAATTCAATGATCTATTGCTCAAGGATCTGAATGATCTTAAAACAATGATATGTTTATAGAGAATTCTTAAATTCACAATAGAGATTGACATAAAAACTAATAAAGATGAAAGGTATGATTATGTGTTCTCAGAATTTAACTTACATTTCTTTGACATGGATATCAACTTTGACACAAATATTAGCAAACCGTGATATTATGGGTCTGATATGCAAAGTTATTTGCGAGTGTGACTAAATGACTGAAATTTCCATTTATTATCAAATGTAATTTTCTATCATCATTCTATTGATTCTGAGAAACAAGGGTTTTGCCCTATGAACATATCATTGTGAAGTCACTAACCCTTTATTTTATGTCTGCGTATGCTTGTTTCATTTCTTTCTCCAAGTCATAAGATGTGTTTTACTCATGTGATTGATTTAAGTGCTAGTTGGAGAATTTTGTTGGTTGAATTATGCAAAGTACTTCTTTGTTGAGCGGAAGGAACAATAGGAGGGTAAATTGTAAGTTACCCCTAAGATGTAACTTTTAACTTTTGTCTTGCAGGTATCTTGAAACCAAACTGTTATCGGGTATGCCAAGTGATCAGACTAGTAAGATGTTTGAAGAACTTTTGGGTCACTATTGTATACCTTGTCATGTCATATGGAAATCGATTCCCCTTTTCCAGGTTAAGATTAAACTAAGCATCTATGGTATTAGCACAAAGGGAACCAGCCAGGACAATTTAGTGGTGTCTTCCGAGATGAAAAAGGATTGTGTTTAAGTAGCTACTGGGTGATATTGAGGTTCAAGACGATGAGATTGCTAGACTTGAGGCATGGGTTGAACCAATGCAAGAAATGAGAGCCACATGCAAAAAAGTTGATTGTGGAGTCGAATAATGTTATGCTTGTTCAATATGTTAATGATCTCCCCGAGCCAAATGAAATAACTATGCAAAGGTTGAAGGAAATTTCCAACTTGCTGAAATGTATAACTTGTGCAGTTTACCATGTCATTGAAGAAGCCAATGAAGCTGCTAGAGACTGCTTTGACAAACGGATAACTTTGTTTTGGATTCAAGGGGTAAGGTGAATCTTTATAGGTCGAGCCAAGGTTTCAAATTCAATTTGCATTTTATAGAAAATGATCCTTTTAGTTTGTCAAAGTTTGGAGGGACTTGTTACCCTTTGTCTAATTGTGTTTTTTAATGTTTAGGACAATATACCTATATCTTTTACTAGCTATATTTTCTATAGAATTACTTCTTTGTTTGGGTGTTAGAAGTTTGTGTGATTGGAAATTTGGCATGATCCTATATCATGGAGAGATTGGAAGGCAGTACAAGTTGGTGAATTTCAATATCAAATAAGGGGAGAAAAATAGAGAGATGGACAATGATGGTGCAGCAACGTAGCAAATGCTGAAACTGTTTTTCTCAAGTCATGTCTAACACAAACACATGGATGGACCTTTTACCACCTCCATCATGCTCATACCTTATGAAGTATCTAACCTATTTAACGGAAAAGATGGCTTGCAAGGTCCTTCACTGTAATGATTTAGCAGCAAACTCACCAAGCCTCCTCCATCATCATCAAAATCAGCAGTTTTAGCTCCAGCATCTTGTACTCGAACATCTTCAGCAACGGATGAAACCTGCATTGAACCAAAATACCCAGTCAAGGCTCAGTAATACTGTCATCCAACAGTATTCAGAGAAGCAAGATATACAGAAATTATATATCATTAACAAGTTCAGCCTATAGACATACCTTGATGGTGCGACCCGCAATCTCAAGCTTGCAATTCAAACTTTGAGATGCCTTTGCATGTTCAAGTTGAGCAAACTAAGATGAACCCAAATCAAGACATAGGCATTACAAAAAGAAAAAAAAATTATGACAGACAATATATACTGAAAAGAAATATTGCAGTTCACTTAATACTAACTTGGACAAACCCAAATCCTTTGCAATGTCCTGTTTCAGGATTTGTAGGTAATTGAACAAGCTCTACTGGCCCAAAAGCTTCAAAAATCTGAATACAACAGACATAATGGAAAATTAGAGGGTGTATGACTTAAGAGTGTTTTCAGCTCTCGAGAGCGTTTGGATATTTTAAAAACAACTTGAAAAAAGTTAGAAGTTAAAAGCATGTATCCCTACATTTCATTTTTTGACTTAAAAGTTACTGAAGTTTGACTCTTTAAAAACTATTTTTGAAAAGCTACTTTTTTTTAAGCAAAGCCAAGCGGGCCCTTAGAAACAGAAAATAAAACATTTGGCAGAGATGGGTCTTACTGTAGCAAGGACATTGAGAAAGTCAATTATATATGCTGAAGAACATATCAGTGTTATAGAGGATATAAAGTTCAGGCAAACACATACATGGGTGTATGTGGGTGAAATATTTGATACATACGCCCATGTTTGTGTTTGCCTAAACTTTATTTTCTCTATAACGTTAATTTGTTCTTCAGCATGTTATATTCTACAAGTAAAGGTAGATCAGCATCGCAGAATATTGTGTATATAAACCTCCACCATTATATAATGCACATGATAAGTCAATATTCTAGTGCTTTGTTACCTATCTGAGCTGTAACTCTGTCATGTTAAAATGAAGATTTCCTACATAAAGATTTCTCTCATAAGCAGCATTTGTCCCTGCCAACCCTGATCCAGCACCAGATGCAGTTGACTAAACAAGGTTCTTATCCGCTTCAGAAGGTTTTATGATGACTGGTTGGCCAAAAAGCAAGCGACCAGGTAAAGCAATAGCCTTTGGCACAGACATAGCATCGTAAAACTCAATGTACCTGCATAGAAACCAATAATTTATGAACACAACTGAAACTTAATGTACCTGCATAGACCCCTTTTTTTGGTGCACCCATGAGATTCCTATTTTTACAAATGATTGGGTGGTATTTGTAGAAAATGTATTTTTGTAAGGCTCTTGGGCAGAAGACAATTGGCTGGTTTGGTCGACTTACCTCAATCGGCATTATAAAAATTATAAATCAACTAATTTTTACTTACATCTTGGTTGGATGGACGTTATGGATCGTTTCATAATGTATTGTACTGTAATTATTTTGATGAACATAATATTTGGATAGATCATATTAATTTTGTTGCTACATTTTGTCCTTTCATTAATAATATTTTTACTTCATGCAAAATATAGTGGCAGGACCAATAAGTGTAAAGAAGTAACCTGGTTAGTGACAGAAACATCCATAGAAAGTATATGCCATTGTTAGCAGTGGTAGTAGTTCTAGCAGCGACCCTGATGGAAATGTCTCCAACACAGAATTAAAATAGTCTGAGAAAAGAAGGCCAAGAACTGTTTAAGGGTGAGGTTGCAGAGTAGTCAACATTAAGGGGATTATAGATCATTTTTCTTTCAAAAAGTAGTGCTCTCTACTTTAAAAAGATAGAGATCACATTGACAGAACTTGTAAAACACGTTAACTAGAGAAGGAGAAGACAAACCAGTGCTATGAATCTGATAAGCATGATAAAAGACCATCTGCGAAGAAAAGATGTGATAGTTCCGGGCCTTCAATGTGAAAATGTATCCACTTTTACTATAAAATAGAAAATATACTAAATTGAGTGTTTTTAATTGGGGTATTTGAGTAATTTAACATACAAGTTAGGAAGTTACTGCTTTTAAGGTAGTATAGCTATAGATAGATAGATAGATATAAAGATTATTATAATAGTCATCAGTTGCTTTAAGATAGTAAAAGTTACCTAACATATCACAGCAAAAATAAAAATGATAATAAGAAATTATTTGTGAGTAATAGCTTTATAGATATTTAACAGCCATCAGCACACTGTTACCAAATGGAGGAAAAGATGAAGTCCAATTAATTTGATGGAACCAACTCTCACAGTAATGGCTACAGCCAAAGTTTCAAACCGAACAAGAAACTGATTCACATTCCACAAAGCATTTAACTAAATCAAATTATGTTACTCAATGAATGTTCACAGGGTTCTTATATGTTTTCTAGAAGCAGAACCTCAAGAATTTGAAGAATAAGCAACCCCCCCCCCCCCTGTTTTCAAGAAATCTATGGCTGGTTCAGATGTCGCAAAAAGTTAGAAACAAAAGTATATGGCAGAATTTTTCTCTTAGCTTTCCTGCTTGAAATAGAAGTGGTGATAACTGGTAACAATATTGTTGCCACTGAAGGAACCTCCCTGCTTTCACACAACTATAAACAGTCTAGCAAACCTGCAGAGAAAGACAACTTGATGTGTCAGATCTAACCTGTTCTTAGAGTCTTCCTTGAAGTGTCACCTGAAGCCCAAGCTTGATCATCTTTCCCTATCTGGATTCTAGAAAATAATGACAAAACACAAAGCAAGAGGAGAGATTGAGATTGAGATTGAGATTGTGGAAATAAAAATGTCAGCAAGCAGTCTCATAGAGGATATCCTAAGAGAGGACTTGGAAGCATGAATTGTGGAATATTATTCAAGTAAATGTAATTACACAGTTTAAAACCCTAAAGAGGAAGAAACATTAGAAGAAGTAACCAAATAGAAGGCAGTTGAAGCAATGTATAACCGTGGAAATAATATTATCTGTACAGATGCCAAGAAAACATAAATGTAGCACTCTAATCAAAGTTTTATATTGGAATGATATTAAGTGAAGGTTTTCAAGTGGCATTACATAAACAGCATTTTTTTTTTTTTTTGATAACCGAGAAATCCGACTGTGACCTGCCCTTTGTGATTGCCTTCTAAACAGCATTTTTTTCAAATATGTTTTCTTTCATATTATCCTTCCAATCAATTAGACTGCTAACTAGCCCCCATCTGATTGCTCAATCTGATCATTCAGAACTCTGAACCCACCAACCCGGCTCCAGAACCTTCAACCATAGATATATATATTCACTTCATCAAGTCATTGCAATGAAATCTAAAACATAAAAGTAAGTTCTTTTATGCCAGAGTTCTTGCATGAATTTGAAGTAACAGATTGCAGATAGAAACTGGGTTTGTACAACAATAGGAATATCCCAATTCCAGAGGATGTCATGTTCTAATTTAAACTCCACAAGAATGCTTCTGAAAAACATTCCAGAACTTAAAAGCTAATCTTGCATTAAACTCTCTTCTATTTTATTAGACCTGCTTTCAACTTTGACCTGTCGCAAAAGCTTGACATACATAAACAGAAATCTTGACAATCTTTTAATCTTTATATTATAATACAAAACTCTCTTCTTTTTTTGTAGGGGTCAATTTGGTAAAAGTGAGGGTCACCATTTTAAAACTTTACCTTTCTCAAAAAAGAAAAAAAAACTCATTCGCATAATTCTGAGTGCAATATCACATTTTCATACTTCTTTCACAATACCAATTATTTTAACACAACTCCAAGAACATCATATACAATAACCCATTCACACTTCTTTTTCTTAATCTCTACTATAGACAGCACCAACTGTCAAGTCAAGACAAGGGACAGAAGGTGGTATTATTTAACCAACAAGGTATCATCTACGTAATTGTTATGCTTAACCTTCTCTTCTTAATCTTCAGCTTTCTAATCCTGCACTACAAGAGTTCTCCTCCTTGTTTCATAAGCTAACCTAAGAAGGCGCGGTACCAAAGCCGAAGGCAGATTAACTTCTCACTTAAAAGGCCCACACGACATAAGCAGCCATAGCCTGTTATCAAGAAAATGATCAAATGGTCCCTGATGTATCTCCTTGACAAATATAGTCCTTACTGTATATGGAAAGGTAACAAGTTTGGTTTGAAACCCTAAATCTGATAGAATTTGTAAAAGGGGCCGTCATATCTAACAAAATTTTCATGTGTGCTTGGCAACAACCTCACCATCACCCAAAACAACCACGCTCACTGGCCACCTTAATCACCAGTACCTTCCTCCCCGAAAAAAAAACACCAATAATCAACTGGCAACCTTCCCTCCCCCCCGCTTCTCGTCTTCTACCTCCATCTACTACTACCATTCTATCTGAAACAAACCTCCCTTTCCACCACCAGTGACCCCATGCTGAAAAACACATCAAAATCCAAGAACTACCACTAAATCATCTGGGGAAACCTACATCTTCATCATTGGAAAGCAAAAAGGGCTTTTTGGCCGAGAAATCAGCAGCAGCAAAATCACCAGAAAATTTCCCATCGGGGACCTCCTATTTGTATCTTCTCATCCCTCTTACCTTCCCAAAGACCATCTTAATGAAAACAACATCGAAAACTTTCAGGTTTGAAGTGGCACTCTGGATTCGGTTGGCTGGAAATACTCATCGGGAAGTACCTATTTTGATGCCTTTGTCTCAAAGGCCATTGTCATTGTTGCTCCGTCCATTCGTGCTTGACTGTCTGTCTCATTGTCGCAACCATAAACCGACTTAAGTGTTGGCACGTGAGTTCATGGACAAAAATGTTAACTGTAACACCTTTTTTTGAAAATTCTGCTACATTTAGAGCTTTGGACCAAATACGTCACCTTTTCACATACATTACAGACTGTAACTGTCAACTAAAGCAGCCCCAATACATTGATGATCATTTTCTCCTTGTTTTCTCCTTATATGTACAAATAATGAACATATGTAACCACTTTGACAGACAATACTAGAAGGAGCAAAAAATCCAAATGAACAAGATAACATCCACAATAGGATGTCAGCCTGGCTTCACCTATTTCTAATATTCTTACTTCTGCCTAGGATAAGATTAGGATCTTCAAAAACTCAAACTTCCATTAATCTAAAAAACTTTTATGCCCACCTCAATCATACTCCAAATATTTTACCAAATATTTTTCTCCATTCTGCTACTAAGACTGATTTTCAGCTTAAAGAGGAAAATACCTCTACTTTAACTTTATATCCTTCATTTTAATGCATCGGCAAAAGAAGTCGGAAAAATATAATGAAAAAGGGAATGAGAGGGGACATGGACTTGCATGTCTTCAAAGCTAGATTTCATCACATTCAGCCATTAATCAAGAAAGAAAAAAGGCTAAGAGACACTACAGCCTCTTAAACTTTACACTTTATTGACGTCCATTTTATTTCAATAGTAGAGAATCTGCCTTTTTAAGGCAAATTAGAACTTCTCTAATAGAGTTTTGTCCAAATCTTAAACTTATTTGTAGTCTACACAAACATATAAATCTCACACTTCGATCCATTTTGTTCTTTTTTCCTATGTCTCTAGTGACCATTATCTTTATTTTCTACAAATAATTTTTTTTACAACAGAAAATTTTCAGGTCCTTGCTGAATGAAAAGCCCACACTTCAAACATGTTATTTAGATCCCATTATGTAGTATAAATAAGGCCACAGGGATTCCTACTAGAAAGATAGAAGGAAAACACGTGTAAGATAGATGCACTATATTATTTGTTACAACATAAATAAAGAAAAAAAGGAGATAATTACACAAAAAATTATCATTGTTATCGCAGATCTGGTACAATGGTGCTTCCCCCCACAATGACATGGGACTTTCCATAATTCATCTTCATATGCCATAATAGTTTGGTACATGCTTCCTAGCTATGTTTGCTTGGACTCTTCAAAAATACTGCTAGGAGTGTGCCGGATCCTCCAAAAGCTATGTATTTTGAAGGATCCAACACGCAACGACGGCATTTTTGGAGGGTCCGAGTAACATAGCTTCCTAGTACAGGCTGGTATAAAACCATCACGACCCAAAATATCAAATTCTTAAGAGTGTATTACAACTTCATATTATTTCAATAATGACACATCTTAATAGGTATAATTTGGTCGGACAAAATGGATAAAGAATAAAAAAGGTAGGTGATGCAAGAAAAGAAAATAGAAACATAGGTATTGAGAAAAAAAGCATATGCTAAGATAATGAACAATGAGAGATATGGGTACTAAAGACATTCAAAATAAGGATAGAAAGAAGACTATAACAGTGTCATGTACTTCCCTTTAGATCTAACAGCAACCCTTATGGAAATGTCTCCAACACGAAGTTAAAATAGTCTGAGAAAAGAAGGCCAAGAACTGTTTAAGCCAATGTGGGCGAGCTCAGCAATGGCTAATAACAGCAACTGAAGGGAGGTCCCAATGATGAGTCTCTTAGCTGCTGTTCCAAGATATTTATTCACCATAAAAGCTGCAAATCCCTACCAAAACAACAACAAAGTACTCCTGCAACAATTTCCTAATCAATTTCATTGTCTACACACAAACAGCGAATCTATTTGTCTTTGGAAAGTACACAAACAACACAATATTAAATAAACATCACACATAATTGATATTAGAAGACCTTATCCCTCTTTCAAACTTCAAATAGTAACTAATTTAACCTTAATAAACATTGTGCACATCCAGTGCCACATCCAAAGATCAAACATTATGAGAGAAGCTGAACACTCAAATGTCCTATCAAAGTTCTACAAATGTGACATAAAAGTAGGGGAGAGATATTGGATTGACATAGACATTATATTACCCTGAAATGCTCATCCTTTACCAATTCTTTATATTACCTTGACAAATGTTTTTCATCCTTGAATCCCAAACACATTTTCTGAATAAACAGAAGACTGAGCAACCACTTCACATAAACAAATACACAAAAATATTTACTTCACCTATCAAGTCACATCCTAACCAAGTAAATTTGGTTTTAATCCTGGACACACTTAAATTGACTGAACCATGTAGAACTTCTCATACAGAAATCCCTAAGCAGACCAGACAAAAGTAAATTCTCAGTCTAGTTCTCTAATAAGAAAACTAGAATTCATGACCAAACTGTACAAGGGTTTGGAAATCAAACCAGCAAAATTAACAGTACTAGGTAATCCAGTTATTTCAGATTAAAGGACTAATCAAAAATTATACTATCTGGTTTGAACCTCTGATAACTGTTTGAGTTTCTGGGAAAAACAAATGCAGGGTTCTTTATGATTCCAGGATCAATGTCTGCATGTAAATACTCTTCGTGTCTGCATGTAAATACTCTTCGTGTCATCAAATTATCATTCTTGGTGAACACAATAGAGTAAGAACTTATACACATAACAGACCTAGTACTAGTTCACCAGCAAGCTAATGTGTTCAACTAAACCAACAACCATAAAGTACTAGTCCATCAGTCTCTCCCAGTTGGACACCAAGGACTTTTGAAACGAAGGATAATATGCATATAACACAAACAACCAAAAAAAAAAGTTTCCTTTGTATAATCATATCAATTAATTAGAACAAATGAAAATGAAACTATTAGAAGCTACTAAAACCAAACTTTTGTGACTGAAAGTATTAGTGCCTTAGAAATTGGAAAAGAAATTAGAAACATTTCAGTAATTGAAGAGTCAACAGACACCAGAGTCGCCAAAGGGATGTTAACGACATGTCGAGATTGCACGGCCATCTCAGTAAGCATAGAACAGCAGCATTGGAGAATCATCAGACAAAAGAGTTGAAACTGAACGAGGAATTTACAACAACAACAACACACCCAGCAAATTAATAAAGAAATTTAACAGAGAAAATTAAAAATTCTTCATTCAAGGAATGTTCAATAGAAACCCTAATGGCACATTTTTTACATCTACAAACTATATCGTCTCTAATCAAGACGATAGATAAAACACAACCCCCTAATCAAGACAATAGATAAAACACAACTCTAAGACTGATTAAGAGCTGGTAAATTTGGTAACAGCCTTTGTACCCTCAGATACAGCATGCTTAGCCAATTCACCAGGGAGCACCAATCTGACAGCAGTCTGGATCTCCCTAGAAGTAATAGTAGGCTTCTTGTTATAGCGAGCAAGACGAGAAGACTCTTGAGCAAGTTTCTCAAAAATGTCATTGATAAAGCTGTTCATAATACCCATAGCCTTGCTAGAGATACCAATGTCAGGGTGAACCTGTTTCAGCACTTTAAAAATGTAGATCTTGTAGGTTTCCACGGACTTCTTTACCCTCTTTTTCTTCTTGTCTCCTGCAGCCGCTGCGCCATCCTTGGGCAGCTTCTTGCCTGCCTTTGGCTTCTTCTCTGCTGGTGCCTTCTCTGCGGCTGGCTTCTTCTCCGCTGGTTTCTTCTCTGCCTTTGGTGCCATTGTTTGCAAAGCTAGAGAAAGTGAGAAAGGATAAATTAGGAGGAGATGAAGATGAATTTGATGAAGAGAATGAAGGGAGGGGTTCGTTTATATAATGGTTCGGTAGAAAGTTCTTATTGGTTTAGATGGAGTGACGCGGATCGTGGGTTGTAGCCGTTGGATTTGCAAATTAATCAACGGTGCAGGATAGTTGTGGACTTAAAGTGAAGTGTAATTGATTTGAGGTTGAGGAATAATTTGAAATTTTGAAAATTTGTCTGCTTCCTCTTTCATTTTGGTGGTAATTTAATTAAATAAAGTAAAATAAATGTCAAATAACTACATTTATCGGATTTAGACTTTTAACTATTTAAAAACTTATCAATTTTAGTGTCTTAACTTTACACTTACCGATTTTAGTCTTTAAGTGTTCAAAAATTTATTAGTTTTGATCACATAACTATATAGCCCGTTTGGCCATAGATTTCCCAAATAATATTTAGGAAAAAATTTAGCAAATAGTATTTGTCCATACAATTTGTCATTATTTGGCAAATATCCCAAATTCCCAAATACTAATTTTTTCTAGTATTTGGGTCAAATTTCATTATTTGGGATCTTTTGAAAATTAAAATTTTACACCAAACTTTTATTTTTTATAAAAACACCCTTTATAGTAGTTGTTTGCGTTGTATTACATAATTTTTTATGTGAACACCAAAGTAGTGATGAAATATTCAGCGAATATGAAAGTAGTGATATGGATGTTGATGAAAATGATGAACAATCGGCTCAGGGTAACAAAGTCATATGTTTTGTCTACTTTACAATGTATGGAATGATGCTTGTTGTACTCACTCCAAACTATCACATTGCTTTAGTGTCGTGGACACTACTTGTTATTTGTTGCAACAAAGATCCAACTGACTTGTAATACAAACTTATGGTTAGTTTTGATAGTTTTTAAAACTTATGGGTAAAAATCATATTTTTCTAAAAAAGTGAAATATATTTCTCAAATACTATGGTCAAACACATGGTGAAATTTCACCCAAATTTTCACCCAAATAATATTTGCCAAGAATATTTGGAAATCTATGACCAAACGCTAGCTTACCGATTTTACTCCTTTAAATATTCAAAAACTTATCAGGTTTGGTCTTTATCCATTTTATATACAAATAGCTTAGATTTATATTAACGGAACTCTTCATTAAATTAAATCTTTTTTACCCATTTTTTAAGTTGTTTCTTTATCTCTGCTTCTTTTTCTTCAAATTACTCTTATGAAAAGAACAATAACTTCAACGATTCAAAATAAAATTAATGAGGAAAGACTATTTAAGTCCTAATTTTATTTAGTGAAGGACAAAATGAAGCATATAATTATTGCTAATGACTTGAATATGTTGTGTTCCCTTGGTTAATGGTTCATAATCTACATAAATTTTTTTAATTTTATTTTTCATACAAAAGAAAAATAAGGGATTTAATCTTATTACTCAATTTCTCTACGTAATATAAAATGAATAGAATAATAAAATCAATCTATTTAAAAAAAAAAACTTAAAAAATAATTGCAAACCTACCATTTTATAAATTTTAACTTCTGAAAAATTAAACAAATTGCTTTTAATAAAGTCGTTGGAGTACAAATTTTGAATTCAACGGGTAATAATTTTTTTTCTCTTTATAATAAAGTTTAGCATATTCAAGTCATTAGTAGCATTAATATGCTTCATTTTATCACCCGTTGAATAAAATAATGACTTATATTTTCTTTCCTCGTGATTTTATTTTGAATCGTTGAGGTTAATGTTTTTTGCATAAGGGTAATTTGAAGTAAAAGTAGCGGGGAAAGAGAAACAATTGAAAAAATGGATAAAGGATTTAATTTCTCAAGACATGGATTCGGTTAATATAAACCTATGTTATTTGTATAATAAATGGACAGAGACCAAACCTAATAAGTTTTTAAATATTTAAAGGACTAAAATCGATAAATGTATAATTAAGGCACTAAAACCGATAAATGTATAGTTAAGTGACCAAATCTAATAAGTTTTTGAATAGTTTAAGGACTAAATCCGACAAAAGTATAGTTAAGGGATCATTTTAGACCTATTTCTATAGTTAAAGGACTATTTCTGGCATTTTCTCGTGTTCAAATCAACTACTTCACTTTTTATTTATTCCATCTATCTTTCCATTAATAGATTAATTATTAATGTAATTACACTCAACTCAAAATACACTTTTTATTTAAAATTGAACAGTGATGTTTGTAAGAGAGTTGATACTACTTTAACAAGTAAACTGAGACTAAAGACTGCTTTAAAGAGACTTTGACTTTGTCAATTCTTGTTTGTACACAGCACATGATTGAACCACAACAACTAAAAAAAAAAAAAAAAAACGCTCTCTCGCTCGGTGGAAGAGGAGGGGCTTTTTCTCTTAATTCTTCTCTTATTATATATTTTATTAGATTTACTGCTTGAGCGAGCTATTTCTATCTCGGGTAACCTGATTATGGCTTTACTATGAAAATTCTGCACTTACATCTTCTACGAGGTATATTTATAACTAGGTATGTTATGGTTGGTGTGATTTCATGCTAAGCTATTTGATCAAGATTTGAAATAACCTTGAATCTATTCAACACCTCTACCCATTTGAATTAAAATTTTTTGAGCACTTTTTTGACAATCAGCTAAAAATATAAAATGTGTGTAATACATTTGCAATGATGTGGCAAATTGACAATCAATGACATACATGTAGCATTTTGAGGGGGAAAAATAAAGAAAAAATTGAAGTCTCCGTCGATCCATCTACACATCTAATGATTCATGGCATGCTTAGGAATTAGTTGCATTTGTTAATATCCCGATCAACTAATTCATCTCATGAATTGCGTAGAAACTTGAAAAATGCCTCAATTTGATCATTGTGTCTCGTCTTCAATTTTGATAAGCTAGAGAACTCGACATGTAGGTCAACAAGTGAAAAAGGTGCAAATCTGTTATTCAAATGTCGCCCCGTCCACTAGTCACCATCGTTGTCGCCTTCCAATCCTCATAATCCAACGATTTCTTTTCTCAAATTTGATTTTTTTTTTAAGTTGAAAATTGCAAATTATTTATACACAAAAGTTAATCAATACATGAACCACCCATAATTTTAGACACTATGAAACCGTTGACTACATAATCATCTAAACAAAACATAGAGAAAGGAGGAAGGAGAGGTGATTATTTTTTTAAATTTTAAATCTGATTTATTTGGGATACAAAGGAAGAAATAGAGTAATCATTGTATCGTCTCCATTTTTTTCGATGAATAAGATCATAGTCTCCGTCATATTTAAATAAAATGGAGAATGATATAGTAATGGTGTTTTCCTGTTGAAAATGACAAAGGTGGGGGAGAAGGAGAGGTGACTGAAGAAAAAAGAAGGGTGGCAGTGGAAACATCAACGGCAACGGTAGCAATGATGATGGTGTTGGAAGAAGTTATGCCTAAGGAAAAAGGAAAAAGGAAGAAGGAAGAAGGAACGGATTTTTAAAAAATTAATTAAAAGTATGTTTCTACACGCTTAATGTATGTGTATTGCATCTTCCTTGTCACGTCAACAAAAAGTGTCTAATATGTGCTTATTTTGAAAAATGAAAGTGTTTAATAGGAACAAGTCCTAAATAAAGTATCAAAGTGAAATATGTGAACAATTTTTAAGGGCTCTATATGACTTAAGCCTATTATGTGTGAAAAATTAAAAAGAGCATGACAAAGTTTTGTTGGATGAGACACTTATTAGAAAGAGATGTCAGTCATGCTTTCATAAACTCTTAAATGAAGAGAGAGACAAAGACATTGTGATGGGGTGTTAGGAGATTTAAAGCACTGCTTGAGTTGTCGTGATTTTGAATATTGTAGAGGTATGATGGTTGATGAGGTTAAGAGTGCTATTCGTAGAATGAGTAGGAGAAGCATGATTGGACAAGACAATATCCCAATAGAATGTTGGAAGAGCACGGACAAGACAATACCGAAGTGACTGACTAGGTTATTTAATGTTATTTTAAGAACAAAAAAAGGTCTGACTAATAGAGGTAAAGTACCATGGTTCCATTGTAGAAGAACAATGATGATATTCAAAATTGCAACAACTATATACATAGGGTTATCAAGTTGTGCAATCACACTTTAAAAATATGGGAAAGAATGGTAGAGATGACGATGAGGAGGAGCGTGTCTATTGTTGAGAACCGATTCGAATTTTTGTCAGGGCAATCGACTACAAAGTCATTCATTAGGTGAAGAGACTGGTGGAATAGTACAAAGAGAGAAAAGAAAACTTACACATGATGTTTATCGGTAAAAAAGAACATACGAAATAGTATCGAGTATGTTCTATGGAGATGCTTAAAGGCTGAAGGTGTACGCATACTAGGGGATTAAAGACATGTACAATGAATCCAAGACTAGGGAAAGTGTGGTGGGAGAGACTTGGAGTACTTTTCAATGATGATATCTACCAGAAACTTGGCTTTTAACAACCATGTCATAACGAAGGGACAAAAATCCGGTCGTTATAAATGTACTTATAACAACCAAAAATTTCCGGTCAGTAATACTATATGTTAAAAAGAAAAGCATTAAATATTGATTTATATTTTTTAAAAAAATAATAGGACCTGGGGTCATCATTTTGTTTTTTATATTTTTCTACTTTGTATAAGCGGCCAACAAGTTTTTTTTTTTGTACTTTCAAGCATACTCACACCTGCCGCTTTTCACATAGGAACGCCATAAGCAGTTTACATTGTTTCCATTGGATTTGCTCAGGTTTAAATCGTTTCTTTCGATATCTTTCCCTGTCGGATCTGCTCAGGTTTTCTCCGTGTCTTTTTCCATGTATGTCTTCTAGGTTTATTGATTGAAGTGTTGATGGTTTGATTTGGAATTATGTTTCTGTGTTTGATCTTGCCTCTTGGTTGGGTTTATTTCTCTTCTGTGTGATTTGGCCTTTTGGGATGTACATTCTGCAATTGTATGCTTCTAGAGTGCTTTTAAAACGGAGCTATGCAAAAAAAGTTTCTTTATTGCTCAACTCCATTCCACTTATTTGTAAAGTTATGAAGTTTTGTTTAATTTATAGGCCATCTGGATAATTCTTTGTAACTGGGAAGTATAGTTTATGTATTAGTTTGTTGGCATGTTCAATCTGAAAACAGGAATTTGTAGTTATGAATCCCCTGCTTTACTTTTGGTGCAGGAAATGAAGTTTTAATAGCTGAACAGTTTCTTGAGACCATTATCAACGGTATTTGTCACTTGCGAGCTTATTATAAACATGCATCAAGTGATTCATACTTGTAGAATTGTGAGACCACATAATTAATAAGTTTAAGTTGTTAGAGACGACACTACTTATATTTGTTTAAACTTGTCTTCAACATACCTCCTCACGTGCAAGCCTAATATTTTTCATGGGTTGCCTTCAAAGTTTGCCATATTGGTGTATCTCAGACACTAATAAAGCCTCATAGATGATACAGAGCAAGAGAAAGATAGATAAAACTGAGATGAGGCATAAGATGCAAACAATTTAAGTGGGCTTATAGGTTTGAGTTCGTACACCATATCAAGATCATCATTTTACAGTAATTTACATCATGTGACAAATCAATAGTTGGGGACTAATCCTTATAGGGAACTGCTCTAACTCTTCGCAAAAAGATAACCAGTAGCTTTTGATACTACAAAGATAAAATGCACATTTATGCGAAAATAAGGGGGCAATTAGACTCTCTAGAGGCAATGAATTTGTCAGTTAACGTTGGCACTAGACATACAAAACTTATTTCCCCTTATGGAGTGTGAGAAACTTTAACTCACTCTCTACGGTCTGATGACCAGCAAAGCAATGCGAAATTGACCACCTCCTTATGGCTTGACTTTACAGTTGCTTCAAATGTTGACGTTGACTTTTAGGAAATTCACTTACCCTTCAATACAACACCAGAGGAAGAATGGAACAAGCTCTTGGTAGATGGAAGAACGGTTGGAAAAGGTGATATTTTGCTTGAGGAATTTTTCGCAGTTATTAAGAAGAGAATGGAACAGACTCTGATACGTACGGTAGGGATTCAATAGTTGATATTTGTTTTCTGGCATTCATGGAGAAAATTGTTGATATAATTTACTCTCTCTGTTTCTCTCTCAGGAGGCCAGCTTGTACCAGTTGTGAGTTCTAATTGAGTATCTGAAAGGTATTAAGTCAAGAGTAGGGGAGATTCTAACGTACTCCAAGGGTGAGACATGGTAGTAAACTAGAAATTACACCTGGAGTTACCATAAGTTCACATTCTTTATACGAAAAGCATGATGATATGCAGACATATATTAGCATTTTTTTTACCATGCATTATAAAGCAACAACCTTTTTAAAGCAATCTGAGATCCGCAATTGACGTGCCTGACCTATAAGGTCTTTATCAGGTTTAACGTCTACCATTTTTGTATCATCCCTTTCTCCTCTCATGTCTTGCTTTTATCCATTTTCACTTCTCATGAATCCTAACTGGTCCATTGTACATTCTACTTTCTAAATTGAAATAGTTTTTCAGAGTGAAATATCACAATGTGGCCTACAATTTTGGAATTTTTGAATTGGATTTGCATGGCCTGCATTAATCGATTATAAACTGGTGGAAGCTCTACTTCCTGTCCTCTCTTAATGAAATCTATCAATTAGTCTTGCTTTCATAGTTAATGACTCATCTTGTGACCTCACGACAACAAACTGCATGCTTGGATTTGTCTGATTAAGTTACCAGTAGATAAGTCATATATGCACTACTTTCTATATATTGTTTTTATGACTGCAAATGTGTTTTGCTAAGGTGAGCAGCTCCCAGTTTCAAGAGTTAGCTGCTTCATTCCACATTGTTTTTGCTTAGGTTTGCTCCGTGTCTTTTTCTCTGAAGTCTTCTAGGTTTACTGATAGAAGTGCTGATGGTTTGATCTGGAATTTTGTTTCTCTGTTTGATATTGCCTCTTAGTTTGATTTATTTCTCTTATGTGCAATTTGGGCGGTTGGGATATATGTATGTTTCTATTTGAGGTTTGTTTTACCTATGTATGATATAGTTCTGTATGTGTGAACTAAGTTTGGGACTTTTTGGTTCTTTATGCACTGTAGGAATTTGCGGTAGTGAGGTTTTTTTTTTCAAAATTCAATTTTTCATGTGCTTCGTGTGGACCATTTTAACAAAAGCAAGAAATATCTATACATCTTTGGATTATCTACAACAATTTTGCTCATAGATGTGACAGACAGATAGTATCTCCTTTGTCATAAATTCTTATGAATGGGTTTGGAATAAATTAATCACATAAGGAGTGCTTTTTTTTATATCATTATCAAATAGGTAAACTTCAACTTCTCTAAAATCAATAAAGCTAACCTTTAGAATTCAAATTGAAAATTACACCAGTTGACAAACCATGTTATAAATCTAGCCATTTGGTTTTGTTTTAGGTTTATTTTACGTGCGACAATTCAAAAGAAGTGGTACATCTTATTCGTACATGAATTTGGCCTTTTAATTTGTTGTTGTTTTGTTTCTTTTTCCTTCAATTATGTGGCCCTTGTGGCGATTCGGGATAGTTTGTACTATGCTACTCATTCTTTTTGATTGATAAATATTGTGTTCTAGACAAAATTCAACTCATTTATTTAACCTGTTATGGCTCGATATGTCATACAAACCAAAAATTTCTATGCAAAACCAAAAATGCAAGAAAAAAAAAACTAATAAGAGACAGTAAACTAAAATGGCTGAAACTTTAATAATGACATTTAGTGACAATATAATGTACAGATGTATAGTAACTACAACACAATTTACACAAAAAAAAGGGTGTTAAACAATCCTTTCTTACCTTACTGTGTACATAACATTCACCTCCCCAACACAACTATATATATTTTTGAGATTGCAGTCATATGCAAAGCAATATACAAATAATACAAATACTGTAGGTCCTCTAAATAATGAAAAATAAATCTATGTCATATACTCTACATGTTTAGGGGCTGTGATGAGTCAAATCAAATCTATGTAGCTTGTACTCTACTAGCTTGTTATTGACCTGCACTTTACACGTAAGATTTATACTACATAGACACAGAGATTTTTTTATGCATGACATATGACTCTACATGTGAACTAAATTTGGGAATTTTGGGTTCACTCCATCCTACGACTATTCTACTCGGTGCTTGTTGTGCTTTTGGGTGTGATGGTTTGATCTACTGTTCTACTTCTATGTTTAATCTTTACGATTGGTCGTATTTATTTCTTTTGGTGTGATTTGGCGTGTTGGGATTTATAAATATTCCTATTTGATTGTTGTTTTTCTAATTCATGACACATGACTGTACATGTAAACTGAGTTTAGGATTTTTGGTTCTTTTCGGTCTACGACAATTAGCAATGGTGAGATTTATTGTATTATAATTCAACTTTTTCCTATGTTTCGTGTGGTTTATTATCAATTTATGCAACTTTCCCAAAGGGATTACTCTCAACTTCTTTTCTCTGTTTAGCTTGGCTGAGTAAGAATTAGGGTGCAACCGTAGTTAAATATACACCTGAAGGGCATTTTCTCTCTACGAAGCAACATGTAGCGGGAGAAAAGAAAGAAAACTGCAGCTCCATAACTAATCTCTTTGGTTATTTTCCTCAGCGACAGGTAAATAAATGAGAGCAATAAGTTAATTCTACTTCTTTGAATAAAAATCCTTCAGAAATTTGAACTCGCAAGGTGTGAATGTGGAGATATTCTGCTACATTTCAAATGTGGCTTCCATTGTATTGTTGTTTGCATGAGATGTTATTGTCTCTGTTCAACTGGAAGAATGATTTCTTATATCATTTTTTGTAAGATCAAAGACGCATATTCTTGTAAATATTGTTGGCTTCGCTTAGTTTGTGTGGTTCACAATAGACCTTAACCACAACTTGATCTTCATTTAAAATTTTTGTGCACGTTAATTCAACAACTTATATTTGTGTTTGTTAAAGCTTTTCTTTTTTCAACTATCTGATAAGGTTTAGCTTGTTTCCTGCATATTAGATCTCTCTCTAGCTCTTTTTGATCTTGATAGGATATGTTTTAAGGAGTAGACATACTTGTTAATAAAGTTGCATTAAACATGCATGATTTTGGTGCATCGACAAAAGTTGTTGAATTAATTTGTATCATTTTTGTCTTCTTTTGATCTTGCTAGTTCGAGTAGTCATATAAAGCTTACATTCTTAAGTTGTATCTTCGGGTGTTTATCTGAACTACTTTATTCAATAATTTTTTATGGAATTTAATTTTTTTCTAATGTGATGTTGTATTAGGTTGCATGGTATCATATCTCTTTCTATTTGCTTATATCTTTATTGAAATTCATATGTTTGTAATATATGCTATTTGGTTAGGCAGAAATACATGTTTTGTCAAGCTGTAAAATGTGGATTTCTTATATTTCAAAATACTTACCCACCTTACTAATTTGAATATCTTTATTTTGAACTAAATCAAGGTGTTTTTGTTATTGTTTTTGCAGTCTGTCTACACCTGATTATTCAAAAGATTTAGCAAGAACCTATTCTTGAAGAAAGCACGAAGCAGATACATGCGATGGAAATATTTATGAACAAGTTGAAGAACAAGAGAGTTTAGTTGTTTAAAGATGTCCCTTTAGGACATGTCACAATTCTTTTTTTTTCTTTTGTAATGAGTTAGACAAATACAATATTTTACAAAGAGGAGTGGTAAATCATTAGGCAGTAATGCTTAGTTCTTTGTAATTAAATACAAATTTTTATATGAATATAAATTATTTTGTATGTTTTCAGATGTATAAGTGTAGAGCGGATGAAACATACATAGACCGTTTTTAATGTTGTAATGAAATGTTCTTAACGACCGAAATGAAAATTAACGTAAGGAATATATGGTCGTTAAAAGAAAGTTGAACGACCGAATTTCTTGCGGTCGCTAAAGAACATTAACGACCGGATTTAAAATAATTGGTCGTTAACTTTTAACGACGGAGCTTTTAGCGACTAGTGACGACTGGATTTATTTAGGTCGTTATTGTCTAATAACGACTGGTTCAAGGCTTTTAGAGACCACATTTCCATTCGTTAAAGACCAATTTTCTTGTAGATGGATTTGCATCATGAATCAATCCTTTGCTCATTTTTCTTGTCTTAATAATGGATAAATTGATGTGACATATTGTTACGATTCAAAAACTGGGTCATTGTGACACCTACTAAATCTCATCAGTAGATAAGTTAAATCTTGGTTCAAAACAAACAATAATGGCCTAGGGAGCAGAGGAAATAGACAAAAGCATACTAAAATAGGTTAATGGTAGAAACAACGTAAATAAGAGAATATATATACAACCCTCGAACAAGAACAAAAATACAAGATTCATCTCAAAACCTAGTGGATGCTAGTGCAAAGCTACTTTTAAAAAATGAGTATAGACTAGCCATATATGAGAACTATACATGATGTCTCAAAATACAAAAGACTAATCACAAATATACAAAAAGAGACGAGTCAGCTACGGACGCCAATAAGCTCACCCTTAGTCTGTGGAATATTAGCTACTGCAACAGGAGGAATAACGAGGTCAACTAGCGCTCAAATCTACATCAAGAAAAAAAATGCAGAATGCAGTATGAGTGCTAAAATAACATATGCTCAGTAGGCATCATAGGCCGATCAAGCTTGCGTGCAATAACATAATAACAAGCGAGTAAATAATGGGGTAAAGCAACAGTAAAGGCATAGCTACACATGAATCATAAGAAAGATACTAAGATAAATGGCGAAAGCAATAAAGTTATCTAAATCTATTTGAAAACCCATAATCCTAGATGGCACAACCAAAACATCACAACAATAATCATACAATCAATAACCTGGCCAAACCCCCATACAATCAATTACTATTCAATTGACTTTATTTCAGCCTATCTTCAGAGGTCTTCATTTAGCTCATTATGTTCAGTTTTAGTCAATTGTTTCATTCAACTATTTTGCATATTGTATGTTCCATGTATTGACGTCATTCAATGTTGCATCATTTTATGATGTAGTTTCAGATATTCAGGATCTTAGTCAGGCAGATGATAGCTTATAACCAATAGGTGATGAGCTTTTTATTCGAGGACTTTCGTCAATTTTTAGTTCCAATGTTTTATTTATATTCATATGTACTGATTAAGGGGAACAAAGTGTCATGTCCTAAATACCTATATTCAGTATTAGAGAGGCTTAATAGACAATTAGAGTTGTTATATTCAATCTATTTAGTCGTAGTTTATTTCATGATTATGCTTTCGCTCAATAATTTTAGTTTTTATACATGCTTATTTTTAATTGTTTGTGACTTATGTCAGTATCAAGGTTAGCTTAGAGTCAATTGTGACTCTAAGCACCGTGTTACAATCAGGGTTAGTCTCAGATCGTTACAAGCATCTAAATTCAAATTACTCTTATCTTTGATACAACCTTGTCATCGCTTAATTTTGTTGCTACTCCTCTGCCTTTATAATCATGAAAAATTTCTGGCCTGAAATTTCCATATCCACTTTAGAACTTAACATCACTACTTCAGTTTCAAATTCTTCATCACAGCTGAAACCTTAACTACTTCTCCTTTAACTACTCTATTTGGTACTTCTCCAATACATGATCTATTGAATCCATGAACGCAATGGAGCAGTGATGGATCAAAATTCAGTGTACTACTATTAATTTCTTGAACGGACCTTTGTAGTGATATTATTTCGATGTTCTTGTACATTCACTACTTGGATTCATAAAATTCCACCATAAATAATTATAATTCTGTATGATAAAGATTAATTTATCTATGCAAATTTAGGATAATTCTATAAATTTCTCTACGAGGATCGCTGGCACGAATATTGGCCTCAAAGATTAATGTTTTCATCACATTGTCTTTCTGAAATAGGACAACGATTTTGACGACCTTTAATATGTTACCTGTTAGATCGAGAAAATTTTTGATAATTGACAAATAGAGGAACAGATGAAAGGAACCGCCTGCCGACATGTTCTTTCAGACCGAATCCAACTGGGATAAGGAGAACGACAACCACACGAATTAGAAGTTATAAAGCGGTGAAAGGGTTGCTTTTTCGACAAGAAACTAGTGCAAAAAGGTTTCCTTTCATTAAAAGAATTTCTTCAAGGAAGAGGAAGCGTGCATAAAGTTAGTTTACAAGTATTTCCAAATTCCACATGGATAAGGAAACAGAGTTGAAGTAGGAAAATGATTCTTGGTCTACTTAGTCTATAAATAGGGCAAGAATCTTCCAACGAAACTTGCGCACTTAAACAAAGAATTACAAGTAGAATACAATCAAATAGAGGGAGTTCATATTTGAGTGATTTCCTATTACGAAGTCCAGCCAACGCAAGGAAACAAAAAACAAGAATTGAAGAACTGATTGATAGGCTTATGTTTTATAGTTCTTAAGTCAAGTTTGCTTGTATTGAGTTTTTATCGAGTTGTATCTTTAGTTCTTTCTAGATCCAGTGAAGTATAAACTGGAGTAGGAATAGAGTCTTTAAGTTGGGGCGACTTAAAGACTTGGGAACATAAACCTTGGGGGGTTTGTGTTGGAGTTTAGGAAGAGTTAGTTCCTAGGATTGCAAGAGTTGTAATCCGAATTCATATCTTGAAGTGGGTCGACGATCTAGTTGGTTGTTAGCGTCTAGGAATTAGATTTTATAATTTCTTAGGTTACATAGGTTTGTAATCTTTTGTTGAGGTTCAGAGTTTAATGAAATAGAGTTAAATCCTATAAAGGTGTAGGTCTTGGTTTTTTACCCTTTATGAGTCGGGGTTTTTCGTGATAAAATATTGTGTCATTACTTTATTTGCTTTACATAACGTAACTGATGTAATCTGCAAAGGAACAAATAGAATATACCTGTTCCTTAGGCAAATCTGGGGTTAGTATTCCAACAATTGGTATCAGAGCAGGTTATCTTTGTAGAGTCTAATAACTCAAGATAAGATCACTATGAATTCTCCACCTCCTCTTGGACACAGTGAAGGTCAATGCATCAACATACCACCATTATTCAATGGACATTACTATGCATGGTGGAAGGCGAAAATGGAGGATTTTCTACAAGCCCATGACTATGAATTATGGATGAGAGTTACTGATGGTCCTCTTATTCCTATGATGAAGGATGATGAAGGGAAAGTCATTCCAAAGCCCAAGGCTCAATATGGCGAAACTGATTATAGAATGCTCGCAAAGAATGCTAAAGCTAAGTGCATCTTTGTATGTGGACTTGGATCTGACGAGTTCAATGACATCTCTAGTTGTACTACATCGAAACAAATTTGGGACACACTAGTCAATGCACATGAAGGAACTCCCCAAGTAAGAAAATTTAGAATTGCTAGACTATGCACTGAATATGAAACATTTAAGATGGAGAATGATGAATCACTTCAAGATATGATTACTAGATTCACTATTATTGTGAATGAACTGGTGTCTTTGGGAAAGATATACACTACTGAGGAACTTGTTGATAAAGTGCTGAGGACTCTACCTAAATCGTGGGAGATCAAGGTCACTGCAATTAGAGAAGCAAAGGATTTGACAACCATGAGTTTAGATGAACTTGTAGGGAATCTAAAGACTTACGAGATGAATGTTGATGAAACAAAAATGAGTGGAAGAAACAAAGATATGATTTTCTCTTTCAAAGCAACTGCGATTGATGAATCTGATCTAGATGATGAGGACATAGCCATGATCAGCAAAAACCTCATAAAACTCTTCAAGAAAGGTGGAAACTATGAGAAAACACTGCCCCCAAGCAAAGAAAAATAATCTGGAAATGCTATGTATACTGCTTAGGGAACAAAGTCAGACAACTCAAATGAAGATGATGGAGAAGATATGGCTTTGATGGCCATGGAGGACTCTGAACCAGACTCTGAATCAGACACTGAGAAAAGGGAGGTAAAAATAAACAAGAATGTTTTTCAAAGAAAAAATTATCTTCCTTTATTTTAACTCTTATAGATAATGTTCAAGAGTTCGATGAAAACAAAGATCAGTTATTGGCTTCCTTGACTAGTTTAAAACATGAATATACTGATCTGGAAATATTAACTCTGATCTTAAGAAAGAAAATCAATTCCTAAAGGAACAAAGCACAACAACTTGATTCCTGCACTTTGGCTCTCAAATCTGAAATTTTGAAACAAAGTGTTACTGGGAATGGGAAAGGAAAAAATAGTGGTAACCAAATCAGATGTGACAAAGATCTAAAGAGGTTAAAAGATGAACTATTTTCTGAAAGGGAAAAATCTAGAAGAATAAATCTTGACCTGGCTAGAACTAAGTATGAGCTTGAGAGGGCAAACAAATGGACTCAGTCCTCAATGATTGTGACTCAGCTCAATAATAGAACACATAACACTAAATTTGGAATAGGTTTTGTTAAAGAAATCCCTAAGAAAACCTCTTATTTGTGCACATATTGTGGTAGTATTGGTCACTCAAGGGGTACCTGCCCAATAGTTATAACTCACATGAATAAGAACTTCAAAGCTGCCTCAAATAGAAAAACCAACCCTGTTAAAGGAAAGGAATCACATCAAAGGAACGGGTTGGGGCAAAAGAAAAAATCTAAAAATGTTTCACCAATATGGATTAATAGAGATCTTATTAAGCCTTTTTATCAATACAAAGGACCCAAGCTAGTTTGGGTTCCTAAATCTAACCTTTGAATTTGCAGGAAAAGTGAGATGAAGCAGGCAACATTCACCAATGAACACATATTGCTCCAGACGCATGATTGAAACTAAAAGAAATTCCTCTCACTTGCAAAAGAAAAGGATGGAATAATAGCTTTGACAATTAATTTTTTTTTTTTTGAAAAAATGGGCAAGACTAAAGAACACAAATTGAAAGAAGGTATCATGTTGAAGGAATGAATCAAAATCCAATCAGTATATTACAACTTTGTAATAAGAGAAACAAATATGCATGATGATCATGAGTTATCAATGGTCTTTAAATCAATTATGAAGAAACATGTGAAAGAGACAGGTCCAACCTATGCAATATCTAATATTTAGGAACATGAAAAGCCATATGAGGAGCACTCAGATGAGCAGAGTGTGTAAACTGCGAGTCCATCAATCAAGAAGCATGATCAACCTAGGAAAACACTTTTTAAAAAGGAACAATTTGGAACTTGGGGATGATTAAGATCACATAAGTATCCGTCAATGGCTAATGAACATTGCGCATACTGCCATCTAATCTTGAATTTTATGCTCAATCTTGTACATTAAGTTGTATGTCTCTATACCAGTTTTAAAGTTAAGTCACTCATGCACTATAACATTGTATTTGCATCTGTCACATAAGAGAGACGTAGTAAAATTGGAGCAAAATTCAGCATTATCCAACGATCTAAGGTATGTATACTACAATTGTTCATGACTAAATATAGAATCAATGCACTTGAACTTGTTCTTGCTACTTGTCCCAAAAGATATATCCATGCCCTATGCTCTATTTTCAATGTTGTCTAAAAGGAATCTAATCACGCTTTCTTGTGATAAAATATAATCAGATCTCTATCCAAGATAAAACTCTTCATCTCAAAAGACTCTAAATACCACTAAACAGATATCTTATTAAAAACCTATTTAAAGTCTTATCCTAGTGTGTCTCTACAACTCACACCCTTATATTTCATAAACTTCTTAACCAAGAAATCCTCTTTTTTTAAAATTGTGGAATAAAGTGTTCTTAAAAAAAACATGTTCATGCTTGATTAATTACAATTTATGGTTCTTAATGACATTCTTGGAGATTCTAAGTGTGATGGTCTATCTAATGTTATGATTGAGATGACTTCGGTGGATGACACCTCTACTTTGGTGCCTTATAAAATAGAGGTTGTGGGGTAGAGATTAGGTAGTGTTGGTTCTTAGGGGGGATCTGTATGTGGTGTGTCTAAAATTACTGAGGAAGTTTTGAAGGATGTACCATGTGAGGGGGAATATTTTGGGGACTTTTGTTAAGCTCAACTCGGGTGCATCTAGTGAGGGGGAATCAATGGGGGACCCCTCTATCAAACCTAGTTCTTCTATTTGGGATCCATATAAATTGGAATTTAGGGTTGATGTAAAACAATATTATAGTTGGTGCTGCATGTAATAGTACCACGTCTAGGGAACAGATTGAGAGAACATGTTCCTTTACAAATGATGTTGAAGAAAATTTGTTCTTCTTACTGACTCAATTGAAATTAGAGTTGTGAATTTTGGGAAGCGAACAATACTCTTAGGCAAGGTGATTACTGATTTTGAGGGTTAGAGATGAGTCAACTATTGTTTATCCGGGGGGTACAAGATTGATTGAACCAGTTCCTTAAAGGTGATACAAAACGGAAAAAAAAGAAGCTAAAATTGAAGTCATATGTGTCACTCACCAGAATGCCATGGACCAGCTGCATATGAACTATGATCTTGAACATGTAGGCCTGCTAAAGAAAAATAAAACACAAAGCTCAAGGTTGAGCTTGCATAGACCAAGGCTACCTTTGAAATTGAGAAGACTACAAATTTTGTTAATCCAAAAGATGTTTTTTGTGCTGCTGAAAAAGGACTTTTATTTACCCTCTCATGCCCGATCTTTTGCTATTACCTAGCCACTCTAGCCTTTGACTTCCCAATTTTTTTTCTCATCACAAGTGCTTGATTCTATCTTTAATTTTGATTACATTTGTGGTGTATATGCTTTTTTATTAATGCTAATGTTGGGTTTGAGTTTCAGGTTCATGTCTATCTCCTATGTTTGTGCAAATGCTTTGCTATAGCTAATTGAGTTCTTGATTTTTAAGTGTTTGTGTAGGTGATAGCCCAGTGGCCATGAGTATCGAATTTGCTTCTCCTAGTGTGATGTATGCCTTCACAGTGTTTTATGGTGTCAAAAGGAGGAAGTGCATACTTGTGTAATATTTATAACCCAATTGGTCTAACTTGGTCTTCTAATGTGTTTGCTTTGTGTATTGAGTTTTAAGAAACTGACATATAACGCTGATTGATCTATTCACACAAGAAGCAATGATTTGTCATCATCAAAAAAGAGAAATTTGTTAGATCGAGAAAGATTTTGATAAATGACAAATAGAGGAACATATTAAAGGAACCGGTTGCGCTGACATGTTCCTTTCAGACCAAATCCGATTGGGATAAGGAGAACGTTAACCACGCAAATTAGAAGTTATAAAGCAGTGGAAGGGTTGCTTTTTCGACAAGAAACCAGTGCAAAAACGTTTCCTTTCATAAAAAGAATTCCTTCAAGGAAGAGGAAGCGTGCATAAAATTAGTTTACAAGAATTTCCAAATTCCACACGGATAAGGAAACAAAGTTGAAGTAGGAAAATGATTCTTAGTCTACTTAGTCTATAAATAGAGCAAGAATCTTCCAACGAAACTTGCACACTTAAACAGAGAATTACAAGTAGAATACAATCAAATAGAGGGAGTTCATATTTGAGTGATTTCCGATTACGAAGTGCAGCCAACGCAAGGAAACAAAAAACAAAGAATTGAAGAACTGATTCATAGGCTTATGTTTTATAGTTCTTAAGTCAAGTTTGCTTGTATTGAGTTTTTATCAAGTTGTATCTTTAGTTCTTTCTAGATCCAGTGAAGTATAAACTAGAGTAGGAATAGAGTCTTCAAGTTGGGGCGACTTAAAGACTTGGGAACATAAACCTTGGGGGGTCTGTGTTGGAGTTTAGGAAGAGTTAGTTCCTAGGATTGCAAGAGTTGTAATCTGAATTTATAACTTGAAGTGGGTTGATGATCTAGTTGATTGTTGGCGTCTAGGAATTAGAGTTTATAATTCCTTAGGTTACATAGGTTTGTAGTCTTTTGTTGAGGCTTAGAGTTTAATGAAGTAGAGTTAAATCCTACAGAGGTGTAGGTCGTGGTTTTTTACCCTTTATTAGTCGGGGCTTTTCGCGATAGAATATTGTGTCATTACTTTATTTGTTTTACATAACATAACTGTTGTAATCTGCAAAGGAACAGATAGAATATACGTGTTCCTTAGGCAAATCTGGGGGTTAGTATTCCAACATTACCAACACCAAAAAAATTATGAGCATTGAGAAAATCTCTTTAGTTTTTGATTGAAAATTAAGGAGCTAACAGCCCATCCAACTCACACCTTCTCATTTGATATTTGCATATGGCATAAACTTATGAACCATTTTCTCCACTTCCACCGCCTCCACATCGAGAAGCAGAAGGGGGAGGAGTGAGTCCGGAGGAGATACGTTTTGTGTTGTTGACAATATTTGTTATTGTTCATATCCCCTTTAGAGTTATTAGTGCAGGTGCATCGAAGAGGAGGAGAAGGAGGGGGGTTGATTTGTGGAAATTGATTAAAGTTTTGATCTTAATTATCGTGATTGATTGTAGAGCTATTATTGTCAGAACGTTGAGGCATTGAGGTAGAGATGACTAAAGTGCTGGAAAATTTAAAAATAAAAATAATAGTAATAGATTTTATTATAATATTGATGATAAAAATGTGAAGAGGAAGCGGGTATATATGAGATGAGATAAGGTGACAAAACTTAGCTTCTCTCTGTCCTCTCTCCATCAAATTATACTCTCAACATACTTCATACTCTGCTGCCATGGCGGTGGCAGAGTTTATTCCTTCTTCATTTTCTTCTTCTTCACTCACTAAAACCATATCTCTTTATTCTTCACAACTTTTACATGTATCAACCCACAAGCCTCGATTATCACTAACTCCTCTCCGAAGAAGTAAAATATGCTGCTCTGTTATCTCTAAGTAAGTATGTTCATTTTTCTTCACCCCTTACTACTTGTGTTAGAGAAAACCTTTTTTAACACCTTTGTTTTATTGTCCCAGTGAAGTTCAAGCACCAGTGCCGGTGGCGAAGGAGCCAATTAAAAAAACTGAATGCTTTGGTGTTTTCTGTCTTACTTATGATCTCAAAGCTGTAAGTTACTTTCGTAATAATGAAATTCAGGTCACCCTGGACCATTTCACTTTCTTACATCTATCATTTTGTCTCTCTAATATATACTATGCGCAACACATATGGAAAATAGATCACCTACTAACATTCTTTATCGACCCTAATCAGTGGCGGAGCCAGAATTTTCATTAAGGAGGATCAATATTTAAGTCCCTAATGGTCCAAAAACAATATGTAGAGTTTCTTATTGAAAGAAGAAGGAAAGACACTGTACAACTGTTGTATGTGAATAGTAGAGCAGAAACTATCTTCGGCTTTTAGTTTGTATTGTATTTTAAGAATAATTTTTTGTCAACAGGAAGAAGAGACAAGTTCTTGGAAGAAGCTGATAAATGTCTCTGTTTCTGGTGCTGCCGGAATGATCGCTAATCATCTTCTTTTTAAAGTAAGAAGAAGCCCTTTTCCCCATTATTTTTAATTAGTTTTAATTTTTTTTTACTTCAACCACAACGCAAATAATGTACAAAAATTTCTTCGTTAAGAGCGCAACTGTAACAAAATATTGAGCATATTACTTGATTAATTTTCCAGACTGTATCATTTAGACAGTAACAGATCAGTCATGTGCTCTCGTGATAACCCGATTAGTAGAGTCAAAATTAATATGCATCCGCACACCAGCATCAGTAAAGCGTGACCACGTTCTTGGGATGCTATAGTTGCAGAAACTCATTTATAATCTAAAGTCAGTTCTCACCAGGTAGAGAATCTTTCTTTTCAATTAACTTCTTGGCTTGAATGCATCTGTGACTTGACCGGGTTCTTTTTGTTATCTAATATCCTTTCAAATGGATCAAGCAGATTGCTGCACTCACAGTTCATCTATTAATGACCTTAAAGTATGAATTAACGGTTTGAACTTCTGCTATCTAGCACCATTATGTTTGTTCTTATGAACCATTTCTTCATAGGTGAAAATTTCAGAAGCTTTTTAATCAGTCTCATAAAGCCTGGGAAAGTAAGTAATGGTTTTTTCCAGCTTGCATCAGGTGAAGTTTTTGGGTCAGATCAACCAGTTGCATTAAAATTATTGGGGTCTGAGCGGTCGATCCAAGCCCTTGAAGGTAGGTATTTTCCCTATACATATACCATCAGCATCTACATTTTTGGAGGATCCTTCACGGACATAAATATGTTGTTTCCTCTTTTCTCTTATCTTCCTTTCATTTTTTGTAGGTGTGGGGGCGGACGGGCGGTATGTTTGTAACTTAACTGTAGGATGAACTGTTTTAGCTATCTTTATATGGTCAGATGATTTAAGCACTTCCAATCAAACATTATTAAAATAAATTAAAATGTGCTTGTTGTTTGACATTCGATAAAGACTGTTCATTTTCTTACTTATAGTAGTTTATATGGGTTTCGCAACTTTCAGCTCTTTGCTCCACTTGCTTTCTATGATATTCATTCTCACTAACTGTAGGAAAAGGATGGAATTCCTACTTCTGTTGATTACAGCTGATGAATTTCTGCTTTACTAACGGTTAGATGTCACCATTCAGGAGTTGCTATGGAACTAGAGGATTCCTTGTTTCCATTGCTTAGGGAGGTCAGCATAGGCATAGATCCTTATGAGGTGTTCCAGGATGCTGAATGGGCACTTCTCATTGGAGCAAAGCCCCGAGGTCCTGGAATGGAACGAGCTGGCTTATTGGATATAAATGGGCAAATCTTTGCTGAGCAGGTATCTTCTTCTAGTTGTTATCCTCATAAGCTAGAGTTAACATGTTGAATAAAGTTTTTCATATCTTTTGCCAAATCATTACAGGGAAAAGCTCTCAATGCTGTTGCATCTCGTAATGTAAAAGTTATAGTGGTGGGAAACCCTTGTAATACCAAGTAATATACTATTTCACTGAATGCCAAATCTCCTTTTATACCCTCCCTGTTCATTGCTAATATCTTGCTATTCCTCTCTAGTGCATTGATTTGTTTGAAAAATGCTCCAGACATACCTGCAAAGAATTTTCATGCATTGACAAGATTAGATGAAAATCGAGCAAAATGCCAGGTAAGGCATCATATGGTTTGGCAGGCTCTTTTACATGGTGAACACAAAAGGTAAGATACAGTTTATGGTTGTGCAGCTTGCTCTGAAAGCTGGAGTCTTCTATGACAAAGTATCTAATATGACCATCTGGGGAAACCATTCGACTACTCAGGTTTCTGATAAGATTCTCATTCATTGGTGCCAAAGCTATTTTCACTTGCTTACTGTTCCTGCTATAAGTTAGATCAGTTTCTTGCTATCAGGTTCCAGACTTCTTAAATGCAAAAATTAATGGTTTTCCGGTCAAAGACGTCATTAGAGACTCTAAATGGTTAGAGGAAGAGTTCACTGAAAAGATTCAGAAGGTATGGTTTCAAACTTGAGAGTTTTATTTTGTGCCTGTCATGTGTTTTTGTCAAAAGATTCTAAAGCTTAGGCATTGATCTCCAGAGAGGTGGTGTACTTATTCAGAAATGGGGAAGATCTTCTGCTGCGTCGACTGCTGTATCAGTTGTTGATGCAATGAGATCTCTTGTGACTCCTACACCAGAAGGCGATTGGTTCTCCACTGGCGTAAGCTTATGAATTCTTCTTTGTAAGAGAATTAAGTTGTCTATTAGTGGCTTCAATGATCTATTATAGGAAATGAGCATACTAAATATTGATTCCCCCTAACCCACCCACCGGCCCACCCGGGTTTCAGGAAATACTGTTATTAGAAGGTGGATGAGTTTTGCTTTGTTCTTTTTTTTAATTCCACATGGAGGTTTATCGACTTATATACTGGATGCATATGCGGATAAACCCTCAGTAGCGTTGCCTCTGCTTTGTGTGTGTGTGTGTGTATTTATACCAAATTTTTTACTCATTATCACAAAGGAGCTCAGTGGCATCCCACAGCCACAGACTTTATCCTGATCAAATAGGCATAATTAGCTGAAATGGAAGCCATATTTTTATTGAATAAACTTATAAACATTTAATCCAACCATATCTGTTATGATATAGAGTTACTAGTTTTATGGCTCCTTATTTTCCGGTTGCTTGGTATATGATGGTTATTTATGAGTTTCCTAGTAATTAGATCTGATAATGTAGGTGTACACCAATGGAAATCCTTATGGGATAGCAGAGGATATAGTTTTCAGCATGCCATGCAGATCAAAAGTTAGTTATTTACCTCAGTTCTCAGTTTCATCTGGTGTTTTTTGTGCAAATAAATATGGGTCTAATATACTTATGGTTGCAGGGTGATGGTGACTATGAACTTGTCAAGGATGTATTAATGGATGACTACCTCCGAAGCCGAATAAAGAAGGTTATCTCCCTTTCTCTTAGATTTTGGAACACTTTTTTCCCTTCGTAAGAAAAATGTCATTTCATTGGCCATGGAGCATGTCGAACATATAAAGCCAAAAAGCTCCAATTCCGTGCTTTCGCATAGACATTCATGAAGCAGTTAATTAATCTGGTGTATGTCTACGATTTTGCAGTCAGAAGATGAATTGCTTGCTGAGAAGAGATGTGTCGCACATCTTACAGGAGAGGTGAGATTTTGTTTTACTTTCTTTGTTTTTTCCCCTCTCCTCAGGGTGGTGAGTACTAAGCCACTGGTATTAGTCTTTTAAATTTTATGTTTTTCCCAATGGACTGAGTCTATATTTTCTCTTTTTAGGGTATTGCTGTATGTGATCTGCCAGGAGACACAATGCTCCCTGGAGAAATGTGAAACTATAGAGCCAGGTTATCAACGGCTTTTGACCTTTGCAGAACGGGTTTAGATCCTATGAACACAAAGGTAAATGAAAATGTAATATGTATGCAAATGATCTTTGAAGTTGACTAGATCTGATTGCTGCTAGGGGTGAGCGTTAAGGCAATACAGATTGGATATGAAAGCTTCGGCTTGGAATTTTTGATTTTCAGTTGAGAAATTACAATCCAAATCCAAACTAAATAGTTCGGATTGGTTCGGTTTTGGAATGATCTGTTTGGCTTTTTGGGCTATTTGGCTTTAATTTACTGATGTCCTTCATCGTCAAGAGTCTACAGACGGCATTTGCAGCAGCCTCAGTCTACTACCTACAGCAAATGAAAATTTTGAACTAAATATATAGGTAGGTGTACGTATTGGATTTTTGTCAAAAGTAGTAGTGAGATGCTGAGAATTATTTTTGAGAAGAAAAAAACTTTGAACCCTTGTGTTGATTTGACTTGCTAGACTTTACCTAGCACAAATCGAAGTCCCAATTCTGAAGCTAGTGGAAAGAAGTAGGACTCGAAAGAATAAAGAACAGAAGCAGCCCCTGGATACCATAAATGTTTGCTTTTACAAGAAAGCTAGCAACTGATTCCAAAGTGGCCGAATTATCATTACCTGGAGGCATGCCAAATGATAGGATAATGTTGCAATAAAGATGACCAGTCTGTCATGTTCCTTATTTGAAACATGCACTGAACTTCAGAACATCCTTTGTAGGTAACTCCAAAGCAAACGCAGGAATACTGCCCAACATCTGGCTTGCTGCTTCATAAATCGATGCCCACTGTATCCATTATCCAATTAAGACTCAAGGATCAAAACCCAAATTCTCATTTGCATCAAAGTACGTAAGGTACTCCTCAAGCAACGTCAAACCCTGAGTTTGAAAGATCATAGTGCTCCATCTTTAAATTGCAAGTTATCACTTGTATCATTTAGTGGCCTGTTTCTTGCTTGATTCAGTATCGCAGTCATGCTTGACTGGATCAAGGGACTTATTTGCTTCCTCACTGTTAGTGCCATTTCTGCCATCAGATCAGTTTGTACCAATAGGTGCACTGTCCATGGGATTACTGTGAGTTCCAAGAATCTTGTGCAAGATATTAAGAAGAAGTTAGTACCGGTTGCCTTGTGCCAATTTTAGTGAAATTAAGCCAGCCATTGATTTTATTTGATCTGGAAACTAAAGATATTATGAAAGCAGATGTTGGATGTTGGCCTGGAAGATGATATGGAGAGTAAAATTTCCTGATGAAATAGCATGCTTTACATGAATACGGAAAAGAGAGGCTCGAGACAATCTTATGAAAAGAGGAACAACTGTGCTACATGAGGCAGAGATATCAATCATCTCTTTTTTCACTGCCAAATAACAAATGAAGGTTGGAAGATTTTGATCAGCTCAAGGGGAAGCTGGCTAGGAGAGTTCAACAAGTGTTATCTTGCTGGAACAGAGATGGGAACCTGTCAGGACACAGAGAGAGATTTGTAGATTATCCCGACTTGCATTTGATCAACAATTTGGAAGATCAGAGGAGGATAATTAATGGTAGCTCTATCCGAAAGATAAAGATGAACTGTCTAGTCCTTTTCTATTTTTGGTGTACACAAAAATCTTCATGAAGCATGCATATAAAAGATGAAATACCTGCTCAAGGTCATATCCATCTGGGTGCACCAATATTATGAGTTGATAAAAACAATAAAATGTGGTTTTAGCTGGGATCAAACCATGGACTATTAGTTATATTTATTTCTTTCAGTTTTTCAAAATAGATATATACATAAAAAGAATTGAAGTTAATCGGTGCACCTGCACGCACCCCACCTATACATGTGGGTCCGCCTCTGCATAGCACAAATACATCCTTTTCACCAAAAAAGAAGTGTGAAAACTAAGAAAAAGAGGAAAATAAACTGGAAGGTAATTTAAACCTCAAGGATGAAAACACCTTGGATAATAAACTATTTCAATTTGGTATTTTAATCTTAGTGGTGGTAGTGGGAGGTGCAACTCTTGCTAAGATTTCTGATAAACAACCAGAAATAATAGCTGTCTGTTTACCTATAGAGGCAGTTTGGGGGATGCTTCAAAAAATTTACTTCATAAATATGTTATTCAAGGAGAAGCAAAAACACCAACCTGATGTTAGAAAAGATCTATACAAAGTAATAGCTCTATCATGCTCAGAATATCATTACAGTTCTCTACCAATAATTCAATCATATCAAAATGTAATATAAACTTAATTATAAAGAGGCTTACGAAACTTAGAAGGTGTCTAGATTAACTTATTTTTAAGTGCTTTGACTTTTAAGCTAGTGTTTGGCAAAGATACAAATTAAAAAGTATAAAAACAAAAGTCAAAAATCAAAAGTAGGTAGCTACATACTTTTGACTTTTAAATCACTTTAAAAAAATCTTATCCAAACACCCCCTTAAACTAGTTGGTTATTGAGTTTAAATCGTGGATTACTGCAACACCTCAAATTTCAAAAATGGAATAGATTGCATGAATTTTGGCTACTGGTTCAGGTCTACGAGACCAGTCTACAGTTCGTAGAACTTTCTACGGGTCGTAGATCAGTCTTGTAGAAAGGGGGGAAATAATTTTTGAAAATCAAGTCCCAACACTTCATCCTACGCTTGATCACCAGGACGGTTCTTCGTATGGTCTATGGGTCATAGATGTGTTCTGTAGAAGCTATCCAGACTTAAGTAAAATTTTGGAGTTAAAGTTGAATTCTACAGTTAGGGTCTAAGGTCCGAAGGAAGTCCTACGAGCCGTAGAAGGGTCCCGTCAAAAGTTGAGTAATTTTAAGGCCCAGTACTTGGTCTACGGTTGATCAAATACGGACCGTAGAAAGTTCTACGGTCCGTAGGTTTGACTCGTAGTCCAGCCCGACAGTTAATTTTTAAGGGCGTTTGGGTTTTTTTCTAAATGTTTTAAGTCAATACTATGTCGTTTTGACATCTATCTTAAGCCCTATATAAAGATTTTAAGTCCTAAATCTACCCACTTTAAACCCATTCACCTATTTCCCCAAAACTTAACCAAATTCATTCTCTTAAATTCCCTCTCAACCTAAGGAAGAAAAATAAGTTAGGGTTCACTCCAAGGTCTTCCATTCACCATTCATCTTGGGCTTGAGTAGCAAGGTATGTGGGTATTGACCCATGGAGTCCATTCCTTCATGGGGTCCCCAAGGTTTTCAATTTCAATTGATCAAATTAGTGTTTTTCTTAGTTCTATATGAGTATTATTCAATTATGATTTTTATTGTTGTTTAAATCTTTTATTGCATGATTTAATGTAAATTACATGATATCTAGCTGAAGTTATATGAACCCAAGCATGATCCATGACTTCCAACTATGAACTTATGAAAAATCCATGAACCTATGAACTATGAATTTTGAAAGATTATGCATGTCTTATGAAAATGATGTTTATGATGATATGGTGCTTTTAAATGAAAATATTAATGATGTTGTGAAAGGTTTTCTCACATACCAATATGATCATGATTGTGAAAGGTGTTTCTCACATATCACATTTGTGAAAGGTTTTTTCACCTACGTTTGAATTGTAATTTAAGGAGCTATTCTATGATATGGTCTTTAAGATGTGGATTGGTATTGAATATCACCTTTCCTATGTAATAATGATATTTGGACTTTTATCTATTCCGTTGGATTTAGACTTAGCACTGAGAGGGCTATCTTTGAGGTGGAGACTCAAATAGGGTAGTCTCTAGTAGCAACCTCTAGTCCCAAACTACGTGTCCCTGTAGGATTGTCTTAAATGACTTATCTAGTGGATCCACTTTAGCAAAAGATGATGTGTACAGATTCTACTTTGGCAAGTAGAATCCCCTTATTTCGATATGAGAGAGATATTGGATTCCATGATATAACTCTTATGGTCTTATTGTCGGTTAAAGCTAATATCCCACAAAAAAAGGATTATGCTTCTTCAAAGCTTTCTTATGTCTCTTCTTTTAAATGTGTTGATCATATCTTACGATTTACATGTCATCGCTTCTTTAAAGCTTTAAATGTTCAAATGTCAGTCATGAATTACATGTTTAAGCTATCTATGTCATCATGTCTATTTATGCATATTGCCTCATACTTGGTACATTCCATGTACTAAGGCATACTTGTGCCTACATTATCTTATTAATGTAGGATCCGACGCTCCTACCTCTCACACTCGTGGCTAGTTGATCATTCTACCGGATTCAAGAGTTGGTGAGTCCTTATGTTTAGAGGATCAAGACACATTTACTTGTTTTATGTATTTTTAGTTTTCGGACGATATATGTGGTGTATGGGTTACGTCTGAACCATTTTTTTGATGTTTAGATGGCTTGTTGAGATTATGTGTCACGACCCAAGCCTACACCCTGGACGTGGCCGGCACTTGAGAACCATTGTTGGTCGCCAAGCGAACCCTCATCCTGGCTGACTACAAGCCGAAGACTAACTCAAGCATACAAAGCTGAATAAAAATTCATGAATTACAAAGCTTTAACTCAAATAAAAAACTCTGAATAAAAATAAATTATTCAACTCGCCATAAAATAGGCAGCTTAAGTCTTTAAAATATTTAATAAAATAAATAAAAAGACTTTTGAAACTCTACAGTCTATCTATGAAGCCTCTAAATGACAAAGATGAAAGTCGGGACAAGATCACGACCTCCTAACAACTGATATAACTGAAAGTAAAAGTGGAACCCTCCAGAAGCAAGGTGGCTCACCATAGCTAACTCGAACTCCATGTGGTATCAACGAAGCTCCTGTTGATAACCCTGAATACTTGTGTCTGCATCATGAAATAATGCAGGCCAAATGACTCAGTACGTGGAATGTACGAGCATGTAAGGGGAATTCTGAAGCATTAACATAAGCTTGGACTTGATAAAAAGGAAACATACTTACCTCTTTACAAACTTACTCAACTCAAGAAATATTCAAGGATACTCAAAACTACTCAAACTTACTCAACTCAGAAGTACTCAAGGATAAGATACTCAACTCAAGATACTCAACTCGAAATACTCAACTCATGATATTTAAGGATAAAGCAATAGTAAAAGATGCAATATATATATATATATATATATATATATAGAAAGCTGTAAAACTGTAGATAACAACTCAATTATTGAAAAAATACAATAATACTCAGTGTGTATATAAAAACACAATATAACTATCTGGGAGTTTCTCTAACCGACAACCATTATTATGAGCTATGTGATGATATAGCGTCTTGCCCACGCTGCAAGAACTGTCCTATACTTTGTCAAGGTATAAGACCTCTCAACTAAGTGGATCCACTAGTCTGTGCTAAAAAGCACTAAGGAATCATCTAAAAAGTATGACCCTTTCTACCCACGTCGGCTACATGATTTATGGAGACTTGAGTTATCTGAACTCGTTCCCATATCGGTGCTCAATACTACTCCCAAAATATACTCAGCTCATATGTTTTAAAAACATAACTCTTTCTATGATTTGAGATTATTACTCAAAATCTTTCTCTAAAAAAAAGAGATGTTACTCAACTGCTCAAAACTCTTTTGGAAATCTCAGTTTCCTCCTCTTTTATATGTGAAAACATTTACTCTTGGGAATACTTAGTTCTCATATATCATTTTAAAGAAAATGACTCGACTCTACTCTTTCTCAACTCAAGTACTCAAGTCTTAAAACAAGTTGAGAAAAATTTGTAAAAGACTTCTCAAAATAAAGTTCATACCGTATTATGGACGTGAACAACTCAATTCAAGGTTTTCAATAATCATATATATAGAACTCAATAGTCGGAACTCAACAACTTAGAACTCAAGAACTTTAATGATAATACTCTTTTCAAGAATGCTCGACTCAGAGAATTTATGCGGAATTATGTACATGAACTACTCAACTCAAGGACTTAAAGATACTTCTCATCTTCAGACTATTCGACTTATAAGGTTCATACGGAATTATGGGCAAGAACTACTCATCTCAAGGACTTCATGAGTAACATGTAATAGTCCCATGATTAGGAATATAATCTCAAAAGGGATTAGGAACTCAATACTCAAGACTTAGAACTTGAAGATACTACTCCCCTCAAAGATGCTCAACTTATGAAGTTCATGCGGAATTTATAGGCATGAACGACTCGACTCGAAGGTCTACAGAACATTATGGAACTCATGCATACGACTCTCCTGATTCTCATACTTACTTCCTCAAAACTTAGCTCAAATCGATAGTTGATCTCAAAGGATTCACAATTGAACTCAAAGATTTTCTTGAACTCTACTCTTAACTCTCTCTCTTGAATGTGAATTATGAATTCAAGAGTTATGGTTCATGATATAAAGGATCTCGATGGTAGTGTAGACTGATGAATACATTCCCCTCACTCTCATGCTCACTTACTCGAGTCTCGAAACAAGTTATTAGAAATTGTAGAAGACTCTTCAAAAAGACTCAAAGGGACTTTCTCAAATTTTTTGAAAGAACTCTCAAAACTTAACTCTCAACTCTACCTTGAATTTGATTTATGAATTCAAGGTTGTTATTTGTGATAGGAAAGATCTTGTGATGTTTAGGAGTGTTTTTAGATCGTTAAACATGAGATCCATCAAGTTCGCGATGCGAATATGCATTTAAATATTTGGTTGCGAAATAAATTTTGAGGCAGAAAGGTCTGTGACCTCTCCACAACGCGGAGAAAAAAATTCCCATCCTAAGGAATAGGTCCGCGTCACAGACCTGGTACCCAGATTTACCCGACTTTTTCCTTCTTCATTTTTTAACCCCAATTCGCCTAAATTTGATTCTTTTTTTCAATTCCTCTTTAGATTTAGATACCCGTAGATGAACACAAGAATCTAATCAAACACAACACTAAAATCAACACGATTTTCTCAAGAACTCATCAATCTCATCTAAACTCAAGAATGAAAGCCAATTTCAAGAACACAATTCAAGAATACCAAACTTTCAACTTTCTAGAACGAATTTCGATGAAATTAACATGATAGGCGTGTGGGTGAACAAACCCAACACTATGGAAGCTTACATACCTCTTAGGGATCAAAACCATGGCGCAAATCCGCAACAAAACTCAAGAACCTCGACGAACCGTTGATCCTCTCCTCTTTTCTCCTTTTCTTTTCTCTTCTCTCAAAACCCTAACTTATTTTTATGAAGAGTAAACTGAATCCGATCAATTTTGTCCCCAACTTAATTACCAAAAACGAATTTAATTGATTGGATAGTGAAAAGACCATAATACCCTTCTAAAATTCGGGTAACTTTCCTTATTCGGACAGCCCGACTTCAAATGGGCATATCTCCCTCATATGAGCTTGAAATTTATCAAACTCGGTGGCGTTGGAAAGATAATTCAAAGATCTTTCCTACGGTATCTGGTAGCACACCTAAATCATCCTGAGCTAGGAGTTATGGTCGTTTAAAGTCGACCCAAAACTCATACTTAGCTTAACTTTGTCAAACTTTCCAAATTTGATTATTTCCAAAAATGGTTTCTTTCCAATTCTAAATCTTTCTAGTTCTTTCAAAAAGCGAGGTGTTACACTATGTTAGACTTCCGCTTTGTCAAACTCTTTTGTAATATGAAAATACAACTTTTGAAATCTTTATTCTATTATTTTGTATGATGTATGTTAAGTGGCTTGTATAGGTCCTTTCGGAGTTCTATACCTCATGCTACACCTAGGGTATACTTTGGGTCGTGCAGTTATCCATGTGGACTGGGCCAACTCGATTCATTTAGAGGAGATCAAATTGAAGAAAGCTACTGGAGAAAAACTAAAGTAATAAGTTTTTCAGTTCGCACTAACTTCTTAGGAATGTTTTTCTATGTTATATCAAAAGTGCAGAAGGGCTTTTCTCTAGAATCATTTTTTTGCATAACAAATTTTTTTATAGATCTCTCTTCTTCGCAAAGGAAAAGACGCAAGACTTTTAGTTTGTGGAATCATAATTTTATTTCTTAGTGATTAAATGTGGGCTTGGGACAAATTCGGTTGATAACCAAATCAATGATTTCCGCTACGATTATAAGGTACACAATCCATTGTCTTTGCTCCTTTAATTAATCAATAATGACATCATAACCTAGATTGTGTATTCTGATTTGAATACACTATCGAATCATGTTTTTGTTATTTCAATGTTGTTATGTTTTCTTGAGTCTATTTTTCCTTTTGGGATGAATTTTATATTTGTGAGTTTGACATATTTTTTGGCTTCATAGTCAGTCCGAAAATAAATAGGAAATCTATTAACGACATTATGTCACATTGCTATCCTTAGTGATTTTGAGATTTTTTTTTTTTATATTTCTTGATCTCATTCTTTGTAATGATTCTCGTGGTTATTTGCTTGTTTTTGTGTGTTTTTACCGTTTTTCCTTCTTGTAGCTTCTGTTTTGTGTTTTGTAGCTTGTCTGGGTAAATGAATTGGTTTCTGAGGTATTTGAGAGAGTTTTGGGTGAGTTTTTCCCAGTTTGGAGTTTGGAGTTTTGTGTTGAAAAGGTTGACTTTTGTCAACACGATTGGTAAACGGGACCAAACTAGATTTCTGTCAGCACCATTACCTCCAGAATATTGATTTTGATCTACTCGGACCAATGGTTTGAGTCAGGTTGTTGCTTTGATTGGAGCGCTTGGTTGTTTCTTTGTTTTTAGTTGCTTTTATTTGAAGTACTGACTTTGATCAATAGTTTGTCAAGACGATTCACAATGATTGTTTTCTCGAATTTGTTGAGTCGAAAATATCGTTTATGCTTGGATAGCACGTCCGATTTACATTCACAGGACTCCAAATGAATACTGAGAGTTCGTTCGAGGACTTTGAAAAGTAGTTGCAACTGCTGATGCAACCACTTCCACGGAGCTTGGTTTGTTCCTATGGATCTGCTACTTGGATTAAGAACTCCTACTTGTATTACTTTTGTTGCAATCCGTGTTTTCAAAAATATTTTTAGGACGAGACGTATCAAAAATATTTCGGGGTGTAAATTGAAGGCTTAGATTCATAGGACATAAGTCCTAAAAATATAACTCCTTGGCCTAAAAATGTACGTCACATACATTATTATTTATTTATTTTGGTTTTTGAACCATTTTTGCTTTAAATTATATTTATATATTATTGATATAATGATACTTATATGTGAAAATTTTATAAATGACATATATAAGACTAATATTTTCAAGTTATGACAGTATAATAAATCTTTCAAGTTGTAACAATAAAAAATTTCAGGTTGTAACATTTTATTAAAAAAAAAGATTTTAAAATAATAGTAAAAAAACGTTTTTTTGAAAATCATAAAAAGGAAAAAAACGATTATGTCATTAATTTGAATATATTAAGGATAATTAATAATGCCATAAATTTAGGGGATTCAAAACAAAATAGGAATATTTTTTTATCTTTTTTTACTCAATCAGTTAAAATTAATTTTAAAAAAAATATATTTGTTTTCCTTGTTTAGCTCAAAGCAGTTAAAATTCGTTCAAACATATTTCTTTTCTTTTGTTGGAAGGTTTCTCTCTCTTCTCAATATTTTCTCTGTAAACTGTCATTCTCATCTAATTCATATTCGTTTTTATTCAATAATCTTTATTTTCTTATAATGTACGACTTCTTATTAATATTAATCATGGTGATAGATGGGATCCTTCAGTTTAGTGTTCTTTACGATTTTTTATTTGTATTGTATTACAAACCAAACGTTAAAAAAATTATGAACAGTGATTCTAAAAAAATATATTTAGATTTTGTTTGTGTATAATAGTTTTAATTATGGCGATTTTGGTATGAATATTCGCTTTTGAAATTACATAAAATTTGTTTGAAATTGGTATAGATTTTGGTTTGAACATTCATTTTTTGTATGTTTCTGGTTAAAAGATTACATAAAATTTATTTGAATTTGGTATATTGGTTATACCATGTTGGTACGATTTTAGAATTATATTTGAATGAATTTCGCATACTATTTGTCTAATAAATGACAATTAATAGTTAGAAGTGGTATTATTTTGGTATTATAGTGGCATGATTCTGCTGTGAAAAAGTGACGACTTATAGTATGAAATAAGTATAATTTTGGCATGAAATAGGTATGAAAAAAGTGCATAATAATTGTGTGAAATTTGTATATTAATTTCAGATTTTTTGTTGTGTATAATAATTTGAATTATGGCTTTTTTAAAAAAAATATGTATAATGTTATATTTTGGTATGAACATTGAATTTGTTCATTATTTGTCTGACCCGTTTTTTATTTTTTGGTATATTTCTGGTTAAAAAAATAAATAATTTTTCTTTGGAATTTGTATACTAATACTACCAGACATGTATGACAATCAATAATGTTTTTTGGTACGATTTTTTATTTGATTGGATTATTTTTTTTTGGCATTATATTGTAATGAATTTTGAGAATAATAATGTAATGAATTTGGTATACTGTTTATTAAAGAAATGACAATTAATATTTCCAAGTTGGAATTATTTTGGTATTCTAGTTGCATGATCCTGGTATGAATAATTGATAACTTTTGGCACAAAATAGGTAAGAAATGTGTGAATAAGAATTGTATGAAATTTGTATACTGATATAACATATGCGTTTTTACTTTTGTATTCTGTAATAACATATGAAATTGTTTAAAAATAACATATGTATTTTTAATTTTGTATGCATAAAAATGGTATGAAATTTGTATACTGATATAATATATGTATAAAAGTTATTTGTACTTTTGTATGATGTAATACTGACACAATTTATGATGACATAGGAAAATATGAAATTCAAAAAGTATCGGAACATAAATTATTGTTGCTTGGTTCAAAAAGAACGGGAGACAATAACTTGAACGCTGTAAATGGTTTGCTGATGTGAAATTCAAGAGGTCTAAGATTACGTGTAGTACATGTCGCCGGAAGGAACATAAAAAGAAGACATGTTCAAATTACCCTTCTGAAAAAAGACATAATTTATTTTTATTTTGATTTGGTTGTTTTATTGGGGCAAACTCATGTTTTGATTTATTTTGTCTTTTAAGTTATTGAATTATAATTTCAGAATATTTACTATGTGTGCTAGTTAATCATTTGTGTATTCAGCGTTTTTCAAATGTATACTCAAAAAATAGGTAATGTTGGTATGCGATTGATATCGATTGAAAAATTAAGTCAAATCTTAGTATGAAATTGGTATACATTTGGTATCCAACTGACGTCCCAGTGGTAAAATTGAAAAAAACAATATATAATTGAGATTTCAACTGAAATAGCCAACGTAAAACTAGTTAATATAAAATCCACTTTGTATAAATTTAGTATCGAATTGATATCCTATTGGAAAATTGAAAAATCAACATATAGTTGAGATTTCAATCAAATTAGACAACTTAAATAAGTTAATGTTGTATTCAATTGTATCCAATAGATATCCCACTTGAAAGTGAAAAAAAAAACAAAATGTAACTGATATTTCAACCAAATTAGACAATCTAAAACAAGTTAATGTTGTATCCAATTTATATAACTCGGTATCCAACTTGAAATTTTAGGACAAAGACAAAAAAAAAAGTATCAGATTGATATCCAACAGGCATAAATTTAGGAAGAATAAATCTGACAGTAAAACAATGCATATTATATATTGTTGTCAGAAATTGTAGCAAAATAAATATACATCACCCAAAAATCAATTAAATATATTTATTTCACCCACAAAATAGTATTTTAGATGTAGAAAAACACACCAAAAACGAGTTCAAAATTTCAGTAAAACAATTTTTTTCCCAAAAAACCAAGTTTCAGATTAATTAAACAATATTCAAAATTTAAAATAAAAAAAACATCAAGAAAAGCAAAAAAGATAGATTAATGAGAGAGAAAATTACATGTTACAATATACGGTGATAAATTTATTTATTTTTAAAAAGTTAAAGGCCTCAATAGTCATTAATAAATAAAAAGTATTTGAATAGTAATCAATATTTATCTTGGGAATAATAAAATAATCAAAATAAGAATCAACTAATTAGGAGAATATCAAGGGAAAGATTTATCTTGTCAATTATCAATGGAGTACTATATTTATGGAAAAGATATTTTGAGAGTAACGTGAGGGTGGGGTGTGGGTTAACTTGTGATAAGTTAAAAAATCCCTTAAAAGGTGTAATAAAAAATTACAAATTGATTCTCTCTAATTAATATTATTTCTCTCACCTATTAATTATATACCATTATAATATATATATATACATATATACATATATATATATATATTAGTTAATAATATATAATTAATTAATTTATAAATTAAAACTAATCTGTTAATACTTGTAATTAAAATGTTATAAGTAGTAATACAAAAAAAAGTAGATCTAAAAGTTGTAATATTGACCCTTAAATAGTTGTGTGGTGTGATTTTTCCTACTTATATTTGATGCTATCGTGTTTTTTTTAGGTTGTAGTTATTTTTTTTCTTTCTAAAATGTATAATTAAACTCTCATAGAAAATAATATTGCTATAAACAATTTTTTAGATAATCGCGTCTTAAATGACAGGAAAGAGCTTTCATAGCACTATGTTTCTAAGATAACTTTATTCAATTTTTTGTTATTCTTACATTTTTAGCCTTAACAAATTACTTTTTTTTGTTATTCTTACACTTTTTATCCTTCTAGCTTAAAATATATAAACAATAATCAGTGCAAATAATAATTGAGGATGAGAAGGACTAGTATGCGAAGATAAATGATGATTTCGTTATAAAGATTATTTTAACTATTATCATTTTGTGTTGTTAGTTGTTGTCTTTCTCAAATTATAATTATAATACTTTTTTATATTATTGGTTATTTATTAAAAGTTATTAGTAAAATCATCGAAAGTCATACTTTTCCTTATTTTCTTAGTGATAAAATTGTAGAATTGAATATACATGAGATGTACGCTCCCCGTAGATTCATGGGACTTACACCCCGTAGATTCATGGGACTTATGTCCCGTATCTCGAGGATTACGCCTCACCCTATATTGTATAAAACGCCTCGCCTCGTGTCCCCACCCTTGTCAAGATCCAAAGTACACCCTAGACGTGACATGATGTATACGACCATGAGAGGCCCTACACAAGTCACTTGACATACATACAATATAACATAATAGAAAATGTGAGAGTTTAAGTAAATAATCTCATAACATGAAATAGTTTGACATGAAAGCGAAAGTCTAATCATAGTCTAGACAAGCCAATCTAATACATTAAGAGTGGTTGAGACGTAACTCATACACCACATACAATGCCGAAAAACTAAAGACATAAAAGAATGTAAGCATAAGTGACAAGGTCCTCAGAACATGAGGACTCACCAAGTCTTCAATCTACAAAGCAATCCACTAGCCACGAACGGGGGGTTGAAGATCGTCGGACCCTATATTATTTAAACAATGCAGGCATAAGTATGCATTAGTACATGAAATGTACTAAGCATAAGCGATATGCATAAAACGTAAAACATGATCATAAGGGGACATAAAGGAAAACATGATATGCATGACCAAGCTAAAACATAGTAACAACCTTTAAAGGAGAATCATAAATCATGAACATGGTATATGCATTTTAAAATCATAAGGAAAGATTCATAAAAACCTTGAAGTAACTTTGGTTTGTTTTGTGGGATTTTTACAACCGACTTAGACCATGTGAGATATAACATGGAATCTGTTAACTTACTCCCACACTGAAAAGAGATGTCCTTACTTGCCAATGCAAGGACCTTACACTTTTAGCTTAGGTGGATCCACGAGTTATGTCTTTCTAAGACAAATCTTATGGGGTCACACAGTTAGGGACAAAGAGATTGCTACTAGAGACCCAAATTCTACTAACAGGAGAGCCTCTATCTCAATATCCTCTCGGTGCTAAGTAAAATTCCAATGGAATAGTCATATTCATAAACATATCATCATACATGGAAAGCACATTAAGTTACTAATCCAAGCTTAAAACATCATAGAGTAACTCCTTAAATCGTGAATCATACATGTGTGAGAAAACCTTTCACCAATCATGATTCCTTAATATGTAAGGAAATCTTTTAACAATTTCATTGATGTTTATCTTAAATCAACCTAGATCATAAAACATTTCTTTTCACCAATCATGTATAACTTTCATGAAATCATCGTTCATAGATTCATAACTTTTTCATAAATTCACATCTTTAAAAGTTCATAGTCAAAATCATGAATAATGCATGGGTTCATATGAAATTGATTGAAAAACATGCAATTGAGTCAAAAAATCATAATAAGATCAAAATCAACCAATTGAATCAACACAATTAGAACTCATGAAGAACTGAATGAAAACCTAATCAATTTGATGAAATTGAACTTGGAGAATTGAGAAATCATTGGGGCTCAATGGGTGAATGGAACCCATTGATGAAACTCTACATATCTTGATAATCAAAGCTTAAAATCAGTGGAGGAAAAAGGAGACTTGAATCTTGAAACCCTAGCTTTGGGGTAATTTTAGGAGTAGAAGGGTAGCTGTATGACTTAAAATTAGGATCAAAATGACCTAGTATATGTATTAAATGCATAGAAAAAGACTCAAATACCCTTAAGAAATAACTGTCGGAGGGCCCTATGATTTGGACCTACGGACCGTACTGGTCAACGGTAGGTCGAGTTACTGGGTCTAAAATACTTCCTATGACACCATTCTACGGACCGTTTAACTTTCTACGGTCCGTAGACCTCAATTTTGTCCTAAATTTTTACGTAGACCTCAATTTTAACTTAAATTTTTACCAAGTCTGGAGTACCCCTACGAAATCCATCTACGACTTGTCTAAATTTCTACGATTCGTCCTGTACATTCGTAGGTCAAATTTCAAAAACTCAACTCTAGGTCTACGGTTCCCTTCCTGCGGCCCGTAGAATTTTCTACGATCCATAGATCTGTTTCGTAGACCACTGAATTAGTGCAAAAATTACACTTTTTCTTTCCTTTTCAACTTTCTAATTTTTGAGGCGTTACAATCCTGACTTTTAGAACACTGATTAGCACCATCTATATTACATTTAAAAATAAATATTAGATGTACTGAAAATAAAAATTCAATCGAATATAGAATTGAATAATTTCAAGTACGACTATCCTAAATTGTTATCCTATATCTATGAATTAAACGACCCTTTACTTTTTTAATACGGTAGAACCTTTATAAATTAATACTCGATCAATTAATTAGTTCCTTTGGAATTGTATTGTCTTCAACTTCATTTTCGATATTATTTTCTCCGATAGTATCCACAATTCTTTCTAAGCTCTGAATATCTAAACATATATAATTTTCATCCGGATAATCTAACGGGTCATTGACATCCATTTTATTGAGATAATCAAGATTATTAATCATAACCTCAAAATCATGAATGTCGTTTTTCATGAGAAGGATCATTAAATTCCTTGAGGATTCATCCCCAAATAATATAATCAAAATTAACTTTTATTGAATCTTGAAACACTCTTTAAATTGATCGATATTAATTTACTAATTATATAATTTTTTTTATAAAATAATAATATTTCATGTTTTCACGATACTAATTTAAAAAGATTTTAATGTATGGAGCAATGGTGGACAACAACGGAAGAAAAGGACAAAATGTACCAAAGAGAAAAACCGCAAAAGTCAAATAGTGGTAAAGAAAGATTCTTTCGTTAAACGAAGAGAAGGGTCATTGCCATTCTACGGTATGGAAGCCAGCTAATCCACAATACACACTGTGTATAGAAAAAAGCTAAATCATATTTTTTTAATGATAAAATTTCTATTTCATGTTCCTAAAAAATGATTTTAACCAAAAAAAAAAAAAGATAGATTTTTCATTTACTTGTCAAACATCTAACAAACACAAGTAGAGCACAATAACAAATGGAGTCGAGTAGAACTAAAGCGGTTTATTTAAATCCTTTGACAAAAAATTATAATATATATATAGTTAATTTTTTTTTTTTTTTTTGCATAAATGATTACTTTTTCATATTTTAAACACTTTCTTTATGTGTCTACAAACTGAAGTACCAAAATGCCCTTAGCCTTGACTTTTATTAAACCAGATTAATTTTTAAATTATTTAAATAAAATAAAATTAAACCAATAAAAGTTGGATTTTTATCTCATTTTCCCTTGGTTTGGTTTCTTTTATTTTTATTTTTAATTCTTTTGTAAGGTCTCTGCAACACAAAATATATAACAAGTGTTTTGAAGTATCTTTTTTATATTTTAGTAAAATTTTATAACATATCTAGTGAAATTTTATAAGTGAGGATTGGAGAAGATAAAATGTATGTCAATCTTATCACTACCTTACGCATGTAGAGAGGTTATTCCGAAAAAGCCTCGATACTAAATCCATGTACAACAAAGATAGTGAAGAAAATATAGGGTAACACATAGGTAATGCAAAGTCTACCAAAAAAAGGGAAAAAAAATAATCAATAGTGCAATAATCAAAAGACACTAATCAATAATAATACCACTAGTATAATGACAAACACCAACTACTATAAGCAAGACAATACTATACTACTTTCTAATATTTTGTCCTAATACATATCCTTCACACCCTTCTATTTAAAATCATGTGTAATATCATATTATATTTTATCACCCTTGCTCAATACTTTTTCGGCTTATACTGCATCTCCTCGTATCCTTTATTATCAACATTTCGCACCTCCTCACTGGTGTGATAAGTGGTTACATTATAGTACTAAATTAACATAAAATCAAATTAAACCAAATCACAAGTAATTTGTTTTTCTTTTTAATAATTTGATTGGACACATCCATTTTGTTTGAAGACCCCTAAATAGAGAGTGAGGGAGCTACTAAAGAAAAGTGCTCTCTCCTCCATCCTTCAATGTAGTGTGAACATCACAGTCATCATCCCCAATATTTATCATAGTATTAGTAGAGTATGTCCAAAACCCTAATTACTGACACTACTCCATTATTATAGTAGTATTCTATTAGTTTTATACATTTTCCCAGAATGTGCAGCAAGCATTCTAAAGAAGTAGATATGTCTTCCCAGAGTGTGTTTTACAGGGCAAGGATGAAGCTGAGGATGCCTCCTGCCACTGCCATTCACTTATTTATCTACCTCATTGTCTCCTTCTCACATCTAGTTAATGCCCAACTCAATCTTACCCTTCCTAACCAACACCCTTATCCTGAATCTGTTGTTCACCAACTACAAAGGTAACTAAATATCTGCATTATTTATCTTAAATTCCCACTTAATTTCATGTGTATGCATCCATAGCTTGTTTCTGTTACAGGAAAGTCAATGAGTCCAGATTACTACTCCAGACAACTCTAAGAGATAACAAATGTCAGAGTACAGGAAACCCAATTGACGATTGCTGGCAATGCGACCCAAACTGGGCCAAAGACCGGCAAAGGCTAGCAGACTGCTCCATTGGTTTCGGTCAGGGTGCAATGGGTGGAAAAGGAGGTCAGATCTACGTAGTCAGAGACTCCTCCGACAAAGACACCGTCAACCCAACTCCGGGCACTCTCCGGCACGCCGTAGTTCAAGAGGAACCTCTCTGGATCGTGTTTGCAGCAGACATGGTCATAAAGCTAAAGCACGAGCTTATTATCAACAACTACAAGACCATCGACGGACGGGGAGCAAATGTTCACATCACCGGCAATGGGTGTATTACATTACAGTATGTGAGCAATGTGATTATACATAATGTTCATATTTACAATTGTGTCCCTTCGGGTAATACTAACATACGGTCGAGCCCTACGCATGTTGGGTGGAGAGGCAAATCGGACGGTGATGGTATATCCATCTTTGGATCTCATAATATCTGGATTGATCACTGTGCATTATCTCATTGTACCGACGGCTTGATTGATGCCATCATGGGGTCTACTGCTATTACCATATCGAATAACTATTTTAGTCATCATGATGATGTTATGCTCTTGGGACATGATGATAAATACTTGCCTGATTCAGGAATGCAGGTTGATTACTGATTTTTCTCTTTGCTTGTTTTTTTTTTTTTTTTCCTCTAGTTTTAGTAAGTAATTGTGAGATGGATGTATGTTGTTTAGGTGACAATTGCATTCAATCATTTCGGAGAAGGATTAGTACAAAGAATGCCAAGAATTAGAAGAGGATATGTACATGTGGTGAACAACGATTTCACACACTGGCAAATGTATGCAATTGGTGGAAGTGCTAATCCTACCATTAACAGTCAAGGCAATCGATATACTGCTCCTGATGATCCAAATTTGAAGGAGGTAAATTTCTCAATCCTTTTTGCCGATTGGGGTTTTATCATGTGTGCTTCCTTTCTCATCCAAAAAAAAAAGTTCTCAATCCTTTTTAATTTGGGAAAAAGTTGTTTTTTTCTCTTTCTGTAGGACATATTTTGGTGATAATTGTTGCATTTGGAACCTAAATTATTTTGAGCCTTCTCATGTTTAATAAACTACTCTCTCCATCTCAATTTATGTGATACGGTTTAATTTGACATAAAGTTTAATAGAAAAGAGAATAGTGTTGAAATTTTAGTGCAGAACTCTCTTGGCCATTTGTGTTCTAATTATTTATAATTACAGAAAGATATTTTTTGCGACGGACTAAAAAAATGTATGTCACATATATTTAATCAGCAACACAGAAACCTGAATATGATATGATTGTTACTCCATTAAAGTTCAAACTTGAAACTATAATTGAGAACCAAACTTTTAAGAGCTAATAATTACTCCTGAATAAGAAGTTGTAAAGGTAATAAAAGCTCAAACGTGAAATTTATTTGTGATTATGTGGGATGAACGAACAGGTGACGAAGCGGGAGGACACAGACAATGGGCAGTGGGATGAATGGAATTGGAGGACGGACGGGGACACTATGGTTAATGGCGCATTTTTTGTGCCTTCAGGGCAAGGCCTTACCAACCAATATACCAAAGCCTACAGCGTCGATCCCAAATCCGCCCTTCTCATCAACCAGCTCACCGCCAATGCTGGTGTCCTTGGTGGCCCCAGGTACTTCTCCCATATTTCTACTTTTTTTCTTGAAAATTATAACAAGTGAGTCAATTTCAAATGATTCATACACACCACACCACCCCACCCCACCTGAGCAAATCCTCTAAACTAAAAACATATATAACTGACTTTAGAGGCAGATAGAAAGTAATTGCACCATAAAGACAGCTTAAAAGTAGCTGGACTCATCTTTCTCATTATATATATATATATGTTACATAAGTACTAAATTATCCATAATTATGGGGTTGATCGACTCATAAACTCTGACAATAATTAAATTGACAAACCTAAACATATAAGAGAAAATCAGCTCTTCAAATGGCCTTAATTGATTCATAGACTCAAAACAACAATTAGGTTATGATTCAAATCATGATTTGAAATTGAAAATTTGTTTAGACGTAATTTGTTTTTTTCGAAAGAGTGTTAAAGTGTAGTATTAAAAGGTAGGCGTCTTCACGTGATTATGTGGGACAGTGAAAGCTGATGTAAAACCCTTCATTAGGGCCCGGCCTGCCACTACATGTTCAGTCCCTTGTATACCTAGATTAATAACTCGTATATTATTAACATCATAATTTGTTATGTATTAATTATGCACTTATAATACTGAATAAATTATGAAGTAAAAATTCTATCAAATAAAAAATTAAATAATATTTTGCCTAACCATGATACATCCTACCAAACGACACAACCCGGTGGAAATTGGAATCTTTCATTTTTCTGGCTAATAAGAGTTGTAGGGCAGGGGAAAAAAAGGACAGATGAGGTCCACATTACTGTTTAGCATGTGAGAGCTCTGCAGCTCCAAGCTTTCCAGCAATACGAAGGACGCGCTTATTTTATACTTTCTCCGTTCCAAAAATATATATATATATATGATAATTCAGCATGAAGTTTAATAAAATAAATAAGGTTTTTTAATTTTGCGATTCTAGTTTAAAGTTATGTCAAATGTATCAAACTATCATCTTATCTTGTGGCCTTAAATATGTCACATGAAAAATTAAAATTAAAATATTACCAAAATAGAAAAGGGTTCATTTTTTTAATAGACTAAAACGGAAAGAATTTCATTATTTTTTTGGCAACCGGAGAGTAGTATTTCATTCTACTCTAGTCACATCATTAAAAATAATTTTAAAGTCTCTTTAAGTTTAAAAAATGAGAATTTATTTATATTATACTAATATAGAGGCAGCTAAAAATAATAATTGTACTTAGGTTGTTGTTTGGACGTACAATTTCAAACTCAAGATTTTAAATTTGTGGTTGCTTCTCAAACTTAGAATGGAACTTCTACTTTTTAATTTAAAATTTTGATTTCACATTTCAAATTTTCCTCCAAGGTAGAATTTTGAAGTTCAAAATTGTGATCTTTAAAAAATTTTAAAATTAAAAACCTTTTCCATAATGTTAAAATTTGCTTTAAAAAAAGATGTATATTTATTGCAAAAATAATTATCCAAGCCTACTTTACTCCCTAGGTTACCAATCCATATTTATTAAAAAATGTAATTCTTTCGTAAAATTCACAACCTCCCTTCGCAAACCCATAAATAGCTCCTCCAGATGGCCGGCCACACCTGTTCAACTCATATTCGAAAAAGTTTTGATAATTTCATAAATTGTGGAATTTTCAATGAGAAAAAAAATATAACTTTTGATATTTAGATTGCATGTCTAGACACAATTTCAACATCTATTCAAATCAATGTTTTAAATCAGAACTCAAGTCTATACCAAAAAGCATGAAAATCTTAATCTTATCATGCTACTCATCACTCATGAATTAATGCTTATCATAGAATTTTACTTGCTAGCATTATCAATTCATGTTAGATAAAACTTAAAACTGAATGCAAAATTTTATCATACCAGCTGCATTTTCTTACTTGTAAAGGGATTAATATATACATATCTTATATAAAACAGGGACAACAGCATAAGCGTCTCACCCCAAGGTGGCGCTACTGAAGGAAGCGGCAGCGGTCACGCCCAGTCCAATAGCGGCAGTGTCGACTTGTTCGGAATGATATTCAGCGGTACTGGTGCATCTGCAGCACCACCAACAACCACCCCCATCTTACTCTCCTTTTTCATTGTTCTGACTTTGTACATAACTATCACCAATCAAGATGCTCAACTATCAATACCATTCTTACACTTACTATAGCATTTTAGGTCACCAGACTTAATATTATTATTCAATGAATCTCGCGATTAATTGTATTTATGAACGTCCCACATTTTGTACATTGATTGATTGGTAGGGATAGATATCAGAGATTGGTTGTTGCCTTCATGCATTTTTGTTTATCTTGCAAGTTTTGGTCACCGCTCCTCCAGCTGTTTATTGCTTCATATTATAAGTGGAAATACCATAATCCATTCCAATAGAGGAAGCTCCCTCTTTTATCAAGCATACAATATTCACTGAAAAAACATAGCTCTACTGATTTACTCTACTTGTCAATACTAATGCATAGTCACTACTCACTAAACACTACTAACTGCTTCCAAACAGAGCGACATACATTTATCCTAGTGTGCTCCGTACCACTATACTACTACAGAGATCAACTAAAATTCAACACTCATCTCAGTAACGGTCAAAGGAAGGCAGCCCACCTCCCCTTCGAGGGCGATCATAAGGTCCTGCTCTATCTCTGTAGTTTCTTCCCTCATATCGTGCTGGCCCTCCAGCTTCATATCTGTCACCCACATTTCTGTCAAACCCTCTTTCTTTGCCATAGCCATTCTGAGGGTAGCGGTCAGAACCCCCATACCTGTTGCCCAAGCGATCACCACCAGGAGGGTACCTAGGATAAGAATACAAGTTATTTTGGTGAGAAAACAAGCGACCACTTCACAATTTTAAAACTAGACAAGAAATGAAGAAGAGAGCAAAAAATGATTTAAACGCAGCGACACCTCAAACAATTACTCCATTATTTTTCGGGGAGTTGGGGTTAGGCTTGCTAACAAACTTCCCCTCAAAATTGTGATACCACTGCATTTTATTCAGTTCTTACAAGGACATACCTGTCACTAGTGTATCGATCACGACTGTCATATCTGCTGTCATAGCGCTCCCTATCAGCATGGTTCCCTCTATCATATTGGTCATCCATGTACCTATCATGGTCACTTCCAAACCTATCCCCACGTGCGCCACCATACCTAGAACGAGGAGGGGGTGTTAGTGGTCGAGCACCCCGGCCACCTCCTTCCAATGGACAGTCTCTAGCCCAATGGCCAGGGCGACCACAGCTGAAGCAAGTGTCTTGCCCAACTGACCTATTACCCCCACCATAGCTCGCCCTGCCACCTGATACGTAACCTCCACCATAGCCATGGTCAGGATCCTCACTTCCCATCTTTGGTTGGGCCTTGTTCACTGATATCACCCTATCACCAACCTCCGCACCATCCATTTCTCTTATTGCATCCTCCATTGCTCGGCGGTCTGCAAATGTTAAAAACCCAAATCCACGAGGGCGGCCCGTGTCTCTGTCCAGCATAACCTACAGGGCAAAAAACTCAGAAACTAACGCCAGAAAACATACATCAAACAGAAGAGCTGAGTTCTTCGACCCCCCTGTAATATACAAGTGTGAATTAATCAAACTGATGATGAGCATTAATTGCCAGGATATTATCATTTACTCTTTTCACTACATATCTAGAGCATCAAATGGAAAAACTAAATATCTGAAAGACCAGAAATGCTTTGAGCACCTTCATTTTAATACTAGTAGAAATTGTTCAACCTGTTTGGGATTGAGGCATAGCTAATACATTATGGATCAATACATGTATAATGGAAACTGTCTCAATCAGCATAACAAGACAGCTTCCTTTCAGAATGATACTGCGGAAAAAAATTGCTCAACCAAGCCAACTTTTTAACACGGGAACTCAAATTCTGAGGAAAACAAACTGCTCAACATAGCCAATTTAAACACAGGAACTCAATCTTATCACAGTGAACCATCACAAAAATTCAGAAAAGAAGAGGCAGTATCATTAACCTTTTTACTCCTCCCCATATTCACAAAATAACAACCTATCTCCTACACAAATATACCAAGACATGATTGGACCAAGATAGAATCAAAGAAATCAAAGCTATTTGAAGACTGTTACTCTGAGTCAATAAATAGGCAAGAAACGTTAAGAATGACACAACTTTCAAGAATTTAGAATAGTTCATGTTGGGGCCCCTCATAATTGGTGTCAATATTTTTTTTTTTTTGATAACTTAGGTGTTCGGGCCAGCTTGTGCGTAGCTCGACTAATTCCACGGGATACATGTCACCTCCCACCAACAATAGGGTATCAAAATATAAGTCTTGGGACAAAAAGAAAAAGGTTTTTTGACACCCATGCATCAACCTTCATATAATGATCTGAAGAGATAGACAAATTTCACAGTTTTTTTGTTTACACGAAAGGGAATAATTGCCTTTCCTAGGTAAGTTTTTCAAATTTTTGCCATTGCTACAAAATCCTCAATCATTCATAACTTAGAGTTTTTTTTTCTTATGACTAAGAAAAGCCATAAGTTGAGAAATCCTTATGGCTTCTTATGACCGAGAAATCCGTCTGGGGCCATCATTGAGGACCAGCGGCAGCCTTTGAAACTCGGGGAAAATGGGTCACCCCTCCAGGCTTAGTTCGCATGGCGCAGGGCTAAGTCCCTCATCCTTTTTCCCTTTAACTAATCCCTCAGGTCATCCTCAATCTATGAGTTTTCATTTGTAAAACTTATACCTATACTTTTTGCTGATGTAGAAACACTGCATATGATTTAGATCATGTATTGAGATTCCTTGCATTTTTGAAATACATGAAGTCCTTGATACTTTTGTAGTAGGAAACTACCTTCTTGGAGATGAAATATCAGCAAAATTATTTTTGCTTACCAAAAATATATTATCTACAATTCGTCCATAAAGCTTACTCTATGATGCTCCCTTCCCTCCTAACCATGCTTAACAACCAGACCAAAATACAAGGTATTATGAGTGATTAGAGTTAAACATTCTCAATTATTCTACTGGAAATAACTATATTGCTTGGACTCTTCAAAAATGTCATCAGGTGCATGTCGGATCCTTCAAAACTAGTGCATTTTCGGAGGATCCGACGTGGGTGCGGCAACATTTTTGGAGAGTCCGAGCAACTTAGGGAAATAAGACTTATGCTATCAGGTAGCACCTCAATTTTTGGTTTTGCTTGGGCACTTCAGCATTTAACTTCAAAATACTTTGTTAACTTACTTCATGATAGGGACTTCAGGTCTCAAGTCAAATACAATTTTATAATTGTGCGTGCAACAATGGCACAATATGGAGGCAATTAAAATAAAGTGGGTAAAATAGACAGCAACACTTTTTCTTAATCATATCACATGATGAGAATGGAGGATCTTGAATCAACATGTTTTTGAGCAAGGCCTAGGAATTTAAAAGTATTTTTTTAAGAGGAACTTAAAAGTAGTTTTTGTTTTTTTGGAACTGGTAAATGTGTATTCCTCAGTATTAAGGACATGCTGGACACCATCAAAAAGTGTTAGATTAAAAAAAACAAATAGAAAAGAAGATACTTACACAGATCTTAATAAATCTACAAACTGATATATATCCTCTAAACCTACTTCTTTACACCAAAAGTAGAAAGATATTATATATGACAATACATTTAAAACAGCAAAGGAGTCTTACTTGGGCAGCAGAATCTGCAGTCCTGCAGATTTCAATCATCTGACCCCAATCCCCATTAGGTTGACTCGAATCAAATGCACCCAATGAAGTCGGTACCATTAACAGCAAACATAAAACAACAAATATGAAGGCATTCTAACATCTCAGGTAAATTCTTGACAATGCCAATTGATCTGATTTAAAGCCATATACTTTTCTTCACTTACTTCAACCATGAGTGCCGAGTAAATGTATGGAAGAAGTATATCTAAGCCATAGGTGATTGATCACACTGAGAAAATCTCACAGCTGCAAGATACCTTTTTTTGAGGAGCTCTTCGCGTTAGATTTCCCACAAACATTTAATTTCGGTGATTATGCAACACACTGATCTTCATTCAACTACCTTTTCCAGCATCAATTCAACTAATCTATTATTATGAACATCCACCAACTAGGGACATTTCAACTTCCCCCTCTTCAACTGTTGACTAGAAAGCCACCAAAGAAGATGAAGCCAACCTTCAAAATCTTAATCCAGCTTCAGCATATTAAATACAATGCAAAGGGAGTGGACAACTAAGATGCCAAAGAACTAATCTAACACAATATATCATCAACCACAAAAATCTGATAAGTAAGATACTTCATTGTTTTCACTAGGTTGTTTGAAGAACTACTACTCTTCTGTCTTCAGAAGTATGTCCTCTTCTGATGGTCCAAAGTATGAAGACCTCAGACACTGAAGCAACAAACCAACCTTCAAATAAACAGAACAAGCTATCTAGATCTTATGGCTTTCCAAAAGGTCAAGAATTGAGTTCCCTCTTGATTGTGGCACATGTTTAGAGAATCAGGGTGTTTGATAAGTGCCACCATAGCTTCAAAATTTTTATTCCCCGATTCTTCTTCAAAACAAACTCAAAAAGAACGTGTAGTCTATGAACACCCCAAACATAAGGTGGTGAAATGGACATCCTCATAGAAAGCTAGAGGTCTCAATATTTTAATAGCATCTAAGCAATAGCATGAAAGTCATTTATGTTTCTCCTGTGAACTTCGTGCACCAGATCTTATGCAGCTTACAGTACAAAGAATTTATTGATGGGACAAAATCCAAGGACCTCAGAGATCACAAATTAGAAAATAAATAGCACATTTGAGAAATTAACTTAAAAAGAGAAAATGATACTTCCATGTTCCTGCCAAAGTACTTAGATAATCATGTCTAACATCTGGCCCCTTGAACTAGGGAATATGACACCCAACTTCTAGTAAGAAGAGCAGACAACATTTTCCAAATCAGATTCATTTCGAAGGATGCCAAGACCAAGAGGTGCCATTCTCAGAAGCTGACTGCCAACTCAACTTCAAGAAATGTTTCAACTGACGACTGAGCTTAGTTTATGTATTTGAAATTCATCTCTTGATGGAACCTTTTCAGTAAGGGAATTCACACTGGACTTTCTTAATTGAGAAAGAACCAATACCCTCCTTCTTAGAGCAGAAAAATGTATGCCCACATACCACTTATACGCATAATCAAAGCATCTCACATCTAATGTTATGAATACCCTCTCGATAACCACATTTGATGCAGCACAGAAGGTAAACCGGTTTACTGGACATTAATGTAAGCTGACTGCTATGCATCTAAATCAGAATGAAGAATGTCTTCAATCCAAGGCCAACATCCAGATGATGCAATGAAGTCTAGAAAGAAAAAGGATATTAATAATTCAAGAAGTTAATCACACCAAAGCACAATTTGTGAATCGCTGCAATCTGCATCAAAGAGCACACTTCCAAACAAGTTTTTTCCGAAATTGAATCTGATCTCAGTTCAACTACTTTCAAATGTTTCTTTAAAGCAAACCACTGTTCATTGTTACATGGAATTTAAAGTCAACTGCCTTTTGTGAATAGTCTAGCGAGTGAATTCAAAAACAAGCTGCTGAACAGATTTTAGTATCTCAAATGTGGCACCCAGCAAACTTTGCACATCCCAATGAACTAACAACTTCCTCATACTAGTCCATTTAAGGCATCAAATCTATAAGAAGCTTGATCCACAGAAAATTGAGGGAAGTTATCAATACGTAATCAAATTGGACAAAAATATAGAATATAACAAGACTATAGTTCTCAACATCAGGCAATCTAGTAAATTCAAACATCAAAGACTGTCCCAGCCACATTCCCACAGAACACAAATCATAAAGAAATGAAGAAAAAAGAATTTGAAAACAAAAGCAGTTTGATCCATGGTTTATCTTTAAAAAACGTTTCCATTGCTTAAGCAGATGTATACCTCACCAAAAGTTCGCAACTCAAAGGACAACCTACAAGGAGTAACATGCAATCTGTTTCTGTTGGATAGCGCTTATCAGATTAAGATAAAGAAGCAACAATTAGGCATCCGGGTACAAAAGGCTGTTAATATACCATTGATAAAAATGGATTTGGATCCTCTCTATCCTCTCTAGTAGAGGATCCTGCAGACCTGCAGTAATTCTCAATGCACTCTTTTAAAGAAGCCACATGTCCTCCCAGAAAATTAATGGTCCAGATTGTTATCCTCTTGTTTATTCTCCGTCACCTTGGTTTTCCACCATAAGCCCACTTCCCCAACACTTCATAGACTTCATATTTTACCCTGCTTCTTCACTATCATTCATTTCCTTGCACTTTTTCTCTTGCACTTTTTCTCTTTGTGTGAATATATTCAATTTCTCTTTATATTACAGTAACAATAGTATAATTTGAATTTTACTCTTCAAAGATTAAAAACTTGGGGTTGGGGATGAGAACTTGATTTCCAAAGCTCCATTGCATATGAAGATAAAGAACTTGGGATGTGAATTTGGTTTTTGAATAGCTTGGTTGCACACCCAATTAATGAAGACAAAAAGCTTTTTACTCTTCTTCTCCAATGAATTTCACTATCCAAATTCTCTATATTATGTACTGTGATATTCCCTACGTTCACTTTTACTTGTCCACTTTGGACTTTGCATGCCACTTAAAAGACAATGATTGGTATGCGCATTTTATCACAAGATCCATATTAATTGATGTTTAGTCTTAGGTATTGAAAAATGATTTGGGGAATACGAATCAATGTTGATTCTTCTCTTGATATGCTAAAAGTAGAAATATATATTTAGTATAGTGGAATCAAAGGGAGTGGAAAAGCTGCAGCAATTCTTTGGAAAAGCCCGGTTCTCTTTGTACAGGTAAAAGTGAACGAATATACTATAATATTTATATGGAGAATATCGTAAAAACAAAATACCGAAGTAAGTAATGAACTTGAAATCACAATTTTAATTGTAATCACATAGAAACAAAGTGATACGTTTAGTGAAAGAAAGAAAACACATTGGGAACTAGAGTGCTGGTGGAAAACCAAGGTGACAATCTGGACCATTAATTTACTGGGAGTACATGTAGCTTCATTAAAGGAGGGCACTGAGAATTAACCCCAACCAGTTAAAAATATCTTGTCTTAATTTAACTAAGCAACAAGAACAACCACATATCCTGTGTAATCACACAAATGGGGTCTAGAGAAGGTGGTGTGTATGCAGCAGTAACCCTTCCCTCGGTTAATATAACTAAGCCCATAATATATGATATCAAGCAAATAATATAGTTTCAACAATATAAATGACTAGATGATATTTTTGAATATGTTTGAGCCTAAGTTATAAATACTCTAGAAAAGTGGACTTGTTATAATAATCAAGAAAAAAAATGCTCCATATAGTTGCTAGAACAAAAGGTGAATAAAATGAAGTGAACTCAGCATCAAGCAGGACGGCTTACAACATTCAACTACAGGGTCCTTAGTTGAACACCGATCAAAATTGTTCGAGATTTATATGCTCTTCCAATATAACTAAGATTTTTTTTAAATCATCAAATATATGAACAGCTAACATCTTCAATTTTTCCATATCAAAGAATAAATTGCGCTAATTTACGTTAAGAAATTGGAAGAAATATAAGAGCGAATTAAGGAAAACAGCGAACCTGACAATCAACAATTTTACCGAAAGGGCTAAAGGCGTCTTCGAGCTGACGTTCAGTTACGTCCCAAGATAACCCACCAACAAAAATTCGATAATCTTGAACCTTCCCTGACATCTTTTCAATTCAACCAGTACCCTAAAACTGCCGAAACCCTACGCAAATTCTCAAAACACCGTCGGAGATTCACAGAGAGGAAATAAAACTACCTCCAGCGTTTTCTCTGTGCGAATTGTTTAATCGCTACTTCTTCTTAATGTATTTATATATTTCACCAGCATGTCCTCCTATTTTTTGGAAAAAAACAAATAAGCCCCTACCTTTTTAATTATTTCAAATTTGAAACCTCTTGGTTCTGTTTTTTTTTTTTTTTGGTTTGGTCATACCAAAGATTTATAAATTAACTTATGGATCGTTTGGTGTGAGTGATAAAATAAATAGTTTTGGGATAAAAAAAATAGTCTAAGGATAAAATTTGGGTGTCTTATTTGATTGTCATGTTTGAGATAATTTATCTCACCATTTATACCATAGTGATGGGATAAGTTATCCTAAGATAGGTAATTTCAGAATGATTAATCCTGGGATAACTTCTTACCCACCAAATTAGCTCATTACATAGTTGAGGGGAATTCCCCACTTGGAAAATAATGTTGTGTATAGCCGTTTGTTCTGCCACCATGGCCTGTAATTGTTCTTACAAAAAAAGTTCCTAGCGTGTCTACTTCAAATGATGTTATGGCATACACAGGGGAAACTTCTAAAAGGGTAGGTTTCCCCGTAACTACCTGCCTAGCTCCCTCCTTCACCAGTGCATTTGCCACCTTGTTCTTCTCCTGAAATACATGTGTTAGCGTTGCTCTCATATACCACATCAAGGACCTGCATTCAGAAATTAAGTTAGTGTGAGGAAGGTGGCCTTTTAAAATCATTTGAATTGCTTCTCGAAGTCCATGGAGGATTGTTATAATTCCGTCCTTAGTTGCATCTGTGTGGGTAGCCTTTTAGTGAAGCCCATATCCACTCTCCATTGTGATTTATGATTACTCCCCCCAATGCCCCTAGGCCCTGGAGAGGTTTCCATTGAGCCATTGATGTTGAGTTGGTATGTGCCCTATGGTGGGGTGTCCCATTTGACTTGAATGTTTTTCTTGATTTTTGTCATTATTGTGTCGATAAGAATGTGGTATTCAGTAGCACTAGCGATCACAAGGTTTGTTTTGGTCATGTATTTATTCTCATTAAATACATTATCTTTCCTTCCTAGCCACATATGCCATAAGCTTAAGAGGATTACTAATAATTTTCTTGGTATTTACCTGTTGGAGTGCTTATCCTTAAGGAATTTTCCGGCATATTTTATGCTAGTTGCATTCATGTTTGAAAGATCTATCTCCATCCTAGGTTGTTCTATAGGGAGAGTTCCTTCCAAAAGTTCCTTGCTTTGGGGCAGTGAAAGAGGATGTGAGATATGTCTTAACTTTGATGTCCATAATAATGACATTATGGGTTGATGTTGATACCTATGCTGTGGAGGTAGCTATTGGTGGGTAATATTTTATGCCGGAGGATCCACATGAAAGTTTTGATTTTATTGGGGATTTCTTGTTTTCAAATCCATCCAAACTCTTTTTGATTGATTTTCCCAAGATCCTTATGCTTCTTGTCAAGCACGTAGTAGATACTTTTTATAGAAAAAAAGGCCATCTTTGATAAGGCCCCAAGTAAGATCATCTTATTTCCCATTCAGAGGGGTGAAGTGATTATCTTGGATGATGTTAGTGAGGCCTGGCAGGTTGAAAGATAGCAAGCACCCCATTTTTCATTCTCTCTCTCACAGTATTGATTCAGTGTTACCTTATCCTCGTTTTGTTTAGGGGGACCATGAATGAGGTTTCTTATTGGATTTAGGTTTGGGATTTAGATATCTTCGAATAACCTTATTGTTCTGATATTGTTGGCTATCCGTTTAGACCCTTTTTTGCAAGCATTCCAACCTCACATTACACAGTTTCCATGTCCTTTAAACTACTTTTTGGTTTTTGTAGCTGGGATCTTGTTGTGGAAGTATTTAAAATACATTATCCTCGCCCAAATGGTTTAGGGTTTCTTGCATGCTTTCCAAGCCAGGAAGGCTTGCAACGTTTTGTTTCTGGTTTCACTTTTCTTGCATGGTTATTATATATTGTTTCATAATATATCGTATTGTATTATATTGTATCGTATTATAACGTTCATTACATAATGTCACATATTTATAATTTGAATGATAAACTTACAAGAAATTATAGGATACAGGGTAGAACTACAATGAAAAAGTAGGGTAAATAAAAAAAATAGAATTACTAAATAATAAGTAAAGATAAAATGAGAAAAAAATATTAAGGTAACGATGCGATCACACAAAATCGATCGTTACACAAAATGATTCTTTTCATCGTTACCTAACGATGAATTTAAATGATACTTCCTCCATTTCAAAATAGTTGAATTATTGGGGTGTTTCACACCTTTAAAAAAAAGAAGACCAGGACAATAAATGTAACACCTCGGGTAAAAATCATAAAATGATTCCCCGTATATTAGTAGACATCTAGGGGTGAAATAAGGAGTATAAGAGTCAAGGTCAAGAGGCAAGTGCCAAAGCCAAAGGTCAAGGCTGCCCCTAGCTTGGAGCACACTGCCTCACCCTTTACGAGTGGGACCACGGATCGTGGTCCTCACCACAGCTCGTGAAGGTGGCTTGTGGACTTGCCTTGGCCATGGTAGAATGGCCACCCAATAACCTAGCTATTGCCTCAACTTCACGGAAGGGACCACGGCTCGTGGTCTTGACCATGACTCGTGGAGCCCTTCGTGAAGATGACTTACGCAAGGTGGCTTGTGGCACAAAGTAGCCTAGCTACTGCCTCAAGGACCACGGCTCGTGGAGCCCCTCGTGGGAATGCCTTGGGCAAGTGAGCCTCATGCGCCCTTTTCCTAGCGACTGCCCAACCTTCACACCATAGATCGTGGTCCTCACCACGACTCGTGAAGGTCCCTCGTGGCGCTTGGGCGTGGTCACTTAGTGAGCGTCAAATAAGTAATTTCCTTTTTAACTCCAATTAAAGTGGGGTCGTTTTGGGTATTTTTAGGGGTACCATATAAGTTGTTTTAAGTCCAAATACACCCAAAACAAGTCATTACACTCAAACACCCAAATCAAACCAAAACTTCATCTTCCTCACAATATTTCTCTCTCTAAAACTCAAAGAAGAAGAAAGGTGGAATTGAAGCTAGGGTTTGGAGGATTCAAGGTTTCTTCCTCAAAATTCTTGGAACTTCTTAAGCAAGGTATGGTGGCTTTTCATCTATGGGTAGTTTCCACCCATAGAGTCCCTTCAAAACTTGATTTCAAAGCTTCCAATTTCCCCAAAATCTAGGATTTCAATCTAAGTCATGGGTTCTCTTTCAAAACGTTTTCAATTATTGATTTATGGTTGATTATGGTGGATTATGGTTGAATTGATGATTAATTGTTGATTTATGATAAAATCCCCCCTAGAACCCATGAATCCCCCATATTACTAAATTGTGAATTCATGATGTGTGTTGATTGATTATAGAAGCATGTCAATTGATTATGTTTATGTTGATTGAGTTATTGAATCATTATATTCTCCTATCTAATTTAGAAATTCTAGATGTTTGGGTTGAGTTTGATTCATGGCCTTGAAGGGCAAATTATGTGGGTTTGTACATGTTGATGAGAATTGTGTATGAGTTTATGATTCACTTAGATGGTGAAGATCCTATGACTATTGTGTAAGTGTGGTATTGTTGCAAGATCATTCTCCTCATACCCTTACACATGACTATGCATGGAATGTCTATGAATATGATAATGTTGTGGTGTTAATTGAAAGGATGTTCTCATGAACGCTATGAATATGATATGAAAGGTTTACTCACATATTGATGATTCTAAGGTTGAAAGGACATTCTCACCTAATGGATCTATGAGCTATTATGATGCTATGTTAGTTTGAGTGCCTAGTGCATTCTTTCATGAACATGAACTTAAGTAAAGACTTAATATGAATTTTGAAGGGAATTATGCTTAGCACCGAGTGGATATGAATATGAGATGGAATCTTTTACGTTAGAAAGTCCGGCTTCCCAAAGTAAGTTATCTCATGAGATGGAAACCTTTTACATTAGAAAGTCCGGGTTTCTAGTGGATCCACCTAAAAGCTAATATATGAATTCTACCTTAGGCAAGTAGGACACCTCTTTTTGGTGTAGGGGTAAGACACCGGATTCCATGTAGCTCACATAGTCTATGTCGGTTAAGGCTATATTTCCCTATATGATAAGAATATGAGTTATGACAAGAACATGAACAATAACTATGACTTCTTAAGAGGTACTACTTAGTATGAGTGGGTGTATGAGACTCCATTTGTGCATTGCACAAGTAGGCTTTAAGAGTGGTTGTGGTAATGTTCTCTTATGCTATGAAAACTTATGAATTATGCATGTATGATATGTATTGTTGTTAATAATGACTTTACTTACTACAAGTTATGAATATGAATATATCCTCGTGTATGAATGTTGGCTAATGATGAGGTCAAGGTATGAGATGTATGATGTTGGTGACCTAAAGGTGGTCCTTAGTATTAGGTAGGATTATGGGATCTTACCTATGCATTGCACAAGTATAGCCTTGAGTTGCTTATGATATGGTATGACTTATGTTTCTTCACAAATGTGCATGATGACTTTTAAACTTGACAAATGCATGATTTGAACTAAATGTCCCTTTTAAGCATGTTTTAAGGATTTTTATGCATGGCTTCCATACTTGGTACATTTTTGTGCTAACCTATATTTTCTACATTTTTCTGTGAGTGTAGGTCCCGGTTGTTGAGGTTGCTTCTCTTTGGTTGAAGGCTTGGATTGATTCTCTCCTTGCCTTGGTGAGTTCTCATGGTTTGAGGACAAGAGCTATTCTTCCTAGTTTCCTTTCGTATGTTCTACTTTGAGACTTTATTGTAAAGGGCTATGACCCTATTGATTCTTGATTGTGTTAGATGGTTTATGGAGACGATGTCTAGACTTCTATTTCAATTTTATGAAAAGACTTCGATTGTAAAAAAGTTTTAATTCCGCATCATTTCTATTACTTATGTTTATGATTATGCTAAGGGCTTGTGTGAGACCCCTTCGGAGTCGAGTACACCGTGTTACATCTAGGGGGTACCCCTAAGTCGTGACAATAAATTAGACATTACTTTTTATTTTTGCCCTTATTAATTATTGTCAAATTAATCTTTAGAATAATTCAAGCAATTAAAGTTTCTTGAACTTATCACATAGAAAATCCAAATGAAGGGTAAAAATGAAAGAATATTCTAAAACTAGTCTTGAAGATTAAACAATTAAGTTAATTTGGAATATGAAAAATGTCTCAACAATTCATTTATTATGAAACAGAGGGAGTACGATACAATAGAATTTAAGTAACAATCAAAACAAACACTGTATTTAGACTAAGAGCCTGTTTGACATTGTTGCTAAAAACTGCTTATTTTCAGAAGCTTTTTTTTTAAAAAAAATAGCTTTTCGGAAAAGTGATTTTGAAAAAAAGCAATCTCTGTTTGGTTAATCATTTGGAAAGTGCTTTTGATAAGTGGATTGTGCTTGACTATTTTTTTTTTAAAAAAAAATACTTTTGAGAATCAAATTACTAAAAAAGACACGTATCAATGCAATTCTAATATTAAAGATTATTTAGAATATCTATTATAAAATTTGTAATTAAATTTTATTTTTTAAATTAGAATATACATGTTCAAAATTTCGATCAATATTATACATAGATGAATAAAAATTAAATTAAATATTAATAAAACATTAACATGATGATTATATAATTAAAAATATCAAGCAAAATAAGTTTAGAAATCATTTCACAAATTAAATCACTACATACAAAAAAACTCATTAATAAATAAATATAAGAGATATATTGTTAAATATGTATATATAGGCTATAACAGAGATATTTTGGTCTTGAAATAAGTAACTTTTTGCTTTGCTCCTTATTTTTTTTTTAAAACAAAAATTTTTAGCTTCTCTTCAACAACAGAAAAAAATGCTTCTACTTCTATTTAAAATCATTTTCAGTGATTAGCCAAACACCTTATTACTCAAAATAAGTGTTTTTGGTCTTCCAACAACAATGTCAAATATGCTATAACTAGAGTTGTCAATATGGCTAAGCCTAAACCGTGATTTAATAGGGTTGAGCTAAGATTTTTGGAGCCCATTTACGAAAAAAAGTTTTGTAGCCTGACCTGAATAAACTTGCTGATTTGTGAGTTTTGAGAAATATGGGTAGGGTAGATCCATGGGCTAAATAAAAATTAATTAAAAAATAAAAATAAAATAGAGTATTAAAAATAACAAGAGTCCAAACTCAAAATCTTTTTAAAGTTTTAAATATAAAAATTTAAATACAACTTATGTTTATAAAATATGTAATACATAAAATAAAAATTTCCTAACATTCCTAGGAAATTACTACGTAGGCCGTAGCCTATTTATTCACCATTTTATGGATGAAATATTGTCATTTTTTTGTGTTTTATTGTGATCATCGAAAACCAATTATGTTAATATTTCTATTTAACTATTTATACTTTTACTTGAAATCAAACTTAATAAATATTATAAAGATAGTTTTATTTATGGATATGATTAACAATAGTAACACTAACACCATATAATATTATCTTATTGATATTTATGATCTAAAAATAACTTAATTTAAAAAATATAAAAAAAATATATTTTTTAAAAATAGGCTAGACCGGCATAGTCCACAGTCCACCTACTTGTGAGTTGCACTGACAACTTTTTAGCCCAAAAAATCAACTCGATTTAATCTGTCAAATTTCAAAATTGGTATAAATTAACCCAAATTAAATGGGCCAACCCAATTTGACTGCCCTAGCAGAGTAGCTTAACAATAAAAATACAAATACAATACAATAATAAAGGGTATCTTTTGTTAATACGGTACTTCTCACAATTAAATAATATTTTACATCGCTTTCATTGGTTCTCTTTCATAGGTATGTAATCTTCTTCTTCTGTCTGCTCAGTGCTTTTGGTTCTTCGTTTAATATTGCCTCTTGGTCAAATTTGTTTCTTTTTTTTTTTGTGCATCTTCGGTATGTTTTCGTATTAGAGCGAACTGAATTTGGGTTTTTTTTGGGTGGCCTTGGGTTGAGCCGCCATTGTTAGTGAACTGGTTGAATTTAATCTTGAAGGGAACATAAATTTTTAATTGAATGAATTCATCCTTATGCCAATGTAGTCAGTGAATTGGTTAAATTAAATCTTGAAGGGAACATGAATTTTTAATTGAATGAATTCATCCTTATGCCAATGTAATCAGTGAATTGGTTGAATTAAATCTTGAAGGGAACGTGAATTTTTAATTGAATGAATTCATCCTTATGCCAATGTAATCAGTGAATTGGTTGAATTAAATCTTGAAGGGAACGTGAATTTTTAATTGAATGAATTCATCCTTATGCCAATGTAATCAGTGAAGGTTGAATTTAATCTTGAAGGGAATATACATTTTTAATTGAATGAACTCATTCTTACGCCAATGTAATCAGTGAATTGGTTGAATTAAATCTTGAAGGGAACATGAATTTTTAATTGAATGAATTCATTCTTATGCCACTGTAATCAGTGAATTGGTTGAATTTAATCTTGAGGGAACATGAATTTTTAATTGAATGAAGAATTTTACCATAAAAAAATTCAGTTACTTCATGAAAGCTAAATTCTTGAATTTTTTCTTCAGGAAACTTCAAGAACATGATAAGAAAGCTGAAGCACTGGTTTAGTGGCTTTTAGGATTGATAGAATTTGTAGAGGAGGCAATTGATAGAATTTTCATCAGGCTATACTCAAGGTTGAAACATATTTTGATAACTTAGCCATGGTACCTTTTATTGAAGCCATATGCAATTCGGTTAGTGGGGAGATGCTGTGTGTGGATCCGTATGTATCATGTCTTCAGCCTGTAGAAAAACAACTTGTTTCGGAGGGTTTTGCACCAATCTCAGAGGATGTTCCAATGAGTGGTAGTGTTATGTTTAACTCAGTTCTGCCATGCCAAGAACAACAACCAGCTATATCACCTAATGCTTTGTCAGTTTTACATCCCCCTAAAAATGAAATTTCTGGTACTTTGTCAATTACTAAGAGTGAGAGACTGAACTTTCAGTCTTCCAATAAGAGACATTCTAGAAAGAGGAAGCGACTGGAATGGAAGACCGTCTCCCATGAAACTGAGCTTTGTCCTGATGCAGTTTCCGAGTGCAATGATAATTATATGTCGAACCATTGGTCCTTAGAGTCCTTGCAAGAACTTAAGGAACATTTGTCTTACTTAGGATGGAAAATTGAGCAAGCAAAGGATTACAACATCATTAGGACACGGTACGTGGCTCCTGATGGGAAGATATTTCAATCACTTCGTAAAGTTTGTAAGATGTTGGAAAAGTCAGAAACTTGGGTAGAAGGCCAAAAAACATCATATGATGGTTCATCTGATGATCTCAACCTTTCTACTTGCCTGGCAAAAGCACAGACATGCAGTGAGGTGTCTGAGCTGCAATATACTTCTCAAGAACCAATCGTTCCTCCTGAAATCTGCCCTGAAGCTGTAATTGACTATTGTTTACTGGGATCAACAGACAATCCTGCCTACAAGAAGTTGAACAGTGGGGACAAGAAGTCTATGATCATGAAAGCTAAGAAACACCTCGCTGCAATAGGATGGAAATTTTCTTATTGTCAGAAAGGGGACAGGAGAGAACTGCGATATTGTCCTCCTCATGGGAGGAAAAAATTCATCTCTCTTCGAACGGCATGCATATGGTGTATGCAGCAGTGGAAAGCTGAGGGACAGATGCCTGAATTATTTTCCCGGTCAAATGTTCAGGAATTTCAGGGGAATTTGGCACCTCAGAGGACCTCATGTAAGAAATTATCAATGGCAACATTTTCTGTCTTGCCACTTCCGAAAGAACCTGCTCAACTTAATAAAGTCACAGTTTGTGAAATCAGCAAAACAAGAAAGAAGAGTAACCACGCAGGTGGGTGGAACATGTTGAAAGAAGGAAAATCCAGATCTTCAAGAACAGTAGTAGATGGTACAGAATCTCAGTCTTCAGCTCGTCAGTTGCGATCAAGTAAAAGAGCTCGGCAGGCAACAGTTTCTTCTTCCTTGCATCATACACCTCGAACAGTTTTATCTTGGTTGATTGACAATAATGTGGTTCTGCCCCGTGCCAAAGTGCAGTATCGTGTGAAAAAAGATGGTAGTCCAATGGCAGAAGGGCGGATCACTCGTGCAGGGATCAAATGCAAGTGCTGCCAAAAAGTTTATGGAATTAGCAATTTTGAGGTGCATGCTGGAAGCAGTTATCACAGACCTTCAGCAAATATAATTTTGGAAGATGGACGATCCCTTCTTGATTGTCAACTGCAGATGAAAGAAAAGAGTATTGTAAGAAACACGAGGAAGAGATCACCTTTGTTGAAGAAGCGCAGCCATTTGGGCACAAATGACAATGTGTGTTCTGTGTGCCATTACGGTGGTGAATTACTTCTGTGTGATGAATGCCCATCTTCCTTTCATACTGATTGCCTTGGAATGAAGGTGTCTTTCTCTCTGTCGCTCTTATCGTACCTTTGTTTCTTTCTCCTCCCATCTCCAACCCAACACCAATTCTTGCACTATTTTAGTGTGTAAATTGTGTTACACCAAATTTGGTGTTATACTATTCATCAACACCAAATCTCTTTTTGATTATTTTATTATTATTTGTATTATATAAAACTTTTGAAAATATAAATGAAATAAAAAATAATAATAGAATATTGAAGAGAGAGAAGAATATAAAGTGAATATTCTTTTTAGTGTAGTGGGTTGGAGCTGTTGGAGTTGGTTTATACTAAAATAGTGTTGGTGTTATGGGTTGCAGATGCCCTGTGATTCATATTGTCAATTACATTGGTTAGGCAGTGAGAGAGAGAGAGAGAGAGCATTTTGCATATTGGTTCTACACCTGTTTGATACCAACTGCATTCTATTACTTAAACAGGAGGTTCCCGATGGCGAGTGGTTTTGCCCATCATGCTGTTGTGAAATGTGTGGCGAGAGCAGATTTGATAAAAACAAAGACCACTTTACAGACAGCAGTCTACTTATCTGTTGTCAGTGTGAGCACAAGTGTAAGAAGCTCTTTTGATCATTTTTTATGTTCCTACAGCAGCTTATACAGGATTCTGTGGATGTTTGGCATTACTGATGTTGATCAATTATGTACAGATCATGCTCGGTGCGTGAGAGATAAGGGTCTTCAAAAGCTGGATTGTTATCCTGTAGGAAAATGGTTTTGCAATAAGAGATGTGAGCAGGTATTTGGATTCATGCCTAACGCAGAATCGAAAGCATTTGCATCTTGAATAGAGCGCACAGCTTCCATTTCTTGTCAATTGTCTCATTGAGAGGTTATTTTCAGTGTAGAATGCAGTTGACCGGTCGGATCTTAAAAGAATTTCTTATTGATTATTCCCATGTTATCAATCCTAGGGATATGCTGAATGAGTCTCCTTTTCTGTCTATTGAAGTTTACTTTTAATATCTGTTGCAGATATGTTTGGGTATCCACCAACTCTTAGCAAAGCCAGTTATGGTGGGAATTGATAACCTCACTTGGACTTTATTGAAATACGTAAAACCTGATGATTTTGACTCGGATGCTGCTAAAGATGAGTTCGTCTTGGAGACTTATAGTAAACTTGGTGTCACTTTGGATGTGATGCATGAGTGCTTTGAGCCTATCGAAGAACCTTACACAAGGAGGGATCTTATGGAAGATGTTATCTTTAATAGATGGTAATATCCAGCTTTATAAATTCTTGAGTAACCTTTGTTGAATTTTGTGCAAATATTCTTGTTGAACTGCATAATTTATGGAAAACAAAGTTATGCATATCATATGACACTTTCATTGTTGACACTCTTTCATCAAAGGTTAGATTAGAGCTCTACCATTCATGAACTTAATCAGCCTTGATTTTAGACTTGCCATAAATAGACGTTGAAAGTGCCTTTAGTACTTGTAACTATAGATAACATGGTACTCTGTGTAAAAAAACTGTAGATGACATGGTTTATCTCAACTTGAATACATATTAGTTTCTAAGCTGCAGTACCTAGCTGATGTTTGAGTATGGTATTCGATTCTAACCAGATGTTTTGACAGCAAATTGTTGTGGGTTTAGTTAGCAAGTGTAGTATTTATCTCTCGAGTTGCTTAAACACTACTTTCAGAGACTTGTATCTATATGTTTTAATTATTTATGCTCTGAAAAAAGTTGTAATTCGAAATTGCAGGTCAGCGCTGAATCGCTTAAATTTTCAGGGTTTCTATACTGTGCTTCTGGAAAGAAATGATGAAGTGATTACAGTAGCGACTGTGAGGTATCCAACCATTATATATTAGTATATTATTCATTGAAGTAAACTTTTCTCAACTTATCATTTTAGTATAAATCTCTTTAGTATGAAAAATTAGTTGAATAATGTGACTGAATCTTAGATAGCAAGCTAACAATTTTCATGCTCATAGGATTTATGGAGAAGAGGTAGCTGAGGTTCCTCTTGTGGCAACAAGATTTCAGTACCGCAGACTTGGAATGTGTCGCATCTTAATGAATGAGCTTGAAAAGGTATGCAAATCTACTTTTTCTTTCATTTTCCTTCTTCAGGGAGCGGAAGGAAGAGTTGTTGCTAAGGATGTATCTAATGTCTGTTTTTAAAAGATCACCAATAATTACTTTATTAAGCAGGGATGTTCATGAAAGCTATAATTTATAGGAGATATCTTTGAATTTTTATTTTTTAGTCATGTGTTTCTTTCATTCCATGGTTATATAATTAACATTTTCGAGGCAATGCATTTGAGTTGACTGTTTGGGGATATTGGCTTGCTCTCCTTATCAGAAGCATAAACGGTGAGAGTGGAATTTATCCTTTCCATTCACTCGGATTTCTTCCGTTTCATCGATTTTGTCCGGATCCCACCCTTCTTCCGAAAAAAGGGAAGGATAAGGATCTTCTTCAGTGGATCCCTCTTGTTCCTGTTTAGTCCCCTTCATTTCGGAAGCAGTTTCTATTTCTATGGAAGCTATTCTAACAAATGGAGTTAAATGCGTTGGTAGAGGACTCTTTACATCGAAACTTTAGAAAGAAAAAGAATGAAGTGAAGGATAAACGTATATACATACGTATTGAATACTATATCAAATGATTAATGACGACCCGAATCCATAGTTTTTCTATAAAAAATCGAAGAATTGGTGTGAATCCATTCTACATTGTCATATTAAGCAGTACTCTTAGGGCTTTTTTTTTTTTTTGGTTGGCTTCAATGCTCAGTTATGCTACATCGATGTCAAGTTATGGTTACCTATCAAAACAAAAGGACTTCAATTCTAGTGAAGAATAAGTGATGGTATGAAGCACATATATGGTTTTCTTTCTTTGTCGCTACGTACGTGGGATAATGCTTTGACATAGATTGAATATGCTTGTCATCGGATCTGCTTGCCTTTCAACTAATGCAATTTTGTTATTCATTCCAGAAACTAATGGAATTAGGAGTTGAGAGGCTAGTTTTGCCTGCTGCCCCCGCCGTGCTAAACACATGGACCACTTCATTTGGTTTCACAATGGTGAAAGAATCTCAGAGGCTAAACTTCTTGAATTACACTTTCCTTGATTTCCAGGGTACAGTAATGTGTCAGAAACTCCTCCAGAATATCCCTCCAGAGGTATCAAGTGAATCAACAGGTATGTAAAACTCTTCATTTACTGTGGAAGGAGATGGAGATTTGATATGGATGGACTAAAACTTCATTTTTATCCAGAAGCTTATCAAACTCAACTTGACCACATAAAAAGCAAGGAGACTGTTGAGTTGGATGGAAACAGTGCGCTTTCTGACGTCTTCCAAGCTGAGCAAATTGAAGGGAGTGAAATTGTGGATCAAGGATATGCAGAGTATGTTTCCCTTTTGTTTTCTCTGTTTTTTAAGGACTGAAGAAGGGAGTAATCAGAGAGATATAACATTCAAATTATGCAGAACGTAACATGAAAATTGTAATATGACTTTGATAACCTATTCAAGCTTGATAATTATGTCTTTAGGAGACAAATGACATGCAGAATATAGCTTTACCCCACAAATTATCAGGAGCATTAGAACTAATTAAGATGGGATTCATCATAAAAGAATTGGCAGAACTCCTTATGAGTTGATGAGAGGTTATAAACCTAACTTGAAATATTTTTAAGTCTGGGAGTGCCATGTTAAAGTTCTTTTCCCTAAACCTAAAAAAAGTAAAATAGGTTCTAAAACTCCTGATTGCATGCTTTTTAACTATGCTGAAGATAGAGATCTGCATATAGATTTCTTGTCTTAAAGAGTGATGCGCTTGATTGCAATACTATTATTGAGACAAAGAATGCTGAATTTTTTGAATATATTTTTTCATTGTGATACAATTTTTCATGCACCTGTTGAAATAAATAGTGAGTCTTTCTAATATTGAGGAACTGCGAAGGAGTAAAAGGTCTAGGAAAGAGTGTTTTTCTTATGAAAATGATTTTCAAACTGTTCTGGTTGACAATGAACCATCAAATTATTTTGAAGTTATATCTTCCTTTGATGCTAAATTTTGGAAAGAGGCAATGAAATTGAAATTGATTCAATAATGAAAACTAATACATGGATTTTGACAGATTTACCTCCTGGTGCAAAACCTATTGGTTGTAAATAAATTTTCAAAAAAGAAACTTAATCTTGATAGATCTATAGATACATATAAAGCTTGTTAAGTAGCAAAAGAATTTTCTCAAAAACAAAAAATTGATTATTTTGATACATTTGCATCAATGACTAGAATCTCTTTTATTTGAATTTTAATTGCCTTAACATCAATTCACTAGCCTTTTCATTCATCTAATAGATGTAAAAACAACTTTCTCAAATGGTGATTTAGAAGAAATTTATATGGTTCAACCTGAGGGATGTATTATTCTTGGACAAGAAAATTCAAGTTAGTAAATCAATTAAATCTCTTTTTGGCCTCAAACAAGCTCCTAAACAGTGATGTGAAAAATTTGATCAAGTCTTTCTAAAAGACAACTTTTCTTCTATTGAAGTGGATAAATGTGTTTATCCTCCTAAAGTGGTAGACATTGATTATGTGATAATATGCCTATATGTTGATGACATGCTTATATTTGGTACAAGTTCTAATATTGTGAGAAGTACCAAACTACTTTTGTCTACTAATTTTGATATGAAAAGTTTGGGTGAAGTAAATATGATTTTCAGAGTTGAAGTTATAAGGAATGGATTTGATATAATGTTGTCACAAGAACGTTATGTGGAGAGGCTTCTTAAAAAGTTTAAATATTTGAGGTGACACCTGTGACCACTCCTTACAATGCTAACTCTCAATTGAAAAAGAATAATGGTGACTAGTTGCTCAGTCTAAATATGCACAAATTATTTGGAGTTTGATGCACTTAATGAATTTTTTTAGGCCTGATATAGCCTATGATGTGGTAGATTGAGTAGATATACTCATAATCCAATATAGAGCATTGGTCTGCATTAATTAGATTGGTGAAGTATTTGAGAGGAGCCATGAATAATAATATCCTGTATAGTGGATTTCCTTCAGCTTTAGAAGGGTATTGTGATGCAAATTGGATCTCTAATTCTTTCTTAAAAAAAAAAAATGGATCTCTAATATAGATGAGATAAAATCCACTAGGGAATATGAGTTCACCTTAGTTGGTGGTGCAATATCGTGGAAATCAGCTAAACAAACGATCATTGCTAGTTCAACTATTGAGTCAAAGTTTGTAGCTGTGGAGTTAGCTGGTTTCGAGGCCGAGTGACTAAGAAATTTCTGAGTGAATTTCTCTTTAATAAAGGATGTATTACATCATGTGTCATTGTCATGCCACAATTGCTATTGTGAAGAATAAATCTTATAATTGCAGGAGCGCACACATGAAATTGAGACATAATGTCATAAAACAACTGTTGAGAGATGGAATAATTTTCATTTATTATGTGAAGTCAACTGAATTCAGCCAATTCATTGACTAGACCTGTGGGAAGAAAATTAATTCTTCAAACTTCAAAAGTGATGGTATTTAAGGCCAATATGAATGTCAATAAATATGGTAACCCAACCTTTGTGATTGGAGGTTCCATGAAGTAGGTTCATATGGTTAATAACAAGTCGATATTAATGCACACTAATTGAGAGTGCTTGAACTGTTACTAATTGTGAGGGATGAGTTATTAACTTTTAATGAATTTTAGTCCTCAAGGATGGTGTATTCAAAACAATATACATTTGATGAATTCACCTATATGTGAAGTGAAGCGAGGCTGCTCCTATGAGATTTTGGCCTAATTTCTAGAGCTCTCATGAATAACCAGGCACGCTCAGGGCCTATTGGCACAAAATCGTGTTGAACAACAAAATTACGGAGGTCTAAATGTGATTAATATAATCTTTGACTTACAATAAGAATTATTGGTTCATAGAAATATATTATTTCACCCGTAATTCTGTAAGTTAAATTTTATCGGTCTAAGTTTGGTTCATAGTTCAAAAGACACCAAAACCTATTGCATTTAGGCCATGCAAATCCAACAATGTTTTTACTCTTTGATTTAGTACTTTTTCGTTGAAGAATCTTGAAATAGTGGGGGATTGTAATGATATTTCAATATTTTTAATGGGCAAATGGCCCACTAAGTGAAAAGGTGGCAAGAGAAATATCATTAGTCAAGCAAGTTGCCACCTAACATTACTGGAATGAAAAACTGCACTATTACAGGATAATAACTACTACTAAAAAGAAATAATTACTGTTGTAACTATTGGATGACTAAGGAGTGATAACATATAATGGATAGGGGATTAGGAAGTTCAGCAAATGAACATCTTATTTATTGATCTATTTTTATTGTATAAGAATGTTGGTTGCAGAGGCTGTTTGTAGTCTTATATTAGGTTGTTCAGTCTTGATTGTCCTTTGGAACAGTGAACACGTTTAGGATCCAAATGCACACTTAGAATTTGATTGTGTTCTTGTGCTGTTTGTTGTGTTCAAACTCTGCAATTTCTTTCCTAGCTGATAAAAACTAAACTGTTTTACTACTTCTCAGTGCACCTGGAGGATGTGAAAGCAATGATACGGATGCTCCAACTCCTCTCATTACTGTGGTACATTTCCTTTGCTCATAACATCTAAGCAGATTTTCTTTACTTAGATCCTCATGTTAAGTATTATCGTTTGTGGTCTTCGAACAGGCGAACCAACAAGCTCCTCTTGGCTGCCAGGATGAGACTAGTCTGCAATACCAAGCTGAAGTTACTGATAGTAAGATTTTAGAAAAAACAGGTGTTGTCCAATACAAATGTTACAAGCGGAGAAAAAAGATATCAGCCTGTGGATAATAAGCTAGTTTTGGAAGGAGTATCTAGTAAACTGGTAAATTATTAGAAAAAGACGACACAACCATGGAATTTTTATGGCCAAATTATTTTTTCTCCGTTAACCTTACTTTTTCGTAGTTAAAGGAGAGAATTTAAGGGATGTTACTCATGTATATTTTCATGTACAGCTATCTCTAGGTAGCATTAGCTAATAAAGATGTTTTCTAATCCTGAAAGTACAAATGTAGAGAATCACAGTCTACAGTTTGCAAGTATTCAATGTCCAGAGCCAATTCACATATAAAAGCAGAATGTTTGAGAAATTTCCATGATGGGTTTCGTGGCCAGCAAATGAAAGAACATAGGGATGGTTGACGGCCATGGACAAGGGGATGCTTACTATTGGTATCTGATACACCCACAGATAGAATGAAACAAAGGCAATTTGGTACAGTAGTCTTATAAGAAAGAGGAAGTTATGCAAATGATTGAAAGAAACATTTTGCTTGATAAAACTTGATACGTCTTCATCTGCACTCTTGTAACATCTTCAATTCTCATGAGCTCTCTTCCCCGTAATAATAACTCATATGTTGATAATATTCCTTGTAAGCAAGAAGCTATAAGGCTAATATTCTCTTCAGTTGCTTTCCCCGTATTTATCTTATTTTCTTTCTTAATTAATACCTCCATAAAATTCATGTCTCTAAAATTAGCCTCCTCTCTTTATTTGTACTTGAGAATGATCATTCTTTTTCTCAACATATCAAACATGAGCTTATGTATATGGGTGTCATTTCCTCATATTACACTTTTCTGGCCTCTTCAACACTCACCCTTTGTGAGCATTTGGCAATCAAAAACTTTCTCCTTTGTCTAGATACCTCTTCATCCCACTTATATGTCCCATAATGATCAACACCCACATATGGCACCGTAACACCCTGTAGCTAATAGTACATGCACGACCAAGTTGAAGTCGATAAAATTCATTATAATTTGAGCCTTTAAGGCCAAGAACATAACTGTAAAAAGGTTATCCCAAGAGATGAGTAAGTTTAGGAGTCAAACAATGAGGCCAACCCAAGATGCATGGGATTCACGGCTGTATGTGGTACATACGATCCATGCCTTAACATATGAATTAATACTAATATTTAAGGCCTAAGTATTTGACCATATCAATATGGTGTGGTTCACAACTGTGAAATAAAGATACCTTCGTACATCTCCAATATATATAAAAGCACCTCCATAAACAGTGGACATTGCTAAGGACAAGCTCAACCACGATGGCTTTCATAGTCCATAAAGTTGATCTACGGCCGTGAAGATAGATGTGCTTGAGGGAGAGATAAGATGAAATTCTAAATAAGGAAACCTCCACAACTTATGGTGAGTATCACAGCTATGGATGGCATTTCACGACCACTTTCATGATCGTGAATGGTTCTGTGAGTTTGAGGTGATGAAAAGTTTATATATTGATCAGAAGTCATGAGTTATGTATATCTATTTGAGCATAGTAGGGTCTGTACATTATGGAATAAGTAAATGGAGTAATATTCACCTTATTTTAGGGTCATATGATCATTTGGGTGATGGGGAAGAAGGGTTTGGTGATACACCTTGTTTATAGTATTTGATGAGCTTGTAAGTTGTTGAGATAATTACTATGTTTTTGGCATGGCCGTGCTTGTTATATAGCCCTTATATTTCTATTCGCTAAATATAGATATTGTAGCTTGGAGGGCAACTTTGGTATGTCATAAGGGATCAAATGATGGAGTAAGCTATATAAAGCTAATTTAGTTTGGGGTGTATTTACGCATTTAAACACCACGTTTTATCCATATTTTAGCCTAGTTCTAAGTATAATCTTGTGAAATTCTTGTGTTTATTAATGATATGTTGTGATGAACTAATGGATATGCTACGTTTAATTTCAGGCCAAAGATAGCAACAAAAGACCCATGTGATGGATAAAAAACATAAAGCAAAGTGATTTAGGCAAAAATGAAGGAAAATTGCTCCAGAAAGGATCATGAGATAAACCTCGCGCCGCACTTGTCAAGAAACTAAACTTCAAAGACTTCACAAAAGGAGGACAAGTGCGAGATGAGCCTTGCACTGCGAGGCAGGGCTGCTCTCAATGCCCCTCACATTGTGAACCTCTTTTGTCTGTTAGACTAGGTTTGACCCAGTCAACGTAAAGTCCAACTGGGATTAGCATTTCGATTCCCTATATATATATATATATTGATGATGGTTTTAAAGAGGAACAAATTCTTAGAATAGCTATAGGACTTAAAATTAAATATTAGAAATTATTGTTCTTAGTTTCTAGGGTTTACTTCATAGTTTTAGACGATTATTGTGGAACTAACAAGACTAACTTGCAAGTGGTGCTTTAATCAAAGGTTCTCTTATTATCTCTTACATTCATATTTTCTAGTAGTTTAAATTATTATAATTGTTATTCTACACTAGCTATGAGTAGCTAGAGTTATGGAACTTAGGGTAGAGATGATGATAATGAATGCTTTACAATAAAACATCCGTTTATAAAAGAGTGATTATTGTGTACTAAGTTCCTTTCATACATAACATTTTCTCTAAAGTTGATTGACAATAATTAATGTATTCTTACATGCTTGACCATAGAGGTATAAACTAGGAAAGTTATTCATTAACATGGATTTGGTACTACCAACCACCATCTAATAACTTGAGATAGAGAGAAGATAATTATCTTGAAAATTATGACAATATGAACAAATTAATTCGACACTCAAGTGATTGAGAATGACTTTGGGTGAGATTCTTTTAATTGAGTCGAGAGGTTTTAAGAGACTTATAGATTAGTTGTGCACAATGAACACACTTGAATGACTGTATAGTAAAGAATTTTGGAGTTCTGATATCTAAGAACTTTAGCCCTAGTTTGTGAAACACTCGAAGGTTCCTAAGACCAAACATGACCTTGGAAACAAGAAGAACTGAAATGTTGCAGAAATATGGGCTTGTACAGACCCATTCACAGATCGTGAAAGGAACCATGAGCCATGAAGGACCCGTGGACTTGAATTTAGAAATTGGAGCTTTTGGAGGTAAGTTTCACAGATGGACTCACGGACTGAAAGACAGACCCCCCTAGGACTCAGGAATCTTGCCCTTCACGGACGCTTGTGTGGATCATGGAGTGTTGTACGTCCTGTAGGGCCTTCTGTATAAGTTGGCCCTCAGAATCCAGACTCCTCTATATTCATGGACACCTTCACGAACCGTGAAGTGTTGAAATGTCTATGGAGGGCTCCTATAGAAGTTGTTCGACATTTATAAGTCAAGATTATTTTAATCTTTTCCCATTGTTTTAATCCCTATACTATGTCATTTTGGCCTATTCTAAGTGGGTATAACTGATTCCTTAAGATTCTAACCTCTTGATTCCCTTTCATTCCCCCAAGTTAATGTTTCTGCTCTCCCAAGTTTCCTCTCAAGGCAAGAATACGGGATTCAAGCTTCAAGCTAGGGTTTCATTCAAGGTATGTTGAAACTTCATCAATGGGTTCTTTTTCACCCATTGAGTTCCAAAGAAACTTCAATTTCTCATTTTACGTTTCCCTAAAACTAGGGTTCATGTGATCTTCATGGGTTCTTATTGAATTTCAGTTTCTTCTTCTCTATAATAGATCTTAAATTGCATGAATTGATTATAATTCCATGTTACTAATGATATTTTTATGAGCCCATACCCTGCAAGTATTTTCATGATCAAAATTATGTTATTTTCATATGCATGTCTCAAGTTATCAGTTTTTCATGAGTTGTTATGCTTCCAAATGAAGTATCTCTCAGTATTTATAGATATCATGATTTAGTTGCTTTTGATTAAAGTATCGTTCAGATTATATTTAGTTATCATGATTTAGGAGCTACTCACCACTTTATCAAATAATCAGTATGATTCAGTAGGACAATTTATTACTATTTCCAGATTTAGACATGTTTCCATTGAGAGTATACTTAGCACCGAATGGAGTTTTGGGATGAATGTTACCTTTTGGCATCCGTGGACCTTTAGGTAGTAATTCCTAAGCCCAAAAACTACGTGCCCCCATAGGTTATATCTCGAACAAACATTAGCTAGTGGATCCACCTTAGCTCAGATATCATGGTCCTTACCTTGGTAAGTAGAACACTCCCTTCCTGCATGGGAAAAGTATACTGAACTCTATGTTGTAGCTCACATGACTTATGTCGGTTATTAGTATCTCCCACATTATGATATGATTTTTGAGTTATTGCATGACCTTTTAACTATGTATTTTAAATCAGTATAAATTAGTTTACTTGGTCTTTGCTCACCATGTTCTACAGACATATCATGTTTTATGCATTTCCTTATACTCAGTACATTCCAAATACTGACCGCATACTATTCTACCTATATTGTTTCATAAGATAGGTTCTGACATTCATCATCTATCCCACGATTATTATAGATTCAATTAACGTTAGAGCAGCTTTGGTGAGGCCTCATTATCCTAGGATGGCCTCTCTATCTTTGATTTCAGTCATTACTTTCAATTTTCAGATAGTTAAAGTGCACTAGGGGTTTATCTTAGTCACTCATGTTAGTAGAGGTTTTTCAGATAGTTAGTTAGATTTCTGCATTTGTGTTTTGTATCACATTCTTTCTTATGATATGCTAGACTATTTCAGACTTGATTCTGCCTTTTAGTTTATTTAGTCTATTCTATGCTTCTTAATGTCATTCTATGAGGTTAGCCTGAGGTCACTTATGGCTCTAAGAACCGTGTCACGTCTAGGGGATAATCTCAGGGCGTGACAATTTGTCTTCCTTATTGATTACAAATCTAACTAATGAAAGTAGTTAATAGATTATAATCCAAACCCCCCAACTGTCCAATAATAGTTACTTTTGTGAATCTTAACAACAAATTATAAACAGACTCTAGTACGCTCTCTACGGGATTCAACCTCAACCTAGATTGGTTACTGTATTTTTAATAGACCACTCTGATCCCATAAAAGGGTGTAGTCTGAGTGACATCAAAAGTCTGGTGCCATTGCTAGGGAATGTATTTTAGAGTTTTATAATTTCTAGAAATTCATTAGGTAGCTATTATTTTCCTTTTCATCATACACTGGTTGTTGTTTTCATCCATTGTAGGGGTTTCCATAGTTTATGCTCGATATTAGGAGTCAAGGATCTCCCTCGACTCCAATGGACCCAGAAATAGAGAGAACATTCAGGAAATGAAGGATGAATTTTGCAATGAGTGAAGAACACAACCACGGGTTAGTAGGTGAGGATGCTTACAGAATAGGCCATGCTAGGGCCAATAGACCTCTACCGCGAGTGGGAAATGCTAGTTTCAACTTCACCAACACAATTTTGCATTTACAGGGTGTGAAGGTTTCATTTGGTTGTCTACCTCTTGAAGAATCGAATAAATATGTTAAAGACTTTGTAGGGGTATGTCTAGCTTACAACCTACCATGTATCTCTCAAAAAGGAATTAGACTTACTAGCTTGGGAGAAACTCCACTCGTGGATGAAAATATAAACTAGTTGGTGAAGCAACTACATGTCTTGGGGAGTTACTAGCCTGGGCGAAACTTACACATGGATTCTTGGAGAGGTTCTTTCCTCCAAGTATGCGTATCTAGCTTAGGAATGAGATTAGTAACCTCAAAAAGGTGTCAAGTGAAGAGCTACATGAAGCTTGGCTCAAATTAAAAAAAAAAGGCAATTTAGTGTCCAAATCACCAGCTATCAGATGAAGTGTTGCCAGGGATATTTTACAGATCACTAGATGCAGTGAAAAAGTTCATGGCCAACAATATTGTAGAGGGTTCATTGATAAACCACACTTATGAAGAGGTTAGTACTTTGCTTGACCAGATGAACAAGATGAACATGCCGTGACATGCTAGATAAGCTGATGTAGTAGGCAGTGCATCAATCCAAAAGTCTTCAACTAAAGAGAGACTCAAAGAAGAGGCTAAATAGGAAAGAATGGCAAAGTTCATTACGCAAATATAGTTATTGACTAGGCATGTGATGGATGCCCCTAAACATATGGTGAATGTTGTACCTCTTAGTGATCAAGGGTACAAACATGAGGATGCGTACCATAATTATGAGCTGGAAGTTTACTATATTAATAATTATATGGGGGGTTTCCATCTGAACTAAAATCATTCTTACCAAGGACCTTTGAGGCAAGGACAATAGGATCAAGGTTGGAATAGAGACCACAACTCAGGCTGGAGAGATAGGAATCAAGGTAATTGAGACCAAGGCTTTAATCATAGGAATACTAATCCATATGTGCCACTCAAAAGGGATATATGATCACCAACCAACCCTTAATAACCTTGTAACATCTAAAATGAAAGACACTTTCTTGCATACTCAAGAAAGTGGAAACTACTGAAAACACTATGCAACAACTATGCAACATCATTTCATTTATGGAAAATGTGGTAAACTCGCATGCTACATCTAACAAACAAATTGAGACTCAACTGACTCGAATCTCAATAGAGGTAAATAAAATGTAGAAGGGTACTCTTCCTAGTGATACAATCATAAATCCAAAAGCATATGGAGTTAATGTAAGTTAATGCATGACTGTCGCAACACAAGATCAAGATGTAGTCACATTTTACAAAGTGGTGAGTGAAGATCTAGAAGAAGAAGATATAAACAAACAGTAAACAAGCATTATTTATGAACATGTAAGCAAAGATGAAGAAGTTAGAAAGATTGTGGAAACTACACCTACTTTAGAGATACTTCACGAATTCTTTAGAAGTTGGAACATGATGAGGAAGAAACTATCTTCAACAATTTTTTTGATCTCTTCAGAGGACTACACTTCAACATTCCATTTATCAATGCATTGAGGGGAATGCTAAAGTATGCGAAGTATTTACAATAGATTTTTTTATGCAAGGAAGGGATTGGACAGAGTAAAAAACTAGCATTTATTGATGAGTGTAAGCCGATAGTAAGGAACCTGCCTCCCAAAAATCTTGATGATCTAGGGTGTTTCACATTCACTATACAAAGTGGTAAAAGGGAAGTTGGACTTGCACTATGTGACCTAGGAACAAGCATAAACCTAGTATTATTGTCCGTGTTCAAAGCTCTTGGACTTGGGAAATAACATCCTACTAATAACACTTTGGTATTGGCAAACATATCCACTTGGTAGTAGATGGTATTATTGAGGATGTTCTCATCAGAGTAAGGATATTCATCATTCCCACGAACTTTATATTCTATACTTTGAAGCAGATGCTAGGATGCCAATCATTCTAAGACGTCCCTTCTTAGATATTGAGGGAGAACTAATCAATGTAAATGAAGGAAAGATGACTATGAGAGTCTACAACAAAGAGATGACTTTCACAATCTGCAAAGCATCTTCAAAACTTCCCACTATGGGAATCTATGCCTGATTACAACAATAGATGCAAAATCTAAAAGACCCAAGACACCATTGCTTTATTTGCAAGATTCAATTAAAAGAGATCTCAAGAGTCAAGGGCTATTTTTCAATCGAGAGCGATCCTCTCCAACACTTGAGAAATTTTACAAGAGTTTGTGCTAATCATAAGAGTGCATTACTATCCGATGAACTGTGAAAACTTAACATGTTTGTGTACTCTCTTATAAGTGAAGCAAACACATGGTTCAAAGCACTGATACCAGATGAGATTGACTCCTAGAAAAAAACTAGTTTATATTTTCATCCACGAGTAGAGTTTAGTATCTGGAAGAAGGCAAGCTATCAATAGTATCTTATACTTCAAGCAACTAGAGGATGACCTACTACCAGATGCATGGGTAAGACTTTGGATACTGTGGAAGTAATATAATCATGGGTTGCATGACTCAACTATTCTAGATGCTTTCTGGACATCACTTTATTCTGTAAATTAAGAGCTTGCAATGCGAGTGACTAGAGAGAGACTTAATAACATGTCATAGGAGAAGGCTATAAAAGTGCTAAATGATGTAATCAGACATGTGCATGAGTGGAATACCACGTTGTGAGGAACCATATGTCCACGAACCAACATATTAAGTTAAGTTTCATCGTCTTGTGATGCTAAATCAAGTGTTGCTCAGGAGGTAATTCAAGAATCGTAATAAAGTAGGACATAAAAATAAAAATACAAAAAATATGAGTTTTTCCACAAAAAAAAAAAGGCGCTTTCTAGGAGGTAACCAACCCTACTAAAGCTATATTGAGCGATCTTGCAGGTTTTGAGGAAGTATGAAAAAGAGGAAAAATGCATGGAAGCAAAGCAATGTTGAAAAATATATTAATTTAGGTAAACAGACAAGCCTCGTGCCATGAACCCTATGTCATTGCACAAAGGCTTGTGTTACGACTGTCTCTAGACTAAAGTTTAGACACTACACAATATAGGGGAGACTTATATTGGGCCTTGTGGCTGCACCCACAGGGTCGATAATGGACCCTGGACAATGCTCGACGCGGTTCGTGAATTTTCACTTAAAATTTGAGTCAACCTGATACAAAATTCCTATTTTAAATCCTAAATCAAATATTTTCATCTTTTTCTTTCCCTTGCGGGGCAAAAACTTGATTTTCTCTCTAGAACCTAGCAAGGCACACCCATATTTCATAATTTTCCTTCTTCAATTTCTTACAAGCATCAAGATATGAATTTCTATTACTCCTTGTTGAAAATTACTTAATGTTTCAAGGTTTGTTTGCCTAAACCCTACAATTCTTTCCCAGCCCTTTAAATTATTTCCAATTAACATTGGGCATGTGATTTTTTTAAAATCTTAAATCAATAGGGTTTTCCTAGAGCTTTATTAGGTATTGAAGAAAACACTTGCATATTGCCTAGAAAATATTAAATTAGGATAGCCGTTAAGACTTAAACTAAGAAAATCATTGATTTTCTGAAAGGGTAAGTAAAAATTCAATGCATCACTACAAAAATGGTTACTAGTGATTACTGAAATACAGTTAGGGAATTTTCAGTACCTAGCTAACTATAAAACTAACACAATGCTAGCAATCTTAATGTGGGGGTAATCCTTTGAACTTTACTTTGTTACCTAACTAAACTAGAAACTAAAAATTCATTGGGTTATTTCTCAGTACAATGAAGTCACACAATAGTGAAGGTAATGAAAAAGCTGGGCCTTTATGAAGGAATCCCAAAAGAACAAAGACGTGACAACCCTTTCGATCTAACCCACTTGGTCCATGGGCACCCTCATAAATATATCTAGTACCGTACTAGATATATTTAGGAGGCTGAAAGCAAGGAGTTGACTAGGAGGCGTAATTAGGGTTGGACATAATTTGGTTCAAACCGAATAAAATGACCAAATTGATCTTTTTTTAAATTTTGTTTTCTATTTTTCGGTTTAATTGGTCGATTTCAATTTTAAATTTTAAGATTTAGATAATTTGACTTGGTTTTCGATTTTTAATAAAAAAAATTTTAGTTAACCAATGAACCAATTTTCTGTAATTTGTAACTTTTTCATTTTCCTCATTCCTATTCCTTAATGTCCAACAAACTCATGTAGGTAACAAAAACTAAATGTGCTTTTTACCGAAGTCAAGACCAATGATATCATCATTTAATTTACGATATCTAAATTAGAGGACAATGTATTTGCACTAAAAATATCATGACCCAAAAATGGGCGTGACGACACTCGTCTTATCCCACCAAGACAAGTCAGCCTAAAATCGATAACATAACTATAATTGTGGAAATAAAACAAGGATAAAAGTCTAACACCGTAATATAATGCGGAAACTATAATAAACTTAAACAAACTCTCAAAACCTGGTTGTCACGTATACAGACCTCTTATGTATTACAATAGAATGAAGGAAAAAATAAGTCTCAATGTCATTGTTTCTGAGCAGAACAAGAACATAATAAAGGAACAAGAGGGTCCGCTAAGATAACAAACAACTATCTCTCAAGTTTCCACAGTAAAGCCTTGGACAAGATATAGAGGAAGGATAATCATAAGAATGCGGCCTCGTAATCTACACAAGTATAGATGCAAGAGGCAAGTACCAAACAACATGGTACTCAACAATTACACAACTAACTCATTGTAAAGCATTATTGAACACAAATACTCCAACCACTCCTTACGATCTTCTATAACTACAACCTGCAATAATAAACAATCTACCCTAAGAAATTCTCACTCCACATAACAAAGCACATAATGAAGTGCAATGCAGCGATGTGTAATATCATATAGAGTGATGCATGTCTGTCCTAACAATACACATCCACTGTCTCTTAGTCTGGGACCCATGTGGGATTTCTTAGTCTATGCATCTGCCAAGGGCGTGTGGCCCATTTCCTATTTCCTCTCATCCTCACCAATATCATCACCACAATAGTATAATATCAATGCAAACATAATAGTACAATGATCAAATATGAGGATGGTAATTCAACACCAATTTCTAAAACAGTTAATCAAGGCATATCATTAAGTCTCATTCGGCCAATTGCCCACAACACAATCAAGTCACACAAATCAACAAGATTCTTGTTTTAACCCAAGTTGTTTATCAAGTTCACATCATCAATTTACAATAATTAATTCTTATATGAATCCCTTCACCAATTCCCATTACTCACAATCATTCAATAGCATACAAGGTTCAATAAACTCAAAGAAAAATCAAGAAGTCCACTTGCCTTAATTAATCAAACAATCACTCTGGGACTTAAGCTTTCTCCCTTATTTGAGTCTCCAAAGCAATGCAATCTAATCAAATAAGTAATCACAATAAAGTTTCAAATCTAACAACTCCCTTATCAAGAATTTTGGAAAATGGGGTCAAACCAACCTAAAAAAATGATTATGAAAATGAAGGGTAAATCTGGAAATCTATATAAAATGCATTACCCAAAGAATTTGGAAGCCATCAGTGAAAATGATTTTGAAAATATTGTTGAACTCAACCCACAATCACCATTTTTGTAAAACTTGAAGTTCTTGAAAAGCTTTCAAAATTTGTCATTCAATGTCCCAAATTTGATGTTTAAAATTGATAAGAATTAATGAGAAATGAAGAATTTTCAAAATCACTTACCCAAATGATCTATCTTGAAAACACTCCTTGAAATTGCCTACCTAGGGTTTCTATAGAACTCAAAATGGGAGAAAATGGGGGAAGAACCTCGATTTCAGAAAACATAACACTGCCATGTGTCCTTCGCAAATGCGGACCTCTATACGAGAATGTAGTCCGACATACAACTCCTCTCTACAAACCTGGCCATCCATCTATGAACGTGGAGGCCAAAAGCTTAACCCTTCTCGAATGCGAGTGCTTTCACGCAAACACAGAGGCCACAAATCAAGGCTTTCTATGAATCTAGTCAAGCTCCACAAACATGTGGGACACTAGACCTCATTACAGAAATTAGCAAACACCTAAATCTCTGAAAGGACCCTCGAGATTCATATGGGATCCTGAACACACAAACCAAATATGCAACTCAATTGAATTCGATGTTCAAGATTCAATAGAATCACCAAAATATGAATTTGAGTTCTTCTTGATTTGAAACTCGTGAAGTCACAATAAACTAATATAACGCTCAAAAAGACCAAACTGTCCTCAGAATCTCTATAAAATCAACCAAAACCTCTCTTAGGCCTAAAATCATCCCCAAAAGTCAATCAATCCATTAGAAATCTAATCCGAGTATCTGAACTCCAAATATTGATCAAAGTCATTCCAAAGACTGAAATCGCATCAACTTTCAACTTAAGACCTCAAATCCACGAAACAACTCTGAATTTGAAACTGAAGGCTCTCCCAGACCAAATTCCACAATCTGGAGCTGATAGAACTAAATAAAAATTGATTATGAGATTTTAAACTCTGGTTGATACCAAAAACCGCTTTTCACCTATTTAAGCCTTTCAAAACTCAAAACTTTTTTAAAAAATATAACTTTTCCTTCAAATTCCAAAACCAACTCCACACATTGATCATAAATAAATCAGGAAAGCTATCAGAAGGGGTAAAAATTGTAATTTTACAATTTATTTTTCTAAAAATGACCTTCTCGATTTTAAAAAAAATTTCTAAAAATTGTAATCCATTCATGATCCAATCAAGACTTCTGAACTGTTTTACTAGCATTATGATCTTTTGGATTAAAATAAATACACATAGCTACTATTACATGTTTGTAGATTTTGACGTCTTCAGAGATGTAGGGTGATTTACAAGAATGGTCTTGGAAACCAATAAGGCTTTAACTACTTAGTTTAAATTTATCTAGTTTTAGTTGCATATCTTAAAGCATTTTTTCATTTCACTTTTTTGTGTTTTTTTCTCTTTTTATTTTTTCATAATATGTAGATTTCAAAATTTTCTAATATGATAAGTGCAAACCAAAAAATGGAATAGAAAGAAACGAAACAAATAGAAGTAATTTAATTTCAGTTTTGATTTTTACTTTTACTAAACCGAAGACCAAAAAAGTGAACTGAACTTCTTAAAATGAACCAAACAGACTGAATGACCATCCCTAGGTATATTGAAGCAAGATATCATCCCGATAAAAGGTTCAACATGACTACCCACTTTCCTAATATCCTTTATAGAATCCATGAGTTAGGGATTAGATTTATTTTTGATAACCCCGTCGAGTAGAATTTGAATAAGGTAAGAGAATTATTTGCCAACTAGAGCCCAAGGATTCAAAGCAATCAAGTACCTATATGAGGCCGAACCATCATGTTCACTGTTGGTGCCTTGTGTGAACTTTTGAATGCACCTATGGAGGAAACAAATTCATGAGATACATTGATCACAAATCCTCCATAGAGAGATATTTGTCACACACTATGTGGTGTGACATCCACGGTAAGGTGGAAATGCCATCAGTGAAGGGTACACATCATACTTTACCTTTTCCCCACTTGAATAGGAAAGATACAGTGCAGTTACACATTGTTTGCAGTTGTCTCCTTCCTTAGACACACATGATACACAAAACCTGAGATAGGGTGTTTCTGATGTATGCTTTGATGGATAGGATTTCGATTAGTGTAGAGGTAGTTCCAAAAAAATTGATGAGGAGAGCAAGGGTGAAAAGGGATTTAATTTTGGCTTGGGCAGTCTTATATGATATTAAAGAGGAAAATAGAGATATTTAGCACAAGCGATTCTTACTTTAACGAGGAAAATGCCTAAAAATATAATTATCATAATCATACTTACGATGTAGCTGTAATATGACTAAGATATAGAGGACCCCCTTCTGAGGTAAAAATAGAGTAGATCCATCATGGTTATCCACTTTGTGCTACTGCTCAAAGATTATGCTGCATTAGACTAGATTTTGAGAATCTGCTAGATGATGATGTTCCCTTTGAGGAGAAGCGTATATAGGAAGATTTCGATGAGGAGTTTAGTGAAGAAGAATAGATGGTCTCAGCATAGAAACTGAGTAGATAGGGAGTAATTTCTTCCCTGACTCGACTTTTGTTTTGTCTTGATTTGAATATTGAGGACAGTGCAATATTTTCTTTAGTATTGTAATTTTATATGTCATAGGGGAAATTCCTCTTGCATTTTCTTGTTGTTTTCATTATTGAGTTGTACTATTTTTTGATATTCTGGGGATGTTTGCATTCGGTCATGTTTTGTCTAAAGCTGGGATGGTCAGGTTTCTACGATTAGATATTTTTTTTTTGCTAAAACATGATATTTCAAATTATTTCTAAGTTGTTTATTATGCTGTTATATTATTATTATTTAATATTTATTTGTTTTAATTGTTTGGGTTATCGACTTTTGTTTTCGGTACTTTTTTTGAGGATAATCTCTTTTGAACTGATTAGGATCTTACTTTTAGATTTTTAAGGATTAGCACAGTTTTTCTTCAAGTCTTAGAAACTTTATGTCACGACATAACCCACCGGGCCGTGCTAGCACCTACTCTAACACCTAGATTGATAATCACCCAATTTAAAACTGGAAATTCGAAAGTAAAACAAAATGTGATATATTACCTTAATAAAATGAAAGAGTCAATCTCAACCTTAATTTTCAATGAAAATCTTTTTAAAAATACACGGAAACCCTCCCAAGGAACTAGTATAAAAAAGGTACAAGAGCAACTAAGAGAGTGAAATTTATAAAAGAAATAAGATACAACTCCCCCCCATAAGAAAAGATGAGTAGAAGCTTTCGGGGATCATTATCGTCTTCACCTATAAAACATCCCTAAATTCCTGCAACCAGATTATGCCAAGTGGCATAACAAGAGTAGTATCAATACAAACAATACGTATTGCTAAACATCATCGTTCGACCCAAACCTACCACATAATATAAAGTAGAAATTTAGAAAGGACTATGCAATATGATCGTTACACCACCCCAAGCTTCTATAAACATGTTTTCACCATTATGGGACCACTTTTTGTTAAAAAATATTCTGTGTTAGGAATCCTGACAATTTTTTAGAGTTCAGAATAACATTTTGGTTGGGTAGCATTCTTGGTTTGCCTCATTTTGGACACTGAATGGATTTCAAGGGTCCATTAGAGGCTTGGGATTTTTATCTCAAAGCATGATGGTCCATTGTGCGTAAGTCGCCGCTCTTGTGGAGCTAGGTTCACTTCGGCGTAGCCTATTAGTAGAGAGCCAGTTAGTCTAGCAATAGATTCCAGCTCATCGGACCTTTACTCTTGTGATAATGCCCTCTCTTATACGGGCTCGTGCTTGTGAGGAATGGTCTGCTCCTACAAATCTTACCAACCTTGGTTGAATCTCAGCCTTATGGGTAAACTTATGCTCTTTTGAAGACGCTCTTGAAAAGTTAGGTCTGCCAGGGTGGCAATTATAGTGACTTAAGATCATTGTTCTCCTCTTCATTTCATATTTTGAAGAAGAGGGTGAGAAGAGAAACATTAAGGCAATTACATGTGGTTTTCATAGGTTTGAGTTGGGATTTATGTGGGATCATTGTGGGGTTCATCATCCATGCTTCTAAAGCAAAAGTTCTCATTAATTTCTCTAATTAATTCTCAAAATGGGTATTGTGAGCTAGTTTAATGTTGGTTCTATTTTTGGGTGATTAAGCTTTGAAATTTTACTAACTTTGGGGAACAAGTTATTTGAGCCGATTGGAACCTATTGGTGGAGTTGATTTTGTGATTTCTTATGCAGGTCCTCATTTGTTAAATTTGATCTTATTTTGGGCCCGAGTATAACTATTGCAACATGGGAATTTTTTTACTCGTAGTGATGCATATTTTGTGATAATGATAATCTCTTGGATTTCTAAGGATGTGTAAAGGAGACAAGAAACTAATGGGCAGTTCAAGATTGTTGTTCAGCTTCCAGGTAGGCTACGATGTACTTTATTTTATATTGTGCTCTATTAGATATTGTTTATTATAGATTGCATCGGGGGATGGACTTATGTGGTAGGTTTAGGGTTATTCCCTCATTTCTATATTTTTGACTCTCATGGTAGCCTTATGCTAACATTGGGTTGTGGGATCATTAGCTTAGGTGTGAAATTACTTCCTTATGGCTTGGAGTTGATTTTCAAGGCTTTGGAATAGTTTGTTAATTTGTGAGCCTTAATGATTTCTTAATGATCCTTTAGTCAACATAGTTGTTCCTTGTAGTAGGTTCTATGTATTGGTATCCTCTATTAGAGCATGAACCTTGGTTACACTTTGATATTAAGGGAATTCACCCTAAATATACCCTTAGCATTGACATTGATCCCTATCTCAGATTAGGCTATGAAACCTTAGTTATTATAACTGTAGGTTGGAATTAGTTGTGCTTAGTGTTCTTTTGAGTAGTACGATCGGTAAAGGTTGAGATGCCTAATTTACTCTTTTAGCCATTGATTTTTCATATTTACCATAATTTACTGAGTTGTTATGTTTATATGACGATCTTACTGATTTGATATTTGGAATATTATTGGGCCCAAGGTCTTGGTTGAGGAGCAGTTGCATTCCATGTTAGTTTTCTATGCTAAGAGAGCAAGGCAATTTTATTTATGTACATTTGGTTGTTTAGATTCTATTGTTGGATACTGGTGATAGCATACATTTATTGCATTGATGTTCATTTTGTGTGTTTTGGGTTACGATCCAAAAAAAATCATTAATTTTCACTACCATTATTGAGAAAGCATGGTTTAACACTTTTTACTCTTAGAATGGTTTTGATGGGAATTGTACCACCTTTTTTACTATGATAAATGGATTTTTAAGATAAATATGCATCAAGGATGCACTCACTATTCACTTGATCGGTCAAGGAGGATTCCGACCCTTTCTATGTAGATGTGGTTTTCTTATGTATCTCTAGTACTATGATTAAGAAAATTTGAGGCGGATCAGTTATGAAGTCTTGGGTTTGGTTTAGGCTATCATGACCCAAAGTACACCCTAGACGTGATATGACGTGTAAGACCTCGAGATGCCCTATATAAGACACTTGACATACATACAACACAGCATAGTAGAAAATGTGAGAAATTAAGAAGAATGTCTCATATTATAAAAGAGTTTTGACATAAAGTGGAAGTATAATCATAGTCTCGACAAGCCATTCTAACATCTCAAAGAAGTGTTCAGGCCGTAACCCCTAAACCACATACAACATCCTAAAACTAAAGACATACGAAAGTAAAGTAAATGTGACATGGTCCTCGGAACATGATGACTCACCAACTGTTGAATTTCAAATGGTCAAACCACTATCCACGAGCGGGCAGAGAATGATCGTCGGATCCTACATTAGTTAAACAATGTAGGACAAGTATGTATTAGTACATGAAATGTAGTAAGTATGAGGCATATGCAATAAAATACGAAATATGATCATAAAGGGACATAATCGAAATATGAAATGCATGGCCAGGCTAAGCATAGTAAAAGCCTTTTAAAGAAAAATCATAAATCATGAAGACCTTCAAAAGTAACTTAGTCCTTTTTGTGGGATATTAGCTTTAACCGACACGAGACCATGGAATCCGACGTAACTCCCACATCGAGAAGGGAGAATCTACTTGCCAAGGTAGAACTCCATATCATATCATATAATATATGTGGATCCACTAGCTAGGTCATTTAAGACAATCCTACATGGACACGTAGTTTGGAACTATAGGTTGCTACAAGAGACTACCCTATTTGAGCCTCCATCTCAAAGTTCTCTTGGTGCTAAGTTAAATTCCAACGGAATGTCATATTCATAAACATGTAATCATCAATGGAAAATCACAATTAATTTATCTATCCAAGCTTAAAACTATAACAACTCTGTCTTAGAAAGAGCTAATTTTAGAAAGAACTAAATTGGAAATAGCTAATTTGAGAATAGAGCAAGTTATTCTTAAATTGTAAGTTTTGGGGTAACTTCAAACAACTATGACTTCAATAAAGGATTAGTTTGGTGTCCCATGAGATGTCAAATCGAAGGTTGCTAAGCCCTTTTCCCAATGCCGCTGAGTTTGCTAAATTCTGAGTTTCGATGAGGAGATATGCTTGTTTGTGTTCAGCCTGTCCAGTTAAAGAAAATTATCCAAATTAAGGAGGGATATTTTGATCTTTTCCTCACTTACTAGGCCTACATGTTTTGTTTACTTAATTAGGGGTTAAAGCTCATTAAAATCAGTTTTTGCTCAAGTCTAAAGCGTTCAAGAAACTAGGGCAAAGTTCTAGAGGAGAAAAGAAGAGATTTGAAGAAGTTCTTCAAGAATTTGGGGAAATCATTAAGAACGTGGTTCTTTCGAGGTATGTAAGTTTTCATATTGATGGTCTGTTCACCCTCATGCAATTCAGGAGTTTTTTTATTGAATTCGTTCATGAGATTGAGTATATGTAGAATCTTGTTGAGTTCTAGCGGTTTTGTTGCTTCATTCTTGAATATGTAGTTTTTGTTGAGTTCTTAAGGTGAGGGTCTTGCATGTGAGGGTTGTTCTTGAGGAATTTTGAGTAGAGTTTGTTTATTTTTGTTGGGGTAATGAATCTAAGGGACTTTGGAAGAAATCAATTGATTATAGGTGAATTAGGACCAAAAATTGAGAAGAAAAATTTGTCAGAATGTTCTGTAAATTGCCTGGGGTAGCGCACCACAGATGCGCCTGAGGGGCTGGTGTGGGGCGCCAACAGTGTACCAAAAATGACCCCTAAGAAGTGGAGACATAGCGATGCGCCACCCCTGCGCTCGGAGCATTATGCCACTTTCCTTTCCCATTCGTTTCGTACTTGTTCCTTTGAGTTGAGGTTTCATTCTCTTCTTGATACCAACCATCTAAACCTTCATAAATCATTGTGAGATACTTTATATATCCTAAAAATGTCTCTTAATTTCACTTTTCAAATTGAAGTAAAGATTAAGATTAATGTTTGAGAATGTCTTTTGAGTCATTTAGAGAAGTCTTTTACAATTATTTATAACTTGTTTTAAGGCTTGAGTAAATGAGTATAAGGATGAGGATAGTTGAGTTCATTTTTTCAAAATGAATATGAGGGGACTAAGTATTTCCAAGTATGTAAAACTTTTACATTTAAACGGGAAGAAACCTTGATTGCTAAATGAGTTCATGAGGAGTTTTTGAACATTATTCTCTTTTAAGAGAGTTTTGAGTAATTATCTTAAATTGAGGAGGAATTATGTTTTCTTTAAAACATATGATATATATTAATTATTGGGTGTAGAATTGAGCATTGATATGGGGATGAGTTCAGACAACTCAAAATCCTCATAAACCATGTATGCCAACATGGGTAAAAGATCATACTTTTTAGATGATTACGTATTACTTGTAAGCATATATTAGTGTATCCACTTAGTTGAGTATGTCTTATACTCTGGAAAGGTATAACACAGTTCTGGTAGCGTGGGCGAGACGATGTATCATCACATAGCTCATAGTGATGGTTGTCGGTTATAGAATATCCCAAATAAAAGTAAAGAGTTTACTATTATATTTTTATATACATTGAGTTATTATCTATTGTTTTAAAAACTTTCTTTATAATGCATCTTTATTGTTGCTTTTATATTAAATTGACTTGAGTATCCTTGAGTTAAGTTAAGATGAGGTGAGTATGTCCTTCCTTTTTACTAGTTCAATCTTATGTCTATGCTTTAGAGTTCCCCTTACATGCATGTTCATTCAATGTACTGACACCATTTGGCCTGCACTATTTCATGATGCAGATATACGTATTCAGGGTCATCAATAAGAGCTCTGTTGATACCACTTGCAGTTCTAGATTTGCTTTGGTGAGCCTCTTTGCTTCTGGAAAGCTTCACATTTATATTTCAGTTTTGTTAGGATGTCGTGGGTGTTGTCATGACTTCCATCATAGTATGTTAGAGGCATTATAGACAATAGTAGTTGAGGATTCTTTCTTTCATTTCTCTTGTTGATGTTTTAAAGGCTTTGAGTTGAACACTTGCGTTCAATTGAGTATTTCAAATTCAAACTATTATCATTTATGATATCCTTATGAGTTGAGTTTACATTGAGTTTCGTTATTGATGAGTAAGTCTTCCGCTGAGTAATGAGCTAGGCTAAGGGTTCACTTGGGGACTGTTTATAGTTCTCGAGTGCCGGCCACGTCCAAGGTGTAGGCTCGGTGCATGATAAACTTGGTATCAAAGCACAGAGTTCAAGAGTCCTAGGGTGTCTATGAAGCCGTGTCTGTAGAGTCCTAGCTATCCGTGTGAATAGTGCCACATCTATATTTAGTAGGCTATAACATTTAGGAAACATTTCCCTTCATTCTCACTTTTTCATGCGATAGAGTTTAACTCTATAAAAGTTTCTTTCTAATTCGTGCTTGCGCGTATCTTTTCAGATCATACCTCCACGAAGAGCTGTTTAAGGTTGTCCTGCTAGAAGAAATGCTGATCCTCAGGATCAAAGGGTATTCAATGCACCAGAGGTGCAACCCTAAGGAGATATCACTAGTCATGAGTTCTGGGATGCTATTCAGATGTTGAGTCAGGTTATGACCAACGAAGCTGGGCAACAAAGAGAAGTTCGACAGGATGTGGCTGATACATCCAGTATCCGTGAGTTCTGGAGGATGAATCCTCCCAAATTCATATGGTCAAAAGTCATTGAGGATCCAAAAAACTGTTTGGAGGAGCTTCATAAGGTGTTTGAGGTAATTCATGTTGCTGATACTGAGCGAGATGAGTTAGCTGCATACCAACTCAAGGGTGTTGCTAGGATCTAGTACGATTAATGGAAGAAGTTCAGGGCTGTAGGAGCAGCAATTTTTAGCTGAGTTGTGTTCGAAAGTGCCTTTATGAGGCGTTTCTTTCCTCATGAAATGAGAGAGGCAAATGTAAGAGAATTCCTCCCTTTTAAGTAGGAGTCGATGAGTGTGCATGAGTACAACCTTAAGTTCACTCAACTATCCCATTATGCTCCAGTGATGGTTCATGACATGAGTAGGAGGATGAGTCTATTTGTGTCTGGACTGTCCCGCTTATCAAGAAAAGAGGGTAAGACTGCTATGTTGATAGGGGACATGGACATAGCAAGGCTTATGATCCATGTGCAGCAGGTTGAGGAAGAAAAGTCGAGAGATAGGGAGTAGTTCCGCAGCAAGAAGCCTAAGACCACATGTAATGAGTCTGGACAACAGAAGGTCGGTAATGTGAACCGGTCGTCTTTTCAATAAAGGCTAACTAGGCCAGCACCATCATCAGCTAGTGCACCTGTGCCAATGAATAAAGGCGAGTTTAGGAATTAGAATTCACAGAACTTCAGTTCTCGACCTGCCTAATCTTTGGGTAGTGTGGCACAAGGGGCCAATTGGACTCCTACATATGCTAAGTATGGTAGGAACTACCTAGGAGAGTGTCGTGATGGCTCCATTGTTTGCTTCAACGGTGGTCAGACATGTCACTTCATGAGAGAATGCCTTAAGAATAGGCAAGTCAGTGGTAATGGGGGCAATAGATCCCAATCTTCTTCAGCGGCTCCATTAGACAGAGCTACACCTAGAGGATCTACTTCAGGGACAAGCGGAGGAGCAAACCGTCTTTATGCTATGACCAGTTGCCAAGAGTTGGAGAATTCACCAAATTTTGTCACTGGTATGATCAAAGTCTTTACTTTTGATGTATATGCATTACTTGATCCAGGTGCGAGTCTATCTTTTGTGACTCCATATATTGCTATGAGATTTGATATCCTTCCTGAGAGACTTCTTGAGTCCCTTAGTGTTTGCACACTTGTTGGTGAGTCTATTCTAGCTGAGAGAGTTTATCATGATTGTGTCATCTCTTTCAATCATAAGGACACCATGGATGACTTAGTCAAGTTAGATATGGTGGAATTTGATGTTATTCTAGGTATAGGCTGACTTCATGCTTGTTATGCCTTAGTTGATTGTAGAGCTCGAGTAGTCAAGTTCTAGTTTCCTAATGAGCTAGTTATAGAGTGGAGGAGTAGTTCAAGAGTGCCTAAGTGTCGATTCATTTCATACCTTAAGGCCAGAAAGTTAGTCTCAAAGGGGTGCATCTATCACTTAGTCCGAGTTAATGACTCTAGTTTTAAGACACCACCTATTCAATCAGTTCCAGTTGTGAGTGAGTTTACAGAGGTATTTCTAGATGATCTTCTTAGAGTCCCTCCTGAGAGAGAAATTGACTTTGGTATAGATATTCTTCCTGATACTCGACCTATTTCTATTCCACCATATATAATATCTCCCACAGAGTTGAAAGACCTTCTTGATAAAGGTTTCATTCGACCAAGTGTATCACCTTGGGGCGCTCCGATCTTATTTGTGAGGAAGAAAGGTGGTTCTCTTAGGATTTGTATTGACTACCGCTAATTGAACAAGGTTATTATAAAGAATAAGTATCCCCTTCTGAGAATTAATGATCTATTTGATCAATTTCAGGGCGCCACTTGCTTTTCTAATATATAACTTAGATCTGGGTATCACCAGTTGAGAGTAAGAAAAAGTGACATGTTAGAGAAAATGACATCCTGAAGACAACATTCAGGACCCGTTATGGTCACTATGAGTTTCTTGTTATGACTTTTGGCTTCACTAATGCTCCTACAACGTTTATGGATCTTATCTGCTAAGTATTCAAACCGTATCTTGACATGTTTGTTATTGTCTTCATTGATGACATTCTAATCTATTCGAGGAATGAGGAGGATCATGCTTGTCATCTCATAGTTGTTCTCCAAACCCTTAGAGATAGAGAGTTGTATGCCAAATTTTCGAAGTGTGAGTTTTGGCTTGAGTCAATGGTGTTCTTAGGCCACATTGTGGCTGGTGAAGGGATTCGAGTTGACACTCAAAAGATTGAAGCTGTAGATAACTGGCCCAGACCCACATCTCTGACTTATATTAGAAGTTTCTTGGGATTGACTGGTTACTATAGAAGGCTTGTCGAGGGGTTTTCTTCAATTTCATCCCCGTTGATCAATTTAACTCAAAAATATTTAAGTTTCAATGGTTTGAAGCTTGTGAGAAAAGCTTTCAGGATTTGAAAACCCGGTTAACTACTGCCCCAGTATTGACCTTATCGGAAGGTACACAAGGATTCGTTGTTATTGTGATACGTTAGTTGGACTTGGGTGTGTATTGATGCATAATGGTAAGGTTATAGCCTATGCCTCCAGACAACTTAAGTTTCACGAGAAGAACTACCCAACTCATGATCTCGAGTGTGCCGCTATGGTGTTTTCTTTGATAATATATCGTCACTATCTCTATGGTGTTCATGAAGATATGTTCACCAATCACAAGAGTCTTCAATATGTTTTCAGTTAGAAAGAGCTTAATCTTAGACAGAGAAGGTGGTTGGAGTTACTCAAGGATTATGACATAAGTATTCTCTATCACCCAGGTAAGGCTAATGTTGTTACTGATGCTTTGAGTAGGTTATCTATATGTAGTATGCCCATGTTGAGGAAGGAAAGAAAGAATTAGCCAAAGATGTGCACAAAATTGCACAATTGGGAGTCCTATTGTTGGATTCCAATGAAGGTGGAGTGGTGGTGATGAATGCGGTTGAATCATCACTAGTGTTCGAAGTGAAAGAGAAACATGACCAATACCTTGTTTTGCTTGAATTAAAGGCAAATATTCATAAGCAGAAAGTGATGGCTTTTGAATGGGGGGGGGGGGATGGTGTGTTTAGGTATCATGGTAGATTGTGTGTACCAAATGTGGATGAACTCCAAGAGAGGATCACAGAGGAAGCTCATAGCTCTAGATACTCTATCCATCCTTTTCCCATAAAGATGTACTGTGACTTGAGAGAAGTATATTGGTGTAGTAGTATGAAGATGTGTATTGCAGAGTTCATTGCTAAGTGCCCGAATTGCAAACAAGTCAAAGTAGAGCACCAAAGGCCCAGTGGTATGGCTTAGAATATAGATCTTTTGGAATGGAAGTGGGATATGATCAATATGGATTTCATTACTGGTTTGCTGCGGTCTCGCAGGCAATATGATTTGATTTGGGTGATTGTAGATCAGATGACTAAATCAACCAATTTCTTACTGGTAAAGACTATATTTTTGGTAGAAGATTATGCCAAGTTATACATTCAAGAGATAGTAAGATTTTATGGAGTTCCAGTATCGATCATTTCAGATAGAGGTGCACAATTCACCGCACAATTCTAGAAGTCTTTCCAGAAAGGTTTGGGTTCGAAGGTAAATTTGAGTACTGCTTTCCACCCTTACACTGATGGTCAATAAGAGTGTACGATTCAGACATTGAGAGCTTGTGTGATTGATTTCAAAGTTAATTGGGATGATCACTTACCTCTCATAGAGTTTGCTTACAATAATATCTATCACTCTAGCATCCAGATGCCTCCTTATAAGGCTCTTTATGAGCGAAGATGTAGATCTCCTATTGGATGGTTTGAGGGTGGTGAAGCTGGGTTGATCAGACCAGACTTGGTTCATAAAGCTATGGATAAAGTGAATATCATTCAAGAAAGGTTGGAAACAGCCCAAAGTCGTCATAAATCCTATAAATATGTTAGGAGAAAAGACTTGGAGTTTGAGGTGGATGATTGGGTTTACTTGAAGGTTTCACCTATGAAGGGTGTTATGAGATCCGGTAAGAAGGGGAAACTCAGCCCCCGATACATTGGTCCTTATAGGATATCTAGGAGAATTGACAATGTAGCTTATCAATTAGAGCTACTGTTAGAGTTAGCAACAGTCCATTCGGTATTTCACATTTCTTTGTTGAAGAAGTATATGGACGATCCTTCACTGATCATACCTATTGAAAATATTGGTATTAAGGACAACCTATCTTTTGAAGAGATACCCATTGAGATACTTGATCGTCAGGTTTGCAAGTTGAGAACCAAAGAGGTTGCATCACTCAAGGTCTTATGGAGGAATCAATTTGTTGAGGAAGCTACTTGGGAGGCTAAGGAGGATATGAAGAAGATATACCCATATCTCTTTACTTTCGGAGAAATTACAGACTAAGGTAATGATATTTTTGTAAAACACTCTTTAAATTGATATGCTATGTTGTGTTAAAATGCATGTTAGGTGTTAGATGTCTCTACCCTCAGTTCTATTTAGAGTGATCTCATTCGAGGATGAAAGTTCCCAAGAGGGAGTTATTGTAACACCTCGGTATTAGAAAGAGATAATTTTAGTAAGAACTAAATTGGAAATAGCCAATTTGAGAGTAATGCAAGTTATTCTTAAATTGTGAGTTTTGGGTCAACTTCAAACAACCATAACTTTCAGAAAAAGATGAGTTAGGTAGCCCATGAGATATCAAATCTAAGGTGGTTGAGTCCTCTTTACAATTCCCCCAAGTTTGCAAAATTTTGAGTTTGGATAAGGGAGATATGCCCGTTTGAGTTTAACCTATATAGTTAAGGAAATTCATCCGAATTAAGGAGGGGTACTTTGGTCTTTTCTTTCCCCACTAGGCCTGCATGTTTTGTTTACTCAATTAGGGGTCAAAGTTGATTAAAATACAAGTCTAAAGAGTTCAAGAAACTAGGACTAAGTTCTAGAGGAGAAAAAAGGAGATTTTAAGAAGTTCTTCAAGAATTTTGGAAATCGCCGAGAAAGTGGCTCTGTTGAGGTATGTAAGATTTTACAGTGATGGGTTTTTCACCTTCAAACCTATAATGAGTTTCCTCATGAGATTGAGTATATTGAGAATCCTATTTTGTTCTTGAGGTTTTATTGCTTCATTCTTGAATATGGAGTTTTTGTTGAGTTCTTGATGTGAGGGTCATGCGTTTGAGGGTTGTTCTTGAGGCATTTTATTAGATTTTCATTTACTTGTGTTTGGTTAATGAATCCAAGGGTGTTCAGAAGAAATCAATTGATTTTAGGTGAATTAGGACCAAAAATTGGGAAGAAAAATTCGCACGAATGTTCTAGAAATTGCTTGGGGTGGCACGACCTATATTTGCCTGAGAGCTAGCGTGGGGAGCCAGTAGTGCGCCAAAAATGACCCAAGATGAGGCCTTGCGTGACGCACCACTGATTGTTTGACTTAATCAAAGACATAACTTCTAAATCAAGTGTCAACGATCACGTGTAATAATATAACCCAACCGAATGGGTTGGGGTTGAGTCCCAAGGGAGCGGTTAGTAGTCGAGAATCAAATAGAAAAGTAAAATTTAGTTCTAATCAATCCTAGCTATAAATATTTATGAATAAAAACATACTAAATCTAAAAGTAACGAATGTCAATTATCAATGGGGGGTTTTGTATTCAACTAGTGAACATAAATAATGAAAATAAAAAGATGCGATTTAGGGAGACAAGATTTTTGGGAGTTGATAGGAATATGGGATAAAATAAACAATCGGGCAAATGCTATTGATAGTAAATCACTGAACATTTGTAACTAGGCTAGACTTTAGTGGGGGTAAATTCTCTTTCTCGCAACTTACCCCGAATCAATTTGGTTTCTCTCAAACACCGAGTTGCAGCATTTAAGCACATCCTTCTCCTTAGCCTATTCACTCTCTCGAGCTGAATGCGTGGAAAGGCCTAGGATTCACTCTCTCGAGCTGAACCCACGACGATCTAATAACCACCGGCTATGGATTTAGTAGTCTTGGTTTTAAAAACTCTCTCTCGAGCAAGCAAAAAACATGAAGGTGAAATCGTATTCGCAACTACAATTTTATTAAGTTCAAACACAACTACTAAATGAAATCACATTTAAACAACAAATAGACTGTCCATGAGCAATACCCAACAGTAAATTTAACCCATATTCACATAATCACACCCCAAGGATTGGGGTTTTAGCTAGACATGAAAAAGAGATAAAAATCGATACCAAAAAGTGTTTCCATGAAATGGGTATGATAAAAAATGTCTTTAAACATGTCTAGGATGAATATTCTTTGATACCCACTTCCAATCTCTTGGAGATGAAAACCTTTAAAACCTTAAAGCTCAAGAACAATGTCTCCCAAAAACTCTAAGAACTCGAAATGAAATATTCTAAGTCTCTAAATTCTCTACAACTTTCTAAATTTATGGATAGATATCTACAAAATTAAATGGGTATTTATAGTTTTCGAAGATTTGTGCTGCGAAGGACCACTCGGCACAGTTAGTCAGGATCACCGATGCATTCAGCTATCTACCCTTTGGTCTGCTTCATCGCCTTTCAGCTTTTGCCTTCAGCATCTTCGCATTCTAGATCATTGGGCGATATAGTATTGCTTTGAGGAACTATTTGGTGATGTGCCATCTGCTCCTTTTCATCGTCGACTTGATATTTTCCTTTAGGGCTCAGCATACTGGAACATTACGCGAGATTAAGGCCATTCGGCGACTCGCCTATTGCTTTAGGCGATCCTCAGGCCTTTTTTTCTTCGTCTTTTCAGCCACCTTGTTCCTTTTTGCCAAGTAGTGTCCATGCTTTGCCTCAAACTCCAAATACCTGATACTTAGGACTTACATTAGTTATTGAGACAAAATATGCATTTGAGGACACTAAATCTATCAAAATAAATCCCTAAATGAGTCCAAATTGTGGACTCATCAACACCCCCAACTTAAACTTTTGCTTGTCCTCAAGTAAAACTCATGTTCAGTAGTTCAAAAGGGATGCCTCAAATAGTGCTACACAAGACTCAATCATGAATGCACACACAACACTCAACTTACTCATTCAAGGATCAATTGTGTACTCAAAGACTCAAGTTGTGACACACCATTATCAAAGAATCTCAAGCTCACTATACTTGCTTCAAATGCAAGTTCAAGCTCAGCAAAGGAAATCAAATGCCCTCACACAAAAGAATGATTCCATTTTCACACATAATGACTTAATCATTTAAAGTTCTGGAATCAAATGCAACGCTCACACTCACAAAGAAGAACACTATGCATGCTTTCACCCATATGTTTGCCCGTATTTTCCAATTGACAATTGTTTTAGCTCACTCAAGATCAAAAAGGTCTTTTCAAGGCTTGTAATGGGGCTGAGTGCAAAGGTATGGTCATTTAGGCTCAGTGACTTTCATCCTCATGAAATGTGGTGCTCACAACACTTCCTTCCCTTTTCCTCATCAAATTCATTTGTGCTCACAAGTCATCCCATTATTCACTTTCCATGGTTTGTTGGAGACTCCATTTCTTTTTTTTGTATTTTCATAACTTTATTTCACAACTTTTTCTTTTTCATTCTTTTCTTCTTTTTCATCTTTTTTTTTTTGTATGGAGGGGTTCCATTTTTCTTAACACATGGATAGAAGGGAATTTTCTTGCACTTCTTGTCTTGCCTTCTCTTTTCACCACACCCCCAACTAAGGCTTTTGGCCTAAGTTGGCTATTCAATCAACTACAAATCAAGAGGATTATAGGTAGTGGATTAAGAAAAGTCATGTTTTCATCAAGTTTCTTCCAAAGAAGGATAAGGCTCAAGGGGTGTTCAAAAGAGATTCACACACGCTCATAAGGTAGGCCACAAAAGAGGTATATGTCAAATTATTTTACACTCTTCAAAATTGCCTAAGATCATATCAAGAGATAGCCTTACATAGTCAACCTGACCAATGGGGAAAATTCTAGGTGTTATCATGTATGGTTCACAGTAAGCTCATCACACAAGGCATCGACACCAAAGTCAAACAAGACTCCACACTTTCGCTAGTGTGTAATGTTCATCAGAAGAGACTTAATTCGATATTTGGCTAGTCACAACGAAATGCAAAGAGTTCACATATTGTCTATGCAACTACAATTGGCCTCATTGTAGCCGCGCATTCATTTATGTTCGATTATGAGCACTATTCAAGTCATCGGTATTGATCAAAACCGATACTCAAATTTGTAAGAGAACAGCTACATTCAACACATACAAGAGGTGGCAAATTTTTTTTGAAAGGGTTAAAAATCATTTACAATTAAAAACAAGGAGCCATAAGCTCAAAACTTCCACAAAAAGCAGTATAACACAAATTTAGCACAAAGCCCAAATATATAAACAAAACTAATATGCACAAAGGTAGGCCTCACCCCACCACAAACAAAAAGTCATTTGTCCTCAAATGCAAACGAAAATATCCGAAAATAAAATAAAGTAAGATAGAGAGGGAGGTAAAGAGGGGATCGTGTCTATGCAGTCACTCCATTTGTCTAGGAATCAGTACCCGAAACCATCTCGAAAGCATCAACAGTGCCAGGCCCACTAGGAGTGGCCACCTGTGAATCCGCCCAAAAGGCTTGCATAGTTGCATAGAACCCCCGGGCCCATGAATGAACATTAGGGTTTCGTGGAATAGTTGAAATGGGCTTCCGACAAAAATATGCATAGGCTCATCGGGCTTCCTTGCCATTTCCTTTATTCTCCTTCCCACCAGATGTGGGTGGCTTGGTAGCTTTGCCTTTAGATGCAGCTGCCTCTACATTGGTGACGATCCTCTTTCCCTACGTTCGAGGTGGCCTGTTTCCACCTGCAACCTTAGGTTTCACCATGTCTACAAAACTTTATGCCGAATAATATGAAATTGAGATGCTAGGTGGCAAACTAATCAACCTCCGAGCACAAATCAGCACTAAGAATACCCTAAAAATGTGAAAATATAGGAACTAGCATGCGGGTGTGAGTTTGGGAAGATAAAAATTGAGGGAAAGTAAATGAGTTTGAAACTTTTAAGCCTTTGGCTTGCAAAACCATCTAGTTCTCACCCATTCGGCGACATTATTCGTGCTCACTGAGCCACTCGATGACATGCCGAGTGGTCATTTACCTTGCTGAATTTTACAGGATCTCCAGTTATTGTGGGGGTCCTAACAGCGGTCTCCGTCGGGATCGCTGACATGGTTGGCGACTCACCAATAATTACCTGGGCTCGCCGCATTTTACTGACTCTATTTTGAAGATGTCTTGAGTCAAACGACAGTTTAGATTGAGCATGCCGACCTATTTGGCGATGCGCCAATTGGACCTTGTAATTGGCCAACCTGCAATTTTCAAACACTCTCCACACTTTATCCTACAAAATCAACACACCATTATATCTAAAACAAAAATAAAGTAATAAAAGCGTTTTGTGTTGCCTCCCAAACAGCGCCTTAGTTAACGTCATGGCACAACGCAAGTCACCATTCAAACCTCATTCTTGGGGTTAGCCGTAGTCTCACTAGGTAACCCCTCTTTATGCTGTGAATAAAGACATGACAACACTTGGCCTATTTGGGTGTCTTGTAGCTGAATAATCATGGAATGGGAGGTCGTCATTTGATTTAGCATTTCGACATTCTCTTTTATCTTATTCAACACTCTATCTTGTTCCTCAATTTTGTGTAGAATGAGTGATAGGACCTCACCATTTTTTCCACCCTCATGCTGCTTCATCTTTTTACACATGCTCTTTATTTTAGACCTTACTTCTAACTTCATTACCATCTTGGACAGATCATCCAGCTAAATCAACAATGTAACCCATTCTCGGTCCTTTTCTGCTTCCTTGTTGGCTTTAACCATACCATCAAGGCATTGGGCTACCACTTCATAGAGTTGTTTTGTCAAACACCCTATAAAGATTTGATCAATAATGCTTCCATTTTCGGGACCAATGACTCTATAGAAGCATTCTAGCAGCAATTTATCAGGCATCCCATGAGCTGGGCACTGCTGTAGTAATGCTTTAAACCTAGGCCACATCTCATGGATAGTTTCACCCCCGACTTGTTTGAACGTGAGGAGGTTTTCCTAAGATTCAGTAATTTCAAAAGGGGGTAATCTGTTTGATACCCAGAATCACCATTCACACTCATCGTCCCTGTTGCAATACACAGACAAGCAAAACACAACTAAAAATTAAGTAAGTAAACTATAACTAACAAGAATAAAATACTACTTAACTAAAAATTCTCAACTAACACCACTCCCTGGCAGTGGTACCATTTTGATTGTTTGACGTAATCAAAGACAACTTCCAAATCAAGTGTCAATGATCGCGTGCAGTAATATAACCCAACCGAATGGGTTGGGGCCGAGTCCCAAGGGAGCGGTTAGTAGTCGAGAATCAAATAGAAAAGTAAAATTTAGTTCTAAGCAATCATAGCTATAAATATTTACGAATAAAAACATATTAAATCTAAAGTGACACGAATGTCAATTATCAATGGGGGGCTTTGTATTCAACTAGTGAACAAAAATAGTAAAAATTAAAAGATGCGAATTAGGGAGATGGGATTTATGGGATGTGATGGGAATATGGGATAAAATAAACAATCGAGTTACTGCTATTGATAGTAAATTGCTGAACATTTGTAACTAGGCTAGACTTTAGTGGGGGTAAATTCTCTCTCGAGCAACTTACCCCGAATCAACTCAGTTTCTCTCGAACACCGAGTTGCAGTATTTAAGCACAACCTTTGCCTTATCCCATTCACTCTCTCGAGCTGAATGTGTGGGAAAAGGCCTAGGATTCACTCTATTGACCTGAAGCCACGACGACCCAATAACCAGTGGCTATCAATTTAATAGTCTTGGTTTTAAAACCTTTTTCTCGAGCAAGCAAAAAACACAAAGATGAAATCGTATTTGAAACTACAATTTCATTAGGTTCAAACACAACTACTAAAGGAAATCACATTTAAATAGCAAATAGACTATCAACGAGCAATACCCAATAGTAAATTTAACCCATATTCACATAATCACACCCCAAGAATTGGGGTTTTAGCTAGACATGAAAAGGAGAATAGAAATTGATACCAAAAAGTGTTTTCATCAAATGGGTATGATTAAAAATGTCTTTAAACAGGTCTAGGATGAAGATTCTTTGATACCCACTTCCAATCTCTTGGAGATAAAAACCTTCAAATACTTCAAGCTCAAGAACAATGTCTCCCAAAAACTCTAAGAACTCAAAATGAAATATTCTAAGTCTCAAAATTCTCTACAACTTTCTAAATTTATGGATAGATAGCTAAAGAATTAAATGGGTATTTATATTTTTTGAAGATTTGTGCTGCGAAGGACCACTAACCATAGTTAGTTGGGAACGCCGATGCATTCGTCAATTCGCCCTTTGGTCTGCTTCATCGCCTTTCAGCTTTTGCCTTTAGCATCTTCGCGTTCTGGATCTTTGGGCAATATAGTACTGCTTCACAAAACTGTTCGGTGATGGGTTGGTTGCTCCTTTTCATAGTCGACTTAATCTTTTCCTTTAGGGCTCAGCACACTAGAACATTATGTGAGATTAAGGCTATTCGGCGACTCGCCTAATGCTTTAGGCGATCCTCTGGCCTTCTTTTCTTCGTCTTTTCAGCCGCCTTGTTCCTTTTTACCAAGTAGTGTCCATGCTTTGCCTTAAACTCCAAATACCTGAAACTTAAGGATTTACATAAGTTATTGTGACAAAATATGCATTTGAGGACACTAAATCTATCAATATAAAGCCCTAAATGAGTCCAAATTGTGGACTCATCAACCACCCCTGCGCCCGAAGCGTCAGACCACTTTCCTTTCCCGTTCTCATTCTGTAATTGTTCCTTTGAGCTGAGATTTCATTCCCTTCTTGATACCAATCATCTAAACCTTCATAAAACATCGAGAGATCCTTCATATATCCTAAAAATGTCTCTTAATTTCACTTTTCAAATTAAAGTAAGGATTAAGATTAAAGTTTTAGAAAGTCTTTTGAGTCATTTTGAGATGTCTTTTACAATTATTTATAACTTGTTTTAAGGCTTGAGGAAATGAGTATGAGGATGAGGAGAGTTGAGTTCATTTTTTCAAAATGAGTATGAGGGGACTAAGTATTCCCAAGTATGTAACACTTTTACATTTTAACGAGAAGAAACCTTAATTTCTAAATGAGTTCATGAGGAGTTTTTGAGCATTATTCTCTTTTAAAAGAGATTTTGAGTGATTATCTCAAATTGAGGATGAGTTATGTTTTCTTTAAAACATATATATATATATATATATATATATATATTATTGGAAAGAGTATTGAGCACCGATATGAGGATGAGTTCGGACAGCTCAAAATAGTCATAAACCATGTATGCCAACATGGGTAAACGGTCATACTTTTTAGATGATTCCTTATTGCTTTTAAGCATAACTTAGTTGATCCACTTTGTTGAGGATTTCTTATACTCCGGCAAGGTATAAGATAGTTCTGGCAGTATGGTTGAGACGCTGTATCATCATATAACTCATAGTAATGGTTATCGATTAGAGAATCTGCCAAATAAGAGTAAAGAGTTTACTATTGTATTTTTATATTCATTGAGTTATTATCTACTATTTTAAAAGCTTTATTTATAATGCATCTTTATTGTTGCTTTTATATTGAATTGAGTTGAGTATCCTTGAGTTGAGTTGAGATGAGGTGAGTATGTCCTTCCTTTTTACTAGTTCAAGCTTATTTCTATACTTGAGAGTTCTCTTTGAATGCTCGTACATTTAATGTAATGACGCCATTTGTCCTGCATCATTTCATGATACAGATACATGTATTCAGGGTCATCAACAGACGCTCCGTTAGCACCACTTGCAGTTCTAGATTTGCTTTGGTGAGCCTTCTTTCTTCTGAAGGGCTTCACATTTGTATTTTAGTTTTGTTAGGATGTCGTGGGTCTTGTCCCTACTTACATCATAGTATGTTAGAGGCTTCATAGATAATAGTTGTTGAAGAGTCTTTCTTTCATTTCCCTTGTTGATGTTTTAAAGGCTTTGAGTTGAACACTTGTGCTCAATTGATTATTTCTGATTCAAACTATTATCCTTTATAATATCCTTATGATTTGAGTTTACATTGAGTTTCTTTATTGATGATTAAGTCTTCCGCTAAGTAATGAGCCATACCAAGGGTGTAACACTCTGGGAACTAGTAGGCTAAACTAGAGCTTGACATGAGGGTTAGAGTCGTAAATAACCCCCGGTACTCAAAATATAAGTTTTTGGGTTAGAACATCAAGGTACGACTCCCCAAGGACCAACCATGGGTCCTTGAGGATGACCCTTCAAAACTGCCCTAGAAGCTGCATGGGCATTCACCCACGGAGGGGACCCACGCCTTGTGGGCCAGACCACGCCTTGTGGGTGAGGAGCGTAGGTCAAGCCTGCAAAACAGGCTCTCTGAACCCCAACCCACGCTTCACCAGCATGGGCTGTGGGTCTAACCACGGTCCGTCTGTGAGGGGTCGTGAGTGAGGCCTGAAACTGCCTTTTGGTAGTTAAGTGTAGGGGCGTTTAAGGGTTTTCCAGTTTTAGTTAATATTAAGTGAAGTTGTTTTACACTAAATTAGACTAACTATATAATGATTTTAGACCCCCTAAATTTAGTCATCTTCCTCATTATTCCAAAATCCCAAATCAAAACCAACTTTTCCCCAAATATTCTCTCTTTAGAACTTCAAGGAAGAAGAAGAAGGAAGTTGGAGCTAGGGTTCAAGGAGCAACGTTTTATTCTAAAATTCATTGTATTTCATAGCTAAGGTATGGTAGCTCTTCATCCATGTATAGAATTCATCCATGGAGCCCCTTCAAAAACCCCAATTTCAAAGCTAGAAATCCCAAAAGTTAGGGTTTGACTTCAATCTCACGGATTCCTTTCAAATTCGTTTTTACCGATTGAATTATGTTTTATTATGGATATATTGATATTTTATATGGTTTTATGGTGAATTTCCCAAGAATCCATGAATTCCTCTATTTTCCCAATTTGGATCTCAAAGTGTGGGAATTGATTGATGCAAGTAGAATATGATAGAATTATGCATGTAGTAATTGAACTACTTGAATTATATTATCACCCATGTCTAATGTACTAATTCTAGATGTGTTGATGGAATATGACCTATGGTTCTTGAAGGGAAAAGTATGAGAATTGAGTATGATTATGAGATTTATGTATATGCTTTATGAACACTTTGAGAGTAAAGTGATTATGATTATGATCTTGTTCTGTGTTGTTGAAAGGTTATTCTCATTTACACACCTATGTATGAATATGATATGTTGTGAAAGGCTTTCTCACAATATGATGATTCTAAGGTTGAAAGGATATTCTCACCTATTGAATCTATGAGCTATCTTATGAATTATGTTGGACTAAGTGTCAAGACATTATTACATAAATATGAACTTAAGTCAAGACTTAATATGCACTCCATGGGAATTAATGCTTAGCACCGAGTGTATATTGTATATGAGACGGAAGCTTTTACACTAGTTGAGTCCGGCTTCTAAGGAAACCTTTTACACTAGTTGAGTCTGGCTTGCCAAATGGGTTCCTTCTACCTTAGTTGAGTCCGAGTTCCCAAAATATGTATCTCATGAGATGGAAACCTTCTACCTTAGTTGATTTTGGGTTTCTATAGCAATATCCTTATCCTATAAAGTATGTGCCCTCATAGGTTATTAGATAGTAGATCCATCTAAGCTAAAATTACCGGTTCTACCTTAGGCAAGTCGACTAACACTTTTTGGTGTGGGAGTCACCGGATTCCATGTTAAGCTCACATGGTTTATGTCAGTTAAGGCTAATTTACCACAACAACATTATGAACAAGAATATGAATTATGAACTATTGTTACTTAAGAAGCTTTACTTAGCATTGGTGGGATTATGGGATCTTATTCATGCATTGCACAAGTATGCTTTGAGGGTACTTATGTTATGTTTCCATTATGTTATGATGATCTATATGTTGAATATTCTTATGATTTATGCTTTTACACTAATCTTCATGTTGATCTTAAACTTGGTAAAGTGCATGCTTTTCAACTACAATGTCCTTTTTAGCATGTTTTCAAGGTTTTTATGCATGGCTATTATAGTTACTGCATTTTTGTACTAATCCATATTTTGTATATACTTTTCCCAAGTGTAGGGTGCGGTTCTTAAGGCAGTCATCATCGGAGTTCAAGTTTGGATTCGACTATTCTCCTAGCTTGTGGTGAGTCCTCATGATTCGAGGGCGGGAATTTCATTTGTATCTTTATTTCTAGTATTTCCTTTTGGATTATGTTGTATGGTCTATGCCACTTTCATTTGAACTATTGTAATAGATGGCTATATTGAGAGTCTAGACTTTTGCTTTTGTCTTTTATGATAATTTTAGACTTGGACTTGAAATGCGTTTTTACTCTTTATTGTGCTATACTAATGTTATGATATGCTAAGTGGCTTACATGGTGCCTTTCGGGGTTCTATGTGCCATGTTACATCAAGGGGCTGCTCCTGGGTAGTAACAAACTTGGTAATCAGAGCATAAGGTATACAATGATTCTAGGATGATGTCTTATAAGCCACGTCTAGTAGAGTGGGAAGCATTTAAATCATCGTTTCTTAATAGGTTCTTTCCCCGGGAGATGAGGGAAGCTAAGGTGGAAGAGTTCATTAACCTTCATCAATGAGGTATGAGTGTGAAAGAGTATTCTCTAAAGTTTACTCAATTGTCCAAATATGCCCCGGCTATGGTGGCGGATTCAAGGGATATGATGAATAGGTATTTGACGGGTGTGTCCAAAATGGTATGAAAAGAATGCTGTACGACAATGCTCCATCATTATATGGATATCTCATGTCTTATGGTGTATTCCCAACAAATGGAGGATGAGAAACTCCAAGAAAAGAATAGGGAGGTGAAAAAAGAAAGGATCGATGATGGGAACTTCTTCAATGCTAAGCCCGATGGACAAGGTCGACCAAGGTTCAAACAAAGGTTCTCCAACCAAGGCTTCTCTAATGAATCAAGGGTCAACAAAGATAGGGTTTCCAACTCTAAACCTCAAGGAGGTAATGGTAGTTGTTCTTATGTTGCTATATCTACTACCTGTTCAAGGTGTGGAAGAAAGCATGATGGTAAGTGCCTAGTTGGCATGGATGGTATATATGGGTGTGGAAAGAGTGGTCATAGGATGAGATATTGTCCAATGCTAAGGTTCAAGGAAGAGAAGGCAAGCAAGATCCTCCTAGTGGTTCAAACTCCAATGCTCCTAAGAAAAACCGCTTCTATGCTCTTCAAACCCGAGGTGATCAAGAGAGCTAACTGGATATGGTGACCGGTATGTTAAAAGTTTTTCTTATAGATGTATATGCCTTGTCAGATCCTGGTGCTACTTTATGCTTTGTGACACATTATGTGGCCATGAAGTTTTATATGCTTCCCGAATTGTTATTAGAACCTTTTTCGGCTTCTACCCTGGTGGGTAAGTCTGTTGTGGCTAAGAGGGTTTATAGAAGATGTCTCATTTCCTTATCCCATAGAGTTACTCTTGTTGACTTGGTAAAACTGGACATGTTAGACCTTGATGTGATTCTTGGTATGGATTGGTTGCATGCATGTTATGCCTCTATCGATTGTAGGACTCGGGTGGTTAGATTCAAATTTCTGAATGAGCCTATCTTAGAGTGGAAGGGAGGAAATTATATACCTAGAGGTCAATTTGTGTTTTACCTTAAAGCTAGGAAGTTGATCTCGAAAGGTTTTTTTACCATATGGTTAGGGTGATAGACCCCTTCTCTAGAGTTGGTTCCTGTAGTTAATGAGTTTCTGGAAGTTTCCCCGATGATTCACCCGGTATTCCTCCCGAGCGGGAAATAAATTTTGGTATTGACCTTCTTAAGGATACACAACCTATCTCAATTCCTCCTTATAGAATGCCGCTGGCGAAGTTAAATGAGTTGAAGGAGCAACTAAAGGATTTGCTAGATAAGAGTTTTATTCAAGCGAGTATCTCTCCATGGGGTGCTCTGGTATTATTTGTTTGAAAGAAGGATGGGTCTTTTAGAATGTGCATCAATTATCACCAATTGAGCAAGGTGACCATAAAGAATAAGTATCCCCTTCCAAGGATTGATGACTTGTTTGACCAACTTCAATGGGCTAGTACTTTCTCTAAGATTGATCTTCGTTCAGATTATCACCATTGAGGGTGAGAGGGGTTGATATTCCAAAGACGTCTTTTCTGAACTAAATATGGTCACTATGAGTTTTTAGTAATGTCCTTTGGTTTGACTAACACTCCAGCGGCATTCATGGACTTAATGGATAGAGTGTTCCGACAATATCTTGACATGTTTGTGATAGTGTTTATCGATGATATTTTTATCTATTCAAGGAGTGAGAATGAACATGTGGACCATTTGAGAATTGTATTGCATGTTCTTAAGGACTATCAACTTGTCACAAAGTTTAGCAAATGTGAGTTTTGGTTAAGGTTCGTAGCATTCCTTGGTCATATTCTGTCAAGCAAGGGTATTAAGATAGATCCTAAGAAGATGGATGCAGTCAAGAGTTGGCATAGACCTCTAACTCCTTTGGATATTAGAAGCTTCTTGGGTTTGGCCGGTTACTATAAAAGGTTCGTTGAGGGATTTTCCTCCATTGCCTCTCCTTTGACGGCCTTGACTCAAAAGAAAGCTAAGTTTGTATGGTCGGAAGCGTATGAGAAGAGTTTCCAAGAGTTGAAACATAAACTTACTTCCGCTCTGGTGTTGACCTTACCAGAAGGTACGGATGGTTTTGTGGTGTATTGTGATACCTCTAGAGTTGGGTTGGGATGTGTGCTTATGCAAAATGGTAAGGTGATTTCCTATGCTTCAAGGCAACTAAAAGTCTATGAGAAGAATTATCCTACCCATGACTTTGAGTTAGCAACGACTGTTTTTCCTTAAAGATATGGAGGCATTATCTATATGGGGTTCATGTTGATGTGTTCACCGATCATAAAATCTTGCAATATGTGTTTAGTTAAAAGGACTTGAATCTTCGACAAAAGAGGTGGTTAGAATTATTGAAGGACTATGACATGAGTGTCCTTTATCACCCTGGCAAAGCCAATGTGTTAGCGTATGCTCTTAGTAGATTGTCCATGGGTAGTGTGGCTCATGTAGAGGATGAAAAGAAAGATTTGGTTTGTGATGTGCATAGGTTGGCCCGGTTAGGTGTTCAACTAATGGATTCCACCAAGGGTGGTGCCATGGTCCATAATGGTTCCGAATCGTCCTTTGTGATGGATGTAAAGTCTAAACAGGGCCTTGATTTTATATTAGTTGAGTTGAAAGAGTCGGTACTTAAGAAGTCCATTGAGGCTTTCTCCCAAGGGGGAGACGGGGTGCTTAGGTACCAAGATTGGTTATGTGTTTCAGATGTTGATTGTTTGAGGGAACAAATTTTAGAAGAAGATCATAGTTCTCGGTATTCTATTCATCCGGGAGCCACCAAGATGTACCTTGATCTATGGGAAGTCTATTGGAGGAACGAAATGAAGAATGATATTGTGGGATTTATGGCCAAATGTCCGAATTGTCAACAAGTTAAGATTGAGTATCAAAGGCTGGGAGGCTTATCCTAAGATATAATAATTCCCACTTGGAAGTGTGAAGCGGTGAATATGGATTTTATTGTGGGTTGGCCTCGCACCCAAAGGCAACATGATTCTATTTGGGTCATTATAGATCGGATGATAAAAACAGCCCACTTTATTCCCGTCAAAGTTTCTTTTTTGGTGGAAGACTATGCCAAGTTGTATATAAGAGAAATAGTAAAGTTGCATAGGGTCCCCTTATCTATTATTTCCGATCGGGGTACTTAATTTACTTCTTAATTTTGGAAGTCATTCCAAAAAGGACTTGGTACTAAAATTAAGCTTAGCATGACTTTTCATCCACGAACCGATGGGCAAGTGGAGCTTACCATCCAAACATTAGAAGATATGTTAAGGACATGTGTGATAGACTTTAAGGGTAATTGGGATGACCACTTGCCATTAATAGAGTTTGCTTACAATAATAGCTATCACTTAAGTATCGGTATGGCTCCTTTTGAAGCTTTGTACGGATTGGTTGGTTTGAGGTGGGTGAAATTGCTTTGATAGGTCCCGAGTCTATGAATCCATTGAGAAAGTTCAGCTTATTAGAGAAAGGTTGAGAACATCTCAAAGTAGACAAAAGTCTTAAGCCGATGTGAGAAGAAGGGATCTAGAATTTTAAGTTAATGATTTGGTCTGTCTAAAAATTCACCTATGAAAGGTGTGATGAGGTTTGGCAAAAAGGGAAAACTTAGTCCGCGGTATGTGGCCCATACCAAATTTTGAAACATATTGGGAAAGTTGCCTATGAGTTAGCTTTGCCAAATGAGTTCGGTATTCCATATTTCTATGTTTAAGAAGTGTATTGGAGATTTGGTATCCATTATCCTCGCAGAAGGTTTGGGAGTTGACAAAAGTCTTTCATATGAAGAGGTTCCGGTAGAGATCCTAGACCGCAAAGCCAAGAGATTGAGAAACAAGGAAATAGCTTCTATAAAGGTTTTGTGGAGGAATCACTTAATTGAAGGTGCTACCTGGGAGGCCGAGGCTGATATGAAGTCCCCATATCTTCATCTTTTTCCTTATACTCCTATTCAAGCTTGAGGTAAGTAGTTCCTCTTGAGTTTTAATGTTTTGGGGGTCATGTGTGCTATATGAGTTTTTCTATGATTTCCTTATGTTATGCATGTTCTTGATGAAATTCATGTTTAGTAAGAAAATGAGTTTTCAAGATTTATGTGTTCCTTATGTTGTTGTGCATTTAGTATAAGTTACATATTTGACTTCATGAGATGAATAGATGAACATGCTCTAGTATAATTTTGAGAGTAATTGCAAATTGGCTCCATGATATTGTGTTGAGCATGCTTTTAGTTCGAGAAGGTAGTTCCTCCTATGATTTGTAATACCCCAGAAAGTAGTAGGTGAAACTAGAGCCTTACGTTAGAGTTTTAGAGTTTGATGTGAGGTTTAAAATTTGTAAAATGGTTTCCCGAACTTAGGATGAGGAGTTTAGGGGTTAAACATCAAGGTACGACCCCCCAAGGACAAACCAAGGGTCCTTGAGGAGGACCCTAAAGCCTAACTCCCAAGACTCCCCAAATCTGCCAAGGCTACCCAACAAGGGCCACCTACGGCTAGTAGGTGGACCCACGCCCCGTAGGTGGGGGTCGTGGGTCAAGCCCTCAAAACCAAGCTATAGACCATGACCTATGGACCTGCAGAATGGCCAGTAGGCTGACCTACAGACCGTAGATCCTAGGCGTAGGTCATGCCTGCAGAATCTGCCAAATCTCAGCCAAGGGAGAGGCATTATAGGTAATTCCTTTTGAGGTTAGTTTAAAGTGAGGTCATTTTATATTATTTATCTAGATGTATATAAGTACTTTTAAGTCATTAACCACCTTATATACTTCATAAATCTCAACTACCCAAATCAAAATTACCTTTACCCCCAAAGTCTTCTCCCAATAACTCCATTGAAGAAGAAGAAGAAGAAGAAGAAGAAGAAGAAGTAGAAGAAGAAGAAAAAGAAGAAGAAGATCAAGTTAGGGCTTGAAGGAGGGGGCATTCTCACACGATTTTTGTTGGATTTTTTCATCTAAGGTATGGTAGTCTTGATTCATGGAAAGCTTTCTTCCATGGAGCCCTCACACTTTCAATTTCAAAGATGAAAATTCTCCAAAACCTAGGGTTTTCACTCCAAGTCATGGATTCTTCTTAAAAATGTTTTCAATGATTTAATTTTCATATATTAAGATTGAATTGCTTTTTTATGGTGGTTTTATAATAAAATCTCCCATGAATTCATGAATTCCCCATAACCCTAATTTAAGACTATCTGATGTGGGCGAATTGTAGTAAGGTGAATGCTATGAAATTGTTCTTGTAGTAGTTTAAATACTTGAATCATGTTATTATCCATGCCCAGTTGTAGTAGTGCTAGGTGTGTTGGTGAATTAGGATTCATGGTCCTTGAAGGGCATAATATGAGATTTGTATAATCATAATGCTTATGTACATGCTTTGTGTATACATTGAAAGTAATATGATCATGACTATAATATAATGGTGTGGTTGTTGAAAGTGTATTCTCACATACACACACACTCATGAACGAATAATGAATGAATGAAGTTTCTATGATTATGTTAATGATGTGTTGATTGAAAGGCTATTCTCAATTATACACTAATGAATGATAATGACATGTTGTGAAAGGTTTTTCTCACAATATGGGGATTCTTAGTTGAAAGGCTATTCTCATATTTGAATCTATGAGCTATCTTAATGAATGAATGTTGGGATTGAGATGAATGCTCATCCGTGAGTTGAGGCGGGGTATCTAGTAACAATCTCTATATCCCATTTTAATGAACTAAAGTAATGAATGTTAAGTACTCCGTGGGGAATAACGGTAAGCACCGAGTGGATATGGATTGAGATGGATTCTCATCCGTGAGTTGAGGTGGGGTATCTAGTAGCAAACTCTTGAGATGGATGCTCATATGTGAGTTGAGGTGAGGTATCTAGTAGCAATCTCCCGATCCCATAACTATGTGCCCACAAGGTTATTAGCTAGTGGATCCACCTAAGCTAAATTAACGGTCCTACCTTAGGCCAGTAGAAATCCCTTATTCGGTGTGGGTAACACCAGAATTCCATGATTTGCTCACATGGTTTATGTCGGTTATGGCTTACCCCCACAATGAATTATAATGAACTATGGCTTCTCAAGAATGCACTACTTAGTGTGGGTGGGGGTATGGGACTTCATCCATGCATTGTACAAGTAGACTTTGAGAGTAGTCATGGTGTGTTCCTTTATGTTGTAATGATTTATGAGATGAAATTTGCTTATGATGATGCTACTAAGTATGTTGATATGAAGGCTAAATGTGATGAAGTATGCTTAATATGGATTGTTGCTATGAGTTACTTTCCTTGACATGATTTGTTAAATGTGAATGCTCCTTGTTTATGAGTATGAACTAAGGATGACATCAAAGAATGGTAATTATGATAATGGTCGCCCAAAGTGGTACTTAGTATGAGTGGTATTATGGGATGCCATTCATACTTTGCACAAATATAACTTAGGGTTATTTATGAGATGGTTCTATTTGATATAATGATGTAAGTATTGACTATAATGGTATGAACTATGAACTATGACTACTCAAGAAGCTTTACTTTGTATAGATGGGGGAATGGGACTTCATCTATGCATTGCACAAGTATACTTCGAGGGTGCTTATGGTATGTTTTATTATGCTATGATGATCTATATGTTGAATATGCTTATATCTTATGTTTCTACACTAATGTTCATGATGATTCTCAAATTTGGCATATAGCATGGTTTTCAATAGAAATGTCCTTTTTAGCACGTTTTAAAGGTTTTTATGCATGGCTATCATACTTAATGCATTTTTGTGCTAACCCATATTTCTTCTACATTTTTCACAAAGTGTAGGGTTTGGTGATATTGGCTTCCGTCCTCGTGGATAGGTTTATAGTAGATCAAGAAGAGAAGATATGGTGAGTCCTCATAGTATGCGAGGGCTTGACCATCATGTCCTTGACATTTCATTTTTTATGTTTAGAGCTTTTGTATGGGCTGCGTCCCAAAGTTTTATTCTTATGGTTATAGATGGTTTGAGACAAAGTATAGACTTCCGCTCATGTTTATAAAATACTTCAATTGTAAAAGAAAAAGTTTTAAATTTTGTACCGTTTTCTTATGTCCTATGTTATGAATGCTATGAGGCTTGTATGAGGCTCTTTAGAGTCTTGTACGCAGTGTCATGTCCGAGGTGTAGCCTCGGGTCGTGACAAACATGGTATCAGAGCACAAGATTTTGGGATGGTTATAGGATTGTCTCAAACCACATCTAGGAAAGTCTTGTTCATAGTGTGAAGTGCGTCACATTTTTGAATAGGAGGCTATTTGATGTTAGGAAAATCTCACTTCTTCATTCTCCAAGTCATGCCATAGAGTTTAACTCTATAAGATTTCTCTCCGACTCCTTATCCGATGGTCTTTAGGATATGACCACTTGAAGGGCTCATCCTACAATGATCGAGGAAGAAAAGGTTAGTAGTGATGCCAATTATGGCTATATGACTAGATGAGACTTGCTATGATAGGTTTAGATGATATCCTTTAGTATAAATGGGTTGTATTATGGTTATGTGTGTTTATTGGTAGAACCCGACTTAGTAATGATGAGTTTAATTGTGTGTTGGAGGATTTGATGAAATAGGGTGTTTAAGTGGTGCCTAGAGATGTTGAATGAGTAGACTCCTTTAAAAGACGGTTGTTGACACCCAATTTTAGACCTCCACAATATAAATTAATCATCGAGCTTCGTAAATTCCGAACAATTTGAAATAGTAGACTTTATAAAATTCAAAATATTTTCAGGTTAGTTTTATGTAATCTTGTCACTTTTTGGAACTTTTAAATAATATATATATTTCATATTATTAATTAGCATATTTTATAAATATTTGAAAATTATCTCAATTTTTTTTTTTGTTTTAATTAAATATTTGGTTAATTAGTTTAGTCATATAATAGTTTATATCTTTAAAGCATTCAATTTATGATTAAGTTAATTATTTCATTTCATTAAGTTTAAGAAGCTCCCTAATTAATCTTATTTAAATTCATCTTAGATTTTAGTCGAATTTGCAAATCAACTCAATAGGAACAATCCCTCCAATCCAAATTTCTCAATGTTACAGTGATATTCCAACCCATTTTGTCCTTCTCCTTCTGAAAATTTCCCTACAGCCCAACAAAATAATTCCCAACCCATTCCCACTAAGACCCACCCATACAGTAACATACCCATCAACACAAATACAGCAGCAATACCAAAATCGACCCCTATACTATTCTTCTTCTCTAGCGAGGTGAAACCCGAAAAAATGAAAATCGCGACCCGAATCCAGACCATGCTCAATCGCATGACCCTCATCCTTCTCCTTATCCATTCGTACAAGGATATTCTCGAGTAGCCAGGTGGGTGCATCTCCTCGCATTAATCGTCCTCTGCTCTAAATCGAATGAATACCATTCTCATTCCGTTGAGAATGGTACTATTCCAGCTGGTCGATTTTGTCTTCAAAGGGAATTCAAATTTTGAATTGGAAATGGATCCAATTGTTTCCGTTTTCCCCCCCTCTTTTTTTTAGCATCTATAAGTAGCCCCCATCTTCTTCATTGTAGGGGGTTAGAGACAAGAGGAAAATATTGGAAAAAGTTAGAAGGAAAGTCGGAACCAACTAGTTTATGAGACGAAATACGCCACAAATTTCCAGCTATACTACCACATATTAGTGTTTTAGTTTTTTTTTTCTCGAGACAAGTTCTTGGAGTCATATTCCAGTTGTAAATGATCGTTGCCTTCTATCTCGTCGTCTAGTTTGTTGCCCAGAAAAAGGTAGCCCCTCTCTTAATTTCAGTCCATGTCTCTATTGTTTTTAATGCGTTAGTGTGTTTGATTTTCAGCTGTTGAGTTGTTTAGACGCCAGAGTTTTGGGGTCCCATATCTTCTTTTGCCGATTTTTTTGTTTATTTTTTAGTCACAACTTGACTTGAATAGGGTTGTAAAGATGTTGGAAAATTGCTTGATAGTTTTTGCTACTTTTATCAGCCTAGCTTTCATATTGATGCCATGATCAGTTTCAAAATGTCAAGTTAGTCTTAGTTCATGTGTGTTTTGTTAAGAATCTGTGTAAATGATCCATGTTTGACATCATATCATCCTTTATTTGCCTTAAGCTAAGTGTATGAATCAGTAAAATATAGTTACTCGAGTTTATTCCCATGTTTCCCTCATTCCTCATTTCAATATATTTATTAGAGAAAATCTGAGCTTTTAGTCATTAGAAAATTATTGTTTTACTTCGCTCTCTGAAATGGCTTCATACCCGTATGATCTTGTCTCATTGTTTCGTATGTTTGATGTTCTGTTTGGTTTATCTAGGCTATCTGTTACGTTTTATTAGCCTAGCCTACGATTCGTAGTCGAGTCAGGCCTATCTTTGTTGGATGTTTAGTCTGGTCCTGTGGTGAAGGTAATAGGTCGAAAGCGAGTCTTTGCTATTCAGCTTTCTATAGTATGCCTTAATTTAGTTGGGCGTTTGCTTGAATTTATTTACACCAAAATTGAAGTTGTTTGCTTATTTTGAATGCATGCTCATGTATGGAAAACATGTTGAAAGTCTATGGTATTGTTTTGGTCTTGCTTGCTGCCATCTCTTGTCAAATCCCAAGGGATAGAAATGTTTAGCTTGTTAAATTGATGGATTGGGAATCGTGTCTCTGCATCTCTCCTTCAAAAGGGACTATTTATCAATTTGCACTTTCTTGGGTCAAATGCATATTTCAGTAAGCCGGTTTATTCACCTTGCACTTCTGTTAGTTGGATTATATGTTACCTCACTTCTTTTGTTTCTTGTTTATATGAAATCTGCCCAAGACTTTAGTATATTAATTCGGGTGTGACTCTCTTTCCTGTTTCGGTCTATTTGTTTGATTGAGTAGGTATTATAATTCTTTAAACATGTTCTTTTCTCAAGTCACTGAAATTCGAATTCACTAATATATTTCTCCTTTCTTTGTTGTATGTAAAATTCGTTTGAGTCCAGTTGGACCTCACTCCCCCTCCTTGCATTTCGCGGATTTGGGGCTTACAGACCCAATTCCATATTTTCTTCAAGTCGGCCAGCCTATCAAGAATTGAAGAACAGGTTCCCAAAAATTGACGCACAGGTCCTGGAGTCAAAATCTCTGAAGCAGATCGGAGAATTGAAAGATAGGGCCAAAGCCCCACTTTTAATTCAATTTGTATATTGTTATTCTTTGGGCCTAAGCCCATTATTTATTATTATCTTGTTAGTTTAGGATAGGTACATGCGATTCGAATGGGCAAAGGCCTAAAACGAAAATGGGCTAAAATACTAGTCCAGGAGGACAGGAAAACCAGATTTGGGCCCAAATCTCTTTCCCTCTTCATTTTGATCATGTCTATTTACTTGCCAATATTTGTTGTTAGTCCTAAGGTCGAAGAAATTCAAATCCCCGAAGGACACCCATTTTGATCTAACGATTTAACAAAATCACTTTTCTAAATAAACTGAAAGAATAATTTTGAGAAATCTCTCACTTAGAAATTAGTTCTATATTCTCCTTTTTTTTTTAAATGACTCTAATTATAAAAATCGCTTATTTAAAACTAAGTTGAATTATTTTCAGCCAAATAATTAACCGCCGGATAACCGTGTATTAATGGGCATTTTGGGTGCTTTCAAACCCTTCCCGAAATGCTAATATGCACCCCAGACCTCCTTAAATATTTTCAATTGATTTCTTGTTTCAATCCATTGAAAAGTCAGTTTTCTTAATTTTCCTTTAAAAATTAAGTGGCAACTCTAAAACTAGTCTAATTACTATTTTTATAAATAAAACAATGGTAGAAATATAATTCTCCATGGTTTAGAATCACTTTGTGCGATGGATGTGAAAGTTGAGTGACAACTTGGGCCAACCTTAAAAGTTGAAAGAAATGGTGCTTAGAAAAGTCCTTGTAGGTTTACTCCCAAGGGGGAGATAATGTGCTTAGATAGCAAGGTCGTTGAGTGTTCTAGATGTTCATGATTTGGATTGGCTTGAAATTCTCACCTTGAGAGGTGTATTGAGTTTGCGAAGTTTAGTCCCGGTTCGGTAGGCTCATATGAGATCTTGAGTGGTGTTGGTAAGGTTGCTTGTGAGCAAGAGTGCTTAAATGAGAACCTCTCTAATTTAGAAGTTCCGGTAGAGTTCTTAGACCGGTAAGTTAAGAAATAAAAGAGTGAGGGAATTGTTTCCATGAAAATATTGAGGAGTGGTAGTTTAGTTGAGGGTGCTACTTGGGAGGCCAATGGCCGATGAGAAGTCCCGATATCCTCATTCTCTTCCTTTTATTCCTATTTAAGCTTGAGGCATAGAGTTCCTTATGGCTTGTTTCATGTTTTGGAGTCATGTGTGATTTATGTGTTTCCATGACCTCCCTATGATTATGCATGTTCTTGATGAATTCATGTTTAATAAGAAAATGAGCTTTTATTATTAATATATTCCTCATGTTGATATGCATCTAGTATGAGTTTCCTATATTCTTCATGAGACGATTAATAAACATGCCGTAATGTGCTTTTGAGAGTAATTGCATAGTGGCTTCATGTTATTGTGATGAGCATGTATTGAGTTGGAGAAGGTAGTTCCTCCTATGAATGTTGAAATGTTAAGTTTTCATGCATAGTGGGTTGTTAGATGTAATTCCTACTTCCTTGTGTTGCATTGAGTATGTTGAGATTGAGTTAAAGTTTGCTCCTTTGAATTGTGCCTTATTTTGACGTTTCATGCATGAAGGACTGCCAGTCTTGAGTCTTTAATTTTGAGAAGTGTTTAGAAATGTCATTCGAAGATGAATGTTCCCAAGGGAGAGATAGTGTAATACCCCGATAACTAGTAGGTGAAACTAGTGCCTTACGTTAGAGTTTTAGAGTTTGATGTGAGGTTTAGAATTTGTAAAATGGTTTTCCGAACTTAGGATGAGGAGTTTAGGGGTTAAACGTCAAGGTACGACCCCCCAAGAACAACCAAGGGTACTTGAGGAGGACCCTAAAGCCTAACCCCCAAGACTCCCCAAATCTGCCAAGGCTGCCCAAAAATGGCCACCTACGGCCAATAGGTGGACCCACGCCCAGTAGGTGGGGGTCATGGGTCAAGCCCTCAAAATCAAGCTACATGCCATGACCTACGGACCTGTAGAATGGCTAGTATTCTGACCTATGGACCGTAGCTCCCAAGCGTAGGTCATGCCTGCAATATCTACTAAGTCTCGGCCAAGGGTGGGGCATTTTAGGTAATTCCTTTTAAGGTTAGTTTGAAGTGAGGTAGTTTATATTTTTTATATAGTCTTATATAAGTACTTTTAAGGCATTAACCACCTCATATACTTCATAAATCTCAACTACCCAAATCATAACCACCTTTACACCCAAAGTGCAGAAACTCCATTGAAGAAGAAGAAGAAGATCAAGTTAGGGCTTGAAGGAGGGAGCATTCTCACACGATTTTGGTTGGAATTATTCTTCTAAGGTATGGTAGTCTTGATTCATGGAAAGCTTTCTTCCATGGAGCCCTCAAACTTTCATTTTCAAAGATGAAAATTCTCCAAAACCTAGGTTTTCACTCCAAGTCATGGATTCTTCTTAAAAACGTTTTCAATGATTAAATTATCATATATTAAGATTGAATTGCTGTTTTATGGTGGTTTTATGATAAAATATCTCATGAATCCATGAATTCCCCATAACCCTAATTTAAGACTATCTGATGTGGGTGAATTGTAGTAAGGTGAATGCTATGAAATTGTTCTTGTAGTAGTTTAAATACTTGAATCATGTTATTATCCATGCCTAATTGTAGTATTTCTAGGTGTTTTGGTGAATTATGATTTATGGTCCTTTAAGGGCAAATTGTGAGATTTGTACAATCATAATGCTTATGTACATGTTTTATGAATATATTGAAAGTAATGTGATCATCACCATAATGTAATGGTGTGGTTGTTGAAAGGCTATTCTCATATACACACACACACACACACACTCATGAATGAATAATGAATGAATGAAGTTTCTATGATTATGTTAATGATGATGTGCTGATTGAAAGACTATTCTCAATTATACACTAATGAATGATAATGACATGTTGTGAAAGGTCTTTCTCACAATATGGGGATTCTTAGTTGAAAGGATATTCTCATCTTTGAATCTATGAGCTATCTTAATGAATGAATGTTGGGATTGAGATGGATGCTCATCCATGAGTTGAGTCGGGGTATCTAGTAACAATCTTTATATCCCATTTTAATGAACTAAAGTAAATAATGTTAAGTACTTCGTGGGGAATAATGCTAAGCACTGAGTGGATATGGATTGAGATGGATGCTCATTCGTGAGTTGACGCGAGGTATCTAGTAGCAATCTCTTGAGATGGATGCTCATCCGTGAGTTGAGGCGGGGTATCTAGTAGCAATCTCCCTATCCCATAACTATATGCCCACATAGGTTATTAGCTAATGGATCCACCTAAGCTAAATTAATGGTCCTACCTTAGGTAAGTAGGAATCCTTTATTTAGTGTGGGTAACACCGGAATTCCATGATTTGCTCACATAGCCTTTGTCGGTTAAGGCTGTAACACCTCAAAAACCAGACCTAGAAAAAGATTACAGAAGTTACCTAAAGCAGTGAACCATGGCAGGGTTCATGGACCGTGACAGGGACCACGGTCTGTTGACCTGCCCGTGGTGGGGAGTTGGACTCCACCACACCCATGAGACAGACCACGGGACCCTTTACGGGCCATGGGGGCATTCGTTAAGACTTAGGAAGTAGCCCCCCTAGACTAGCCCTTATACCCTCAAGCCTAAGTGAGGACCACGAGGACCTTCATGGTCAGTGGTCCTTGAAACGGCCTGTGGTAGTGTCCGTGAAGGCCAGCTAGTAAGCCCTCAGACCTGAGTCTCCAGGCCATCAGCCCAAGCGAGGACCATGGGGACCTTTACGGTTCGTGGTTCTCCACACGGGCCGTGGTAGGGGCTCATGGACTAGACCCCAGAATCCCCCAGCTCCTGGACCAAGACCATGACCCACTCCACGATTCATGGTCCCTTTCACGGTCTGTGGAAGTGGTCGTGGTCAGCCCCATCTGCAACTTAAGTTAGGGGTCTTTTGGTCTTTTCCAAATTTGTTGGACCTCTAAACTACATCGTTTTAACCCTAAATTATGTGGTTTTGGTTAGTTTTAGCCTAGAAATATAACTAGAACTTACCTCAGTCAAATCATTAATCAAAACTTAGAAAATTAGAACGTAAAAAGGATAAAGAGTCGACCAACCCTAGATCAAGAACGCAACAAGGTTTTAATTAGTTCGAGCCCCAAAATCAAAAGATTTCTCCATGGAATTCGTCACCAGGTATGTGGGATTTCACTAGTGGGTTCCTTTCGCCCATTAGGTCCCTAGAGTTTAGTCAGATTCTTGATTCCATACTATTAATTAGACCTATGGTTTCTAAAACTTCAGCAGATTATCATGAATGAGTTAGTTTAATGTTCCAAATCAGATTATCATGTTGTTACTTCATTTCTTGCATGAATTTCAGAACCTTAGCTTTGTATTTATTTAGTTCTTGAATTACACTTGCTAGGTCAGATATGTCGGCTATTTCAGATTTACATGCCTCAATTTTGAATGTGTCTTTATCCGCATATAAATTTACATTCTCAGTTTGCACGTCAGTTTTGAGCTATCTATTATATTACAGAAAATAAGTCATAATGAATCAAATCATTTAATCTATTAGGAGTAGAATAATACCGAGTTGGGCTAGGGTCAGTCACCCACATAGTCCTAGAACTACGAGTCACGTAGGTTGTAAGTCCTCTCTGTGGGCAACATTTTAGTGATCACGGCAACATTCCTCTATACCTCTGGCAGGGTATATTGGGTCCTCTCGATGGGGCGTATACATCAGACTCCATATTTAGCTCATGTGGTTTTATTACAGTTATTAGTAGCTCCCACAGTTCAGTTAGACTCCATTGCACTGACCACATTTTAGTACAGTCAGTATTCAGTCTCAGTATGTTATAAATTTGGTCATTGCATTCAGTTAGTTCAGTATTCAACATCTATATCATGTTCAGATTATATTCTCGCTATATGCTTTGGTTCAGTTATGTTATTGTTCAGCTTTATTCTATTCTGCATGCTAAGTACCTTTCAAGTAATGACATATACTCTGTGCTATATCTTGTCATGATGTAGGTTCAGGTTCTCAGCATCCAGATCACTCATAGATCGGTTCTTGATCTTTAGTTTGGCAACTACAGTGGCGAGTCCTCATTCTTCTAGGACAATAGTCATGTTATCTTTCATTTCAGTCTTTTAGTTTCAGTTTTGCTAGACTTAGTTGGGGCATGTCCTAGCACTTCTAGTCAGTTAGAGACTATTTTCAAACATAGTTAGTTTAATCATAGTATTTGAGTTTGATATCTATTTTGTATTAAAACTCTCAGATTTCATATATTCAGTTTAGTATATAGGTATTCCCCATTATTTCAGGTCTACTTCATGTTTTAAACTTCTGCATCAGTTTTATATTCTAAGTATCTTATGATTATGCCAGTAGGGTTAACTTGGGGTCACTCGTGATCCTAGGTCACATGTGTGCGTCTTGGAGGGAGCTTGGGGTGTGAAAAACTTGGTATTAGAGCATTAGGTTTAAGCGTCCTAGGATGTTTGAAAAGTCGCACTAAGTATAGTCCTTTTCATGGGTATGAAGTGCACCGCATCTAAGGAGAGGGAGGCTACAATGTGTCTTAGGAAAAAAATCATTTTCTTGTTACTCTTATCATGCATAAAGTATGATCTAAATTCCGTTCTAACTCAACATTCTACATTTCAGATCATGCATCCTCGTAGAGCTAACGCCAAGAATGCGAATGGTAGGAATGCAAACGCAGCTCCTTTAGTCCTAGATCAGGAAGTTTCGAATGCTAAATTCCAAAATGCCATTTAGATGTTGGCTTAGAGTGTCACCAAAATAATCAACGGGTTCTAGTTCCAACAAATTCCAATGTTAGGATAGTTGCAGCTAGAGTGCTAGACTTTGTTAGAATGAATCCGCCTGAGTTCTTAGGATCGCAAGTTGGTGAGGATCCCCAAAACTTCATTGATAAGGCAAAGAAGATCTTTGAAGTGATGCAGGTAACTAGGAATGATCGGGTTGAGTTGGCATCTTACCAGCTTAAAGATATGGCTCATATCTAGTATACTCAGTGGAAAGAGAACTGTCACGACCCAGGGGTACCCCCTAGACGTAACACAACGTACTTGACCCCAAAGGGGTCGCGCATACAAGCCCTTAGCATAATCATACACATAAGTCATAGAATAATGCAGAAAAAATTTAAAAGTTTACAATTGAAGTAAACTTCTCTTTCATAAACGAAAATATAATCTAGACCTTGTCTCAATCACCATCTATTACAATTGAGAGTACAAATAAGGTCAAAAGCCCTTTACATCAACAAAGTCTCAAAATAGGAAATACAATAGAAACTAAGAAATGATAACATCTTGTCCTCAAACTTGAGGACTCATCAAGACTAGGGAATAGTCAACCCAAGCTTCACTTGAAGTAAGAAGTATGTCTCAACGACCTGAACCTACACTCTTAGTAAAATGTAGAAATATGGGTTAGCACATAAAGTGCTAAGTATGGAAGCCATGCACAAAATCATTGAAACATGCATAAAGGGACATTTAGTTGAAAACATGCCTTTATCAAGTTTGAAAACCATTATGCACATATACAAAGAAACATAGGTCATATCAACATACAAGCAACCCAAAGTCATACTAGTGCAATGCAAAGGAAAGATTCCATACCCTTCCAAATGCTAAGGATCACATTTAGATCACTAACAACATACATATCTTACTTTTGGTTCATCCATAATCAACATACATTAGTAAGGAGAAATTCATGATCATAATTTGTAACAAGTAAAGCCAACCTTAACATTCATACATAACATACATACATAATTCATAAGTCTTCATAACATAAGAGAACCTTACCACAACCTCTCTTAAAGTTCACTTGAGCAATGTATGGGTGAAGTCCCACACCCCCACTCATACTAAGTAGTGCCTTTTAAAAAGTCATAATTACAGTCCATGTTCTTACCATAGTTTATATTCGTATCATATGTAGATAATAACCTTAACCGACATAGACCATGTGAGCTACATGGAATCCAGTGTTCTACCCCAACACCGAAAAGAGGTGTCCTACTTGCCTAAGGTAGGACGTACATAATAGCTTTTAGGTGGATCCACTAGCTAAGACCTATGTGGGCACATAGTTATGGGACATGGAGATTGCTACTAGAAACCCGGACTTCTAACGTAAAAGGTTTCCATCTCATGAGATTACATACATAGGGAAGCTACACTTTCTAACGTAAAAGCTCCCATCTCACTTTCATATCCGCTCGGTGCTAAGCATAATTCCCTTTAAGTCTTTACTTAAGTTTAGGTTAATGAAAGAATTCACTAGGAACTCAAACCAACATACATCATAATAAATCAAGATTCATTAGGTGAGAATACCCCTTTCAACCTTAGAATCATCAACATGTGAGTAAACCTTTCACATCATATTCATAGTGTGTTCATGAGAGTGACCTTTCAATCAACACAACAAGCTTAACATAAACAGACATACATAATTCATACATAATCAAGTGCAAAGGTATAGGGAAGAAGAATATTGCATCAATACCACAATTACACATTAGCCATAGGCTCATAACTATCTAAGTAAATCATAAGTTCATATACAATCTTCATCAACATACATAAACCCTACTTATTTCCCTTCAAGGATAAGAATCAATATCAACCCTAATTGCAAGAATTACAAATTATATAGGGAAATTTCATGATTTAACAACATAATAAAGATAAACATAATCAGTTGACAAGCTTACATTATCAATCAAATCATACCCTAGTTCACAATTTAGGAAGAAGGGAAAATCATGGGTCCAAGGGAGATTTCCATCAAAATCCAACAATACTTCAACATTCCAATCATAAATCATCATAATCAATCATAACAAACCATAATTAAATAATGGAAAATGTTTTGGAAGAAGACGCATTTTATAGATTGAAAGCCCTAGGTTTGGCGTATTTGAAAACATAATTTGAAGGGGATTCTTGGGTGATAGCTACCAAAGAATGAAAAGCATCCATACCTCAATTAAGAATCACCATGAATTTTGGGGAAGAACCTTCAAAATCTACAAACCCTAGCTCCAATGGCTTGTTCTTATTCTTCTTTGAGTCTAGAGAGAGAAATATTGAGAGAGGTGGGAGTAGGGAGTTTTTGATTTCAATTTGGGTGTTTGTGAATAATGACCAAGTCTTGTGAAATTTGACTTCAAAACAACCTATATACTTCCTCTAAAAATACCCAAAACACCCCCACTTAATTGGACTAAAAAAGAAATTACCAAGTTGACCCTCATTTAAGGGTCCCCGTCAGAGACCACGACCCAGCTTCACGAGTCATGGTGTGGACCACGAGTCGTGGTCCCCCTCGTGGATTTGGGGAAGTGGCCACCATTTTGGAGCACAAAGCTCCTTTGGCCAAGTCACATTCATAGGCACCTTCACGAGTCGTGAAGTGGGCCACGACTCGTGGTCCTGCTCGTGAAGGGTGAGGTAGTAGCTAAGCTACCTTATGCCCCCAAGGCCCCATGCCCAAGTCTCCTTCACGAAGGGCTCCACGAGCCGTGGTCAAGATCACGCGCCGTGGTCCCTTCCGTGAAGTTGAGGTAGTGGCTTGGTTTTTGGTGGCCATTTTTTCCAAGGCCAAGTAATCTTCACTAGCCCCCTTCACGAGCCATGGTGAGGACCACAATCCATGGTCCCCTTCGTGAAGGGTGAGGTAGTGTGCCTTGGCTAGGGGCAGCCTTGGCCTTTGGCTTTCGGCTTGGCCTCTTCGCCTTGGCATTGTCCTCTAGGTTCTGACCCTTCTAAACCTTATTTCAACCCTAAATGACTTATTAACATTCAGGGATTCATTTTATGTCTTTTAACCTTACTTATAGGCTTTAGTTTAACCTATCATTTTCTGGGGTGTTATAAGAACAAGGGTACAAATGTCGCTCCTTTTACTTGGGATTGCTTTAGTGAAACTTTTCTGGACAGTTTCTTCCCAAGAGAGTTAAGAAAAGCAAAGGCTAATGAGTTTATGAACTTAAGGCAAGGTAGCATGACAGTCCAAGAGTATGGACTCAAGTGCACCCAACTTTCTAGGTATGCTCTTCACATGGTTGCCTATTCCAGGGCTTAGATGAATAAATTTCTTTATGGGGTGTCAGACTTGGTGAAAACAGAGTGTAGAAATGCCATGTTATTGTAAGATATTAGCATCTCTAGGCTTATGACTCATGCTCAGCAGGTTAAGGGAGATAACCTTAGGGAACGGGCTAAGGAGAATAAGAAGGATAGGACTGGGAACTATGAGTATTATCACCAGAAGTCGGGTGGTGGAAATCATTCGCAGGGTCAGCAAAATTTTTTAGCCCCAGCCTCTTCATCAGCTAGTGTTCCATCCTCCAAGTATAGACATGATCAGAAAGGTAGGGCATCAGGCTCTAAGTCTCAGGGGAGTGTTTCAGGTACCAAAACCTACCCAACTTGTCCTAAGTGTGGTAAGAACCATCTGGGCGAGTATCTCGCAGGAAAGGAAAGATGCTTTAGGTGTGGTCAGTCTGGTCATATGTTGAGGGATTATACCTCTAAACAGGGTCAAGAAGGTAATAATAGTAGATCTTGGTCTACAACTTCAGCAGTACAAGCAGGTCGCCCAATTCAGTAGGGTAACTCATCTGGTACAAGTGGCGGTCAGCGTTAGAACAAGCTGTATGCTCTTTAGGCTCACCAGGATCAAGAATATTCTCCTGATGTAGTCACTGGTATGTTACGAGTCTTTAATCTTGATGTTTATGCATTGGTAGATCCAGGGGCTACTCTTTCCTTTGTTACTCCTTTCATAGTAGTCAAGTTTAATGTTAATCCAGAAACACGCTCAAAACCCTTCTCAGTCTCTACTCCAATTGGTGACCCAGTTATAACTAGATAGGTATACGAAAATTGCCCTGACACAGTCTCTCAGAAAGTCACCTCAGCAGATCTTGTAGAGTTAGAAATGGTAGACTTCGATGTCATTCTAGGCATGGATTGGTTACATTCCTATTATCCCTCAGTCGATTGTAGAACTAGTATTGTTCATTTTCAGTTTCCAGACGAACCAATCAGAGAATGGATGGGTAGTAGCTTAGCGCCTATGGGTCGATTCCTTTCTTACCTTAAGGCCAGAAAGATGATTTCTAAGGGTTATCTCTATTATCTAGTTTGGGTTAAGGATTCTAGCTACAAAACCCCAACTCTTGAGACGGTTCCAGTTGTTAATGAGTTTCCAGAAGTGTTTCTAGAAGTCTTCCCGGAGTTCCTCCTGTAAGGGAAATCAACTTCGGAATAAATCTCCTTCTAGATGCCCAGTCTATTTCTATTCCTCCTTACAAAATGGCTCCGGCAGAGCTTAAGGAATTGAAAGAGAAGTTGAAAGACCTTCTAGATAAGGGCTTCATCAGACCTAGTATTTCGCCATGGGGTGCACTAGTGTTATTTGTGAAGAAGAAAAATGGTTCTCTCAGATTGTGCATTGACTATAGGTAGTTGAACAAGGTCACAATTAAGAATAAGTACCATATACCTAAGATTGATGACTTGTTTGATCAATTTTAGGGTGCTAGTCATTTCTTTAAGATAGACCTCAAATCGAGTTATCATCAGCTTAGAGTCAAAGATAGTGACATTTCAAAGACAGCCTTCTGAACTCGGTATGGTCATTATGAATTTGTAGTTATGTCATTTGGACTAACCAATGCTCCTTCAACTTTCATGGATTTGATGAACAGAGTGTTCAAGCAGTAGTTGGACTTGTTCGTTATCATCTTTATTGATGATATCCTCATTTACTCTAAGAATGAGGAAGAACATGCGAGTCAATTGAGGGTTATTCTGTAGACTCTCAGAGATCGCCAGTTATTTTCTAAGTTTAGCAAATGTGAGTTTTGGTTGCAATCAGTTGCTTTCCTTGGTCATGTTGTGTCTAGCGAAGGAATCCGAGTGGATTCACAGAAAGTAGAAGCAGTGAAATAATGGCCCAGACCTATCTCTCCTGCAGATATCAGAAGTTTCTTGGGTTTGGCTGGTTATTATAGAAGGTTCGTGGATAGATTTTCATCCATAACCTATCCATTGACTAAGCTAACTTAGAAAAAGGTTAAGTTTCACCGGTCAGATGATTGTGAGAAAAGCTTCACAGAATTGAAAACTAGGTTGACTACAACTCCTGTTTAGACTCTACCAGAGGGTTCAGATGGTTAGTTATCTATTGTGATACATCCAGAGTCGGCCTGGGTTGTGTGTTGATACAGCGAGGCAAGGTTATAGCTTATGTATCTAGACAACTGAAGGTGCATGAGAAGAACTATCCGAATCATGACCTCGAGCTCGTAGCAGTGGTGTTTGCACTTAAAATTTAGAGACACTACTTGTATGGTGTTCACAAACCATAAGAGCCTTCAATATGTGTTCACCCAGAAAGAGTTGAATCTTCGCTAGAGGAGATGGCTTGAGTTCCTCAAGGACTATGACATGAGTGTGCATTACCATCCTGGTAAGGCCAACGTAGTAGTATACGCTATGAGCAGACTATGTATAGGAAGTGTACCACATGTTTAGCAAGAAAAAAAAGAGCTAGTAAAATATGTTCACAGGCTTGCTCGCTTAGGAGTTCGCCTTATGAGCATATCAGATAGTGGTGTAACGGTTCAAAATGGGTCAGAATCTTCATTGGTATCGGAGGTTAAGGGAAAGCAAGATAGTGATCCAATCATGCTTGAACTTAAGGGTGCAATCCACCAACAGAGAGTTGAGGTTTTCTCCCAAGGGGGAGATGGTGTACTTCACTATTAGGGTCGATTATGTGTTCCTAAGGTGGGTGAGTTGAGACAATATATTCTGGCAGAAGCCTATAACTTCAGATATTCTATTCATCCAGGCGCTACTAAGATGTATTACGATATGCAAGAAGTCTTTTGGTGGAATGGTATGAAGAGGAATATAGCAGATTTTATGGATAAGTGCCTCAATTGTCAGCAAGTGAAGGTAGAACATCAGAAACCAAGTGGTATGACTCAAGAGATCGACATTCCTACTTGGAAGTGGGAATTGATCAACATGGACTTCATTACAGGGTTACCCGGCATTCGCAGACATCACGACTCCATTTGGGTGATAGTTGACAGAGTTACTAACTTTTCTCGCTTTTTGGCGGTTAAGACTACATATTTGATAGAGGGCTACGCCAAGCTTTACATTAATGAGATAGTCAGATTGCATGGGGTTCCTTTATCTATCATCTCAGATAGAGGTCCTTAATTTACCTCTCATTTCTAAAAGTCTATGCAGAGAGGTTTGGGTACCCATGTTAATTTTAGTACAACATTCTATCCGTAGACTGATGGCCAGGCAGAGCGTACCATTCAGACCTTAGAAGACATGTTGAGAGCTTACGTGATCGACTTCAAGGGAAATTGGGATGATCACCTTTCTCTTATTGCATTCACCTACAATAATAGCTACCATTCCAACATTTAGATGGCACCTTATGAGGCATTGTATGGGCGTAGATGCAGATCTCCTATTGATTGGTTTGAAGTAGGTTAAGCAGCCTTGGACTTGATTTAGTCCATGATGCTATGGATAAAGTGCAACTCATTACAGCTAGACTTAAGACAACCCAGATTCACCAAAAGTCTTACGCAAATATAAGGAGAAGGGCACTAGAGTTCCAAGTTGATGAGTGGGTTTTCCTGAAAGTGTCACCTATGAAAGAGGTGATGAGATTTGGCAAGAAAGGGAAGCTCAATCCTAGATATGTAGGCCTTTACAAGATCCTAAAAAGGATTGGTAAAGTGGCTTATGAGTTAGAGTTGCCAGCAGAACTAGCAGCAGTACATCCGGTCTTTCACATTTCGCTTTTGAAGAAGTGCGTGGGTGATCCAGCATCCGTAGTACCATTAGAAAGTGTGGCTCTAAAAGATAGTCTTTCTTATGAGGATGTACCAGTATAGATTCTTGATCGTCAGGTTAGAAGGTTGAGAAACAAGGAAGTCGCTTCAGTCAAGGTTTTGTGGAGGATTCAGTCTGTAGAGGGAGCTACTTGGGAAGCAAAATCAGCCATGAAGTCCAAGTATCCTCACCTTTTTCCTTCCGATTCCACTCCAACTTGAGGTAATAGTTCCTCTTAAGTTTTCCAGTCATTCATGCATGAATTCAGTCTTAGTATTATGTTCGTTCAATTTGTACCTGCATTTTTAGCATATTTGCATATTCTTAGAACTCAGATGAGTCAGAAAATCAGTTTTGAGTGTTTAGTGGTAGGGTTGCAGTTCCTTTCCTCCATTTCAGCTAGTTTAGTCTTCATTTGAGGATGAATGGTCCCAAGGGGGAGATAGTGTAACACCTCAAAAACTAGACCTAGAAAAAATTTGCAGAAGTTACCTGAAGCAGTGAACCAAGGCAGGGTTCACAGACCATGACAGGGACCACGGTCCATTGACCTACTTGTGGTGGGGAGTTGGACTACACCAAGCCTATGAGTCAAACCATGGGAACCTTCACGGGCCGTGTCTTGATGACGGGTCGTGTGGGTATCTGTGAAGACTTAAGCAGTAGCCCCCCTAGCTAGCCCTCAGCCCTCAAGCCTAAGTGAGGACCACAAGGACCTTCACAGTCCGTGGTCCTCCAGACAGCCCGTGGTAGGGTCTATGAAGGCGAACCAGTAAGCCCTCAGACCTGAGCCTCCAGACCATCATCCCAAGTGAGGACCACAGGGACCTTCACGGTCTGTGGTCCTCCACACGGGCCATGGTAGGGGCTCGTGGACCAGACCCTAGAACCCCCCAGGTCCTGGACTAAGACTACGACCGACTTCACAGTCCATGGTCCCTTTCACGGTCTATAGAAGTGGCCATGGTCAGCCCTAAACTATGTGGTTTTCGTTAGTTTTAGCCTAGAAACATAACTAGAACGTACCTAAGTCAAATCATTAATCAAAACTTAGAAAATTAGAACGTAAAAAGGAGAAAGAGTCGACCAACCTTAGTTCAAGAATGCAATAAGGTTTTCATCAGTTCCTGCCCCAAAATTGAAAGATTTCTCCATGGAATTCGTCGTCAGGTCTGTGGGATTTCACTAGTGGGTTCCTTTCGCCCATTAGGTCCCTAGATTCGTCAGATTCTTGATTCCCTACTATTAATTAGACCTAGGGTTTCTAGAACTTTAGCAAATTATCATGAATTAGTTAGTTTAATGTTCCAAATCAGATTATCATGTTATTACTTTGTTTCTTGCATGAATTTCAGAACCCTAGCTTTGTATTTCTTTAGTTCTTGAATTACACATGCTAGGTTAGATATTTTGGCTATTTCCGATATATATGCCTTAGTTTTGAATGTGTCTTTATCAGTATATAAATGTACACTCTCAATTTGCATGCCACTTTTGAGCTATCTTGTATATTACAGAAAGTCAATCATAATGATTCAAATCATTTAATCTATTGGGAGTAGTATAATACCGAGTTGGGTTAGAGTCAGTCACCCACGTAGTCCCAGAACTACTAGCCATGTAGGTTGTAAGTCCCCTTTATGGGAAACATTTTAGTGATCACGCTAGCATGCCTCTGTACCTCGGGTAGGGTATATTAGGTCCTCTCGATGAGGCGTATACATCAGACTCCATATTTAGCTTATGTGGTTTTATTATCGGTTATTAGTAGGTACGACAATTCAGTCAGACTCCATTGCATTGACCACATTTTAGTACAATCAGTATTTAGTCTCAACATGTTATAAATTTGGTTATTGCATTCAGTTAGTTCAATATTCGACATCTATATCATGTTCAGATTATATTCTTGCTATATGCTTTGGTTCAGTTATGTTATTGTTCAACTTTACTTTATCCTGCATGCTCAGTACCTTTCATGTACTGACGCATACTCTACGCTACATCTTCTCATGATATAGGTTCAGGTTCTCAGTATCCAGATCATGCATAGATCGATTCTCGATCTTCAGTTCGACAGCTACAGTGGTGAGTCCTCAATCTTCGAGGACAATAGTCATATTATCTTTCATTTCAGTCTTTTAGTTCCAGTTTTGCTAGACTTAGTTGGGGCATGTCCCAACATTTCTTGTTAGTTAGAGGCTATTTTCAGACATAGTTAGTTTCAGCTTACTATTCTCTTTTGTATTAAAACTCTCAGATTTCATTTATTAAGTTTAGTATATGGGTATTCCCCATCATTTCAGATTTACTTCATGTTTTAAACTTCCGCATCAGTTTGATATTTTTAGTATGCTTATGATTATGCCAGCAGAGTTAGCTTGGGGTCACTTGTGATCCTAGGTCGTGTGTCCGCATCTCGGGGGTAGTTCGGGGCGTGACAGCTATGCTGAGACTTAGAGTCTAGACTTCCACTTTTGTCTTTTATGAAAATTTTAGACTTGGACTAGAAATGTGTTCTTACTCTTTATTGTTTTATGCTTATATAATGATATCCTAAGTGGCTTACATGGTGCTTTTCGGGGTTCTATGTGCCATGTTACATCTAGGGGGTACTCGTGGGTCGTGACAAAGGGTTCGCTTGGGGACCAACAATGATTCTCGAATGCCAGACACATCCTGGGTGTAGGCTCAGGGCGTGACAAAAACATCATAGAGTAACTCCTTAAACCATATGTGATAAAACCTTTCACAAATCATGATTCCTTAATGTGAGAAAAACTTTCACAATTACTTGATGCTTATCTTAAAGAAATCTAGATCATAAAATATTCCTTTTCATAAATCATGCATAATATTCATGAAAGCATCATTCATAGATTCAAGCTTGTTTATAAATTCATGTCTTTTAGGGGTCGTTTGGTTGGGAACAAGTTATCCCAGGACTAATTATCCTAGGACTAATTATCTTGGAATTAGTTATCCTGGGATAACTTAACCTATCATATGTATGGGATAATTTATCCCATCACTGTGGTATATATGGTGGGATAAGTTATCCCAAACATGAAAACCATACAAGACACCAAAATTTATCCCATGCTTATTTTTTATCCCATGACTAATTATTCTTATCACTCACACCAAATGAACCCTTAGGGTTCATAGTCAAAAATCAAGAATAATGCATGGTTTCATGTGAGATCAATCGTAAAGCATGTAATTTTGTAAAAAAAAAAAATCATTATAAGATCAAAATCAAACAATTGAATTGACATAATTAAAACCCATGAATAATTAAATGAAAACTCAATTAATTTTGGTGAAATTGAACTTTGGAGTATTAATAAATCTCAGGGCTCAATGGGTGAAAGAAATCCATTTATGAAACATTACATACCTTGAGGATCAAAACCATAAAGCAATGGAGGAATTGGAGACTTGAAGCTTGAAACCATAGGTGTTCTTCATTGATTTTGAGAGAATTTGGAGAGGATGATTGTGGATGGTAAATGATATAATATAGGTATTAAATGCATATGAAAAGACCCAAGTACCCTTAATAAATAACTATCGAAGAACCTATTGTTTGGACTTACGGTCTATAGAAATTCATACAGACCGTAATGGTTAATCGTTTGTCGAGCTACCGGGGCCTAAAAGTTGGCCAACTTCCTACGACTCTATTTTGTGGACCATCTAACTTCCTACGGTCTGTAGATCCCATCCGTAGACCTCAACAATAACCTAAAATTTGACAAAGTTTGAAACATTTCTACAGAACCCATCTACGACTTGTCCAAAGTTTTACAACTCAACCTTCCCATTCGTAGGTCAAACTTTAGAATGGATGGTTGGGATAAATGGTGGTTAGGTGATGGGTATACTTGTAAGTATTGTGATGAACCCCATTTGTATATCGAGTGTCTTATATGTCATATATGTGGCGGTCACTTTGGTCTATGAAACGCTTGTCCTAACTCTTATTTCAATCCCTTGAACCCCTATTATGGTTCTTCAGTTATTAGTGATGTTGGCAGGGGAGATGAAGTGGAGAATGTTGAACAAGAGGCGTGCAATATATTTTTTAAGCAATTTATGGACATGCTGGACAAAAGTAATTTAGCATTCATGGAACTAGAATCAATACTCATGGAACACCGAGCATAAATCATGGAACTAAAAGCTAAGGTTGACACTGATCAATTGTAAGTTACAGACCTAACTAATACTCAATTAGAGAAAGATATTGAATCCCAAGAAGAAGAAAATTGTGAAGAAGCTCAGATAGTTAGCCAATCTTGGCTACATGAGCAAACCCAACTTCTAAAATCTCAAGTGTCTATCTGTAATGGTCTGACATATATGACAACCTAACTAATAGAAGAAAGAGTTAAGCTCACACAAGAAATAAATCAATTTGGCTCAGATATTCATGACTTGGAGGCTTGGTTGAACAAAAAGATTGAGGCTTCTAATGCCCAATCACAAATTTTCGTGGATGATGACTAACTAGTGGAGCGAAAAGAGGAATTTCAATCATTCAACTATACCTTATTCCTTAATGTCTATGTTGAGAAGGAGTATACAAGTGGGAATGTTGTAAATAATGTTGCTTTGGAGTTGAGGCATCTTGGGTCTCATTCTAAACATTTTTCTACATTATGGTGAGATTACGACATGAAATTTGAGTCATCTAAACTAATGAATGAGTTTATAGATGAGGAAAAATACCCTACATCTTAAAGTTTTCTTGTCCATGTAGACAAAATGATATTCCTCAGATAAGGGCCAAGAAGTGTAAGATGCAATATAAATTACTTGGTTCCTTTATCCCGATACCATTGCCCCTTGAGAGGAGCAGAAAAGTTGATGCAAAGTTAGGAGTGCAATTCATAAGTTTAAAGTGGAAAAAAAAGTGATGAACTTACTTTTGTCATGCCACGACATTAAATCATGCACTTATTGGGAGGCAACCCAATTTTTATTTTTTTTAGTGTCATTTTTGTGTTGTTTTTTCAAATTAGGGGAAGTTTGATTGCCCAAAAATTTGAATCAAAGGAATACGTTTGAGCTTAAGTGTGGGGTGCGTACGACCCTTAATGAAAGTTGACAAAACATGCTACTAGCTTGGCCTAGAGGCCTCAGGGAGATTTCCTAACTCTTGTTTTAAGTTTTATTTGATGCTTCGGGGACACAACATCTTTTTAAGTGTGGGGTGGAGGAATGAATTCCTAATTTTTACTGTTTTATTGAGTCTTTTTTTAGGATGGGTTCCTTGGCTTTTGTTTTCTGTTCTTTTCCTAAGTGCAGTCTCTTTGAATTGAGTATCTTCTATTTTTAAGGAATAAATATTCTTTTAGGCCCTTTTGAGTTGTGTGATACTTTTTATTTAGGCTTAATTTTTAGTAGTTTGTTCTTATGAATGCTTGATTACTAATGAAATCGCAGACTCTCTAACACCTAGGCTCATGGTTGTGAATTTGTAAACAACTTATTCTAGTTTGTAGTTTGTTATGATTTAATATCTCATAGAAATGGAATTGATCCATTTTTATTGATACTTGTGCCAAGTGTACGTGGTGAGAATTTGTTCATTCAATATTTTACATCTTAGTCTAGAACCTGCCCTGCATGTTATTGAAGCGAATTAAAAAGTGTTGCTCTATTTAGAAGATGATAATAAGCTTTCTTTGATTTGTCTTGTGAATTTTTACTTTTTCAGACATTATATCACCCTTTTGAGCATGTAGCCTTTTGTTGATAGCCATATTTTCTCCTTAACTATTTTGTTAAATCCCTAGATTTTGCACCTTGCTTCCTTGAGCACTTTAGCATAGACTTATTATAATTTTTAAATCTTAAAGAAAAAGGGATGGTTGACTTGAAAAAGGTAAACAATGATAGCTACAAAGTGATGAAAAAACCCTCTTTGAAAAAATGTGGCATAAAAAAAATCTCTGAGAAAGAAAAATGATGATTGAAGCATTCTTGTGATGATGAGAACTAATTGTGAAATAATTGTTGAAGAGAGGAATGGAAATAAAGAGAAGAAAATAATGGGTGATGAAGTGCGTATGTAAGTGTAAGTCACTATTCTATAGTTTTCCTATCTATCCCCTAGCCTACATTCAACCCGTTAAAGTCCTATTTGATTCTATTCAAACATGCTTAATAAGTGGAAATGTACTTAATGGGAAAGCATATGGTTCTTTGTTCATACACGTGAATTTTATTTATGAGTTTGAGAGTTGTTATTTGATGCTAAGTCCTTTATTTATATTCAATCTTTTGAATTGATTGTGTGGACTGTTTATTCTTGTGAGGGTACTTGCTTCATGATAGATAGCTTATTTTATTAACTTTCTTTGATGAGAGTAGGTGAGCAAGCTTAAATTTGATGAGTTCAGAGTCATTCCTTGAGATTAGGAGGTTAGAGATTTGTTGTTTATTTATTTAATGTTGAGAAGTGTACTTGATGTTTTGAAATTTTATATGACCTAATTGTTTTTATCAATAAAAGTTGTGGCACCCATAGTTTGATTTTTTTTAGATGAACTTTAAATGTTTGTTTGAGGACGAACAAAGGTTTAAGTGTGGGGTGGTGATCTTAGGCGTATTTATATGCCCATTTACTAAGATTTACCGGCACGTGCCTTATGTTTCGAGGGCATTCTTGATGATAATTGTTGTGTTTTGATTAAGTGTTGTAATGAATTTATACTAACCTACATGATTAGCATATGTGGGGGTTTCTAAAGGAATATAAGCAAAATAGGAGGGGAAGGAAGCGAAGGGAAATGAGCGCAAAGAAAGGCACACCAGGAGCAGCCGTGACGAGCCGCGTTAGGGCCTAAACTTCTGAAGCCAAGTGTTGCTGCACCGGTGGCGTCTCCTAGCGTGATGGTGGCGCGCTGCCCAAGGCCAACCTCAACTTTACGGACAAATTTTAATTGATTTAGGATTCCTAATTTGACTAGAAGTGGAATTATTTTTTCCTACACTGTATAAATAGTATCGTAGGTATATTTTGTAGAGAGAACTTCTTTTTCATACTTTATAGTCGTAATACTTTTTAGGGTCTCTTCTTCTTCTTTTTCTTCTTCTTCTCCTCCTCCTCCTCCTCCTTCTCCTCCTCCCCCTCCCCCTCCTCCTCCTCCTTCTTCTAGTACCTAAAGACACTTGCTCTAGGGCTTTAGCTACTGGTAATTGTTGAACATCGATTATTTTGAGTTAATGTTGGTTATCACTTAAATAACTTTTGTATTCATATTTTAGTATTTCGTGATTGTCCACCATAGATATAAGCATTTTTTCTATTCTTGAACTCGGAAGACGAACAGGTAGATAGACCAAAGAGAACAAAGAACACAATCTCTCTTGTATATCGCTGGTTCAAATTCTTGTACAGGATTGACATCCAGACAAACACCAAGCTTGATTACTAAACAAGATGAAAATATAAATGCTCACCAATTGAGTCTGTCTTTCCCCGCTCAACGATATAGTTAGACAGTCAATTAGAGTAGGTGATTAGAGGTCAAGAGATCATGATCATAAAATCAACCCTGTAATTCAGTAATTTGATAACCTTAGTTAATTCATTACATGATATGCGTCACATGAAACCCTATGCATGTTCCAGCCCTGGAATTTTCCAATAATTGCAGGTAATTCTATTTTATCATTCTTGCATTCTTAGTATTTAAATATATATTAAACTCTTTTGACACTCTTGAATAAATAATTAGAATAGTACAATTTAGTAAAATAGTTAATCAATAATTCCTTTGGGTTCGATATATGGATCCTTTAAGGCAACTATATTACTTGCGTGACTACGTAAAATTGCGTGTGCAATTGGAAGAAACATAGAACATTCTATGAATCGTAGACTGGTCTGCTGGACTTGAACCAATTGCCAATCTTTTGGCCTTCTTTCCTTTTATGAATTTTGTGGTGTTACAATATTTCCTCGGGAACATTCGTCTTCGAATGGAACTCAAACTAGCATGAACAGAATATGAGTGACACTAAAAATCCAATATGAATGCAAATTTCATCAAAATGCAGATAAACATGGAGAATCATTCCAAGCTAAATCATAACATCAAAATTGAGTTTTCATGAACAAGCATGCATATGGAAACATGAGAATAACTAAGATGCATGAATGCGAAAGAATGAACCATAAGGAATTAATACCTCAAGCTAGTGTAGAAGTGGAGGAAAAGAGATGAGGATACTAGGACATCATATTGGCTTCAGCCTCCCAATTAGAACCCTCAACTAATTGATTCTTCCAAAGAACCTTAACGGAAGTAACTTCCTAATTTCTCAACTTCTAGACTTGACGGTCTAAAATCTCAACCAGAATCTCTTCATAAGAAAGGTTCTCTTTAACTACCAAACCTTCCAAAGGTAGAACCTACGTCGGATCTCCAACACACTTTTCCAACAAGGAGGCAAGAAATACCGGATGTATTGATGCTAAATCATTAGGCAACTCAATTTCATAACCAACTTTGCCAATACGCCTCAAAATTTGATATGGGCCCACATAATGGGGACTAAGTTTCCCATTCTTTTGCAAATCCTATTACACCTTTCATGGTTGCAATTTTCAAGTAGACCCAATAATCAACATCAAACTCTAGTTCTCTTCTCGTAACATCGAAATAAGAATTTTGTCGACTTTGAGCCGTTTTCAACCTCTCACAAATAAGTGAAATCTTTTCCATAGCATCACGCACCAACTCGGGTCCTATCAAAGCGACATCCTTTACCTCAAACCAACTATAGGATACCTACACCTTCCACCATAAAGAGCCTCAAATTGTGCCATCCCAATGCTAGAATGATAGCTATTATTATAAACATATTATAAACAAACTCGATAAAAGGTACATGATCTTCTCAATTTCCATTGAAATCACTCACACAAGCTCTTAAAATATCTTCTAAAGTCTGAATGGTATGCTTGGCCTACCCATCAGTCTGAAGATGAAAAGTTGTGCTAAGTTTCACTTGAGTACCAAGACCTTTCTGAAACGACTTTCAAAACTAAGATGTAAATTGAGTACCTCGATCGGTGATAATGGACAAAGATACTCTATGTAACCTTACCATTTCCCTAATATAAATCTTGGAACTATATTCCAATGAGAATGAAGTCTTAATGGGAACAAAGTGATCCTATTTCGATATTTAGTCCACTACGACCCAAATCAAGTCAAATTGCCGATGTGTGCGGGGTGAACCCGTTATGAATTCCATGTTAAAATCTTTTCGTTTCCATGCAGGAATATTAATGATTTGAGCCAAACCACCAGTTTCTGATTATCAACTTTCACTTGTTGACAATTCAGATATTTAGCCACAAATTCCACAATATCCTACTTCATCCCATTCTACTAATATACTTCTCACAAATCACGGTACACCTTGGTGGCTCCCGAGAAATATGAGCTTCTATCAGAATTTGATTCCTCAACTTATCAACATTTGGAACACATAACCGACCTTGGTATCGAAGGATACCATCTGCCACTTGGGAGAAAGCCTCAATGGCTTTTTCGGAAACTGACTTGTTCAACTCAACCATAATTGAATCGATATCTTGCTTAGCCTTCACATACGATACAAAAGACGATTCTAAACCATTATGAACAACTACACCACCTTCAATCGAATCAACCAACCAGACACCTAATCAGGCCAATCTATGAACACCACGAACTAAATCTTCTTATCATCCTCAACATGAGCAACACTACCCAACGACAGTTGACTAAAGGTATCTCCTACCATATTTACTTTTTTGGGATGATATAGGACATTTATGTCGTAATCCTTTAACATTCCAAGCCACTTCCTTTGGCGAAGATTTAGATCCTTTTGAGTAAACACATATCTCAAGCTCTTGTGTTCGGTGAATACATCTACATGAACTCTATACAAGTAATGCGTCAAAATCTTTTAGTAAAACACCACTGCCGCTAACTCTAAATCATGAGTTGGATAAGTCTTTTCATGTGCCTTCAATTGCCTTGAAGCATAAGCAATGACTTTACCATGTTCCATCAAAACACAACCAAGACCAATTCATGATGCATCACATTAAACCACAAAACCATATGATCCTTCAGATAACGTCAAAATAAGGGCTAAAGTGAGTCTATCCTTCACATCTTGGAAACTCTTTTCACAACCTTCCGACCATAATACTTTTAGCTTTTTTTGGAGTCATTGTCATTAATGATGAAGCAATAGAGGAAAATCCTTCCCTGAACCTCCTATAGTAACGGATCAAACTTAAGAAACTTCATATATCCAAAATGGACAAGGATCTAGAACAATTCTTAACCTCCTCAATTTTCTTAGGATTGGCTTGAATACCTTCATCGGACACAATAAGACCAAGGAAAACAACAGACCTCAACCAAAACTCACACTTGCTAAATATAGAATGCAATTCACGTTCCTTTTGAGAATTTGTAACACAATATTCAAACTCGCAACATGTTGATCCTCACTCTGTGAGTAAATTAAGATATCACCGATAAACACGATTATAAACATATCAAGACATTGCTTGAAATCCTATTCATTAAATCCATAAATGCCACCGGGGAATTATTCAAACCATCTAACATAATGACCATACCGAGTTTGAAAAGCTGTCTTCAGAATGTCATTCTCTTTCACCCTCAATTAGTGATAACCCGACCAAAGGTCTATCTTAGAGAAGTAGCTTTCTTCTTGGAGTTTATCAAACAAATTATCTATCCTTGGAATACGATACTTATTCTTAAAGGTAACCTTGTTTAATTGTCGATAGGTAATGCATATTCATAGAAAACTATCATTCTTTCAAACAAAAAACACCGGAGCATCCCATGGAGAGAGACCCGGTCTAATAACACCCTTATCCAACAAATCCTTTTAAGTTTTGCAAGGGACAAACTATAAGAAACAATAGAGATAGGTTGTGTATCTAGGAGAAGGTTAATAATGAAGTCTATTTCCTTTTTCGAAGGAATACTGAGAAGATCATTGAAAACACTTCCGAAAACTCATTTACAATTGGAACTGACTCAAGAGTAAGGGCTTCAGAATCTATTTCCCTAACCCGAACAAGATGATAAATGCAACCCTTAAAAATCATTTTTCTAGCTTTTAGGCAAGACACAAACTGACCCTTGAGAACAAAATTTCCCCTTCTCATGACATGATAGGTTCGTTCGAAACCTTGAAAGTGACCAATCAGGTCCTACTATGGAAGCATAATATGCATGAAGCCAATCCATCCTAAAAATAAAATCAAAATCTTACATATCAATCTATATAATATCAACATGAGTGATTCAATGAGAAACAAAAATAGGATAATTTTTAAAAACTCTCTTAGCGACAATAACATTACCAATTAGCGTAGATACATGAAAGGCATTAGAAAGGATTTTGGGACCAATATCAAATTTCATGGACATATAAGATGTAGCAAACGATAAGGTATCACCCGGATCAAGTAAAGCATAAAGATCAAGATGAAAAACTTTCAACATATTGGTCACTACATTCGAAGAACCCTCACCACCCTATCGAGTCTGAAGAACATAAAATCTATTTTTTTGCTTTGGAGCACCCGCATTGGAACTACTACATTGAACATTCCTATAATACCTTAACTTAGTAGAAAGAAATAGGCAATATCTCATCTTGTGACCACTCTTTCTACACTAAAAGCAACTATCCATACTGGCCAAACACTTGTTATCATGTTTCTTACCACACCTAGTTTAAGAAGGGATAAAAGATCCATTACCACCATTCCCTCTTTAAGGCTTAGGGTTAGAAACTTATCTTTATTGAAATTAGGAGCCAGAGCTTTAGAGGAACCTTGACTGAAAAACTTTGCAGGAATTGAGAACGCCCTTTTCCACTGGACCTAGAATGAGAAATGTCACCATTACTGGCCTTTGCCCTCTTGGACTCCTTTACCCTTTCGTTGCGATTTTCATCTTTAATTTGTTGGGCATGTGTCATCAATGGGAAATATCCATCTCCTTTATCAACATATGAATTAGTACATGGAATGTACCAAGTATGAGGGATATGCGTAAAAACATGAATCATGATAATAAAGGGACACAATCGAAAACATGAAATGCATTACTAAGCTAAACATAGTAAAAATTTTAAGAGGCAATATGAGTCATGAACATGGTCAATGAAGATTAAAATCATGAGTAAAGCTTAATAAAACCTTTTAGAAAAACTTAGTTTGATTTATGGGATATTTACTATTAACCGACATTGACCACATGAGTTATTACATGGAATCCGATGTCTATCTTCCACACCGAAAAGAGATATTTGTACTTATCAAGGGAACAACCTTAAATTCTAACCTAGGTGGATCCACTAGCTATGTCACTTAAGACAATCCTATGGGGGCACATAGTTAGAGACAAAGAGATTGCTACTAGAGACCTGACCTCTACTAACGAAGAGCCTCCATCTCAATATCCTCTCGTCTCTAAGAAACTTCCCAACATAATTAGTCATAAACATAAACACATTGAATAGCTCCTTAAATCTTGAATCATGCATGAGCAAGAAAACCTTTCACCAACCTATGATCCCTTAATGAGAGAAAAACTTTCACAATTGAATTGATGCCAATATTAATGCATCCTAGATCATAAAACGTTTCTTTTCATAAATCATGTATAAGCTCATGAAAAAAGATGGTTCACAGATTCATAATTTCTTTACAAATTCATGTGAATTAGGGTTCATATGGAATTAATTGGAAAGTATGTAATTGAGTCTAAACAATCATAATATGATCAAAATCAAACAATTAAATCCATAAAAATAAAACCCATAAGGAATTGATTGAGAACCTAACCAATTTGGGGAAATTGAATTGGAGAATTGGAGAAAACTTTTGGATTTACCCATTGATGAAATCCCTACATACCTTGATCTTGAAGCCCTAGGCAATTTATGAATAAAGAATATTTGAACTTCAAGTAACCTGTAATTCATCTTCTTCTTCCTTGAGTTTGAGAGAGAAATGCGATGAGTTTTGATTGGAATTTGGGAATTAGGGGAATGAATTTTGAGTGGATAGTTTTAGGACTTCAAAATCTTATATAGGGCTTAGAATTTGTGTCAAAATTACATATCTTATGAATTAAGCACATATAAAAAAAAATCCAAATACCCTTAAAAAATAACTATCTGCAGACCCTGTGGTTGCCTGGTCAACCGTATGTTCAATGACTGGGGCCTAAATCTTGGGAAAATCCTAAGACTCGTTCCGTCAAAATTCCTATGGTCTGTAGACCCCATCCGTAGATCTCAACTTTCAACTTAATTTTTCACTAAATCTGGACCTCTTTTATGGTACGTTCCAACGATTTGTAGTTATTTCGACATATCGTCTTGGTCAGTCTTAGAATGAGTTACGTGGACTGATTTCCAAGAATTATTTTCCCACTTCCTATGAGACTGATCTACGACCCATAGAATATTCTACAAATCTTAGACTGGTCTCATGGACTTTAACAAGTAGCCAATCTTTTGGCCTTCTTTTCTTTTCCAAATCTCGAGGTGTTACAAGCAAATTAAATTTTAGACAGTATTTAAATAATATGGTACATGAAATCACTTTAGATTATATGTTTATCTTTTGATCTTATTTATATCAATTCACTCATAAAATAGGTTTTTTATATGCATTAAATTTTAAGTGAGCGTGGATGTGTGGAAGAGGGTGGGTTCCATCTTTGAGTACCTCTATATTACAAACAATGCCTATTTTCATCCAAGAAATTCCTTACCCATTCTATTATTTGTTTTACTATCTTAGTTTCTTCATCATTATATTTTATTGTTCTTGATAGGTTATCCCTCTTTCCCCCCGTTCCTCTATCACAGAAAACATCATTAGATTTTTATTTATATGAATATTTTTTAATTTATTAAGATTTTCTTGCTCCGTACTCCATTTCTTTTTGTAGCTAAGTAGATTTTGATATGGGTGATAATAATTTAGATATAGGCATGATAGTAAGAAGCATCAAAATTAATAAGCCTAAAAATGCTTTATCTCCTAGATCAGGGTTGGATCTCTGAATTATGAAAATGATTATTGAAATTTTCTTGACAGACTTTTAGATGTTAACATTGTTGCCAATCTGTGTTTAAAAAACAGTAATACTGATTACCAGAAACTTTGCAGAAACACGAAGTTACCAAAGTTTCCAATGAACTAATGAAGAACAGAAGAACAAAAATTAATTCACAAAAAATTAAAATTTGTAAAACATACCAGAATCTAGAAAAGACATAATGGAAGAAGATCAAGACCACTGAATGCACAGTGTCCCCTTAAGGAAATTATTCAATATAGTATCCGAGGTTTAATTTGGAACATGTCCTTCAATGATAGAATAATCTCAATCACCAGTGTATTGATACCCAAAATGATGGTGTCAGCGAGCCACGCAATGGCAGTAAAGTACACAAAAATTGTTTGTGCAGAAGAAGAAGAAGAATTCAAAAATTTTTGTACGTAAAAATTCTGAAGATTAATTGGTATTTATAGCCAAGAGGAACTGGTTCCAAAAGGTTGCAACCTTTCAAAAACCACACAACCATTTCAGAAAGTTTGCAACCTTTTAAACGGTCATGGTTGTTCCTGAAAGTTGCAACCTTTCAGAACAGTCATCTCCAACGGCGGGAAATTCAAACAAAATGGGAAAGTAATTTATGTAAAACGGGTCGGAATGTTTCGATTAATTAACTAATTAATTGAAACATTTTTGGCCATTTAATTTTATTTAATTAATTAAATAAATAATTAAATGAATAATTAAAACAAAACTTTGTCCAAAAATAATCTCTCGATCATTTTCCAAAGCCAAAGCCGAAGCCTAGCGGAGCAGAGCGAGCGAGTGACGACGGCGCAAGGGGGGTTCCTCTTTCCAACCCTTTTAACAATTAATAGAAGTGTTTCTCTATTTAAACTCTTCTTTCCACCACCGATGAGGGAGAAATGCCTTTTTTACTAAAGCATAAGAGGGCTTTTCAAGTTCCCAAAACTTTTCAAGTTCCCAACTTTTTAAGTTCCTCTCTTTTCATCTTCCCTCCATTTCCCATTAACTCTTGCTATATACCCAACAATCCCCTACATGAATGGGCAATGGTTTAAACATAAGGAATGCATGGACGAGTGTGTACTTTACAAGCAAGGATCAATTGCATCTGGATAAGTAGGTTTCCCCGTGGACTTTCCGAAGTGAACATATGTCGGATATACTCAGTCAATCGGTAGATGCAATATCTTTGAACCATCGAGCTTTGGTGTATACCTAGACAACCATATGTCACACAATTAACCCTTTACCAATTATGGTTCTTACGGTTGTGTTAGTTTTAGTCATGAACACTTTCCGGTTTCATGAGTGTATAGAGAATAGGCTTTTGACATAAAATTCTCTTTGAGACGGCTTACACTTCACACTCACATAGGTGATTTCTAATCGTGTCATCTCGTAGATATACTATTTGGTCAAATCTACCAAACTTAGCAATTCATTAAAAACTTTAAGCTTTACTAACTCATTAACAAGCCTTAAAGTCTTAACCTTGTTCCTGAGAATTGTCTTCATCATGAGAATGGATTGAGTTGATTGACAATGTCGAACCGTCAGTCACAACTTTGTTTTTCAACTTCAATCTAGCTCTTGGATCTCCAGTCTGCTAGATAGAGTTACCACCATGCTGACTTGTGCTAAGCCGTAAACCTATTCCCTTCTATGATCTTTCAACTGCCTCTCTCTCTAGGCCTTTCGTTAGTGGATTTGACACATTATCGCTTGACTTTACATAGTCAATTGTGATAATTCCACTAGAGAGTAGATGTCTTATGGGGTTATGTCTCTGTCATATATGACGAGACATCCCGTTATACATGACGCTCCCTGCCCCACCTATTGTTTCTTGACTATAACAATTTATGAAAATAGGTCCGACAGGTTTGGGCCAGAATGGAATATCCTCTAAGAAATTCCGAAGACATTCAGCTTCTTCACCAGCCTTATCTAAAGCAATAAATTCAGATTCTATTGTGGAGTGAGCGATACATGTCTGTTTGGATGATTTCCAAGACACTGTTCTTCCACCAAGTGTAAACACAAAACCATTTGTGGATTTTACTTCATTTGAGCAGGTGATCCAATTTGTATCACTATATCCTTTAATCACGACATGATATTTATTATAATGCAAAGCATAGTGTTGTGTATGTTTCAGATACCCCAACACAAGTTTCATTGACATCCAGTGAGTTTGATTTGGATTACTAGTGAACCGACTCATTTTGCTAATAGAACATGCTATATCTGGTTGCGTACAATTCATAATATACATCAAACTTTCCAACACTATTACATATTCCAATTGAGAGTCACTTTCACCAACATTCTTTTGAAATGTAAAGCTTAAATCAATTGGAGTTTTGACAACATTGAAATTTAAGTACTTGAACTTATCCAATACTCTTTCAATATAATGAGATTGAGATAGTGCTAGTCCCGAGGAGTTTTGAGAATCTTGATCCCTAAGATCGAATCAACAACTCATAAGTCCTTCATATCGAACATGCTGGACAACATGCGCTTAGTAGCATTTATATCGTCAATATCTTTACTTATTATTAACATGTCATCAACATACAGCCAAACAATGACTTCATGATTCGAAACATTTTTAATGTAGTCACACTTATCTCATTCATTAATCTTGAATCCATTTGCCAACATTGTTTGGTCAAATTTGGCCTGGATTTGTTTGGGTGCTTGCTTGAGCCCATAAAGCGACTTCACAAGTCTGCACACTTTCAATTCTTTACCAGGAACCACAAACCCTTCAAGTTGTTCCATGTAAATTTCTTCCTCCAACTCTCCATTTAAGAAGGTTGTCTTTACAACCATTTGGTGGATTTTAAGATCATGCACTGCCGCTAGTGCTATTAACATCCTAATTGATGTTATCCTTGTTACTGGAGAGTAAGTATCAAAGTAGTCCAAACCTTCCTTTTGTATGTATCCATTGACTACAAGTCTAGCCTTATATCAATAGTCCCATCGGCTTTCATTTTCCTTTTGAAGATCCACTTTGATCATAAAGGTTTATTTCCTGGAGGAAGATCAGCCAATTCCCAAGTATGGTTACTTAAAATTGATTTGATCTCACTATTGACTGCTTCTTTCCAATAAATTGACTCAGACGAAGACATAGCTGCTTTAAATGTTTGAGACTCCTTTTCAAGAAAAAATGCCACAAAATGTGGTTCGAAAGAAGTGGATTTCCATTGGCTATTACTATGCCTACGATCCTCATTAGGTTGTGTATTTTCCATTAATTCTTCCCGTGGTCGTTTAAGTCTTTCACTTGTTAACTCACATTAACTTTTATACAGATAAATATGTTAAAAACTCAGCATTATCTGACTCAATTACCATATTCACATGAATTTCAGGATTATCATATTTGTGAAGCAAAAACCGACAGGCCTTTCTTTTACAACATATCCAATAAATATACAATCCACTGTTTTGGGTCAACTTTTCACCCTCTTGGGTAAAGAAACCTCTACCTTGGCTAGACACCTCCACACTTTGAAATATTTCAAGTTGGGTTTCCTTCCTTTCCATAACTCATATGGAATCAATTATGTTTTTCTTCGAGGTACCCTATTGAGTATGTTGTTAGTTGTAAGGATGGCCTCCCCCCACAGGTTTAATGGTCAACCAAAATTGAATATCAAGGCATTCATGATTTCCTTTAATGCTCTATTCTTCCATTCCACCATACCATTTGACTGTGGTGTATAGGCTGCAGTAGTTTGAAGAATAATACCATATTCCAAACATATCTCTGCAAAAGGAGATTCGTATTCTCCACCCCTATCACTCCAAATAATTTTTATCTTTAGACTCAATTGATTCTCCATTTCATTTTTGTATTGCTTAAATGCATCAATTGCTTCATCCTTACTATTAAGCAAATATACATAACAAAATCGAGTGCAATCGTTAATAAAAGTTATAAAATACTTTTTCCCACCACGAGATGGTGTCGACTTCATATCCCATATATCTGTGTGAATTAAGTCTAAAGGTTTTGAATTTCTTTCAAGAGACTTATAAGGATGTTTAACAAACTTACTTTCTACACAAATTTTGCATTTCGATTTATCGCATTTGAAATCAAGCAATACTTCTAAAGTAACCAATTTTCGCATGGCTTTGTAATTTACATGTCCCAAACGAGCATGCCATAAATCATTTGACTCCACTAAGTAAATAGAAGTAGAATTCTTATTAATACTGTCAACAACCATTATATTCAGTTTGAAGAGGCCTTCAGTGAGGTAGCCCTTTCCTCAGAACTTCTCATTCTTACTTATTACAACTTTGTCACTAACTAGGATACACTTAAATCCGTTCTTAACGAGCAGTGCAGCAGTAACTAAATTCTTCCTAATAGTAGGAATGTCCAAAATGTTGTTCAAAGTCAAAACCTTATCGGATGTCATTTTCAACATTACTTTCCCAGTTCCTACAATCTTTTCGGTTGTTGTGTTCCCCATTAACAAATCTTCATCGAATTCAGCAGGAGTGTATGTTGCAAAGGCTTCTTTCACAGAGCAAATATGTCGAGTGGCACCTGTGTCAAGAAACCACTCCTTGGGATTTCCAACTAAGTTACACTCTGAGATCATTGCACAGAGGTCATCTGTATCTTCCATCTCTTCCACGATGTTTTCTTGACTTTGCCCTTTGTCTTTGTCCTTTCTTGGAGCACGACAGTCAGAAGACTTATGACCAGCCTTACCATAGTTGTAACAGTTGCCCTTGAATTTCTTCTTGGTCTGTTTTGACTTCTGTCCGTTGGACTTCTTTCTCTTCTTGCCTTTGGTAGGAGTTTCTTCAACAACACCAATTATTGTTGAACTCTTATGAGACTTCTTTTCAGTGGTTTGTTATCTTCCTCAATCTTGAGCTGAATCACACAAACCTTAAGCTTCATTTCCTTACATTTGTGCTTTAAATAATTCTTGAAGTCATTCCACGAAGGAGGTAACTTCTCGATCATTGCAACCACTTGAAAAGCTTCATTTACTACTATATCCTCAGCAATCAGATTATGGAAAATAAGTTGAAGTTCCTGCACTATTGATCCAATAGTTTTACTATCCAATACTCTTTCAATATAATGAGATTGAGATAATGCTAGTCCTTAAGGAATTTTGAGAATCCTGATCCCTAAAATCAAATCAGCAACTCCTAAGTCCTTTATATCAAACTTGCTGGACAGCATGCGCTTAGTAGCATTTATATCGTCAATATATTTACTCATTATTAACATGTCATCAACATACATATAAACAATGACATCATGATTCAGAACGATTTTAATGCAGACACACTTATCACATTCGTTAATCTTGAATCCATTTGCCAACATTGTTTGGTCAAATTTAGCATGCCATTGTTTGGGTGCTTGCTTGAGCCCATAAAGCGACTTCACAAGTTTGCACACTTTCTCTTCTTTACCAAGAACCACAAACCCTTCAGGTTGTTCCATGTAAATTTCTTCCTCCAACTCTCCATTTAAGAAGGCTGTCTTTACATCCATTTGGTGGATTTTAAGATCATGCACTGCTGCTAGTGCTATTAACATCCTAATTTATGTTATCCTTTTTACTAGAGAGTATGTATCAAAGTAGTTCAGACCTTCCTTTTATCTGTATCCTTTGACTACAAGTGTAGCCTTATATTTGTCAATAGTCCCATCAGCTTTCATTTTCCTTTTGAAGATCCACTTTGATCCTAAAGGTTTATTTATTGGAGGAAGATCAGTCAATTCCCAAGTATGGTTACTTAAAATTGATTCGATCTCACTATTGACTGCTTCTTTCCAATAAATTGACTCAGATAAAGACATAACTGCTTTAAATGTTTGAGGCTCATTTTCAAGCAAAAATGCCACAAAATCTGAACCTAAAGAACTCGATTTCCGTTGGCAATTACTACACCTAGGATCCTCATTAGGTTGTGTATTTTTCGTTGATTGTTCCTGTGGTCATTTTGGTCTTTCACTTGTCGACTCACATTCAATTTTATACGGATAAATGTGTTCAAAGAAGTCAACGTTATCTGACTCAATTACCATATTCACATGAATTTCAAGATTATTAGATTTGTGAAACAAAAATCGACAAGCTTTACTGTTCACAACATATACAATAAATACACAATCCACTATTTTCGGTCCAATTCTCACCCTCTTGGTTAAAGGAACCTCTACCTTGGCTAGACACCTTCACACTTTGAAATATTTCAAGTTAGGTTTCCTTCCTTTCCATAACTCATATGGAATCGATTGTGTTTTGCTTCGAGGTACCCTATTGAGTATCTTGTTAGCTGTAAGGATGGCTTCCCCCCACAGGTTTCGTGGTGAAACAGAATTGATTAGCAAGGAATTCATCATTTCCATTAATGTTCTATTCTTCCATTTCACCAAACCATTTGACTGTGATGAATAATACCATATTCCAAACATATCTCTGCAAAAGGAGATTCGTATTCTCCACCCCTATCACTCCGAATCATTTTTATCTTTAGACTCAACTGATTATCCACTTCATTTTTGTATTGCTTAAATGCAACAATTACTTAATCCTTACTATTAAGCAAATATACATAACAAAATCGAGTGCAATCGTTAATAAAAGTTATAAAATACTTTTCCCACCACGAGATGGTGTCGACTTCATATCGCATATATCTGTGTGAATTAAGTCTAAATATTTTGAAATTCTTTCAACAGACTTATAAGGATGTTAAACAAACTTACTTTCTACACAAATTTTGGATTACGATTTATCACATTTGAAATCTGGCAATACTTCTAAAGTAACCAATATTCCCAAGGCTTTGAAATTTACATAACCCAAACGGGCATGCCATAAATCATTTGACTCCAATAAGTAAACAGAAGTAGAATTCTTAGTAATACTGTCAATAACCATTACATTCAGTTTGAAGTAGCCCTTAGTGAGGTAGCCCTTTCCTAACAACATCTCATTCTTACTTATTACAGCTTTGTCACTAACTAGGACACATTTAAACCTATTCTTAATGAGCAATGCAACATAAACTAAACTCTTCCTCATAGTAGGAATGCGCAGAACGTTGTTCAAAGTCAAAACCTTGTTGGATGTAATTTTCAACATTACTGTCCCAGTTCCTGCAATCCTTGATGTTAATGTGTTCCCCATGAACAAATCTTCATCGAACTCAACAGAAGTGTACGTTGTAAAGGCTTCTTTCACAGAGCAAATATGTTGAGTGGCACCTGAGTCGAGAAACCAATCCTTGGGATTTCCAACTAAATTGCACTCTAAGTTCATTGCACAGAGGTCATCTGCATCTTCCATCTCTTCCACGATGTTCGCTTGACTTTTGCCTTTGTCTTTGTCTTTGTCCTTTCTTGGAGCATGACAGTCATAAGACTTATGACCAGCCTTACCACAGTTGTAACAATTGCCCTTGAATTTCTTCTTGGCCTGTTATGACTACTGTCCGGCAGACTTCTTTCTCTTCTTGCCTTTGGTAGGAGCTTCTTCAACAATACTAACTCCAATTATTATCGAACTCTTACGAGACTTCTTTTCGGTGGTTTTGTTATCTTCCTCATTCTAGAGCCAAATCACAAGATCTTCAAGCTTCATTTTCTTACGTTTGTGCTTCAAATAATTCTTGAAGTTGTTCCCCGAAGGAGGTACCTTCTCGATCATTGCAGCCACTTGAAAAGATTCATTTACTACCATATCCTTAGCAATCAGATCATGGAAAATAAGTTGAAGTTCATGCACTTGTGTTCAAACAGTTTTATTATCTGACATTTTATAGTCTAAAAACTTTGCTACCATAAACTTTTTCAAGCATGTATCTTCTGTCTTATATTTCTTCTCAAGTGCATCCCACAATTCATTCGAAGTTGTCATTGAACTATAGACATTATATAAGTCATCCTCTAAAGCTCTCAGAATGTAGCCCTTACATAGGAAGTCTGCCTGTTTCCATTCTTCAATAATCATGAATTTTTCTCTGTATGGCATTTCAGCAATAGGCACCGGAGTTACTTCATTGGTAAATTTTTGCCACCAAGAGTGCTAAGCCAGAAAAATACCCGTTGCTGCCATCCTTTGAAATTCACACCAGTGAATTTTCCCGATTTCTCTACTGGTGGTACAACAGTTCGGGTTGGTGCAGCAACAACCACTTTAACAGTATCATTAGCCATTTCAGAATCTATAATAAATAGAAATTGATACAAATGACTCAGTAAGCAATAACTTAAATTGCAAACTTAATAGGTGTATAAAACCACGAAAGTTTTTGTCTCTACCAGAAACACAGATTAAAATAAAAATAAATAATTTCCTTAAGATTGTTGCCAATCTGTGTTTAAAAAACAGTAATACTGATTACCAGAAATTGTGCAGAAAGATGAAGTTACCAAAGTTTCAAATGAACCAGTGAAAAATAAAAAAACAAAAATTAATTCACAAAAAATTAAAATCTATAAAACATACCATAATCTGGAAAAGACAGAACGAAAAAAGATCAATCCCACTGAATGCAGAGTGTCCCCTTAAGTCAATTATTCCCCTCTAGTATTCGAGATTTGATTAGGAATATGTCCTCCCAGGATAGAATGGTCTCACTTGAATTTACATAGTCAATTGTGATAATTCCACTAGAGAGTAGTTGTCTTACGGTGTTATGTCTCCGTCATATATGACAAGACTTTCCGTTGTACATAAAGCTCCCTGCCCTACCTATTGATGCTTGACTATCACAATGTATGCAAATAGGTCCCACAGGTTAGGGCTAGAATGTAATATCCTCTAAGAAACTCCAGAGCCATTTTGCCTCTTCACTAGCCTTATCTAAAGCAATAAATTCAGATTCCATTATGGAGTGAGCAATACATGTCTGTTTGGATGATTTCCAAGAGACTGCTCTTCCACCAAGTGTAAACACATAACCACTTGTGGATTTTACTTCATTTGACCTGGTGATCCAATTTGCATCACTATATCCTTCAATCACGGTGGAATATTTATTATAATGCAAAGCATAGTGTTGTGTATGTTTCTGATACCCCAACAAACATTTCATTGCCATCCAGTGAGTTTGGTTTGGATCACTAGTAAACCGACGTAGTTTGATAATAGAACATGCTATATCTGGTTGCGTACAATTCATAATATGCATCATACTTCCCAACACTCTCGCATATTCCAATTGAGAGTCACTTTCACCTACATTTTTTGGAAATGTAAAGCTTAAATCAATTGGAGTTTTGACACCATTGAAATTCAACTACTTGAACTTATCCAATACTATTTCAATATAATGAGATTGAGACAATGCTAGTCCATGAGGATTTTTGAGAATCCTGATCCCTAGGATCAAATCAGCAACTCTTAAGTCCTTCATATCAAACTTACTGGACAGCATGCGCTTGGAAGCATTTATATCGTCAATATCTTTACTCATTATTTACATGTCATCAACATAAATACAAACAATGACTTCATGATTTGGAACATTTTTAATGTAAGCATACTTATGACATTCGTTAATCTTGAATCCATTTGCCAACATTATTTAGTCAAATTTAGCATTCTGTTTGGGTGTTTTCTTGAGCCTATAAAGCGACTTCACAAGTTTGTACATATTCTCTTCTTTACCAGGAACCACAAACCCTTCAGGTTGTTCCAGGTAAATTTCTTCCTCCAACTCTCTATTTAAGAAGGCTGTCATTACATCCATTTGGTGGATTTTAAGAACATGCACTGTCGCTAGTGCTATTCACATCCTAATTGATGTTATCCTTGTTAGTGGAGAGTATGTATCAAAGTAGTCCAGACCTTCCTTTTGTATGTATCCTTTGACTACAAGTCTTGCCTTATATTTGTGAATAGTCCAATCAACTTCCATTTCCTTTTAAAGATCCACTTTGACCCTAAAGGTTTATTTCCTGGAGGAAGATCAGCCAATTCCCAAATATTGTTACTTAAAATTGATTCAATCTCACTATTGACTGCTTCTTTCCAATAAATTGACTTAGACGAAGACACAACTGCTTTAAATGTTTGAGTCTCATTTTCAAGCAAAAATTCCACAAAATCTAGTCCGAAAGAAGTGGATTTCCGTTGGCGATTACTATACCTAGGATCCTTTTTAGGTTGTGTATTTTCCGTTGATTCTTCCCATGGTCGTTTAGGTCTTTCACCTGTCGACTCACATTCAGTTTTATACGGATAAATGTGTTCAAAGAACTTAGTGTTATCTGACTCAATTACCGTAAGCACATGAACTTCAGGATTATCAGATTTGTGAACTAAAAACTGACAGGCCTTACTGTTCACAACATATCCAATAAATACACAATCCACTGTTTGGGTCCAATTTTCACCCTCTTGGCTAAAGGAACCTCTACCTTGGCTAGACACCTCAACGCTTTAAAATATTTCAAGTTGAGTTTCCTTCCTTTCCATAACACATATGGAATCGATTATGTTTTTCTTCGGAGTACCCTATTAAGTATCTTGTTAGCCGTAAGGATGACTTCCCCACACAGCTTTCGCAGTGAACAAAAACTGATTATCAGGGCAATTATCATTTCCTTTAATGTTCTATTATGTCGTTTCACCAAACCATTTGACTGTAGTGTATAGGGTGTAGTAGTTTGATGAATAATACCATATTCCAAACATATCTCTGCAAAAGGAGATTCGTATTCTCTACCCCTATCACTCTGAATCTTTTTTATCTTTAGACTCAATTGATTCTCCACTTCATTTTTGTATTTCTTAAATGCATAAATTGGTTCTTCCTTACTATAAAGCAAATATACATAACAAAAGGAGTGCAATCATCAATAAAGGTTATAAAATACTTTTTCCCACCCCGAGATGGTGTCGACTTCATATCACATATATCTCTGTGAATTAAGTCTAAATGTTTTGAATTTCTTTCAAGAGACTTATAAGGATGTTAAACAAACTTACTTTCTACACAAATTTTACATTTCGATTTATCGCATTTCAAATCAGGCAATACTTTTAATGTAATCAATTTTTGCTAGGCTTTGTAATTTACATGTCCCAAACGGGCATGCCATAAATCATTTGACTCCAATAAGTAAACAAAAGTAGAATTCTTATTAATACTTTCAAAAACCATTACATTCAGTTTGAAGAGACCCTTAGTGAGGTAGCCCTTTCCTAACAACATCTCATTCTTACTTATTATAGCTTTGTCACTAACTAGAACACACTTAAACCCATTCTTAACGAGAAGTGGAGTAGAAACTAAATTCTTCCTAATAGTAGGAACGTCCAGAACGTTGTTCAAAGTCAAAACTTTACTGGATGTAATTTTTAACATTACTTTCCTAGTTTCTGCAATCAATATTGTTGTTGTGTTCCCTATGAACAAATCTTCATCGAACTCAGTAGGAGTGTATGTTGCAAAGGCCTCTTTCATAGAGCAAATATGTCAAGTGGCACCTGAGTCGAGAAACCACTCCTTGGGATTTCCAATTAAGTTACACTCCAAGATCATTGCACAGAGGTCATATGCATCTTCTATCTCTTCCACGGTGTTTGCTTGACTTTTGCCTTTGTCTTTGTCTTTGTCCTTTCTTGGAGCACGACAGTTAGAAGACTTATGACTAGCCTTACCACAGTTGTAACAGTTGCCCTTGAATTTCTTCTTGGCCTGTTCTAACTTCTGTCCGCTGGACTTCTTTCTCTTCTTGCCTTTGGTAGGAGCTTCTTCAACAATATTAAATCCAATTATTGTCAAACTCTTACGAGACCTCTTTTCGGCGGTTTTGTTATCTTCCTCAATCTTGAGTTGAATCAGAAGATCTTCAAGCTTCATTTCCTTACGTTAGTGCTTTAAATAATTTTTGAAGTCGTTCCCCGAAGGAGGTAACTTCTCGATCATTGCAGCCACTTGAAAAGCTTCATTTACTACCATATCCTCAGCAATCAGATCATGGAAAATAAGTTGAAGTTCCTGCACTTGTGATCCAACAGTTTTACTATCTGACGATTTTTAGTTTAAAAACATTGCGACCACAAACTTTTTCACTCATGCATCTTCTGTCTTATATTTCTTCTCAAATGCATCCCATAATTCTTTCGAAGTTTTCATTGCACTATAGAAATTATATAAGACATCCTTGTAACATCTCGCAACTTGAAATAGCTAGGAAGAAGCTAAGAATTGGAAATAGTCATTTCCGGAAAGAATTGAAAATCTAGAAATTTGTTTAGGTTAGGAAAAGTGAGTTTTTGGTCAATTCAAACGACCATAACTCCTAACTCGAGATGAGTTAGGTGTACTTCTAGATATGGTTGGAAAGCTCTTGGAATTATCTTTCCAACGCTGCCAAGTTTGCATGATGTCGAGTTAGTATGAGTATGTTATGCCCTTTGGAAGTTGGGCTGTTGGATTAAGGAAAGTCCAAATCTGAATTTTTGAAGGGTAGTTTGGTCTTTTCCTTACCCTTTTATTTTAATTCATTTTTGGTAATTACTTAGGGGTCTAAACTGAACTTAGTCAGTTTAGGCTTTTGGAAAAAAAGTTAGGGTTTTGAGAGAAGAGAAAAGGAGAGGAGAAAAGAGGAGAAAGGAGAAGAACGTTCAAGATTCGTCAAGATCGTCGAGTTTGGCTTGTCGATTTCATCGGGGGTGATCCCTACATGGTATGTGAGATTACATAACATTGGGTTAATTCGCCCACACATCAATCATGATTTGTTTCAGCGAATTTAAGTTCTTGAAAGCTTAGAAATTGAATTCTTGAATGGGTTTGTTGAAGTTTCATTAGATTATTGTTTCGTTGGATTCGTTGAAGAGTTGTTTGATCTTAAACTATGATTTTAGGTTCAATTTTGAGTAAAATCTGATGTAATTTGAACATTTAATCAATTCTAAGTGTTGGGTAAATGAACCCACGGAGTTTAGAGGGTTTAGAGCTGAAAAACGAAGAAGAGATTTTGTCAGATGAAATCTGACATCAATGGCGCGTCGTGGAGCTGGTTCCTAGTTTTGGGAGTTTTCGTTTCACGTCGCAGAGCCGTCACGGAGTCTTCTGCCTCAAAAGTAGTTTTTGAAACTAAAAATTAAATATGACTCCGCGTCGTGGACCCACCCTTAGATATTGATTTTTGGTTTTTTTTCTCATGTTTAACTATCTAAATTCATTTCTAAACATCATGAGATCTTTCCTATCACAAATCACGATCCTTGAATGCATAATTCAATTTAAGGATCAGTTAGGAGTCAAGTCAAGAGAAGTCAAGAAGTCAAGAGTTAAGTCAAGAGTTAAGTTAAGAGAAGTTCATAAAGTTTCTTTTTTTAAAAGTCTTTTACAAACATTTTAACTTTGTTTTAAGACTTAAATTTTGAGTTGAGTAAAGAGTAAAGAGTAAAGCTTGAAGTTCATTTCTTCAAAAGTATATGGAGACTATGTATTCCCAAAAGGCCTTAAAATGTTTTCACATTTAAACAAGAAAGGAAAACCTTGATTTCCAAAAACCCTTTGAGTTAGTTTTCAGAAAAGAGTAAATGCTTTCATAATTAAGCAAGAGGGGAAACTTTGATTTCCAAGATAGCCTTTGAGCTAAGTTTTGAGAAATTATCTCAAATCACAGAAAGAAGTATTTTTTAAACATAAATAGCTAGTATCATATTTTGGGAGTAGTATTGAGCACCGATATGGGGACGAGCTTGAGTTCAGATAACTCATGTCTCCATAAACCATGTAGCCATCATGGGTAGAAAAGGGTCATACTTTTTAGATGAATCCTTTTCGCATAGACTAGTGGATCCACTTAGTAATTTAGGTCCTATACTTCTGGCAGGGTATAGGATGCATTGTCAGCATAAGGGAGATCGATGTATCATCACAATAGCTCTTATGTGATGGTTGTCGGTTAGAGAAACTCCCACTGCAATACTTTGTATTTTTTTATATACATCAGTTTATTTGTATTTTTTTACATACATCTCAGAGTTATTTGTATTTTTACATACACACAAAGTTGACATCATGCTTTAAACAACTTTTTTTTTTATATTGCACTCGTTTTAAACTACTTTATGTTGAAATGAGTTTAGTTATGTTTAGTTGAGTTGAGCCAGGTAAGTTCGTCAGTTCCTTTCAGATTCTTTTCAAGTCTATGTTATGTTTAGCATTCCAACTCCCATACTCATACATTCAATGTACTGATGCCAGTTGGCCTGCATCGTATTATGATGCAGACGCAGGTAACTACGATTGACATTCAGCTCATTGTTGATCCAGTAAGCAGTTCAGAGTCTGTTGATGAGCCTCTTTGCATTCCGGAGGATCCCTTTTGTTTACTTTCAATATTAGATAGTTCATTAGGATTTCGTGGGCATGTCCCGACATCCATCTTAGTTGTTTTAAAGGCTTCATAGATAGTCAATCAGATGCTAGTTCATTCGTCATCATTTTGTTATTGACTTATGTTAAGATTTGAGTTGCCATTCGGGTTAGTGCAGCCATAACCACCGTAACATTATCATTTGCCATTTCAGAATCTGTAATAAACAGAAATTGATACAAATGACTCAGTAAGCAATAACTTAAATTGCAAACTTAATAGGAGTATAAAACCACGAAGGTTTTTTTCTCCACCAGAAACATAGATTAAAATAAAATAAATAATTTCCTTAAGATTGTTGCCAATCTGTGTTTAAAAACATAGTAATACTGATTACCAAAAACTTTACAGAAATACCAAGTTACCAAAGTTTCCAATGAACCAGTGAAGAGCAGAAGAACATAAATTAATTCACAAAAAATTAAAATCAGTAAAAACATACCAGAATCTGGAAAAGACAGAAAGGAAAGAGATCAAGCCCATTAAATGCATAGTGTCCCCTTAAGGAAATTATTCCCCTCTAGTATCCAAGGTTTTATTTGGAATATGTCCTCCTAGGATAAAATGATCTCAATCACCAGTGTATTGATACCCAAAACGTTGGTGTCAACGAGCCACTCAACGGCAATAAAGTACACGAAAATCATTTGTGCAGAAGAAGAAGAAGAATTCAGAAATTTTCATAAGTAAAAAGTGTGAAGAATAACTGGTATTTATACCTAAGAGGAACTGGTTCCGAAAGGTTGCAACCTTTCAGAAACCACACGACCATTTAAAAAGGTTTGCAACAGTTAAAACGGTCATGGTTGTTCCTGAAAGTTGCAACCTTTCAGAACAGTCATCTACAACGGCGAGAAATTCAAATAAAACGGGAAGTAATTTAAATAAAACGGGTCACGCGGATCCGAGTCGGGTCAGAACATTTTGATTAATTAACTAATTAATTGAAAGCCATTTAATTTTATTTAATTAATTAAATAAATAATTAAAACAAAACTTTGTCCAAAAATAATCTCTCGATCGAACATTTTCCAAAGCCAAGGCCAAAGCCAAAGTCGAGCTGAGCTACAGATGACGACGCCGATGGCACGAGGGGGTCCCTCTTTCCAACCCTTTTAACAATAAATAGAAGTGTTTATCTATTTAAGCTCTTCTACTTTTCTTTCCACCACAGATGAGGGAAAAAATGTCTTTTTTACTAAAGCATAAGAGGACTTTTCAAGTTCCTCTCTTTTAACTTCCCTCCATTTCCCATTAAATATTGCTATATACCCAACAATCCCCCACAAGAATGGGGAATGGTTATAACATAAGGAATGCTTGGACGAGTGTGTAATTTACAAGCAAGGATCAGTTGCATCAGGTTAAGTAGGTTTCCCCTTGTACTTTTCGTAGTGAACATATGTCAGATATACTCGGTCAATCTAGCTTTGGACCGTTGAGCTTAGGTGTATACCTATACAACCATATATCACACAATTAACCCTTTACCATTTATGGTTCTTACGATTGTGTTTGTTTCAGCCATGAACACCTCCTGGTTTCATGGGTGTATAGAGAATAGGCTTTTGACAAAAAATTCTCTTTGGAACGGCTTACTCTTCATACTCACATAGGTGATTTCTAACCGTGTCATCTCGTAGATACACTATTTGGTCAAATCTGCCAAACTTAGCAAATCATTAAAAAATTTAAGCTTTATTAACTCATTAACAAGCCTTAAAGTCTTAACCTTTTTCCTGAACATTGTCTTTATCATGAGAATGGATTGAGTTGATTGACAATGTCGAACCGTCAGTCACAATTTTGTTTTTCTCCTTGAATCTAGCTCTTGGGATCTCCAGACTTGTCCTAAGTTGTAAACCCATTCCCTTAGGTGATCTTTCAACTGCCTCTCTTATTAGGACTTTCGTTAGTGGATCTGACACATTATAGCTTGACTTTATATAGTGAATTGTGATAATTCCACTAGAGAGCAGTTGTCTTATGGTGTTATGTCTCCGTCGTATATGACGAGACTTCCTGTTGTACATGATGCTCCCTGACTATCACAATGTATGCAAATAGGTCCCGTAGGTTTGGGCCAGAATGGAATATCCTCTATGATATTCCGAAGCCATTCAGCTTCTTCACTAGCCTTATCTAAAGCAATAAATTTAGATTTCATTGTGGAGCGAGCGATACATGTTTGTTTGGATGATTTCCAAGAAACTGCTCCTCCACCAAGTGTAAATGCATAACCACTTATGGATTTTACTTCATTTGACCCGATGATCCAATTTGCATCATTATATCATTCAATCACTGCAGGATATTTATTATAATGCAAATCATAGTGTTGTATATGTTTCAGATACCCCAACGCACGTTTCATTTCCATCCAGTGAGTTTAATTTGGATTACTAGTTAACCGACTAAGTTTGCTAATAGAACATGCTATATCTGGTTGCGTACAACTCATAATATACATCAAACTTCCCAACACTCTGGCATATTCCAATTGAGAGTCACTTTCACCTACATTCTTTTGAAATGTAAAGCTTAAATCAATTGGATTTTTGACAACATTGAAATTCAAGTTCTTGAACTTATCCAATACACTTTCAATATAATGAGATTGAGATAATGCTACTTCCTGAGGAGTTTTGAGAATCCTGATCCCTATGATCAAATCAGCAACTCCTAAGTCTTTCATATTGAACTTGTTGGACAGCATGCGCTTAGTAGCATTTATATTGTCACTATCTTTACTCATTATTAACATGTCATCAACATATATACAAACAACGACTTCATGATTTGGAATGTTTTTAATGTAAACACACTTATCACATTCGTTAATCTTGAATCCATTTGCCAACATTGTTTGGTCAAATTTAGCATGCCATTGTTTGGGTGCTTGCTTGAGCCCATAAATCGACTTCACAAGTCTGCACATTTTCTCTTCTTTACCAACCACAAACCCTTCAGGTTGTTCATGTAAATTTCTTCCTTCAACTCTCCATTTAAGAAGGCTTTCTTTATATCCATTTGGTGGATATTAAGATCATGCACGGTCGATAGTACTATTAACATCCTAATTGATGTTACCTTGTTATTGGAGAGTATGTATCAAAGTAGTCCAGACCTTCCTTCTGTTTGTATCCTTTGACTACAAGTCTAGCCTTATATTTGTCAATAGTCCCATTAGCTATCATTTTCATTTTAAATATCCACTTTGGTCCTAAAGGTTTATTTCATAGAGGAAGATCAGCCAATTCCCAAGTATGGTTACTTAAAATTAATTCGATCTCACTATTGACTGCTTCTTCCAATAAATTGACTCAGACGAAGACATAGCTGCTTTAAATGTTTGAGGCTCATTTTCAAGCAAAAATGCCACAAAATTTGGTCCGAAAGAAGTGGATTTTTGTTAGTGATTAATATGCCTAGGATCCACATTAGGTTGTGTATTTTCCGTTGATTCTTCTCGTGCTTGTTTAGGTCTTTCACTTGTCAACTCACATTCAGTTTTATACGGATAAATGTGTTCAAAGAAGTCAGTGTTATCTAACTCAATTACCATATTCACATGAATTTCAGGATTTTCAGATTTGTGAACCGAAAACCGACAGGCCTTACTGTTCAAAACATATCCAATAAATATACAATCCACTGTTTTGGGTCCAATTTTCACCCTCTTCGATAAAGGAACCTCTACCTTGGCTTGACACCTCCACACTTTGAAATATTTCAAGTTGGGTTTCCTTCCTTTCCATAACTCATCTGGAATCGATTGGGTTTTGCTTTGGGGGTACCCTATTGAGTATCTTGTTAGCCGTAAGGATGGATTCCACCAACTGGTTTCGCGATGAACCAGAACTGATTAACAAGGAATTCATCATTTTCTTTAATGTTCTATTCTTCCATTCCGCCAAACTATTTGGCTGTGATGTATAGGGTGCAGTAGTTTGATGAATAATATTATATTCCAAACATATCTCTGCAAAAGAAGATTCGTATTCTCCACCCCTATCACTTTGAATCATTTTTATCTTTAGACTCAATTGATTCTCCACTTCATTTTTGTATTGCTTAAATGCATCAATCTCTTCATCCTTACTATTAATCAAATATACATAACAAAATCGAGTGCAATCATCAATAAAAGTTATAAAATACTTTTTCCTACCACGAGATGATGTCGACTTCATATTGCATATATCTGTGTGAATTAAGTCTAAATGTTTTGAATTTCTTTCAACAGACTTATAAGGATGTTTAACAAACTTACTTTCAACACAAATTTTGCATTTCGATTTATCACATTTGAAATCAGGCAATACTTCTAAAGTAACCAATTTTCGCAAGGCTTTGTAATTTATATGTCCCAAACGAGCATGCCATAAATCATTTGGCTCCAATAAGTAAACAAAAGCAGAATTCTTATTAATACTGTCAACAACCATTACATTTAGTTTGAAGAGGCCCTCAGCGAGGTAGCCCTTTCCTAAGAACATCTCATTCTTACTTATTACAGCTTTGTCACTAACTAGGACACACTTAAACTCGTACTTAACGAGCACTGCAACAGAAAGCAAATTCTTCCTAATAGTAGGAACATGCAGAACGTTGTTCAAAGTCAAAACCTTGTTGGATGTCATTTTCAACATTATTTTCCCAATTCCTGCAATCATTGTTGTTGTTGTGTTCCCTATGAACAAATCTTCATTGAACTCAGCAGGAGTGTACGTTGCAAAGGCTTCTTTCAGAGAGCAAATATGTTGAGTGGAACCTGAGTCGAGAAACCACTCATTGGGATTTCCAATTTAGTTGCACTCTGAGATCATTGCACAGATGTCATCTGAATCTTCTATCTCTTCCACAATGTTTGCTTGACTTTTGCCTTTATCTTTATCTTTGTCCTTTCTAGGAGTATGATAGTCAGAAGACTTATGACCAGCCTTACCACAGTTGTAACAGTTGTCCTTGAATTTCTTCTTGGCCTGTTCTGACTTCTGTCTGGCAGACTTCTTTCTCTTCTTGCCTTTGGTAGGAGCTTCTTCAACAATATTAACTCCAATTATTGCCGAACTCTTACGAGAGTTCTTTTCGATGGTTTTGTTATCTTCCTCAATCTTGAGTCGAATCAGAAGATCTTCAAGCTTCATTTCCTTACGTTTGTGCTTTAAATAATTCTTGAAGTCATTCCACGAAAGAGGTAACTTCTCAATCATTGCAGCCACATAAAAAGCTTTATTTACTACCATATCCTCAGCAATCAGATCATGGAAAATAATTTGAAGTTCCTGCACTTATGATCTAAGAGTTTTACTATTTGACATTTTATAGTCTAAAAACTTCGCGACGACAAACTTTTCAAGCATGCATCTTCTGTCTTATATATCTTCTCAAGTGCTTCCCACAGTTCTTTCAAAGTTGTCATTGCACTATAGACATGATATAAGTCATCCTCTAAAGCACTCAGAATGTATCCCTTACATAGGAAGTCTGTCTGTTTCCATGCTTCAATGATCATGAATTTTTCTGTCTCGCATGTCAGCAGCAAGCACCGGAGTTACTTCATTGGTAAATTTTTGTAGACCAAGAGTGGTAAGCCAGAAAAATACCCGTTGTTGCCATCCTTTGAAATTCATACCAGAGAATTTTCCTGGTTTCTCTGCTAGTGGTACAACAGTTCGGGTTGGTGCAGCAACAACCACCGTAACATTATCATTTGCCATTTTAGAATCTGTAATAAATAGAAATTGATACAAATGACTTAGTAAGCAATAACTTAAATTGCAAACTTAATAGGAAGATAAAACCACAAAGGTTTTTGTCTCCACCAGAAACACAAATTAAAATAAAATAAATAATTTTCTTAAGATTGTTGCCAATCTTTGTTTATAAAATAGTAATCCTGATTATCAGAAACTTTGCAGAAACACGAAGTTGCCAAAGTTTCCAATGAACAAGTAAAGAACAGAAGAACATAAATCAATTCACAAAAAATTAAAATCTGTAAAACATACCAGAATCTAGAAAAGACAGAACATAAAAATATCAAGTCCACTGAATGCACAGTGTCCCCTTAAGGAAAATATTCCCCTCTCGTATTCGAGGTTTGATTTGGAATATGTCCTCCCATGATAGAATGATCTCAATCACCAGTGTATTGATACCTAAAATGCTGGTGTCAGTGAGTCACTCAACGGTAGTAAAGTACATAAAAATTATTTGTGAAGAAGAAAAAGAAGAATTTAGAAATTTTCGTCAGTAAAATGTTTGAAGAATAACTGTTATTTATAGCCAAGAGGAACTAGTTTCGAAAGGTTGCAACCTTTCAGAAACCACACGACCATTTCAGAACGTTTTCAACCTTTCAAACGGTCATGGATGTTCCTGAAAGTTGCAACCTTTCAGAACAGTTATCTCCAACAGTGGCAAATTCAAATAAAATAGGAAAGTAATTTTAATAAAATGGGTCACGCGGATCCGAGTTGGGTCGGAACGTTTTGGTTAATTAACTAATTAATTGAAGCATATTTGGCCATTTACTTTTATTTAATTAATTAAATAAATAATTAAAACAAAACTTTGTCTTTGTCCAAAAATAATCTCTCGATCATTTTCCAAAGCCAATGCCAAAGTCGAGCGAGCGACGACGACGGCGGCGCAAAGAGGGTCCCTCTTCCAACCCTTTTAACAATTAATAGAAGTGTTTCTCTATTTAAACTCTTATATTTTTCTTTCCACCACCGATGAGGGAGAAATTCCTTTTTACTAAAGCATAAGAGGTCTTTTCAAGTTCCTCTCTTTTCATCTTCCCTCCATTTCCTATCAACTCTTGCTATATACCTAAAAAACATGACTAATTCAAATTGCTTTCCTGAAATTTCCCCTATGTATTTTCGAGTTGCTCTCCAGGAAAATCCAATTAAGCAATATTTTGTAATCACCAATCCCACAATCCGATTCCTGTAATTTCTAATTAGGTTATCATGGAACAAAATGGTAACCAACAAATGTTATGATCCTATCAGCAAACTCAATTTAGCCAACAAATCTTTCTTCCCCTTTTACCACCAGCTGCAGTACTAGTGTATGTGTCAATAGTTTTTATAAAATCTGAATAATGAATTGATCTGCTGTAACAATTAATGATGTGTCATAACATTCACCCTAATTTACATTCTTTATAAGAATTACTCTAATTCGAAATCAAAGAAGGTAAATACTTCATATGTTTCATTTTATCTTTCTTCTTTCAAATTTTTAGTTTTGTTCATTTGATTTGAAATTAAAAAACAAATAAGTTGATAACGATTATCTATAAATTAAAGCAAGATAAACTCGAAGATGATACTTGGATCTGGTGCAATATTTTCCATTTTCGAGATTTTCTCTTTTCACTGTTTTTTCATGTCATAGAAAGTTTCATCTAGTTCTCAATTTTCTTGACAAAAAATAAATAAATTTACATTATTGATGTTATAGGGACATGTAAAAAATATGTCTCTATACCTTTACTATATAGATTTTATTTATTTTTTTCACAGAAATTGAAAAATAAATGAAACTTTCTATGACATGAGAAAAATAGCGAAGAGAGCAAATCTCAAAAATGGAAAAATTTTAATATCTTTTAACCACACTTGTATTGTATCTATGTATGATATGTGAGTTCCTCTTGCTTCAATTCAGTGATAACCTTTATTGACCTATTTTTCTTGATTTCAAATCAAAAGTACAAGACTCAAACTCTAAAAACAAACACATAAAATGAAATGGAGGAGTACTTATCTTCTACGAGTTTTGGATTAGAAGAGTCTCCATGAGAAAGGTCAAAGTAGGATGAACATTAGCTCGTATCACAAGTTATTTATACAAATCAATTCATTTCCTGGGTGTTGTAGCAACTACTGGCACATATGCTAGTTAAGCAACTAGTGGCAGAGGAGGAAAAAGATTTGTTGACTTATATGAGTTAGCTGATACGATCATAACATTTCCTGGTTATCATTTATGATAACCTGGTCTGCAATTACATGAATTAGGGTAGTGGGGTTGATGATCACTAAGTGGAGGAAAAAGATTTGTTGATTTATATGAGTTAGCTGATACGATTGTAACATTTCCTGGTTATCATTTATGATAACCTAGTCTGCAATTACATGAATTGGGGTAGTGGGGTTGATGATCACTAAGTATTGATCATTTGGATTTTCCTGATGAGAAACTAGAAAATTCATATGGAAATTTTCAAAAAAGTAATTCAAATTATCATGTCAACATCTTAAAGCCTGTCACAAAATTCCAATCATAATTTTCATAATTAAGAGATTCGAAGCTTTATTTAGGAGCTATAACATTGTTAGGTTCAATAATTTTAAAGCTTCTAACAACCACCCTAATATCACAATTGTTATGATCTATATGAGATTTTTATAAAATTATATCTACTAGCTGCAAAATAAAATGCACGGTGCAAGAAAACCTTAAGAAGTTAAAAAATGTACTTATAAAAAGGCTAATGATATTTTGTATGAGAGGAGAGGTGGGGTGGATGACTTATGAAGAACTATAACATATAAAAATAAATAAAACAACTTAGTATAAAAAGATTTCTGAGTGGATAGGTAATTGCTTGGATGGAGATCATTGAACATAATTTGTTTATTATATAAAAGAACTCAAAGGGGAAACCTACCCACCATCGCACATCCACATTTACTTAGAATTTAATTCACATTAAATGTTTCCTTTTCTGTTTTAGGGTGAAATGAATTGGCATATACAAGATAAGAAATAAAAAAATAGTCTCAAGTAATTCTATGTACCCTACTATTTAAGATTATTTAAAACTTAATATTTTCCACCAAAAAGAAATTTTAAATAGTAAAACAGAGGTCCCCTAAGATTTTTTTTTACAATTTCAATATCTTTTTATATCCATTGACTTTTCAATAATGTGAAAAGTATGACTAATAGTTACAATCACCATTTTTGTATGAAAGATATGTGTGCTCGGTATATGCATCATAACACTAGTACATAGTTAGGAGGATCGATTGATAAATGTACATATTTTTCTAGAGGTCAGTTCCCTATTACTTATTTAGGGTATCTTATTTCTCATGTAAAAAGGAGGAAGATTTATTATAATGATCTCATTTTAAAGGTGAAGGATAAGGTTCAAACTTAGAAAGGGAAGATGATATCTAATGGCGGTAAGGCTACATTAATTTGTAGTGTACTATAAAGTATTCCTATTCTTTAGCAATTCTCCCTCTCAAATGTGCAATAAAAGAGCTACACAAGATTTTTTCCAAATTCTTTTGAGACAACAAAGAAACTTGTAGAAATAATCATTGGGTTGCATGACTGAATATTTGTCTACCTAAAAAGGGAAGCGATCTTGGTTTGGATACTTTTTTGATATTTCAAAAGCTATGCTTGAAAATTTATGGTGAAAGTTTAGAATTGGAAAATCTCGATGGACAAATTTTATGTTAATAGGTATTGCAAAAAGGAAAGATCTTTATTGGTCCATTGGAAAGGAGGTTCATATGTTTGGAAATACATGGTAGAGAGAACATAGAAATTCTTGAGAAGTACATTTGGTGGGAAACAAGAGATGGTTCAACCAACATTTGGTATGAATATTGGACAAAGATTGGTTCTTTCCATCAAGAAGATGACTATCATATTTTGTTTAAAATGGAAGAAATAAAGGATTTGATTAATGAAAAGAGATGGGAGATAGAGAGACTGCATCAATATTCTTAGAAAGAATTGTCAATCATATTTTAGGGTATTTGATAAACTTTCTCACTACAGATATTGCTGATAGGCCATGGTTGGTGCTCAATAGCACATGGAAATTTAAAGTTAGTTCTGGAAGGGACTTATTAAGAGTTAAGAAGGAAACAAACTAACAATATAATCATATTTGTGGGGAATATCTGCCTTTCACATTTTGTTTCTTGATTAGGAGAATTTGGAGAAACAAAATTCCTCTAGCTAGATGTAACAATTATGTGGATCCTAATTGCTTATGTTGTGCAGTGCCCACTCTGGAAATAGTTAAACTTTTTTTCCTCTTAGGTGAAATGATCAGGGTATGAAAGTGTTTTAGAATTTCTACTACTTTGCAAAGATCTTGGATACAATTAAAACAAAATGTGTAGAAATAGAGCAATGCACCTTGTAATGAAATGCTTAGGATTATTATGGTTGTAGTACATGTTATGATATTGTAGTTTCTATGGAAGAGATGAAATACTAGTCTTCAAGGTGGATTATTCCCTTATGAGAAGCTAATTTATGATATAAATGATTCAATTCATAAGCTTATCTTCTTAAACTTTCATTTTCTGCAAAATTTACCTAAGAAATGGCCTCAGATGTTACAAGTTTTGGAAGAATGGAGGCCAAGTTAATGACATATGACTTTGAGATGGAACTCATTTTTTGTTGATGGTATAAATGAAGCACAGATAAGGCATCCAAGGGTAACCCTAGTCCTAGTTCTACTACTTTTGTGACAGAAATAGCGAGAGGGTTATTGTAGGGGTGAAAGGAAGGAGAATTATTAATTTCACAAATCAAAATGTTGAAGAAAAAAATAATTAGTGAAGGGGTTCAGTTTCGTTGTGATAGAGGTTTTGTCCCCTGATAGTGGAAACTGACTCACTTACTATGCTCAATATATTGGAAAGAAGATGAGAACTTCTGTAGAGTGTTGTGAAGGAGGTTGAAGTTGTAAGCATAATAAGGGAATGTGTCCCTACTCAGTTAAAACACACTTTAAGGGAAGGCAACACATTGGCTAATTGTTTTGGTAACTTATTCATTTTGTAGGTACTTATGCAGTGGAGGATTTCCAAGATATTCCACTTCTATGAAAGAGAACTGTGAACATGGATAAAATGAATTTGCTTCATTTAGGGCTTATTCAAATCAACAACAGTTAACTCTGTATCAATGTTCATTTATCACATAAGTTACATCATAGAGAGCTGAAAAAATGTTAATCAATAAATGAACAACCTAAACTGAGTTCATAAATTCTATTATCTATGCCACCTGGCAAGAGATCAAGGTGTACAATAGTAATAGACTACAACTTAGATATTTAAGTAATTGACTTTATATTGTTCTCAGATGCAACTATATGATTTTCTTTATTGTTTTAGAGTAATTTAGTTACTATTTACTCATTAATCATATATCCTTACTTTCTTCCCATGATGTGTGGCGATAGTTTGTTTGAGATTCATTCTATATCAAGGGATAATAATGGAGAAGGCTAATGAGTTCTTAGTAATTGGTTCTCTCTAAAGTTTAAACAGTAACAAATAGTTAGAGATTACTACTGTTCTAGTTTCTAGAATGTAATGCCTCTCAAGGCTATTTTCACTTTTTGCATTATTTTTAGTGTTCAGAACTTTTTTATAGTGACCCTAAGTCCTTTATGACTTGTACAGACTAACAGTTCAGTCACCTAATCATTCATTTGGTTTTTGTGTGAGTACTTATGTTTAGGAGCTTTTGAAACTTGAAATGGTTGACTTCGGTCAAAACATTAGGTAAATGGCGTCAGAATGCAATTCTAACGATTCCATTAGCTTAAAAACATTGAGTTAGGTCTTGAAGAACCTTTGGTGTAAGCCCTAAGGCTTCTGGGCTCATTTTAAGCTTTCTTGTGGATTTTGGATTAAAATAGAGCTTAGGTATGAGACCCAATTTTTGTTGAGATGACTTTCATTAAAGTTTTGACATCTCCATTGAGTTTGAGATGTCAAATTTGGTAGGGTAGCATAGTTTGCTTGCATGCACAAGTTTTGCAAACGAATCTCGAGCACTTGAGTGGAGTCCATTGGGACTTAGCTCATTTGGCTAGTGCACTAATTTTGTGCAGCTGCTCATGCGGTCTTGGCACCATTGAAATAACAACAACTTTAGTGGCCAGGGTGTCTCTTATGCAGGCTCTTCAGCTAAGGGCACTCGCTTTAGTGGCCCTGGCTTCGCTTAAGCAGTGGTTGCTTAAGAGGCTAGGGAGCCATTTTGATTGAGTAGCTAGCTAGGCCTAGCCGCTTAAGCGGCAGGTGTGTAGCATTAGCGAGGCCAATTAAGCGGCCAAAGTGACTACTTTAGTGGAATCAAACGGTGGTTATACCTATTTTTAGCCTCATTTCATAAGTTCTTGTTCAATAAATTTTCTTTAGGAGCTTGATTTTCAATCGGTTTTAGCTAGATATTGTAGGTTTTTGCTGGATATTTGTTTCAAGAGTTTGGTTGGCTCATTCATTACGCGTGTGAACTTGTAAGCCTTTTCATTTTTCTCCATTTATCTTCAATGGAGAGGTGATGTTCTTGTAATTGCATGATTTTTTTTTAGGTTGCAGAAAGGCTTAGATTGTGCCTTTTTTGGGGTAGAAGTTCATTGAGCAAAATGGGACTAATTGACGAAGTCAATTTTGGGATTCCCTGTATGGGTTCCATAATGCTATTTTTACTCGATTTTAGTCCCAGCTTAATTATTGTAATGTTGGTGTGAAACATCCATGTTGACATTATGGTTATTTATTTGATAGCATGGGAGCAATCAAAGGCTAGTGGGAATGGTAAAGCTCTGATTTAGTTGATTTTGGAGTGCGCGTGATAGGCTTTGAGGGAGGCTACGACTCACCAATCTTAGATTGAGCTTTTGTTGGTAAATTCATGATGTTTAGCCAATTTTGGGAGGGGTGCCTAGTATGTATCATGTTTTGTGGATATAATTCATGCCTTACACTTCTTTTCGGGTGGTGTTTTTTAAGGAAATTGAGCATACCAACCTTTTTGCGTTGTTGTATCATGCCTTGATGTAGCTATTTGTCTAGTTGTATTATTTTTTATGGCTTGTTCTTGGCATTTTCCTAGGCATATGCTAGTAATTGCTTTGGACTTACAATTTTGAACCGTTATACCTTACAAATTCTATGACATAGCTTCGAATGACTTAAATCCCTGCAGACTGATATAGTAGACTTGTGCTCGATAGTATGGATCCTAAGTTAAGGGACAACTCAACTCTTGTAACCTTTTATCCATAATTCCTTTAATTTTTTGCCCCGATGTGTTCTTTTGTGATTTTGGGCATTATTGGTTATATTGGATCAACTTTTGGATTTAGGGATGGAAGGGGTCCCTATTGAATCTGAATGTGGTTTCTCTCTACAACACACTCTCACATGAAAAACACCATATGACTTGGAAACATTTAGAGTCTATTAGCTACAATTTGAAGTCCGAGTGCAACTCTTTAGCCAAGGTTCGTGGCTCTGGCACATCTCTTTTTGCCATGGTTTCATGCCCTACCACATATATATTAGCAACATTTTTATTCCAAGTATACTTATATTAGTCGGGTTTGAGTCCTGGCATGGTGATTCATTTTGGTTCTTCGGGGTGCCTTCGCCATAGTTAAAGTCTAGAGTCATTCGTTTCAGTTTTGGAGTACTTTTCATTTTACTTAGTATTATTTTTAGCTCTAATGTGTTTACTTAGTATTATCTTTAGCTCTAATGTGTACTAATCAGGGGGTCCATTTGGGTGGTTATTTACTTTCAAATTGTACACGAGTGTACCTTCTAGGTTTATGGTGTCCTCTTAGGTTATATATAGGTGCTTTACTTTAACATTTCATCCTTTCTAGACTCATGAGCTATATAGTTAGACTTTCAACAATTTTTTTGTTTATATGACCTCTAGTCGCTTTCTATTTCCTCGATTTTCATTCTATATTTACTTTCCAAGCTCAGTCAACTTATGATACCTACTGGGTACCTTTTGTTTTGGTACTCTTGCTACACTCTACATCTATTTTCTTGATACAGATCCAAGTGTCGGCTACCAGATTCGAGACTTTGTGGAGACCTTTGAAAATTGAGGATGACTAGACTTATGTCCATTTGTATATAGCTTTGACTAGTATTTTGTATTCGAGACAAATTTGTACTTTTTGGTCTACTTTTGGGACTTGTACTCTTGTAGTAGCTTTGTACTTTCATCCACCAAGTTGTGGGATTGGATTATGTACTTTTGTGTATGTTTATATCTTGATGTCATTTCTCATTTTTTCTATGCTTTCTTTTATATTGTTATTAACTTCTTGTTGGTAGTTGATTCTGCCCAATATCATTATTACTTGTCATTTTGAGATCTGGGTTAGCTTACCTACTAGTTATTGATGGTATGTGTGATCATGACTTAATTCTTTTTATTGAAAAAGTTCACATCAAAGCCCCAGCTTCACCAGTGTAGTTGGTAAAAAGCTGGTATATGTCTTGGAAGGCCATGTGGATCGATGCAGAGACATCTATATCCTATCTTTGTGAGGCTACATGACATCTTTAGATGATTCCTTTTTTTGGTTCATTATTGTGCATTTGATAATGTATTCAGTTTCAGGAATCTTACTTGTTTCATTCTTTGCAGGATGAATTATATACAAGATTCAACGATCGAGGGCGACGCTCCTAAGCCAACAGATAGAGGCTCAACTTGGTGATGAAGATGATCTCGAGGTTGGGAGAGAGCTGCAGCACTAACTCAGGGTCGAGGTAGAAAGGCCACTCTGGATCCAATAACATAACCTCAACTAGCTCATATTCTTCCCTATTGGTGAGGTTGGGACCAACCCGCTACCACCTAGGCTAGCTATGCCACCAGATTCACAGATAGCTATCGCATAGTTATTGGCCATGCTAGTGGACATGTAATAGGTTCCAGCTATGTCAGTACCACAGGTTCAACCGGTAGTAACGACTCTATAGGTTAAGGTTCCACAAACACCGATCACCTCAATCTGGTATCACACTTGAAGCTATGCCATTAGAGGTATGGAAAATGCTTCAAGTGTTTTTGAGATCAACTCTCTTGAGATTTTCTAGTGCTGGAGGGGAGGATACATGTAAGTTTTCCATGGCATGTGAAGAGAATTTGTGTATCTTGGGATTAATAGAGTCGAGAAGAGAAGACTTTACTAGGCATGATGGACTAGTCAGGCAGTTGTGGCATTCGGTTATGGAATGCAGACCAGTTGAGTCACCTCTTTATATTAGATGGAGTTTTTAGAGGCCTTTTTGTCTGGTGTCATACCGATGAACGTCAGGGATCAATTTTGTGATCAGTTTTCTAGGTTTGCTCATGGATCCATGGCTAGGTTTGACAAGCTCTCCAAGCATCCTACCATGATTTTACCTATTGAGCATGAGAAACTTTGTTGCTTCGCCAGTGGTTTGAAGTTGTAGCTATGAATTGAGACTGAGTGTATAGCTTCCTTACACAGATCTTTCTTGGATATTGTTGATAACACATGTACTATAGAAGAGCTTCGTCGCAAGGCCTTAGAAGCAGTAACAAAAACACTTATCACAAGGGAAACTATAATATTCTAGGGATAAAGACTGAGTCTCCTACAAGAATGCTTGATTTTGATGTATTTTTGGGCATGGACTAGTTATCCACTTACCATGTAGTCTTGGATTATTTTGCTAAGATCATAACCTTAGCCATGCCTGATATCCTTCCAGTGGTGTTGCAAGGTTCTTTTAGCCACACACCGATTAGGTTATTTATTATGTTTGGGCACAAAGATTGGTATATCTTTATCTTATTTGGCATACGGAATGTTAGTAAGGAAGTCACTATTGTTGATTATATTCTTTGTGCAAGAGATCACAGATGTCTTCCCTATCGATCTACCTAGCGTCCCTACCATTTGATATTGATTTTGTTATTGAAATTAAGCCAGAAACTTATTTATCTCTATTCTGCTGTCCCATACGACCCACACAAATATAAACGAGCTTAGTTTAACTTCATGATCTCTTGGGTAAGGGATTCATTCATCATTTTGCCATAGGGTGCCCTAGTTCTATTCGTGAGGATGAAGGATGGACTTAGTTTATGTGTATTAATTACAAGTAGCTACACAAGGTGATGGTGAAGAATAGAGACCCTATGGCTCATATCGATGATTTGTTTGATCATCTTTAGGGTAACCTGGTGTTCTCTAAGATTGATTTGAGATTTGGTTATCATCAGTTAAGGATAAGGGAGGCAGACATCCCTAAGACAACTTTTAGGGCTCGTTATGGTCATTATGAGTTCCTAGTGATGTCTTTTAGGTTGACCAATATCCTAATGAAATTCATGGATTTGATGACGAGTGTATTCAAGCTGTATAAAGACTCCTTGATCGTTAATTTCAGAGATGTCATTCTTGTATACTCTTGGACTAGGGAGAAGCACAAGAAAAATTTGAGGACTATGCTCCAAACTTTGAGAGATTGACTTTATGCAAAGTTCTTAAAGTGTGAGATTGGAATTGATTCAGTAGGTTTCTTGGGGAACGTGGTATCCAAGGATAGCATTATGATTAATCTAGTAAAGATTGAGGCTATTCATGATTGGGCTAGGACCACTTCTGTTACTGAGGTTTAGAGTTTCGTCAGGTTAGCTAATTACTATAGATGGTTTATAGAGAGCTTATCATAGATTTAAGAATCACTGACTAGGTTGACTCATCTTGATGTTATTTTTGGGTGGTCAAATCAGTGTGAGTTGAGCTTTCAGAAGCTCAATGAGTTGGTTACTACTGCTCTTATTCTGACTTTTCAGTTAAGGGCGATGGCTTCAAAGTGTATTGCAACACATCCAACACTGTTATAGGTTGTGTGTTCATGTAGCACATTCATGTGATTGCTTTTGCATCGAGACAACTTAAAGTGCACGAGTGCAACTACCCCACTAATAATTTAGAGTTGACGGTGGTAGTTTTTTTTGTTTAAGATTTAGAGGCATAACCTTTATGGAGATCGATACTCATCAGAGGAGTTTGTAGTATATTATGAGTAGATTGACCTCAATTTGAGGCACCATAGGTGGATTGAGCTCCTAAAGAACTATGAACTCTCTATTTTATACCAACCAGGCTAGGTGAATGTGGTAGTGAATACCTTGAGTCAAAAAGGGTAAATATCAGAGCAATCTTTAGATTTAGACGTTTATTTTTTAGCCAACATGACGTTTTACCATGACATTTCGTATTCTAGGTGGGCTCTAGTCTATGTAGGGGTTCAATTGTTTTTATTAGAGTGGATTCATGGTTGGAAGTTTGAGGATATGTTGCTAGCTATTCAAGATTGAATTTTATGAGGTGACATCAGGCAAAAAAATCTAGATGTGTGTGGTGTTCTGAGGTTTGATGGTCGTATCTGTGTTCCTTGAGTTAGAAACTTGATATAGTTGATTCTTTGTGAGGCCTATGATTCAAGATACTTTATTCATCCGAGTACAACAAACATGTATCATTATTTGAGGTAACACTTCTGGTGGAGTGGTATGATGATAGATATAGCAAACTATGTGTCTTATTGCTTATGTTTCTAGCAGGTGAAGGTTGAGCATTTGAGGCATGTTGGTGAGTTCTAAAGATTACCCATTCTAGAGTAGAAGCGGGAGCATTTCACTACTGCCTTTGTTATGGGGTCACCTTAAACATCTAGAGATGTTGATGGAATTTGTTCATCGTAGATTGGTTAACCAAATGATCATGCATTCTTCTTTTAGTGCCAAGAGGTTGACTCGTGTCTATATTTGAGAGGTGGTTTTTGTTTATGTGGTGCATGTGTTTATTATTCTGATGGGGTTTTTTGGTTTACTACAAGATTTTGGAGGACCTTTCAGGAGGAGTTGGGTACCCGAGTTGACTTTAGCACAGCCATTCACCCACAGACCGATGATCAGTTATAGTGTACTATTTAGTTTTTCAAAGATATGTTGTGGGCATGTGTATTGGACTTTGAGGGTCAATAGGACAAGTTATTAGCCTTAACGGGTTTGGGTATAACAATAACTACCACTTAAGTATTCAGATGGCCCTATTTGAGTCTTTGTATGGTAGGCATTGTCACACTCCAATTAGTTGGTTGAGGCTTCAGAGCCTAGGCTACCTGGTACTAATTTGCTTTAGAAGGCTTTGGATAGAGTTAGGGTTATTTAGGTTAGGATGAGGCTATCATGGATCAGGCATAAGAGTTATGCTAGCCATAGGCATGGGCATCTGAGATTTGAAGTAAGTGATCAGGTATTCCTTCGAGTATCACCTATGAAGGGCATGATGAGATTTGGGAGGTGGGGCAAGATTAGCCCTTGGTATATATGGAAATTTGAGATTCTCTGGACTATTTGTGATGTTGTCTATGAGTTAGCCTTATCTTTTGCATTTTCAGCTATTCATTCGATTTTTCATGTTTTGATACTTCACCAGTATATTTTTGATAAATCTCATATGGTATGACATGAATCAGTTAAATTAAATGACTATTTGACCTCTGTGGAGGACCAAATGCTATTTTTGAGATGTGAGGCAAAGGAGTTTGAGAGACATTCCTGTTGTTAAAGTTTGGTACGGGCACCGTTCAGTCAAGAAGTCTACCTGTGATATCAAGAAGAAGATGTGAGTTCAGTTTTTGCACATGTTTAAGCCTTCAAGTTCTTCTTGACTCTTTACTTTTGAGGACAAAAGTCCCTTAAGTAGTGGATGTTGTAATGATCCTTTAGGTCATTTCCTCTTTATTTTACTATTTTCTACATTTAGAGCTTTCTTTTAGCAGATCGAAGTAATTTATAATTTGCTGGGACTGATAGTTTGTTCACCTGGTTGTTTATTTGATTTTTGTGCAATTTTTCATGTTTTGGAGCTTTTGAAACTTGAATTGTTGACTTCAGTCAAAACATCAGGTAAACAGCCTTAGAATTCATTTTTGATGAGACTATTAGCTCCGAAACATTGATTTTGGTCTAGAAGGACCTTTGGCATTGGCTCATTCATCATACGTGTGAACCACTAAGTTTCTTCCTTTTTCTCCTTTTTAGCTTTAATAGTGATGTGTTGTTCTTGTGATTGCATGATTTTTCTTAGGTTGTTGTAAAGCTCGGTTTGTGTTTGTTTTTGGGGCACAACTCATTGAGCCGAATGAGACAAATTGAAAGAGTCAATTTCAAGATTCTCAAAGTGGGTCTCACAATGTTGCTTTTGACTTATTTTTAATCCCGTCTTTAATTATTGTGATTTGGATTACAAAACGTCTATTTTGACATTGTTGTCATTTATTTGATAGTGTGGTAGCAATCAGAGGTGGTTTGGATGTGTAAAGCTCTAGTTTAGTTGATTTTGGAGCACAAATGATCAACTTTGAGGTGGGCTACAACTTACCTATCTTAGATTGAGCTTCTGTTTGTAAATTCATGTTGTTTAGCTTGTTTTGGGAGGGTTTCCTAGTATATATCATGTTTAGTGGATATCATTCATGCCTCGGCCTTCTTTTCGAGTAGTTTTTGGGAAATTGAGCATGCCTACCTTGTTGCGTGGCTGTATCATGCCTTGTTGTAGCTATTTGTCTGGTTGTATTATTTTGATGGCTTGCTCTTGGCCTTTTCATAGGTGTAGGATAGTGAGTGCCTTTGACTTGGGATTTCGAGCCGTTATGTCTTAGAAATTCTCCAACGTCACTTGGGAGGACTTAGTTCCCTGTAGATTGATATATCAAACTTTGGTTTGATAGTATGTATCCTAACCAACTCAACTCTTGTAACTATTCATCTATAACTTCCTTTATGTTTCAACCATTGTGTTCTTTTGTGATTTTAGAATTTGTTGTTATATTAGATCGGGTCTTAGGTTCTGAGCTATAGTGGTCCCTGGTGACTCTAAAGGTGGTTTTGCTCTATGGTGTGTTCCCGCATGAAGAGAGGCATGCATTTTTGAGACATTTGGAGTCTTAATCGTTGTTTGAGGTCTTGGAATATCTATTTTAGCCACGGTTCAAGGCTCAAGCTAATCACTTTAGCCACCATTCAAGGCCTTGGTACATATCTTTTAGCCACAATTCGAGGCCCTAGTATATCTCTATTAGTTGCGGTTGAGTCCAAGTGCACTTCTTTTAGTCGGGTTCGATTCCTAACATGGTAGTTCATTTGGGTTCATTGGGGGTTCCTTCATCATAGTTCGAGTCTGGGGTCAGCCATTTCAGTTCTCAAATACTTTTGACTTAGCTAATATTATCTTTAGCTTTTCTATGTACTCATCGGGCTTATGAGTTCCGTATGGGTTATTTACCTTCAAACTACATATAAGTGTACCTTCTTGGCTTATGAGGGTCGGTGAGGTTATACATAGCTTCTTTACTTTACCGCTTCATCCCTTATAGACTTTTGAGCTATACAGTTAGACTTTTAGTTATCGTTTCGTTTATATGACCATAGTCACCATTTATTTCCTCGCATTTCATACTGTATTTACTTTCCAAGCTCAGTCGGCATATGTTGCCTACTTAGTACCTACTGTTTTGGTACTCATACACTCTGCACCTGTTTCTTAATGCAGATCTGAGAGTTATCCAACATCATTGATTCAAGCATTTGTGGAGATCTTTGAATATTTAAGGTAAGTTGATGGTGTCCTGGTTTGACTTATCTCCATATTAGCTTAGTTTTGACTAGTCATTTGTATTTGAGATAGGGTTGTACTTTTTGGTCTACTTTTGAGATTCGTACTTTTGTAATAGCTTCATACTTCCATCCACGTAGTCGTAAGATTAGATTATATACTCTTGTGTGTATATATTGATGTCATTTCTTATTTCTGCTTTGCTTTCCTTTATGTTGTTAATAATTTCTTGATGGTTGTTGATTCTACCCAATATGCTTGTTACTTATCGTTTCGAGATATAGATTGACTTACCTAGTGGTGAGTAATGGTAAGTGTCATCATAGCTTGAGTTTCTCTAGTCATGACATACAATTTATTGTTATTAGCGATTTGCAGCTTTGTTGATAAAGGGTAAACAATAGAAAAGGTTCAATTTTCTATCATCTAATTTATTGTTTTTAGGAATAAAAAATGTGTGATTGTCTAGATAGAAGCACAGATCTATAATTTCAGATAGCTTTCATACAATCTGAACAAATTCTCATCGACAACAATTCAGGTAAGCTGATATGATACAACAATAGAGGTATTGGAGTTATACTTACCGTATTAGCAAGATAATGAGTTATTAGGCTCGTGACAAGTGTAGATCTAGGTTTCCTCACATCACCCTTGACAAAAACAAAATAATTAACCTTTTAAATATTTAAACTTAGATTGTGGTTTTAATCTGTCTTGTGAGATTCAACCCACTAAAGAATAGATCCAAGAGAGGAAAACTAGTTGGTTATGATAAAATTACCTGAGAGAGTTAATTTGGCATGATGAACAAACATCAATTTCTTTTCAACTAGAGTATAAGGAAAGCTTTATTAATTTGGTATGATAGCTTCATCATGGAAGATTTAAACTCTCAGACATCTCCTATAGTTTATCGATGCTTTGACTGCCTAAGTTTTCACTAGAAGCATCTAGTATCTCGCTAACATACATTTTAGGGTTTTTTTTTCTTGTTTTGTTTTGCTATTTGATTTTCTTGTGCTTTAGTTTTTATTTTATTGATGAGGTTTTGCTGGGCTTTAGATTTTGGGCCAGTTCTTTATATAGTTGTTTGCTTTGCTAATAAATAATTTTTACCCATGGATCTTTTAATTAAAAAAAAGGTGCAACTTGATCACATCTCATAAAAAGTTGTTACAAACTTTAATGAAGTAGTAGCATATGCTACGACAACTAAAAATTTTTAGGGATGTAGATTCATAAAAGAAAAACTATACGTTCTTTTTGACAACCAATTTAGTCACTCCATATTCTAATTAATTTTTTGAGCCTTTTCAATTTCAAGCAATGTTGTACTAATTGTTTTACAAAATTTAATATATTTTTAAAATCATTGCAAGGCGAGATTCATAAATTTCTACTTTTATAAACATTTAGAAAATTATTTTATTGTATCACCACAAATTTCAAAAAGGGAATAGATTGCATAAATTTTGTCTACTGGTTCAGGTCTATAAGACCAGTCTACAGTTGTAGAACTTTCTATGGGTCGTAAACTAGTCTCATAGAAAGTTAGAAAATATTTTTTTAAATTAAGTCCCAGTACCTTATCCTACAATCGATTAGGACGGTCCGTCGTATGGTCAATGGATCGTAGGTGTGTTCCGCAGAAGCAATCCATACTTCTTGAAATTTTGAGGTTAAGGCTAAGTTCTACGAGTAGGGTCTACAGAACGTAGGTAGTCCTACTGATCGTAGAAGGGTCCCGTCAAAAGTTGAGTAATTTAAGGTCAGCCTATACTATATCTTTACACTCTATACATGTTTCTTGATGCAAATCTGAGCATTATCTGACATCGGTGATTTGAGAATATGTAGAGATCTTTGGAGATTGAGGGTAAGTTGATGGTGTCCTGGTTTGACTTATCTCCATCTTAATTTAGTTTGGAGCAGTCATCTGTATTTGAGACAGGTTTGTACTTTTTGGTCTACTTTTGAGATTCATACTTCTTTAGTAGCTTTGTATTTCCATCCACCAGGTTGTGAGATTGGATTGTATATTCTTGTGTGTATATATTGATGTCATTTCTCATTTTCGCTTTGCTTTCCTTTGTACTATTAATAGTTACTCGTTGGTTGTTGATTCTACCCAATATGCTTGTTACTTATCGTTTCGAGAAATGGATTGACTCACCTACTTGTGGGTGATGGTAATTGTCATCATGACTTCAGATCTCTGATCATGACATAGAATTTATTGTTATTAGCATTTTGAAGCTTTATTGATAAAGGGTAAACCATAGAAAAAGTTCAATTTTCTATCATCTAATTTATTTATTTTCGAAATAACAAATGTGTGATTGTCTAGATAGAAGCACACATCTACAATTTCATATAGCTTTTATACAATCTTAACAAATTTTCATCTACAACAATTCAGGTAAGCTGATATGATACAACAATAGGGGTATTGGAGTTATACTTACTATATTGCCAAGATAATGAGTTATTAGGCTCTTAATGGGTGTATATGTAGATTTCCTCACATCATCTCCTAACAAAAACTGAATAATTAAATTTTTAAAGATTTAAACTTAGATTTGTGGTATTAATTTATCTTGTGAGATTCAACCCATTAAAGGATAGATCCAAGAAAGCAAAACTAGTTGTTAATGAAAAAATTACTTGAGACAATTAATTCAACATGATGAACAAACAACGATTTTTTTTAGTAAGGGAATAATGAAATCTTTAATCATTTTGTATGAAAGCTTCATCATGGAAGATTATGCTTTGACTGCCGGAGCTTTCACTAGAAGCATCTGATATCTCTCTGACATCCATTATAGATTTTTGTTTCTTGTTTTGTTTTGCTATTTGATTTTCTTATATTTTATTTTTTAGTTTTTGCTGATCTTTTTGTTGGGCTTTAGATTTTGGGCTGGTCCTTTGTATAGTTGTTTGCTTTTGCTAATAAAGATTCTGACCCAATGGGTCCTTCAATAAAAAAGGTGCAACTTGACCACATCACATAAAAAGTTGTACCAAACTTTAATGAAGTAGTGGCATATGCTACAACAACTTCAAATTTTCAATGATGTAAATATTTAAAAGAAAAACTACATGTGCTTGTTGAAAACCAATTTAGACCCTCCATATTCTAATTAATTTTTTGAGCCTTTTCAATTTCAAACAATGTTGTAATTATTGTTTTACAAAATTTAAAATACTTTTAAAATCATTGGAAGGAAAGATTTATATAATTTCTACTTTTATAGATATTTGGAAAATTATTTTATTGTAACACCACAAATTTCAAAAAGGGAATAGGTTGCATAAATATTTTCTAATGGTCTAGGTGTACGAGACCAGTCTACTATTCGTAGAACTTTCTACGGGTCATAGACTAGTTTCATAGAAAGTTGGAAAATTATTTTTAAAATCAAGTTCCAGTACCTTATCCTACGATCAACCAGGACGGTCCGTCGTATGGTCTACGGGTCATAGATGTGTTTCGTGGAAGCAATCTGAATTAGTGAAATTTAGGGTTAAGGTTGAGTTCTACTAGTAGGGTCTACGGGCCGAAGAAAGTCCTATGGACCGTAGAAGGGTCCCGTCAAAAGTTGGATAATTTTAAGATCCCAGTACTTGGTCTACGATTGACCAGTACGAACCATATAAAGTTCTATGGTACGTAGATCAAAATCATAGACCAGTCCGACTTTTATTTCCTAGGGGATTTTGGGTCTTTTCTGAAATGTTTTAATTCTATACTATGTCGTTTTACCCTCTATCCTAAGCCCTATAGAAATACTTTAAGTCCTATATCTACCCACTTTAAACCTATTCTCCTATTTTTTGAAAACTCAGCCAAATTCATTTTCCCAAATTCCCTCTCAACCTAAGGAAGAAGAAGAAGCTAGGGTTCACTCCGAGTTCTTCAATTCACTATTCATCTTGGGCTTTGAGTAGAAAGGTATATGGGTATTCACCTATGGAGCCCATTCCTCAAAAGGGTTTCCAGGTTTTCATTTTCAATTGATCAAATTAGGGTTCTTCTTAAATCTACATGAGTTTCATTCAATTATGATTTTATTGTTGTTTAAGTCTTCCATTGCATGATTTAATGTAAATTACATGATATCTAGTTGAAATTATATGAACTCAAGCATGATCCATGACTTTCAATTATGAACTAGTGAAAAATCCAGAAATTCCTGAACTATGAATTTTGAAGGATTATGCATGTCTTATGAAAATGATGTTTATGATGATATGGTGCTTTTAGATGAAAGTGTCAATGTTATTGTGAAAGTTTTTCTCACATATGAATATGATTATGATTGTGAAAGAAATTTCTCACATATGGATTCACAATATTGAAAGGTTTTCTCACCTATGCTTGAATTTTAATTTAAGGAGCTATTCTATGTTTTGATCTCTAAGATATGGATTAGCCATTGATCATTACATTTCCTATGTTATAATGATATTTGATTTTTATCTATTCTGTTGGCATTTAGACTAAGCACCAAGAGGGCTTTGAGGCGGATGCTCAAATAGGGTAATCTCTAGTAGCAACCTCTGGTCTGTAACTATGTGCCCTCGTAGGATTGTCGTAAATGACCTAGCTAGCGGATCCACTTGAGAAAAACATGATGTGTACGGATTCTACCTTGGAAAGTAGAATCCCCTTCTTTCGGTATGAGGGACGTACTGATTCCATGATATAATTCTTATGGTCTTATTGTCAGTTTAAACTAATATCCCATAAATATGATTATGTTTCTTCAAATGCTTTTCTTATGTCTCCTATTTTAAATGCATTGACCATATCTCATGAAATATATATTGTTGTTTCTTTAAGCCTTTAAATGTTCAAATGTTGGTCATGCATTTCATGTTTATGCTATTTATGACATCATGTCTAGCTATGCATATTGCCCCATACTTAGTACATTCCATGTACTAATGCATACTTATGCCTATATTGTCTCATTATTGTAGGGTCTGGTGCTCCTACCTCTCACACTCATGATTAGTTGATCATTCTATCAAATTCAAGAGTTGGTGAGTCTTGTGTTAAGAGGACCAAGAAATTTTTACTTGCTTTATGTCTTTCTAGGTTTTGGATTATGTACATGGTGTATGTGTTACATCACAACCACTTCTTATGATGTTTAGATGGCTTGTTGAGATTATTTTAGACTTCCAATTTGTCAAAATCTTTTAGACTATGAAAATGCTACTTTTGAAATATTTATTTCTATTATCTTGTATAATATATGCTAAGTGGCTTGTGTAGGGTCTTTCAGGGTTCTATATACCATGTTACACTTAGGATATACTTTAGGTCGTGACATTTAAATATATCATGACCCCAATTCTCTGGTCATAATGACACCTACTACATCCTACGATAGGTAAGCTAAACTCATATCCCAGAACCTTGAGTAACAGGCTATCATGGGGAAGAAAACATAAGGGGAACGGGGAATGATATCAAACAAAGAAACATAATTAAACACAAATATATTTACAACAAAAGTCAAACCATTAAGTAACTAAGGCTCAATCCAACACAATATACACAATTATGGTCAAACAATAACCTAATCGGTCCCCTATAAGCCCAGAAGGTAGAAGCAACAAACATAACCCAACCAACCCCCCCCCCCCCAGCCAATAAGATCAGTGGGTCAAACAACACTCAATTGCACTTATGATAGGTAATGCATATCAATATTGGTAATGCAATAGAAACCAACTGAGCCATCAAAACCAAGTGCCACACAACAATATATACATATACGTTCTCTCCCTGGCATCTAGGTAGGACCTATGTGAATATCCTCATCTACCTTAATGTGTCACATGGCTAGAGGGACTCACTGGGGACTTAGAATTCTATATACACTTTATGTTCCAGATAAAAAACTTTCAAATATATTTGTCGTGGTACCGGATATGCTCCGTCATGGTAATAGATCGAATTAGGTGGAAAATGAAGAATTGGATATGTACAAATAGTGTGAAAAGAAGATACTCCTAGAAAATAAGAATGAGAGAAAAAATGTAATTCGTGGAATTTTTTTTTATACTTTATCGAGTTAATAATAGGGAAAACTACATCAATTCCACTAGTTTAGGTCCTAATTACTAAGATTTTCAATAGTTTCAAATATTACTTCTTCTACCATATTGCATGCTTAGGATACATGAGTTTGAATCTACGAGATACATGTGTCTGCTGAACTTTAAAATTGAGATACATATTTTATCTGTTTACACTAATTGGTTGATTTTCAGTATACATGTACAATTAATTTTGGAAATTTAAATTAATCAAATCCCTTAATATAAGGTATCTATGTTTAATTAATTTCATTGTATTATTCTTTGAAATAATAAATTCATTAATGTTATTAATAAAAAGAAAAAACATGTATCTCTTGGTCATGTAATTTGATTAATTTCATTTTATTACTCTTAAAATAATAAATTCATTAATTTGAGGTATCTATAATCAATATATGATGTATCCAATAAACTAAACACTTAGATACATGAATATCATGCAAGTACATTCAAATGTATCAAAGAAGTATATAGTATTAATTTCTTGTACTTGTTATATGTTTTTAGTATTAATTTCATATATCTATTTATATAATCTAATATTAATTTCATGTATCTTTTATATATATCTAGTATTAATTTGATGTACCAAGTATCAATTTCATACATTATATTCATACATATAATTATGTGTATCTAAATATGAAATATAATTGAAACACACAAATTTAGGAATAAATCATAATGGTATAGAATATGTCTTATCATTAATCCAATAAAAAAGTAAAAAGTTTCAAAAAAATCTTCCATTTTTTGAACATGTGAATTTTTTTTCTGATAGATACATGAACTCTTAACTAGTTACACGTACAACTAATGTGTATCCAACATTGTTGCATATCTAATGGTGTATTTATTATGTTAATTAAAGTTTGGCATAATTCTTCCATTTTGATTGGATCGTTCCTATACTTAGAACTCTTCTCAGCTTGAATGTAGGCGGATGAAGAGTCAGTCCCTGCAATGAGAAATTCATAAATGAAAATAAACAAATAAAAGTTGTTTGATTTAGTATAATATTGTTAATGTGTAGTACATTTAACAAGAATCATCCGATTTTGAGAATGGTCAACCATTGAAATGTTTGAGAAACAACAAAATCAAAAAATATAAAACATAATTTGCAAAACTTTTTAAAATTGAATGTTAGAACACTATGAATTTTAACCTCATATACAAAAACAAGATATATGAGAATAATATAACAATAGAAACAAACATATATGTATGATGTTGATTTGAACATACAAACATGTATTGAGAGGATGAAGGAAGAAAAAGGACCAGTGGATGTGGGGTGGGGAACGATAGATATGAATAGAAAAAATTGACTTGTCAATCGACCATTAATTAAGGAATTTAAATTTAAGATAATTATTTAATACCATATTTAAGAGATTTGTGTATCTGATTTAAATCTTTTAAAATATATGGTATAAATATTTAATTGTTTTAAACAAGAGATAAATATAGTATATACATTAGTGATATATGTTTAGTTATTTAGTTTTTCCTGAATAATAATTGTTTGAAGTTTTTATTAAAATTGCTATATATGTAATAAAATCTTTTATATTTGTAATATTTAAACTTTAATAAAGATAACTTTCATAAAGAAAGAACCTACTTTAATTATGTTGGCCACGTGAAATTAGTGAGAAGGCCATATGAGTGTGTCGGCCGCATCATTTAAGTTTTTATTAAAATTGCTATATATGTAGTAAAATCTTTTATATTTGTAATATTTAACTACAATTATTTATGTAGTTGAGTCTGATCTTATCACGTAATTTTCTCGATCTTCCCCAACACTTAGGGTGTGTTTGGTATGAAGGAAAATGTTTTCCTAGAAAATATTTTCCTAGAAAATAAGTAGATTTTTGACTTATTTTCTCATGTTTGGTTGGTGAGTAGAAAATATTTTTCGAAATTTTTTTTTTAGTGTTTGATTTATGAATGAAATTTTTTTTTGAGAAAATATCTTTTAGTTTTACTAGAGAGTAGAAAATAATTTTTGAATTGAAATTGAAAATATTTTTTTAAAAATAAACTTAATTTTTTTGGGGGAGGGTGGGGTGGTGGGGGATGGGGCTGATGGGGGACGGGGGGGGGGGGGGGAATTGCGGGTAGGGTGGTAGGGTGAAAAAAATAAAAAATTGAAATTGGAAATATTTTTTAAAAACAAACTTTAATTTTATTTTTTTGGGTATGGGGGGGGGGCCGGGGGCTGGTAGTGGGGCTGGCCTGGGGTCAGAGTGGGGGGTTTAGGGTAGGGGGTGGGGTGGGGGTGAAAAATAAAAATTTGAAATTGAAAGTATTTTTAAAAAATAAACTTTAAATGTTTTTTTTTTTTGGGTGGGTGTGTGGGGTGAAAAAATAAAAATTTTGGAATTGGAAATATTTTTTTTAAAAACAAACTTTAAATTTTATTTTTTTTAGAGGGGGTGTCAGGGTAGGGGTGGGGTGGGGGGTGAAAAATAAAATTTGAAATTGAAAGTATTTTCTTTAAAATAAACTTAAAATATTTTTTTTTGGGGGAGGGGGCTGGCCGAGGGAGGGGTTGTCGAGGATCGAGGTGAAAAAATAAAAATTTGAAATTGTATATATTTTTAAAAAACAAACTTTAAAAAAATTTTGAGGGGGGGGGTAGGGGACTGGCGAGAGGGGGTGGTGGTAGGGGGCTGGCGGGAGGGGTGGTGATGGTAGGGCGTTGGCGGGAGGGGAGTGGTCGGGGGAGGGTGGGGTAAAAAAATAAAAAAAATTGAAGTTGAAATATATTTTCTAAAATAAGCTTTAAATTTATTTTTTCAACAAAAAAGATGTAATTTGAAGTTGGAGGAAAGTTTTGGAAAACGTTTTCATTAATTTGTGAAGGGAAGTCATTTTCCTTAAATTTGAGGAAAATGAGTTGTACCCCTAGAACAAGCAACAAGAAAGAAACTATAAACATCCAAACTGTTGAGCTACACTTAATTTCTGTCTTCACCTTGTCCTCCTTTTATAGGAGGCAAGTTCACTTCTCTACTTGATCAGTTATTTGTTAAGGATGATTTGGAAAATATTTTATCCAATCAAACATGAGAAAATTGGGATTTTCAAGGATAAGGGCTTCCCAAAGGGCTAGAGAATATTTTCCGGAAAATGTTCTTCATACCAAACACACCCTTAATAGCTTTTTCACATTATCATTTTTGTACAATCTTTAAAAAATTATGACTTCTCACAATATAAGTGGGCCCACTATAAATATGCATTCACTTCTTCTCTTTGTTTTCTTGATTATTAATTTTTTGGCAAAAATTTATCCATATTAAATGTATATACGTATTAAATTAATAATGAATAAATCATCACAAAAAGATAGCGACACATTTAGTAGTTGATTATAAATATATAATATTAGTAATATAGAAATTAGTTATTGATAATATATATTATTTTATGTAATATTTATTCTCCTATTAGTTTTTTCAGTTTGTATTTTGTATAAAATAAAATATAAATTTTCTAATAATTAATATAAATATTAGCTATGTAGATTTGTAAATTCTTTTATGTAATAAGCATCTACAAAAGAGCAGTTGGGTTGCTCCTCGGACTCATAAAAATATCAGGTTTTCCAAACAAAAAGAGAAAAATGGTCAAATGACCCTCTAATCTATATTCGAATTCTCAACTACACATTTATATCTTACGAGGATCCTATTACCCCCTTGGACTATTTTAAAGCAGAATATAAATATATATAACTTATTTTCAATATCAACACTATTAAAATTATACAATATTAATAATATTTATAGGTATTTATTTTACACTTTATAAGATTATTTACAAAGACATATATATAAAAAAAATATTTTCAATTTAAATTTAAATTATTTATTATTTAATCTAATACTTTTAAAAAAATGAAATAATGTGAAAGTTATCTCTCAACTATTGAAAATGGATCAAATATATCCTCTGTTTGATTTTAGAGTAAAAAATATCTTTACCGTTAACGTATTGATTTACTTTTATCCGTCAAAACTAACACATGCCATGTCACCTTAAAACTTACTTCAAATAAATTTATTTTACTTACTTGGAATTTCGAAGGACAAAAAGTTTAAACACGATTTTTTTTTCTTTGAACCATGTTCACCTCTTTTTCTTTTCTGAGGCACCCACCACTAACACTAGTGGCAAGGTTGTCTCTGTTGGGATATATTATTAACCACATATTTAAATATAATATTTATTATAGGATAATTATTTATTCTGCTTTAATAAAAGTTCTAATAGATCATATATTTATTTATGGTGTGTACAATAGACGATTTAACATATAGAGTTTTAATTTATACACAAACTATAATATTTTTTGTTCCGAAGATGGAAATTGTCTCTGTTTTTGTTGTTGCACTTTCTGCCGCATTCTTCTTCTAATTTATTTCGACAACTGTTATTATGTTAATGGTCTCTGCTGGTGTTGCCTGTGACTTCGCCATTAGTGAAGTTCCATCTATTTGGAAGTCGTTTCGTGGCTTAAACCTACAAATATATACCTCGTTATCAACTGCATTATCATCCTGAATTATAAATTTTGTAGTACTTTTTACATAGTTTACAAATTATAAATTTTATTTTAAAAATTTCCAATTAAATTTAAACCATTTAACTCTCGAAAAATAAAAAATACTTCATTTGTCCCTAATTACTTGTTCACTTTTCCTTTTTTGGTTGTCCCTAATTACTTGTCCATTTTGACAAATTAAGAAAGTGCAATTTTTTTAACCTATTATACCCTCAATTAATTACATTGAAAAAGATAGAACTTCTTGAAAATTTGAAGTTTTTAATTCATCCACTTCATAATTATTAGAGGTAAAATGATAATCTCACTATGTTATTAATTGTTTTATTAATAGATGTATCAATTTAAAAGTAGACAAGTAATTAGGGATAGAGGGAGTACCTAATCAATCAAGAAGAATACGACACCCTGTGCAATACAAAAAACAGAGCAGCTAAGGTTTTCTTAATTAATCAATCAAGAAGAACACGACGCCGTATAAAATTAAATGGTTGTAATCGATTTTCTTAATTAAAAGAGTAATTGACTTCTTTAATATATATATATATATAAAGTTTTCTTTAAGAATGATTTTTCATAAGTACATTTGTATATATTATACATGATCATGTATTTGAGTTTTATAATTTAGATGCATTTGTATATAAAAACGTATATAACGACTATATCTACCATATTGATTAATTCTTCATTCATATAGATACACGTATATACCTAATCGACATACGCAGACTTACTGCATATATAATGAAAAAAAGGATATATTAACTTGTGTAAATACACCAGATACATCTAATAAAACAAGATTTAAAACTTTTTATATTGAGATGCATAACATTAATTTCAAATTCATATGAAAGAAATCATGTTTTATTTCTCTCCTCATTGTATCTCTATAGTCTATGATGAAAAAGATTAGTTAATAAAGATACAACACATCATTATTAATTTATCAAAAATAGACTTGAAAATCCATAGAATCCATGACTTTGATGATAAAGAGTTTGTGGGGTATTCGACGATACATGTGAATTGTTTGGTCACTGAATCGATTAACTTGAAAAGCTTCTTTGTAATAATTTCATTAGAAAGGAACAATAGAGAATAAGGTTTGGTTTTAGGAGATTTTGCCGGTCATGGTGATAATATCTTGAGAAGAAGAGATTAGATTAGCCATTTTTTAAATAAATTGTATGGAGAAATTCTTGAATCATAAAGGAGGAGATATAATTGAGTGATAAATATCGGAGGAACTGATTAAGAGAGACTGAGAGAGTGATTGATTTGGAGTGAGAGAATCAATTAAGAAGGAGATAATTAGTCAATCCTAGTTTTAAGGAATATGAGACTCTTATTGTATCTTTAATAATAAATAGTATAAATTATTAAAAGTAGTAATATGTGTCATTGTTTGAAAGTATACATAATGTTAGTATATATAATAGTGATATATGTCTCCTAAGGTAGTTTATCAAAAAAAAAAAAAAAATTATTTGAATACAAGTTTACTGGTAAGATTTTTGTTGCTAAATGCACAACTTTTATCTTCTTCTTTATTTTAATCTTTCAATGAATCATCAATAAAAACTATAAATTGAACGAACTAAATTGTTATATTGTATAGATGTCTTGAAAGTCGATACATAATGTTGCAATACAAAATATTTACTTCCAAACTCAAGTAATCGCTACAAATAGTTTTTTGACTTCTAATAAAATTCAAAATAAATACATTTACAATGATGCTTCATATAATATTAGATATAGCATAAAATAAATTTATTTACTATGATACTTCATATAAGCATATTAAATTAGATATGTAGCATCAAATAAATAGGGAAAAGTAAGCAAATGTCCCATAGGTACAAATTAATTACAAATATATAACCCCTTATATTGATGTCCCCCTGAATAATTACAATCGATGCCCTAAGTGATAATTTTGTTTAACAGATGGTAAATCAGTGTGTCTATATATATATATATATATATTAAGATTTTTTGTTCACACCCTATACTCATTGGTAAATGATATTGTAGGTATATATATATATTATCAAATGGTATCTGTAATAAAGGAAAAAAGAAAAAAAAAAGAACAATGAAATAAATAATAAAATATTACCAAATGATATCTGTAATAAAGGATAAAATGAAAAAGGATAAAGAAAGAAATAATAAAATTGTTATCAAATGGTAAGGAAAAAAAATGAGAAAAGAATAAAAGAGAAATTAAAAATAATAAATAAGAGAGAACAAAAGTAATTTATTTTATTTTCTTAAAAAGGTAAAAATATAGAAAGAGAGAGAGATAAAAAGAAGAAGATAAATTGATCCAAAAAAAAAAATTACCAAATGGTATCTCTAATATAAGATAATATGAAATATAGAATAAGAATAATAAATGAGAATAAATAATAAAAGAAAAAATAAAAAATAATTAAAGAGAAAGAGCACAAGTAATCAATGATAAGACAAAAATAATAAATGAGAAAAAAATTAGAATAATTAATAATAAGACAAACATTTTGGATCAGAACACACAGAGATCGAGATCATGTAAATATTTATACATATGAATAACTCGGTATCTAGGAGATTGAATCACAACGCGAGTGTAGTTCTCAGAACTTTGAACATCTTCAAGTGAAATGTAGGAGACAAAACCATGATTGACGCACTTAGCAAAGGGAGTTAAACTCATAACTGGTAAGGATTTGGAGGAAGCCAAAAGACAAGGCTGCAGAGAATTAATAAAGCCATGAGTCAAGCTTGTAGCAGCATTTGATCTTGTAGCAGCAACAACTTCTTTCTCAATTATGACACGTGATCGTGCCCTAAACCCATCTAGGATCTTTTTTCTCCCCACATTCATTGTAGTATCAATGAATCTTTTTATAGTTGCTGCCTTTTGCTCAGCTAAATTTTCTATGAAGATGTATGAGAGTCCAACCTTATCTAGTGCCTCTCTGAAGAGTGATAAGAGAAAGATCAACATTGTGGTGTTGTACTTATCGGAGATGGCCATGTTGTGGTGGAGGCGAAAGGAGTCAAAAATAAGGAAGGGACTTTGCACCATCAACACATGGGAGAAATTCCGAGTGGAGTTCAAGAAGGCTTTCTTTCCTAACAACATCATCTATGAGGCGAAGGGTAAGTTTAGGGAGCTGAAGTAGATAGGCAGCTCGTGGAATCCATGAAGAAGTTCACCACCCTCAGGCTCCAGATTCCAACCCTCATAGATGAAGATATGTTCCATTTCATGGATGGGCTGTAAAATGGGCCATGAAGGAGTTAGAATGGTGACAGGTCAGGACTATTGATAAAGATATCATGCAGGACGAAGCTTTGATAAACTTTAGGCATGAAAAAGCCTGACCAAGCCAGAAGAGAGGAGATGAGAGGTAGTCATGACCAAGGGTGGAGAGATCGTGGAAAAATCAAGGAGCAGCAGCCATATCCCATGAATTATGACACTTATAAGTCTGATGGCAAAAAGTCTGGACGTCAAAGCGATACGGAGATGAAGGCAGAGGCTACAAAGAGAAACAATTGCTACATATGCAGTGGGCCGGATGGCTATGAAAAATTCCCTGAACTAAAGAACCTTGGTACCATATTATGGGAATGAAAGGAGAAAGATGGACAAGAGCCAAAGCAAGGTTCAGATATGAAGCAATTGGACTTGATTGGACTATGTGGAGCTATATCAAAGCAATGATAGAGGCCGAAAGAATGCGATGAACAACATGTAGACATCACGATCGATGGACTAACCATTCGTGCCATGATCAACATAGGTGCGGATGCTAACATCATGACCAAGACCGCATACACAAAGTTAGGATTGAGTTATATTCCATGTAATACCCCACCTCAAGACAGTCAATGCACCACCAACTCTCGTGTGTAGAGTTGCTCATGGTGAAGTCAAGACTCGGTTTTCCATGTAGAAGCGATGCTCCGTAGTCGTAGCAGTATCAAGTGGGGAGAGTGTCATGAAACACCACTTTTTCATCCCACTTAGGCATAAAATTAAAGAATAAGTGAGCTAGCCTAATTGGGAAGGATCTAGAGTTTTGGAGAGGTTTGTGGAAGACTCTAGAATACACAAGAAGAATTCTTGGAAGGCTTTAGAATTCTCTAGGTTTGTAGAGAATTCTAGTAGCGGGACTAGATTGCAAATATGTAGGAACTTGTATAGTAATTTTTATTTACACTTTATCCCCTAGGAGAGTAGTATAAATAGAAGTCTCTCATTTGAAACTGAAGCAAGAAGGTGTAAAGCATTCTCCAAGCAATACAAAAAGGCTTCTTACAAATGCTCTTGTATCTTTCTTCATTCTCTTAGCAATCTATGTTTGAAAACGTTTACTTGAGCTTAAAAGATCATGAAAGAGTCATAGGTAAGTTGTTAAGTGCCGCATGGAGCGTTAGTTGAAGTCTAAGTCTATGACATAATGCTTCAAAAATTCCATAACTTTAGTGATGTAAGTTTTTAAAAGGAAAACAATGGAGGCCTGTTTACACCCAATTTTGACCCTTCACATTCTAATTTATTTTTTAAGTTTCTTCAATTTCAAACAATGTTGTAATAATTTTTTTACAAAATTAAAAATATTTTAAAAATCATTGTAAGGCAATTTTTCCATTTATTATAAAAAAAAAATATCTTTATCTACATGTAATGTATAGATTCTATAATTTCTAATTTTATAAACATTTGGAAAAATCTTTTTATAAATGCCAAGACCCGAAATCGCATCTTGATGGTGCTTACTATAAACCCTAAGGCAAGCTAAACTCATGATAACATAAGATAAAAAGAATAAAGATGAGTAATCACCTCCATCATAGATACACACAAAATGGAATAAAATATACAAAAAGGCCCCAAAAGGGACTGAAGAATATGAAATGTATACAAGGAACCAAACCTCAAACCTAGTATTATAGGTACAAGAGCATCTAAAGACGGAATTAGAGTTATACAAAACATAAATGTCTAACAAAATACAAAATATGTAGACAATAAATACATAAGGAAAAGCAGCAAGCCTCCAGATGTGAAGAACTCACCACAATCTGAACAACAAAAGGGTCTTGAATGAGTGAAGATCGATGGTGATGAATCTTGCTAGGTGTTGCATCTAAAAAAGCATAAAAGTGTAGTATGACACTACAACATTTTATGTCTACAACCACCCGAGAAATGTGTGGCCTAAACTATGAAAAAGTATGGCCTTTGATAAAAGGCCACACTTTTTTACTTTTAGCCACACTTTTCCAGGGGTGGCCGAAAGAAGTGTAACCTTAGAGTTTAGGAGACACTTTTCAAGTGTTGCCTTATCAGCTACGCTTAAAAGCATAGCCTAAAAGGCAAAAATGCCACGCTTTGCAGTACCTCATATAGCAACATTTCTATCTCATACAACTACACTTTCAAGTGTAGCCTTTGCTTCCTTATTGCCCACAATTTTAAAGTGTTGCCTTTCCTATCTTATGTATGACAAAACTTTGAAGTGTAGTCTTTGTCCATGTGCATACCACAATTTACATGGAATATGCTACACAATTGACAGTCTATGGCTACACTTTTAAGTTTGGTAATACTATTTTGGCTATAAAATATTTATATGCCACAATTTCTAATTAAAAAACAACAATATTGTTTTGCAATAAATAATCTCAAGCATTAAATTAGCTAATAAGTAATTCAAATATATAGATTTGCAATAAACTTCAAAAGATAATATGTCTTGTGTACATACACATACTTATAAAGCCATATTCTAAATATGTGTACAATAGTTCAAAAACTCTTACAATAGTTCAATATATTCTATAAATAAATATATTTCACAAAATCAAATATAATGTATTCAAACATGTAACACCTCGAAAATCAGACTTAGAAGTTGCAGCAAAAAAACACCAGAACATAGTGGACCGTGGCAGGGTTCACGGACTGTGAAAGGAACCATGATCCGTCAACCTGCCCATGGTTCACACCCCAGTGGTGGTGGACCACAGAGCCCTTCACGGACTGTGGACCATCTTATGAGTCGTAGAAAGGCTTGTGGGGGTGAGACAAAACCTCTCAAGCTCTAGCGTCAGACCACGGAGCCCTCTACGGGCCATTGTCTTAATGACGGGCCATGGGAGGGTCCGTGGACTTGAGCCACTAGACCTCAGCCCAAGTGAAGAACCACGGTGACCTTTACGATCTGTGGTCCTTCACACGGGCCGTGGTAAAGCTCGTGGTTAGACCACCTAGAATCAACAGCCACTGCACCAAGAGCCACGACCCACTTGACGGTTCGTGGTCCCTTTGACAGTCCGTTATAGGGCCCATGGTTAGCCTCGCCAAATTTTAAGTTAGGGGTTATTTGTTCTTTTCCCCTATGCGTTGGACACCTAAACTATGTTGTTTAACCCTTAAACTAGGTAGATTTGGTCAGTTCAAGCCTATTAACTTAATCAGAACTTACCCTAATCAATCTTTCACAAAAAATTCATTGATCTTAGAGCAAAACAAGAGAGAAAAGTTGAGCAGTCCTCCCAAAGAACGAAGTAGGTTTCCTTTAGTTCCAGCCTCGAAATCAAAATTTCTACGTGAAATTCCTAACCAGGTATGTGGGATTTCACAAGTGGGTTCCTTTCATCCATTAGGTCCCTAGAATTCAGTTAGAATCTTGAATCCCTATGTATTGTTTAGACTTGGGGTTTCTAGAACATTAGATAAATTGTTGTGATTTAGCAATTATGGTATTCCAAATCATATTATCATGTTTTCGTGACATTATGCTTAGCTTTTTGCATGAAACTCATGACCCTAGTAGTGTAGATTCATTTAATTCATGAATTACACTAGCTAGGTCAGATACATATATATACAAGCCTCAAATTTCGAATGTTTCGTTACCAGTACTAAAATGTTGCATTCTCAGTTGGCATTTCAGAATATTGAGCTATCCAGTATAATTCAATTATGTTGTTTATTCAGATTTCTAGTTGGGAGTAGGCTTAGACTGAGTGGACTAGGGTTCAGAGTCCCGTAGGTAAATAAGTCCTCTCTGTGGGCATTATATTTAGTGATCTTGCAAGTTATGCCTTTATACCCTTGGTAAGGTATATTGGGTTCTTTCGATGGGTCGTATACATCAGAATCTACGTTTAGCTCATGTGGTTTTATGTCGGTTATTAGTATCTCCCACAGTCAGACTTTAATGCATTGGACAAGGTTTTTAGTTATATTTCAATATTTGGTCTTAGCATGTTATGTACTTGGTCATTGAATCCATTTCAGTTCATTTGTACTATGTTTTTAGTTATTTTCCAGTATGTCCAGATTATATTATCGCTTAGTAAGTTTTGTTTAGCTTTATCCTATCCTACATGCTCAATACATTCCAAGTACTGACGCATACTCTGCGCTACATCCTTTCCTGATGTAATTTCATGTACTCAGCGTCCAGGTCATGCGTAGATCGACTCCCGATCTCCATTTTCAATAGATTCAATGGTGAGTCCTCACATTTCGAGGACAATAGACATGTTTCTATATTTAGTCTTTTCATTTCAGTTTTCAGTATTTTCTAGAGTTAGCTGGGGCCATGTTTAGTATCTTTAGTCAGTAGAGGCTTCTTTTTAGACATAGTTTAGTTTCAGCTTTAGAATTGAGTTTGATCTTTCATTTGTATTGAACTCATAAGTATCTTATTTATTTAGAACAACTTTGGGTATTCCCTACTATTAAGTTTTATCATGATTTAGCTTTCATATCATTTTTAATTGTTATAGAATATTTGGTCTACTTATGATATGTCATTTCAGGGTAAACTTGGGGTCACTCGTGATCCTAGGTCCCGTGTTAGTCAAGGGTAAACCTCGGGGTGTAACAAACTAGGTGTTAGAGCCTTAGGTTCAAGAGTCCCAGGATGTCTGAAAAGCCACACTAAGTAGAGTCATTTTCATGGGTGTGAAGTGCACCACATCTAATGAGAGTGAGGCTATGAAGTGTTTTAGGAAAAACTTCACTTTCTTGCTATTCTTATTATGTGTGGGTATGATCTTCTTTGTAACTCGTAGTTATGCATTTCAGATCATGCCTCTATATAGAGCTAATGTAAGGAATGCTAACGCAACCCCGCAGTCCTAGATCATGATGTTTCGAACACAGAGTTTCGAAATGCGATTCAACTTTTGGCTCAGAGCGTAGCTAACCATAACAATCAGCAGGTCCCAGTTCCTACCAATGCTGGTAACCATTCACAGATTTTCTGGTAAGTGGACAATATGCTCAATCTGCAGTGTGATCTTACCATTAGTATTACTGGACAGTAATCGACCTTGACCAGGATGTTTTTTTAAGATACTTGATGAACCTCAATGCAACATCCATATACGACCTTTTAGGTTGTTGGAAAAATTGACAGAGACTTTGAGCACTATAAGAAATATCTGGTCTTGTCATGTTAAGATAAAGCAGTTTCCCAATAATTTTTCATACATAATTTGATCTATTAAAGGATTTTCCCGTATACCTTGCTTGACATGTTCATCATACTATCTTGAGGTAAGCTTAATATTACAGTCTAGGAGTACTTGCTGGTTTAGATGTAGAGAATCCAACTTCTGCTACAAGTTCCAAAGTGTATTTCCTTTTTTTGATCTTGTGAACTCAATTCCCAAAAAATACTTAAGCTCTCCTAAGTCTTTTATCTTAAAAACACTTAGTAATGCTTTCTTTGTACCTTCAACAATCTTTAAGCTACTACATATGATAAGCATATCATCAACATACACAAGTATAATAGTTATCCCTTCACTATTTCTCCTAATAAACAAGGAATAGTCATGTTGACTTTGTTGAAAGTTGAGATTGCTAAGGGCTGCAGTGAGCTTGTGATTCCACTGTCTTGGGGCCTGTTTTAGCCCATAGAGGGATTTGATCAGTCTACATACCTTATCCCCCTTGACTGGAAAACCCCTGCGGCATAGTCATATAAATCTCATCCTCCAAATTACCTTACAAATATGCATTGAACACATCCATTTGATGAATATGCCAGCTTCCTACTGCCATAATGGATAGTATAGTCCTAATTGTTACCATTTTCACTATAGGAGAGAGAGTTTCTTTGTAATCTATTCCCTCCTTTTGACTGTACCCTTTTTCTACAAGTCTTACCTTAAATCTTTCCACTTAACCTGTAGATTTATACTTAAATCTTGTATATCCACCCGCAACCTATAGCCTTCTTTCCAGCTAGTAAGTATGTAACACTCCAACTCTTATTATCCTCCAATGCTTGTATCTCAGATTTCATTGCCTCAACCCACCTTTGATCTTTTATGGCTTCAGAATATGTGGTAGGTTCTTGTAGACCATAGATAGAAACTAAATAAGTTTGATAAGCAGGAGATAAATGATCATATATAAGGAACTTTTTTATTAATATTAAGTGAAACAAAATCTTTATCTCAACATACTTCATTGGATGGTGATTGGACTATATAAGTATTAGATGTACATTGTTCCAGTATGTTACATTTTTAAATAATTCATTGAGTCGATATCAATATATTTTATATTTGGATGGATCATATAGTAGACTTTTGTATACTACATTACAAGATAAGACATGAAACCAATGTCAATATATTTCATTTTGAGTAGATCATGCAGGGGATTCAATCTATTACATTACTAGATGAATCTTGGAGTTAATGTTAATATATTTTATGCTTAGATTGATTAATAAGTGAAATTGGTGTATTGCAATACTAGATGAGACATGTAATTATCAATGTATTACATGTTCAGATAGATCATGCAATGGGATCATTTTATTGTATTATTGTGATAAAGAACAAGTACCCCCTAGGCTATGATCGAAATCCTATAGATACATCTTAACTAAACTAAGGTCTTGTTACACCTACCCCCGCCCCCTATGAACCCATTTGTCTTTTGTAATTATGTACACCTTTTGGCTAACATGCCATCCAAATATCTACCACGTGCCTCAACTACGTGGAGTCACAAAGTGTGCCACGTAAGCCAAAAGGTGTATGAAATTACAAAAAAGAAAAAATGAGTTCGGGGGTAATAGGACCTTAGTTTAGTTAAGGTGTATTATTGAGATTCCGGTCATAGTTTAGGAGGTTGTGCCTTATCCTTATATTATTAGATATATAATGAAATTAATGTCAATATATTTTATGATTAAGTCATTCATGTAGAGGCCTTATACTATTACATTATTGGATAATTCAAATCAATTTTAATGCACCTCATGATTGGGTGGATCATGAAGTTGACTCAAACTACTACATTGTTGTATGAGTCATGGAATCAATGTCATAGTATTTCATGCTTGACATACCCAAGAACGCAATACATTGACAGTGATTGTATATCTCATATAATAGTATACCTTATTGAATCCATTTTACTATCCATCCAAGTATGAAATACATTTACATTGATTAATAAACTAATAAAGACCATATCTACGTTTATCATATATCAATCGCTAGCTACTGACAAAGTTATCTTAAATATAATAAAATATCATAATATATTGATTGATACAAGCTTAGAAAATATAACAAACTTTTATCTTCATAAAACTAAAAATTTGTAATCCTTTGGATCGACAACAATCTTCTACCTAATAATCCAACAAAGCAAGTATGTGGTCTATGATTTCATGTCCCTCTAGGTATTCAACATTCTCTTGATAATCATCATTCATTTGCGATAAAAACTCGTATATCATGATCATTCGATATTATTTCATAATTTTTTTTCCTACAATGTTATTGATACATTCTAGAACAGGAAGTCTATAACATCAATATAAATTTCTTCTACCAATACAAGTTCTGATCCCCAACTGGATTTCCCTCCAAGTATTATATACCCTTTATTTTTTCAATACTATCTTTTTAATTCATATAATCTTCAACGTTGTACTCACAATTCACTTCTAAATTATCATTATTCACATCGTAACCCAACATAGCAAGTGTGAAAACAAAAACACTCAAGAAATTATTTTGAAGAATAAAAATAGAGTGAACTTATGAAATTCCAGCAACGCATTAATTTGTAGAAGATCTGAATTTATCCAAGGAAAAACCTAACCATTTCCTATATAGTAGCCACTTACAAAGTGGATGTTAAAACTGAATAAGAACATGTGCCACTAACAGCGATAAAATAGGCCACTAACTTCAGAAAGTTAAGCAACTAAAGTTGACTAAGTCTAGCTAGAAAATAGGAAGCACTAAATTAAACTAAGTAAGTAAAAACAATAAGTTGAAAAAATGCCAATTATCTAACACTCCTCCTTGGCTTTTTTGTGATAAATACCAATTCATTGCCTCAGATCTTCAAACCTTTTATTTGGTAGTGACTTAGTGAAAATGTCAGCTAGCTGGTTCTCAGATGAACAATGAACAACAAACACTTCATTAGATTATTGGAATTCTATAAGAAAATGAAACTTGATCTTGATATGCTTAGTTCGACTATGAAACACTGGATTTTTTTAGATTGAAATTGATGAACTGTTATCACACATTATCTTGGTAGCTTCTGTTTGTTCATGGCCCAAGTCCTTCAACATCTTCCTTGGCCAGATTGCTTGATTCACAGTAGATGCGACATCTATGTACTCATATTCTGCTGTTGATTGAGTTGTAGTTTCTTGTTTCCTAGAGCTCCAACTAAAACAACTTGTCCCCAAACATAAAATATATCTAGAGGTACAAATCGAACCATCAACTCCACCACCCCAATCACTATTATAGTACCCGACCAGGTTCATAGTTACTTTGGCAGATGTTGGGAAAAAAAATTTCAAACTTGTTGGTTCCTTTAATATACCTTAACATTCTTTAGCCGTTGTGAAATGTGTGTCTTTAGGTGAATGCATGAACCTAAAGAGCAAACTTTTAACAAATGGAATGTCAGGTCTATTTGCGGTTAGATGTAGAAGACTACTAATTAAGCTTCTATACAAACTATCGTTCACTTTTTCGCAATCCTCATCCTTGCCTAGCTTCACACCAATAGAGATTGGAGTACTCACAGGTTTGCAGTCTTGCATTTTGAACCTGTTTAGAATATTTGAAATGTATTTCTGCTGGCATATGAAAATTCCATCACTGAACTGCAACACTTCCGTGCCAAGGAAGTACTTCATGACTCCAAGATCAATCATTTCAAAGATTTTCTCTATTTCATCCTTGAGCCTTTGGATTAGTTTAATTTTGCTTCATGTCACAAGCATGTTATCCACATAAATTAAGGCAATTAAGGACTCACATACAGTGACTTTCACATACAAAGTAGCTTCACTTTGACTTCTACTAAATCCAAGTTGGATGAGATGATTGTCCATCCTCTCATACCATGACCTTGGGGCTTATTTTAGGCCATACAAGGCCTTCATTAAGAGATAAACTTGATCCTCTTTTCCATTAATTGAGAAACCATTAGGTTTTTCTACATAGATCTCTTCAACAAGCAAACCATTCAAAAAAGTCGATTTGACATCAAGCCGATGAATCTACTTGGAACTATGAGATGCAAATGCAAGAATAATCTAGATTGTGTCATACCTTGCTACATAAGCAAATTTTTCCTGGTAATCTGTACCATATTGTTGTGTGTATCCTTGCACCACTAAACTAGCCTTATGTTTGCGAATTGTTCCATCGGGATTGAGTTTTCTCTTGAAAATCCAGTTTACACCAATCACCTTGCGATTTCTAGGTCTATCAACAAGCTACTAGGTTCCATACTTTTGGATCATGTCTAGTTCATCTTGCATAGATCTCCTCCATGCATGAGAGTCTTGTGCTTTAGCATAGCCTGTTGGATTAGAGGTAACCAAATCACATCGCTGGTAGATATCTTTTAAGGTTTAAGTTCCCCTCACTGGTACATCATCCACTAGTTCATCTTCTGGAAGTTGAGGTTGCTCTTTTGAAAATAAATTAGCATAAGAGGTCTTCTAATTTTTCCAGTCCCAACCAGGTGCTTCATCAAACTTCACTTCTCGGCTGAGAATTAGTTTTTCTATTTTCAAACAGAAAATCATATATCCTTTGGATGAACTATAGCCCATAAATATGCCCTTATGAGCCTTATTGTCCAGCTTATTCCTCATTTTTTCTAGAACTCGATAATAACATATACACCCAAAGATTTTGAGATGGTGTACTGATGGTTTGCTCCCACACCAAGCTTCATATGGAGTCATATCAGGCAAGGCCTTAGTACGCAATCTGTTCAGCAAATATACAGAGGTATTGACTGCCTCCGCCCAATACTGAGTTGGGATCTCTCTTTAGAGCAAAGGACATCTAGTCATCTCCATTACTATCTTGTTCTTCCTTTCAGACATGCTATTTTGTTATGGAGTGTATGGTAATGTCAATTAGCGTTCAATATATGTGCTATTACAAAACTCCACAAACTGAGAAGAAATATATTCTCCTCCATTGTCAAACCTTAAAGCATTAATACTAAGATTACATTGATTTTCTACTAAAGCTTTAAATTGTTTAAAAACATCAAAGACTTCAATCTTTAGTCTAATGAAATAAACCAAACACATTCTAGGGTAGTCATCATTAAAGAGGAGAAAGTATTTGTTACCACTCAATGAATCTATTTTCATTGGGCCACAAACATCCGTATGAATGAGCTGAAGTTTCTAGTTAGCTCTCCATACTTGATTTTCTTGGAATGACAATTTTGTTTGCTTTCCCTGTTGGCTGGTTTCACAAACTTGAGCATTAGAAAGAAATTCAGACATATTTTCCACTAGCGCCTTCTTTTTCATCTCTGCGATGCTTCTCATATTGAAGTGACCAAACCTTTTGTGCCATAAGTTTGTACATGTTTATGAAGTAATAGTATAAGCATGCTCATTTATTTTCTCCCAATCAACTGAAAACATTTTGTTGCTCATCTTGACATAAAATAAATCTACTCTAGAAGGGTCAGAAACAACATATTCACGATTCTTAAAATGCAGAGAATAATTATTTTCAAGCATTTGTCAAACACTCAACAAATTTTGACTCATATCAGGCGTGTATAGAACTTCAGGAATAGTTTTGATACCTGACATTGTTGACATAGACAGTGTAACCCTGCCTTTAACTTCTATTGCCTCATTGTTTTCCACTTTACTTTATATTTGTAAGTATCATCAAGGAATTTGAACATTTTAGCATCATTGCACAAGTGATGTGTGCGACCATTATCGAGAAGACATGAATCAGAGGATTCATTAATTGAAAAGTATGAAACATTAAAGAATTGTCATGTGCATCTGCAGCTTGTACTGCTTGTGCTTGCAAAGCTTCAGAGGCCTTTGCTCTTGATTTGCAGACCGAGGATATGACCCATGTCTACTTGCAGTTGCCACATATTGCATCGACTCTCCACCAATAGTACTTCTCTAGATGTGTAGTTCTTTTACAATGTTTGCACGGAGGGAACTTCTTGTTCGCATCTCCACTATTGTTTCCTCTATCATGCTTGCCCTTATTCTTTTGTTGAACTTTTACTTTTCATTACTGGAAATTTTCTTTTGTATAGAGAAAGCTCCTTCAGTGAACTTGTCCCCTCTCATAGTCCTTCTTCGCTCTTGTGCTTGAAGAGCACTCATTAGTTCACCTAATGAAAGTTTGCCCTGGTCTTTGGATTCTTCAAGAGAGGAAATCTTAGATTCAAACCTCTCAGGAAGAGTCACAAGAACTTTCTCCATGAATGATTTGTTTTTCTGTAAATTCTTCACCAAGAATTCTAATGTTATTAATAATTAAGGAGATTTGATCAGCATACTTACTAATTGTTTCACCTTCCTGCATATTCAAGGAATCAAACTCCCTTCTAGGTTTAACACTTGCATTTGACATGTTCTATCATTGTCTTGTTATTCTTCTTTCAACCTACCCGAAGCCTCTTTTGCTGTTTTACAAGTCATGATTCTGTGAGACACAAAATCTTCCACAGTATTCTACGTAAGCGACTTGGATTTGGATTTATTTACCTTCTCTTCGTAGTTAGATTTGATCTGAGCCAAGGTAGGATTTGTTGGTAAAGCAGCAAGTGGTTTATCTTCTGTCACAGTTTCCCAAAATTCATAGGCTTCCAGAAAACCTTGCATCATCACAGACCAGATTTGATAATTTTCACCAATGAAAGTGAATGGTGGATTTAAAGGTAGATTGTTGGATGTCATTTTGTGTTATAGCTTAAAAGTTTTTGTTCATGTAAGATCAACTTGAGGCTCTGATGCAACTGTTAACACACAAACACTCAAGAAATTGATTTGAAGAATAAAAATAGAGTGAGCTTATGAAATTCCAATAGTGCATTAATTTGCAGAAGATCTAAATTTATCCAAGGAAAAACCTAACCATTTCCTATTTAGTAACCACTTACAAAGTGGATGTTAAAGCTGAATAAGAACATGCGCCACAAACATTCATAAAAGGGGCCACTAACTTCAAAAAGTTAAGCAACTAAAGTTGCCTAAGTCTGGCTAGAAAATAGGAAGCACTAAGCTGAAACAAGTAAAAAATAGTAAAAATAATAAGCTGAAAAAAGTGCCACTTGTCTAATAGCAAGAACATGTTCCCCGACTTTGTCTCCCTCTAGGTATTTGTCACAGTCCAAAAATAGAGGTCATAATATGACACATATTTCGATTCCACCAATAGGTATGACAATTTCTTATCCAAATTATTAATTATTTAAAGAAAAAATACAAAACATAAGTAATTAAGAAGTGTAAATCGAGTCTCAAATTCAAACTTTCAAAATCAAAATAGAATGCATAAATAATTAAGTCTACATCACCAAAATCTAGAGACATGAGTCAAGCTTCTACAATAACATGGATAATTTCTCCTTCTCCTTTACATTATGAATCATTTTTTCTACTCGTAGTGAGACAAAATTAGCTAATTCAAATGAGGCAAGGATACTAAAGATAAGCATATGAGTCATGGTTTGATAAAATTAATACATAAGAAGGTAAAGACAAAGCATTGAACACAAATATTTTTCACATAAAACATGTGATTTATATGAAACAAATAAAAACATAAGGGAATAAATTAAACGAGAGAGTCAGGATAAAAAAGTTTCTTTTTGATTCTTGAAGCAAGCAAATAGAGAAATCAAACTAAAACTAATTGTTGCAGTTGTCTTCTACAACTACATGACCTAAATTTAAGCTAAAAGATGAAGGAGGGCAGAAGAATGTTGAGGAAGTGCACACCACAATAAATTGCTATATTTTAGCCATTTTTTGTTTCCTAGTTTGTTTAAAACTCTGTTAATTAGTTCCTCAATTTTAGCAAAAAATAACTTAGTTTTAGCAGTTTTTTTAGCATTACTTTAGATCATCTTAGTTAAGATGAAATGTATTTATTCAGTCTCATTTAACAATAGAAATCACTTTTCCTTTTTCTTCTTCAATCCGTTCTTATTCTCCTCTATTAAACACTAACATTGGTATTAGAGCTCTTTAGTTCTTTAGGGACTTGTAACAATTTGTGAGTTATATTGAGTAAAGCCCAAACCTAATTAAACCATTCCATAAAACTAGCTTTGCTCTGCCAGTTTTGATGAAGAATACTAACAAATTTATGTTGTTAGGATGGAAGCCTACATGGATGTATGTGATCTCTGGGAGGCAGTAGAGGAGGATTATGAAGTTCCTCTTTTACCATGCAATCCTACAATGGCTCATATTAAAACTCATAAAAAGAAGAAGATTAGGAAGTTGAAGGTGAAGGCACGTCTCTATGTTGTAGTATCTCCTACTATTTTTCCAGAATCATGACTCTTAAATCAGCTAAGGAAATACGGGACTTTCTAAAAAAGAAACATTATGGAGATAAAAGAATTCAAGGCATGAAGGTCTTAAACCTGGTGAGGGAATTTGAAATCCAAAAAAAGAAGGAATCTGATACAATTAAAGAGTACTCAGATAAACTTATTAGTTTGGCTAATAAGGTAAAGTAACTTGGTGTCGAACTTTCCGATACAAGGATTGTGTAGAAAATCGTTGTTACTTTACCTGGAAAATTTGATGCAACAATTGCTTCCCTGGAAAATACAAAATATTTGTCAAACATTACTTTGGCGGAACTTTTAAACTTCTTCCAAGCACATGAACAAAGAAGAATGTTAAGGAACGAGGAAATTGTTAAAGGAGCTTTGCAAGCAAGGCATCAATTCAATGTTAGAGGCAAAGGTAGGAAGCATAAGTTAAGAATAGCTATGCTACATAAACAGAAGTTTCTGCAACTTATAGCAATTCTAGCAACGACAACAAAAGTGGAAAATATCTACCATGTCAGCATTGTGGGAAGAGAAATCATCCACACTTCTAATGTTTGAAAAAACATGATATGAGATGCATAGTGTCATAAACTTGGCCATTCTGAGATTATTTGCAAAGAAAAAGGACCATAACAATTAAATGGAGCTCAAATTGCAGACAAACAAGAAGAAGATCAATTGTTTGTGGCTACTTCTTTTGCAAGTAGAAGTTCAAGCGAAAGCTGGTTAATTTATAGCGCTTGTACAAATCATATGACTCATGATGAGGAGATTTTTAGAGATTTAGAAAGATCTGCAATCTCTAAAGTCATAATTGTTAATAGGGATCATCTTCTATCCAAAGGGAAATGCACAATAGCTATTGAAAGCTACTAAAGTACAAAGTTAATCTCATATGTATTATTTTTTTCGTGAACTTGATCAAAATTTGTTCAACGCAGGGTAACTTTTGGAAATGGTTTTAATCTTACATTTGAGGATAAGAAGTGTGTGATCTTTGATCTAAAGGGCCTACAAATCTGTCAAGTTAAAATGAGAGGAAAGAGTTATTCCTTTGATCCAATGGAGGAAAAGTCAGCTGCCTATCGAGCCAAGAGATGACGACAAATATATGGCACAAGAGACTCAGATATTTTCATCATAGGGCACTCTTGCACATGTTGAAGGAAGATATGGTTTTGAGGACTACCACTTATGGAGGATGAACATGCAACTTACAACACATGTCAATTGGGAAAGCAAAGTAGGATACCTTTTGCCAAGGCAACCCGGAGAGCATCAGGGAAGCTTCAATTAGTCCATAATGATTTGCATGGAGCACATAGGACTGCTTCTCTTAACAGAAGTAAATATTTTATAGCATTCATTAATGATATGACACAAATGAGTTGGATTTATATTCCCATGTTCAAATCTGAAGTACCTGAAGTGTTCTGGAAATTCGAAACTTAATAATCTTTGGTTGTTTGTTTTTCTCACATATTCCATGGGTTAAGAGGTACAAGTTAGATAAGAAAGTTGAACTTGGAGTCTTTATTGGTTATAGTACAATCTCCAAAGTTTACAAAATTTTTTAGCCTCATATAGAAAAAATTATGGTAATCAGAGATGTATTTTTTATGGAGAATAAGTAATGGGAATGGGAAGAAGTTAACCAGAAGCAGATCATAAGAAATCTAATAGATTCAGATGAGAAAATTGATGATCAATATGTGAGAGGAACAAGGTCGCACTCTGACAAATACCAGAGATGCAATATGGCCATTTTGGAGCCTTTTAGATTTTAAGAAGTCATTTTCAATCCCAAGTAGAAAGCTGCAATAGAAGAGGAGCTTGCAATTATTGAGAAGAGCGTGACCTCGCAGCTTGTGGAAAAACCATAACATAGGAAGATCATTTGTGTGAAGTGGGTTTATCGCATGAAATTGAATGTTGATGGATTTGTTAACAATCTCAAAGCAAGACTTGTTGTGAAAAGTTGCTCAAAAATATTTGGAGTTGATTATTCAAAAACCTTTTCTCCAATTTCTAGGCTTGATACATAAGGTTGTTACTAGCTATTGTTGCTCAAAAAGGTTGGAAAATCTTTCAATCAGATGTCAAGCCCGTTTTTTTAAAATGGTTTTCTACAGTAGCAAATTTACGTAGATCAACCTTAAAGGTTTTTCTATAAAGGGACATGACGAAAAAGTGTAGCTATTCAAGATAGCCCTTTATGGTTTAAAACAAGCTCCAAGGTCTTGGTACAGTCGAATTGAAGATCACTTGCAAGGCTTAGGTTTTAAGAAAAGTCTAAGCGAATCAACTCTATTTGTTGAAAAAAGAGATTCTAATATTATGGTTATATCACTTTATGTTGATGATCTCCTTGTAATAGGCAACAACATTGAAATGAAAGATGAATTCAAGGTAGAGATGAAGAAAGTGTTCGAAATGACTGACTAGGGAGAAATGTCTTACTTTCTTGGAATGGAGATTCGTCAAATCCAAAATGAAGTGTTCATTTGTAAAAAGAAATATGCAAGGGAGACAATGAAGAAGTTCAAAATGGAAAATTTCAAACCTATGAACACTCTAATGAATCAGAAAGAAAAGCTAATTAAAGATGATGGTAGTAACAAGGTTGACGAGGCAAGTTATAGAAGTATGGTTGGATGTCTCATGTATCTCACTACCATGAGACTCGATATTCTACAAGCAGTAAGTGTCTTATCTAGATTTTTGAATTGCGCAAGTGAAATGCACATGGAAGCAGCCAAAAGAGTGATAAGGCATGTCAAAGGAACTTTGGAATATGGTGTTAGGTTTGGGAAAAGTTAGAACTTCAACTTGCAAGGTTATTCTGATAGTGATTGGGCTGTATCAGATCATGACATCATAAGCACTTCAGGTGATTGTTTTATTCTTAGTTCGAGATGTTTTTCATGGTTCTAAAAGAACCAAGGTATCGTGGCACAATCAAGGGAACTTTGGACAATGGTGTTAGGTTCATGGAAAGTGAGAGCTTCAACTTGCAAGGGTATTATGATAGTAATTAGGTTGGATCAAATGATGACATGAAAAACACTTCAGGTAATTGTTTTAGCCTTGGTTCGGGATGATTTTCATGGTGCTAAAAAAGAAGCAAGGTATCATGGCAAAGACAACTGCAGAAGCTGAATTTAAAGCTATAATATCAGTTGTTAATCAAGCTATTTGACTAAGGAAGATTATGTTAGCTCTTGATCTGGAGCAACAAGAAAGCACGAAAGTGTTTGTGGATAATCAAACAACCATGGAAATTTCTCATAATCTTGGTTTTCATGGAAAAACAAAACATTTGAATATCAAATTGTACTATCTCAAGGAAGTGCAAGCAGATAGAGAGGTGAAGTTGGTTTATTGCAAGTCGGAAGATTAAAATGCTAATGTTCACTAATCCATTTCATGTTAATAAGATTGAATTCCTTAGAATGAAGCTTGCTATCACGCCCCGAGCCTACACCCTAGACATAGCCGGCACTTGAGAACTATCGCTGGTCCACAAGCAAACCCTTGGTTTGGCTAACTACTTAGCGAAAGACTTACTCAAGAAAAATGGGGACTCCAACTACCAATAATTAACTCAAAGCATCTCAACAATAACACAACTTAGTAAATGTCTGAAATACTTAATTAAACATAAATAAGTGTCTCAAAGTCTCAAAACATCAACAAGGGAAATAGGGAGAGACTCCTCAACTTCTAACTATATAGGAAGCCTCTAAATACTACGAAAGTTATCGGTACATGATCCTCGACAACTCAATAAAACAATAATGATAGTGTGAAGTCCTCCTGAAAGTGAGGAGGCTTACCAAAACTAGCTGGAATGCAAATGGTATAAACAGAGCGCCTGTTGATGACCTTGAACACCTGTATTTGCATCATATAATGATGCAGGTCGAATGACATTAGTAGATTGAATGTATGAGCATATAAGGGGAAAACTGAAACATATATAACTTAACTAATAACATGGCAAGACAATACTCACCTTAAACTCAACTACAATATGAAAGAAATAATAATAAATGCAATATTTAAAGCTTTTAAAATAGAAGATATAAACTCAAATGTATAAAAATACAATAACATACTCTTTACTTTTATTTGGTAGATTCTCTAAATGACAACCATTACTATGAGCTATGTGATGATACAACGTTTTGTCCATGCTGGCAGAACTGTCCTATACCTTGCTGCGGTATAGAAAACCTCAACTAAGTGGATCCACTAAGCTATGATTAAAAACAATAAGGAGAAGTCTAAAAAGTACAGTCCCTTACCCATGTTGGTGAAATGGTTTATAAGGAATGTGAGTTGTCTGAACTCATCCCCATATAAGTGCTCATTACTACTCCCAATAATATATAACTCGTGCTCAAATGTGTAAAACATAAGTCTTCCTCAATTGGAGGTAGTTACTCAAAAGATACTCTTAAAAGAGGTAATACTCTAAAACCTCTCTAAACTCATAAAATCATTTAGAAATTGATGTTTTTCTTTTAAAGGATAAAGTGTTACACTTAGGAATACTTAGTTCCCTTATACTCATTTTGAAATATTAAATATAACTCAAATCATTCTCATACTCATTACTAAAGATTTAGTTCAAAACTATAGTTAATTGCAAAAGAGTTCTCAAATTTGACTCAAAAGAACCTTTTAAACTTTCCTCTTAACTTTACATAAATTTTGAATTGTAAATTAAATTAAGAGATATGATCAGGATATGTAGGATCTCTTAAGGATTAAAAAAGACATTAAGAGTTAATATCAAGAAGAGAGCAAAGACATGATTTGAAAGAACACATACGGAACGAAGAATGGAGAAGAAAAGGATCAGGCGACCCTAGCCTAGTAGTGGCGCGTCATGCCAGCCTCAACAGTCCTGGGGCTGCTTTGGGGCACGCTATAGGCACAGGGCGCCAATCCTAAAGCTGACGCGCCAAATTCCTGGCTCTTTAGGGGGGCTCTGCCCCACCCCAAAACCAGATTGTTGACGCATTTTCTTGTTCAATTTTGGTTCCTAACTCATCTAGAATCAATTGTTTTCTTCTAATTCACTTTGATTCATAAACCCAACACAAATTCATTGAAATACCACCCAAATTCTATCAAGAAACACCACTTATTCGCAAGATCCTCACCTCAAGAACTCAAAACCTCCAATGTTAAAGAATGAGGCTAAAACTCAAGAACTACTCAAGAATATTTACAAAAACGATGTCATGGACGGATTAATGGAATAATTTCATGTTTGGCATGAGGATGAACAATTCCATTACTATGGAAAACCTCACATACTAGAAAAAATGATTGTTCTTGGCGAAATTCCTCAACCCTTGAATGAACGCTTGAAAACCCTCTTTTCCTCTTCTTGAAACTTTTCCCTAAAATTTTAAGTATTTAGGAATGTGAAAAATAACTTAGTGTCTGATTATACCCCTAAATTGGGTGAGAAACGTGTGTTCAAGCATAGTGGGGTAAGGAAAATACCAAAATTCCCCTTTCTCTAATGGATGAAATGCCTTAACTAGAAAGGCTTCACTTAAATAGCCATAACATTTAACTCGAAGCTCGAAATTTATCAAACTTGGTGGTGTTGGAAAGAAGACTCAATGACCTTCCATTTGATATGTGATGGGCCACCTAACTCTTTATGTGCTAAAACATATAGTCATTTGAAGTTGGTCCAAAACTAAAACTGATGGAAATGTGAGTCTTCAAATGAAGGTCTTTTAGTCCTCTTTCCAATGCCACCAAGTTTGCTAAATTTGAAGGTGCGAGTAAAAAGTTATGATTATTTGAGCGAAGCCTATCCAGTTAAGGCTTTTCATCCATTTGGGAAAGGGGTACTTTGGTATTTTCCATGCCCCACATGACTTGACCACATTTTTTCTCACCCAAGTTAAGGGTCTAATCAGATGATAAGTTATTTTTCACATTACAAAACGCTTAGAATTTTAGGGCTAAGTTTCAAGAAGATTAAAAGAGGGTTTTCAAGCATTCAATCAAAGGTTGAGGAATTTTGCCAAGAAAAAGGGTTCTTTCGATGTATGTAGGCTTCTCATAGTGTTGAGTTTGTTCACCCTCACGCCAATCATGTGATTTCATTCATCAATTCGTCTATGAGATTGTTTATATTGAGATTCTTGAGAAGTTCTTGAGTTTTAGCCCCATTCTTTAACAATGGAGGTTTTGAGTTGTGAGGTGAGGATTTTGCCAATGAGTAATGCTTCTTGATAGATTTTTTGTGGGATTTCATTGAATTTGTATTGGGTTTATGAATCAAAGAGAGTTTGGAGGAATTTTTCGATTCTAGATGAGTTAGGACCTGAAATTTGACAATAAAATTCATTGGGTTTCTGGGAAGAGGGGTGGAGCGTCGTGCCAGCCATAGCGCCCAAACTACTATCCAGTAGTTTGGGTTCTGGTGCACACGCCAGCAGTGCACCCCAAACACTGCTCGGTAAATTGGGGGATGGTGCCCTGTGCCACTCAGTGCGCCAGGGTCGCTAGGTCCTTACTCTTCCGTCTTTCTTTCCGTATGTGTTTATTCAAATCATGTGTACGTTCTCTTCTTAATATGAACTTGTAAAGTCTTCTGTAATTCTTGAGAGATCTTACATGTCATAATCACATGTCTTAATTCACATTTCGAATTAAAGTAAAGTTAAGAGGAAAGTCAAGAGATTCGTTTGAGTGACTTTGAGAATTCTTTAAATTGATTATAGATTTGAACTAAATCTTAAGTAAATAAGTATAAGAATGAGAATAATTTTCTTCCATGTTTCAAAATGTGTATAAGGGAACTAAGTATTCCCAAAATGTAATACTTTTACATTTAAAAGAGAGAAGCATCGATTTCTAAATGAGCTACGAGTTCAGAGAAGTTTCAGAGTATTACCTCTTTTAAGAGAGTCTTTTGAATAATTACCTCAAATTGAGAAAGAGTTATGTTTTAAACATTTGAGCATGAGTTATATATTATTGGGAGTAGTATTGAGCACCGATATAGGGATGAGTTCAGACAACTCAAAATCCTCATAAACCATATATGCCAACATGGGTAAATGATCATACTTTTTAGATGATTCCTTATTGCTTTTAAAAATTGCTTAGTGGATGGATCCACTTAGTTGAGGTATTCTATACCCCAGCAAAGTAAAAGACAATTCTAGTAGCGTGGGTAAGACGTTGTGTCATAACATAGCTCATAGTGATGGTTGTCGCTTAGAGAATCATCTAAATAAAAGTGAAAAGTATGCTATTGTATTTTTATACATTTGAGTTGATATCTACTGTCTTAAAAGTTTTAAATATTGTATTTCCTACTATTGCTTTCATATTGGAGTTGAGTTTAAGGTGAGTATTGTCTTCCCACGTAATCAGTTTGGTTAACTATTACTTTCAGTTTTCCCCTTACATGCTCGTACATTCAATGCACTGACTTCATTCGACTTGCATCTTTTTATGATACAGATACAGGTGTTCAGTGTTATCAACAAGCGCTTTGTTGATACCTTTGTATTTCAGTTAGCTTTAGTGAGCCTCCTTGCTTTCTGGTAGGTTCCACATTTATATTTCAGTTTGGTTAAGATGTTGGGGGTCTTGTCCCAACATTTATTGTAGTATTTAGAGGCTTCATAGACAGTACTAGTTGAGGAGTCTTTCACTATTTCCTTTTTGATGTTTTGAGACTTTGAGTTGCTTTGAGTATTTCAAGACATACTTTGGGTTAAGCTGTTATTGATACGTTGTGAGTTAAATCTTTGCAATTGAAGTTCTTCTTTTGTTGAGTAAGTCTTCCACTGAGTAGTGAGCCAGGCAAAGGGTTAGCTAGCGTTCGCTTAGGGACTAACGATGGTTCTAAAGGGTTGGCTACGTCAAGGGTGTAGGCTTGGGGCATGACAAATACTATGAGAAACTTAACATACCCTAGAAAGAATGATTGTTCTTGAGGAAATTTCTCAACCGTTGAATGAACGGTTAAAACCCATATTTTCCTCTTGTTGAAACTTCGCCCTAAAATTCTAAGTGTTTAGGAATGTGAAAAATAACTTAGAGTCTGATTAGACCCATAAATTGGGTGAGAAAATGTGGTCGAGCCTAGTGGGGTAAGGAAAAGACCAAAATACCCCTTTCTCAAATGGATGAAATGTCTTAAGTTGAGAGGCTTCACTCAAACAATCATAACTTTTTATTCGGAGCTCGAAATTTAGTAAACATGGTGGCATTGGAAAGAGGACTCAAAGGCCTTCAGTTTTATAGGTCATGGTTCACCCAACTCTTTATGTTCTAAAAGATATGATTATTTGAATTTGACGCAAAACTAAAATTGATGGAAGTTCGAGGTGTTACACTTGGACTATGCAAATTCTTAAGCCACGAGGAGTGTTACATTTGTCTTCTAGAATTACATGACCTAAATTCAAGCTAGACGATGAAATAGGGAATAAGAATATTTAGGAAGTGCACACCAGAATAAATTGCTATGTTTTAGCTATTTTCTTTTTCCTAGTTTGTTTAAAACTCTGTTAGTTATTGTTAAGTATTAGTTCCTCAATTTCAGCAAACATTAACTTTATTTTAGTTATTTTCTGTTTCCTAGTTTGTTTAAAACTCTATTAGTTACTTTAAGTATTAGTTCCTCAATTTCAGCAAATAGTAACTTAATTTTAGCATATTTTTTAGCATTACTTTACATCATCTTAGTTAAGCTGCGATGTATTTATTCAGTCTCATTTATCAATAGAAATCACTTTTCCCTTTTCTTCTTCAATCAATTTTTATTATCCTCTACTAAACACTAAAACTAACCATAAATCTTAATATATTTCAACTCTCAAAACAATGTTTAAGACGAAAAGACAAAGTAGAATACTAAATTATTACATGATCTTAGGAGCCAGAAACTTGGTTTAAGCTCGTCTACTTAAATAAAAAAAATTACTTTGAACACATAGATTATTTAGAAAACCATAAAAAATTCCACCTCTGAGCTTCAAATAAAAAATAAAAAAGAAAAGAAAAATGCTTAGAAGTTAATAATTTTCACAACTATTAGGCTGAAGACAAAGTGTCCAAAACCTAGTCAAGTAATGGAAATTCTGGCCCTTTGTGTGTCCCTTCCCCCATTTAAAACAGTGGAGATTTGATGGATTTATATAGATTTCAAAATATCTGAAAAAATTGGTTCTCAATCGATCTGGGAAAATAGAAATTTAGAAATTCCTAAGGGATAAGAATTCAAGGTTTATACATTCTGGGATGTGGTTGACTTACCCATTAGTGGAATGTTGTAGGTGTCATCATGACTTGAGATTTCGAATCGTAATAGTGAAGACATGCTTTTTCGGGAAAGGAGAAGATGAATAGAGAGAACTATTAGGGTGTGGGCTATGTTCGGAGGAAATATGGTTGGAGGAAACTATTTTATCAAACTTAAACAGGGTTTCTAGCGTGCAGTTGATACGAATGAAAATATTTTCAATTTTTTTGTTACTCAAAACTTTTGATAAACTCTTTTATTTAAGATTGAAAAAAATGACTTCTGTGCTAATAAAACAAATCTTCATAACTAATGTTTATTATCTTTTCCCTACACTCCAACACATCCAACCATTAGTCCCCACCACCCTACACCTTACCTTCACCGTCTAGCACCCCTGTAGCTTCCATCTCCATCACCTCACACCTTACCTTCCACCCTCTACACTCAAAGAGTTTTTCTAGCAAACATTTTCCTTCATACCAAACACAACAAAAACTCATGTTTTTTTCTTCATGGATTATTGGCTTAGTTATTTATATGTATCTATAATCATGATGATGATAATTAAACTTGTATATATGAAGTTTGTGTGACAGATGGTCTAAGGTTGGACTCTTCTACATCTCATGGAACATTCAGCTGAGCAAAAGGTAGCAACTATAAAAAGATTCATTGATACTACAGTGAATGTGGGGAGAAAATAGATCCTAAATGGGTTTAGGGCATGATCATGTGTCGTAATTGAGAAAGAAGTTGTTGCTGCTACAAGATCAAATGCTACTACAAGCTTGACTCACTGCTTTATTAATTCTCTGCAGCCTTGTCTTTTGGCTTCCTCCAAACTCTTACCAGTTATGAGTTTAACTCCCTTTGCTAAGTGCGTCAATCATGGTTTTGCCACCTATATTTCACTTGAAGATGTTCAAAATTCTGAGAACTACACTCACGTTGTGATTCATTCTCCTAGATACCGAGTTATTCATAGGTATATATATTTACATGATCTCGATCTGTGTCTGTTCTGATACTATATATCTCGATCTCTGTCTGTTCTGATAGTCATGAATATATATACATGTACATGGACTGTGAGCTGGATCCAACATCCTCCTGAAACTCCATTGTCATCTTCGATCATGTCTATCTCAGTTTCCTCTGTAGGAACAAGATCTACAATTAGAATGTTAATATTGGCATCTTTGATCATGTCTATCTCAATTTCCTCAGTTGGAACAAGATCTAAAATCGGAACGTTAACATTGGCATCTTCTAACATTCCTATGCCATGTTAACGTTGCGGTTTTAGATCTTGTTACTACAAAGGAAACTGAGATTGACATGATCAAAGATGCCAATGTTAACGTTCTGATTTTAGATCTTTTTCCTACAGAGGAAACTGAGATAGACATGATCGAAGATGACAATGGAGTTTCAGGAGGATGTTGGATCCAACTCACAGTCCATGTACCTATACATATATTCATGACTATCCGAACAAACAGAGATCGAGATATATAGTATTAGAACAGACAGAGATTGAGATAATGTAAATATATATACCTATGAATAACTTGGTATCTAGGGGAATGAATCACAATGTGAGCGTACTTCTCTGAATTTTGAACATCTTCAAGTGAAATGTAAGTGGCAAAACCATGATTCACACACTTAGAAAAGGGAGTTAAACTCATAACTAGTAAGGGTTTGGGGGAAGCCAAAAGACAAGGCTGCAGAGAATTAATAAAGCCATAAATCAAGCTTGTAGTAGCCTTTGATCTTGTAGCAACATCAACTTCTTTCTCAATTACGATACGTGATCGTGCTGTAAACCCATCTAGGATCTCTTTTCTCCCCTCATTCACTGTAGTATCAATGAATCTTTTTATAGTTGCTGCTTTTTCTCACCTGAATTTTCCATGAAGATGTATGAGAATCCAACCTTAGACCATCTGTCACAAAAAATTCATATATACAAGTTTAATTATCATCATCATAATTATAGATACATATAAAGAATTAATCCAATAATCCATGAAGAAAAAAAACACGAGTTTTTGTTGTGTTTGGTACGAAGGAAAATGTTTTATAGAAAAAATCTATGAGTGTAGAGGGTGGAAGGTAAGGTGTGGGGTGATGGAGATGGAAGCTACGGGGGTGCTAGAGGGTGAAGGTAAGGTGTAGGGTGGTAGGGATCGATGGACGGATGTGTTAGAGGGTAGGAAAAAGATAATAAACGTCAGTTATGAAGATTTGTTTTATTCGCAGAGAAGTCAATTTTTTTCAAACTTAAAAAAAAGAGTTTATCAATAGTTTTGAGTAACCAAAAAACTAAAAAATATTTTGATTCGTATCAACCACCCCTTTTAACATATTTATCAAACCATAAAACTGCAAAAAAAATTAATATACATTAAATTCAAAGTGAGTGTGGATGAGTGAGGGTGGGTAGGTTCCCCTTTTGAGTTTCTTTATTTTCTTTGTTCTTTGTTGTTGTTCTTTATAAGTCATACCTCTTCCCCCGCTCTCCTCTCACACAAAACATAATTAACTTCTTTTTTTATATGAGTATTTTTTATTTTGTAATATTTTCTTTCTTTGTACTTCATTTATTTTGTAGTTAACTAGATGTAATTTTATTTTTATCTGATACGGGTGACAACAATTGAGATATATACATGGTTGTAGGAAGCTTCAAAATTAATAAGTCTAAATGTTGTAGCTTCTAGATCAGGCTTAGAGTGTCTGAATTATGAAAATGATAATTGAAATTCTCTTGAAAGATGTTAACATGACTAATTTGGATTGCTTTCCAAAATATTTTCTAAATTATCAATCTTTAGAGATCATCAATCCCCCAACTCTCATTCCTGTAATCGTTGATCTGGCTATCATGAATCAAAATGATAATCAACAAATGCTACGATCCTTTCAGCAAGCTCATCTTAGCCAACAAACCTTTCTTCCCCTTTTACCACCTACTGTTGAGCTAGCGTATGTACCAACAATTGTTGTAGCACCACAAGAATGACTTGATCTTCTATAACAATTATATTTGTGATTGTATAGAAACATGTAAACCTTTTGCCTTGTCGTATTTATTATTTTATGAGTATATTTTACATAATAGTAACGTTGATTGAACGAATCATAAATTTTGTTGGTTATCATTTTGATTCATGATAACTTGATTAGCAATCACATGAATGGGGTTTATGGTGTTGATGATCACGAGAGATTGATCATTTGGGTTTTTCATATAAGGAACTGGAAAATTCATAGGAAACAATTCAAGAAAGAAATTCAAATAGTCATGTCAAATGTAAAAGTATATTAAGAGAATTTCAATCATAATTTTGATAATTAAGAGATCAAGCCTGATCTAGGAGCTACAACACTTTAAAATTTATTAATTTTGAAATTTTCTTATAACCGTGCTTATATCCCAATTATTACCACTCATATTAGATTTATACAAAATTATATTTAGTAGTTGTAAAAAATGGAGCATGGAGAAAGAAAATCTCAAGAAGTAAAAAATGTGTTTTTAAATAAAATCCAATGATGGTTTGTGTGAAAGTAGAGGGGGAGGGGATGGCTTATGAAGACTTATAACATATAAAAATAAAGAAAATAGCTGAGTAAAAAAGATATTTGAGTAGGTAGAAAATTGTTATTGGATGAAGAACATTGAACATGATTTATTTATTATATAGATGAACTCTAAGGAGGCACGGGGCACCAACCCACCCCCGCTCATCCAAATTCACTTAGAATTTAATGCATATTAAATATTTTTTTTTCTAATTTAGGGTGAATGAAATTGACATATACAACATAAGAAGATAAAAAATAATCTCAAATAATTCTATGTCCCCTATATTTAAGATTATCTAAAATTTAATAATTCCCACCAAGAAGAAATCTTAAATAGTGAAATAGAGGCCCCCTAAAAAAGAAATTTTACAACTTCAATATTTTCTCATGTCAAGGTCCCTTTTGACAAAGAATTTGCCTAAAGGTTAGGACTATTATAGTTATAGAACATGTCATGATATTATGGTTTATATGAAAGATAAGAAACTCTAATCTTCATGGTGGATAGTTCCCTTATGAGAAGGTAATTCATGAGATAAGTTATTCCAATCATATCTTTATCTTCTTAAACTTCCCTTTATTGTAAAATTTATCTATGAAATGTCCTCATATGTTACGATTTTCGGAAGAATCAAAGTCAAGTTAATGACATATGATTGTGAGAGGAATCCCTCTTCTATTGGATGGTTTATATGCAACACAGATAATGCATCCAAGGGTAACCCTGGTCCTAGTGCTACTGCTATTTGTGTCAAAAATAGTGAGAGAATTATTTTAGGGGTGAAAGGAAGGAGAATTATTGATTTAAAAAATCTTATTACTGAAGTAGTAACAATTAGAGAAAGGGTTTAATTTTGTAGTGATAGAGATTATATTCCTCTGACTAACTTGTTATGCTCAATATATTGAAAAGAAGATATAAAGTGCTCTAGAGTGTTGTAAAGGAGGTTGAAGTTGTAAACATAGTAAGGGACGATGACCCAATTCAGTTAAAACACTCTTAGGGAAGGCAACAAACTGACTAATTTTTTTGCCAACTTATCTGTTCATTTTACAAGTATATACATGATAGAGAATTTTTAAGATATTCCACTTCTAACAAAGAGAACCATGAACATGTTTAAAATGAGTTTACCTCATTTAAGACTTACTCAAATAAAAAACAAATAACTCTATATCAATGCTCATTTATCACATAGGTTGCATCATGGAGAGCTAGAAAATAGTAAATCAATTAATGACCAACCTAAAGTTAGTTCATATAAACTGTTAAATATGCCACTAGGTAAGAGATTAAGGTGAACAACAATAATTGACTACTACTTAAGTATTTAAGTGATTGATTTTATATTGTTTTAACATGCAACTATGTGATTTTCTTTGTTGTTTTAGGATTATTTAGCTAATATTTACTCATTTATCATACATCTTTACTTTCTTCCCATTGTTTGTGGCATTAGTCTCTTTGAGATTCAATCTATCAGGGGAGAATAATGGAGAGGGTCAATGAGTTCTTAACAACTAATTCTCTCTAAAATTTAAACAATAACTTAGTTAGAGATTACTATTGTTCTAGTTTCTTGAATTTATTTTTATTAGTCTAACAACCCAACTCACCAAACTATTTGGGAACCTACTCTAATACTTATATAGGAAAACACTCAACCCCAAACATAACCTTCAGATGAAGCATATCCTACATGATTACACACAAATTCATATATGTATCTATCTCACCTTTTTCACGTAACAAGGATGTATATACAAGAACCATCCCAATATTTAAATACAAACTTAGCAACTCATGGCCTAACATACCATAAATATAACATAATAAATAAACTCAGTCTGTCATGGAACTCACACACAAACTATTAGTGTACTGACATGCTATCCGAGAAAACCATTATTAGTACATACTAGGCATGGCATTCGAGCCAACCATTAGTATTATGTATCGCTGTGGTACTCAAGCCAACCATTAGTATTCCTGTAACACCGAAGTTGGAAAGTATAATTGGAAAGGAAAGCTTTCGTTTGTTTGGCTAGTTCTTCAAACCCATGAGACCCATCTACAGTTCATAGGAGCATCTATGAGTCATAGATAGCGTTCGTAGGAACTAAGTTGAGATTTAGGAAAATTTGAGTTTTCAAAGTTAGGTCTACGATTGAGCAGGATGGGTCGTAGGATGAATTACAGGCCAGTGGAAGTGCCCATAGAGTTGATTCAGACTTGGTAAAATTTTGGACTCAAAGTTGAGGACTATGGGTAAGGTCTACGGACTGTAGACTAGTTGACAAGTCGTAAAATTGACTCGTAGGAATTGCCCAAGATTTTAGGCCCCAGTAAGTGATTCGACGATTGACTACTATGGGCCGTAGAAAGGTCTATGGACCACTGGTCATAACCGTAGGTAACTTCGGTAGTTTCTAAATTGAGGATGTTTTGGTCATTTTCTACCCACCAAAACCTAAACTATTTTTTTGGGACCTATAACTTCCATATAACCTTTTTTACTCTTACAAACTAAGCCTAATTTCTTCCATTCACTTAAAATTCCCTAATCTCTCTTAACCTTCCATGTGAAGAACTAAATTTTAGAAGTATTCAAGGCCTCAATATCCTTTGCTTTTTGTGCTTTGATTATCAAGGTCATGGGAATTCACCAATGGATTCCTTTCATCCATTGGGTCCCAAAAGAACTCAAATCTCCAATTCAATTAATGTTTTATGTAAATCTTCATGGATCCTTTTTATTATGATTCAATTGATTTTGTTCTATCTTATTTTGCATTATTTAACCTAGTAACATGATTTATAATTGATTTCATATGGACCCATGTTTTATGCTTTGAATTTTACCTATGAACTATGAACAATGATCATGAATTGATATGAGATTTTGTGCGTATTTTATGAAAGGATGAAGTTATGATTTAAGGATGATTTTAAGTTAAGTATCTATGATTTGTGAAAGTTTTTCTCACAATTTGAGAGGAAATCATGATTTTTGATGCTTAAGAAGGTAATTCTTTATTTGAATAAAGTTATGAAATCATGGTTTTGAAAGAAGCTGCTCTTATACAACTTTATTATTTGGATTGGTATTGCGATCATTCCTTTCCTAATCTTATTCTTTGATAATTGACTTTATCTAATTCCATTGGGATTTAACCTAGCACAAAGAGGACTTTAAGGTGGAGACTCAAATAGGGTAGTCTCTAGTAGCTCTCTCTAGTCCCAAACTACATACCCCCATAGGACTGTCTTAAATAACCTAGCTCTAGTGGATCCAAATAGCCTTGATGATATGATACATCATTCTACCTTGGTAATTAGATCTCCTTTTCAGTGTGGGAGTTACATCGAATTCCATATTATAGCTCACATGGTCTATTGTCGGTTAAATCAAATATCCCAACTATAATTTCCCTTAAAGATTTACATTATGTCCTTGTACTAATGCATTAGCCTTGTTTCATGTCTTCTTTAGATCATGCTTTTCCTAAGGTTTTAAATGTTCTAATTGGTCATGCATTACATGTTTTAAGTCTATTATGATATCATATCTACATTTATGCATATTTTCCCCATACTTAGTACATTCTGTGTACCAATTCATACTTGTGCCTACATTGTCTCATAATGTAGGGCCTGACGCTCTTTCTCCTCTCACTCGTGGCTAGTAGTTTGCTTTCCCGTGAAGATTAGTGAGTCCTCATATTCTGAGGGCTATGTTACCTATGCTACATTTTTTATGTATTTAGTTTTTGGACTTTGTACGTTATGTATGGGTTACAACCCAACCACTCTTATGTTGCTTAGAATGGCTTGTCAAGACATAGTTATGATTCCACATTTTTGTTAAAATTGTCTTCCATGATATGAGACGTCCTACTTAAACTCTCTTATTGTATATTCTATTGTATTAGATATATGTCAAGTGGCTTGTGTAGGGCCTCTCGGGGTCTTATATGTCATGTCACGTCTAAGGTATAGTTTGGATCGTGACAATTTCATACCAGCGTGGTACCCTAGTCAACCAACAATCACAAATAACATGCACAATCACAATCAGAGTGAACAACCACATTGGAAGCCACAAGTAAATTAAACAGGTTTATTCTATGAGATTATCAACATGAAGTGAATTCACATTCAACATTTATTTCCTAAACATATAATACACGCGCATTTCACATGGATTAGTCAATATGAACAAACAAATACTTATATACACATATATATATCAATAGCCAAATACTAGACCCATTATGAGTAACAAATTCGTTCCTTGGAAAATTACCTCCACAATCTCATGAATTAATAATCTTCCCGTTTATTCAGTTCCCTTAATTACCACAAGTCTTAGAAATGGCTATAACTAGAAATTTCATAACACTTAACCTACGATCATCACCAAACCACACCAACAAGAAACTCAAGGTTAACGATCAAGAATTATAAAACCTAACCCTTAGTCATTATCTTTCCTCGCCTTAATAGCAAGAACTACAACCTTTAGTCATTCAGACTCCATGACTGAAAGACTATGCACGAAATCTCCCATCCATCTACAAGAATATTATGAAATAGAATATAGGTCCAACTATTCAATTAAGAAAACCTAGCCTACTTGGGGCGAAGCAAGTGGTACAGAAATTTGATCGTGAACTTTGTCTCCTTTTGTGATGGTTTCAGCTTATTTTTGGCGTAAAATAATAATACAATACAAAATCAATCACAGATGGCCTAAATATTTTCAAATCATATCATAATCCCAAATGCTAGGCCAACCTTATGATTTTCCCACCTAATCTAGGTCTTTCCCACTATTAATTCACCTAGGATTACCAAAATCATGGTTACACTAGTACCTTATGCTAAATAAAATCAAGAATTACCTATTTTAAGAACTACCCAAGGTGTTACACCCTAAAATCTTCAAAAAATCACATTTTCCCTACCTTAGGATGAATTCAACCACCCCCCTACACAAACGGTCACAAATATCTTCTCTAAGGCATAAAACTTGATCTACAAAAGTAGGGGATCAGATTGCTAACCTTTACGAAAATTCCTCATGAAAAACTGTTAAATTTGCCTTAGATCACCCTTTTTGTCTTATCCAAAACGTTATTGGATGAATATGGGCAATTTTAGGGATTTTCCCTACATTTACAATAACTTACCCCACTATAGCAGCCAGGACAGACTATTTTTCTTACTCGTAATGACATGACGGGTTGTTACAATAGATACTAATTTACTCATCGCTCGTTCCCGAGCGATCACACAAGAAACAACTGGGCTAAGTCAAGAAGAAAGTAGTGCTCGACTCCTCAAACAAATAAGGATGTTTGTCCCTTAGGTCCTCCTCGATTTCTCAAGTAGCTTACTCAGCTATATGATGCTTCTATCAAACCTTTACCAATCTAATTTCCTTTATTCTCAACTTTTGGACATCATAATAAAGCATATCAACTGACTCTTCTTCATATTGTAGATCCTTGTACAACACTATTAAGTCTAACTTGATAATGTACTCCCCATTCTGTGGTACCTTTTCAGCATGGATGCATGGAACACTGAATGGAATATAAATAACTTGGTGGCAAGCTAACCTATACACTACTGGCCCTACATTGTCAAGAACCTCAAATAAACCAATATATCGAGGGCTATGCTTACCCTTCTTATAGATGTTCATCACACCTTTCATTGGTGGCACATTCAATAAAACATGTTCACCAACCTGAAATGCCATATCCCATACATTGCAATCTACATACTCCCTGTTTCTACTTTGAACTACCAACAACTTGGTTTTGATACCCCTCACCTTGTTCTAAGCTTCCTTTATCAAGTGAATGCACAGAGGCTTCACCTCACATGCTTCAAACAACCCAATGAGAAATCTATATCCCCTCGCATAAAGTGTCTCAAAGGATGTCATATTTATACCGCAGTGATAAGTATTTTTGTATGAGAACTCGCACAATGGTAAGAAATGATCCCAATGGTGCAAATTGAATCATACTTCTCCAAAGCCTTAGGAAGACCCACCACGAAATCCATGGTTATTATTTTCCATTTTCATTCAAGAATGGGCATCTCTTGAAGAAAACTATATAGGCGTCTAGTCTGATATTCCACCTATGGACAATTCTAACACTTGGACACTTACTCCACTGTGTCCTTCTTCAATCCAGGCCAATATAGAGTTGCCTCAAATTCCGAAACATCTTGGTTAGACCCTGATGAATCAAACCCATGAATTATGAGATTCTACCAACATGTTTTGAATTAAATCATCAACCTAAGGAACACAAACCCACAAACTAAGACTGAGTGCCCCACACGCATCAAGGGTGGAATTTTGGGCCTCTCTGAACACCACATTGTTTCAGACGCATTTATGTTTTTTCACACAGATATGAACTCAAACTGGAGATTTTAATCGTTTGGAAATGCAATGCAAAAATAGGGGAAACAAAGTTCAGATTCTACCTCACCATTTCCACTATAGAGACTGACACACCACTATCACGGTTACTTTCAAAGCAGAAAAACTCCCACTATAGAGGCCCAAAGTTGTGCTATGCAACCTTGACGAGTCCAGCCTATAAATTTTCTAAAATAAGAATTGTTTTCCATTTCCTTATCCCTACCAATTCTTGAAACACATAACTATTAATAATCCCAAGATCATTCTAAGACATAGGTATCCTAGATATGTGCAACATAGATTCAACACAAACCCCAAGATCATATCCAACAACATATAATTAGGCACCTAACACCACCTTCTCATAAAATTAATTATGAATAACACTAGAAAGTAGTGCATAATATCATATTCTCACTATCATACCAGAAAAGCCTTTTCCTTATGGTTCCCAACCAATACCAACAGTTCCAAAATCAAAGTTTCCCCACAGTCACAATTTATCCTTTTCCCTTACCATCTGTACCAATGGTAAGTCCGTGCCAATTTAACACGACACTTCCAATCAATAACATAGCCATTCAATTATAGGACTAGACTATACCAAAACATATTCAGTAAATCATATAGAAATTTATCATTAATTCATCACACATAATCAATTTAAGTACTTTTCTTGTGCATAATATCATACAAATACAAGTAATTACACTTCCCACACATGTAAAAATTCAAGGAAATAAAATGCACAAAGTAACAATCATTAATATGTATTGTTATGGAAAGTCAAGTTCATTACCTCTCATTCATATCATTAATGACCACAAACTGATCACCCAAGCATTCACATGACTCTTAAAGCTAGATACCAACTGGAACCTTTTCGATTCTAATCATTCCTTGCTTGAGTCCCTTCAGCTGTAACAATGGAATCTAGTTTACCTCGTCGAGAAACCAATAGGAATCCCGAGATACAATTGGACTCACCTCATATGACAAGAGACACGCTACACAAAAGTAGTGAATAAGCGACATAAATTTCTAAAATGATTTATAGCGTGATGATCCAATATGGACTCTAAATACCAAATTGTCATGATCCCATAACCCCAAACTTAACGTCCCATATGATCACACATGTGGGATCTGATACCAAATTGTCACGATCCAACTCACTTGTCATACATGCACCTACTCTAACACCTAGATAGGAGAACCATTAACCCTAAACTTAATGTCCCACGTGATCACACATAAATCCATATATGAGTCCAACTCACCTTTCAAGTAACTTGGACCACTCAAGAGTTCATAAAATATCATTTGTAGTTTTTGACATGAAAATATGATCTACATAAGAACCATCCCAACATTTAAACACAAACACAACAATTTATAGACCAACACCTAACAAATATAACACAATAATCAAACCTAGTTCTCTCATGAGACCCATAAACAAATTGATACTATATCGGTGTGGTATCCAAGTCAACAATTGTTAGTACATACCTGGCGTGGTATCCGAGCCAACCATAAGAACATTTTATTAGTGTGGTACTCGAGTCAACCATTAGTATTATATATTAGCGTGGTACCCGAGCAAACCACCAATCACAAACAACATGCACAATCAAAATCACAATGAACAACCACACTTGAGGCCATGTGTAAATTAAACAGGTTCATTGCATGAGATTATAAACATGAAGTCATTTCACATTCACCCTTTATTACCTGAGCATGCATTACACAAACATTTCACATGGAATAGTCAATATGAACACACACATACATATATACACCTATATATAAATAGCCCAATATCGGATCCCATTATTACTACACATTCATTAACAGGAAAATACCTCCCTAGTCCATCAATTAATACTCTTCCCATTCATTCAGTTCCCCTTGATTATCACAAGTCCCAAAAATGGCTATAACTCAACAATTTCATAATACTTAACCTTAAAATCGCCACCAAACCACCCAAAAAAAATTCAAGGTTAACAATCAAAAACTAGAAAACCTAACCCTTATTCATTATCTTTCCCCACTTTGACAGTAATAACAATAACCTTTAGCCTTCCAGCATGCACAAATGCCTATGCATGAAACCTCTCGTCCATCTACATGAATATTATGAAATAGAATACAAGTCTAACTATTCAATTAGGTAAATCGAGCCTACCTGAGCACCAAGAAACTCCTGAAGTCTGATTGCAAACTTTGACTCCTTTTGTGAGGCTTTTAGCTTGTTCTGGATCTAAAAGAACAATACAATACCAAATCAATCACAAATGGCCTAAATATTCCATATTTTATTATAATCCAAAACTCTAGGCTAACCTCATGATTTCCCCACTATTAATTTATTAAGGATTATCAATCTCGTGATTACCCTAACGCATTATGATAAATAAAATCAAGAATTGCCTCTTTTATGAACAATTGAAGGTCTTACACCCTAAAATCCTCATAAATCTGGATTTTCTTCACCTTAGAATGAATTCAAACCCTTCCATCGTGCCACAAATATTTTTGTAAGACCTATTAAGTGAACTACAAAAGTAAGGAATCATATTGCTCACCATTACGAACATTCCTCATGAAAGCCTACTGAAATTTTCCCTTGGTCACTCTTTTCTTCTCTAAAAACTTTCTTTGGTGATTATGGGTGATTTTAGGGAGTTTTCTACATTTACAATGTCTTATCGCGCGGTCCAATCGGACCCCTAATCTTGTTATAGAGGCCTAAATAGATTATTTTTTTCTTTTTTTACTCATAAAGATAGGACAGATCATTAAAATAAGCTTCTTGAATATGTTTTTTTTTTTTATCAAGGGTAAGCTATAGAAAAAGTGCATATTCTTTCTTCTAATTTAGTGTTTGCTGAAATCGAAAATGTGTGATGTATAGATAGAAGTACAGATCTACAATTTTACTTAGATTTCATACAATCTCAAGGATTTTCCATCGACAACAATTCAAGTAAGTAGATATTATACAACAATAGAGATACTGGAGTTATACTTACCAGATAAAACAAACAATGAGTTTTTTAGGCTCTTGATGGGTGTAGTAGATCTATATTTCCTTAAATCACCTCCTGTAAAAAATGATGAATTAGACATTAAAGCAGTTAAACATAGATGGTGGAATTACTCAATCTTGCGAGATAGAACCCATTAGAGGATACATCCAAGAAAGGAAAACTAGTTATTGATGATAAAATTACCTGGGGGAGTTAGTTTGACATGGTGAACAAGCATCGATTTCTCTTCAACAAGTGCAGAGGCTAAGCTTTATTGGTTTGATCTCATAGCTTCATTGTGGATGCTTTAAATTCTTTGATATCTCCGACAACTTCTTTGATGCTTTGATTGTCGAAGATTTCACTAGAAGCATCTAGTCCCTCTCTGACTTCAATTTTAGGTTTGTGTTTCTTGTTTTGTTTCTCTATTTGATTTTCTTACCTTTTTATTTTTTATCATTTTTGTCGGGCTTTGGCTTTTGGGCAGATCCTTTGTATAGTTTTTTGTTTTGCTAACCAAATTTTGAATCAATGCGTATTTCAAGAAAAAAAAAGGTGCCACATGACCATATCACATAGGAAGTTGTCACAAACTTTAATGAAGTATTAGCTAATTGGCATGATGCCACTTTGTCATCCCACATAGGCATAAAATCAAAGCATAAGTGATATATTCTAAGGGGAAAGGAGCTAGATTCTTCGAGAGGCTTTTGGAAGACCGTAGAATAGTCAAGAAGAATTCTTGGAAGGTTTTACAATTCTCTAGGCTTGTAGAGAATTCTAGGGGGACTAAATTGTAAATATATATGGACTTGTATAGTAACTTTTTGTTTATACTTTAGCTCTTAGAAGAGTAATATAAGTAAAAGGGATCTCATTTGAAACTCAACCAGGCAAGTGCAAAGCATTCTCCAATCAATACAAAAAGCCTTATTACAAACTCTCTTGTTTCTTTCTTCATTGTCTTACTGATCTATGTTTGGAAAGACTTACTTGAGCTTATAAGATCATAAAAGATACTTCACTAAGTCATCATGTGTCTCACATAGCGTTAGTCGAAGCTTGAGTATGTGAAATAGTGGTATCAGAGCCATATTGTTTCTAAGGGAATGACTAAGAAGGGAAACATCAATGCTACTAGCACCACCAACATCAGGTTGGATGGTGGAAACAAGCACAGAAAGGAAAGGATGAACCTTAAGAGTAATAAGGAATTATTGCTCAACCCTCAATAATTGAAGCTAGTAATAAGGAACGTGGTGAGGAGCCCATTAATGACACTCTTGGAGTAGAGAGGATCGTGAAGGTTGACATCATAAGGCATGTTGTCTAGATCTTAGGAAAGCGTTTGAACAAGGTCGATGGCAAGTTTAAGACTCTCGAGGACTTCACCCTCGAAAAGAATGATAACATCCATAAATTGTTAGAGTGCATAAGCATGTAGAGTGTGAAATGAAGGAAATATCACTTTATTGGAGTGTCGGCTCATGAAGGCAATAAGCACAATTAAAACAACGAAGGCTGAGATGGAAGTTCTCAAGGGAAGAATGGAAGCTTGAGGATCTTCAATACCCAAAGGAGATAGGGAGGCCAAGATTTAGGCTCCCAAACGAATATTGTTCAAAGGCACTTTTTCCGCACAGGAGGGAGAGAATTTCCTGTGAAATTTGGAGAATTAATTTAAGTGCAAAAAGTTGAAGAGTGATAAGAGTTAAGGATCAACATTGTGGTGTTGTACTTGTCGGAGATGGCCATGTTGTGGTGGAGGCGAAAGGAGTCAAAAATAGGGAAGGAGATTTACACCATCAACACATGGGAGAAATTCTGAGTGGTGTTCAAGAAGACTTTCTTTCCTAGCAACATCGTATATGGAGCGAAGCGCAAGTTTAGAGAGCTGAAGCAGATAGGCAGCACACGGAATCCATGAAAAAGATCACCTCCCTCATGCTCTAAATTCTAACCCTCATAAATGAAGATATGTTCTTCCACTTCATGGATGGGTTGAAAAATGGGCTATAAAGGAGTTATAATAGTGACAGGTCAAGACCATTGATGAAGGTATCATGCACGACGAAGCTTTAACAGACATTAGGCATGAAAAATCCTGACCAAGCCAGAAGAGAGGAGATGAGAGGTAGTCATGACCAAGGGTGGAGAGATCGTGGCAAAATCAAGGAGAAGTAGCCACATCCCACGAATCATGACACTTATAAGTCTGATGGCAAGAAGTATGGACGTCAAAGTGATACAGAGAGGAAGGCAGAGGCTACAAAGAGAAATAGTTGCTACATATGCAGTGGTCCGCATGGCAATGAAAAATTCCCTGAATTGAAGAACTTGGAACCATATTTTGGGAATGGAAGGAGAAAGATGGACAAGAGCTAGGGCAAGGTTCATAAATGAAGCAGTTAGACTTTATTGGACTATGTAGAGCTATAGAAAAGCAATGAGAGGGGCCGAAAGAATACGATACCAATATGTAGACACCACGATCGATGGACTACCCACTCGTACTATGATCGACACAGGTGCGGAGGCTAACATCATGACCAAGACCGCAGAAACAAAGTTAGGATTGAGTTTCATTCCATGTAACACCCACCTCAAGACAGTCAACACACCATCAACTCTCATGTGCGGAGTTGCTCCTGGTGAATACAAAACTCGATTTTCCATGTAGAAGCGATGCTCTGTAGTCATAGAGGCATCAACTAGAGAGAGTTTCATGAACCAACACTTTTTCATCCCACTTAGGCATAAAATTAAAGTATAAGTGAGCTAGCCTAATTGGGAAGGATCTAGAGTCTAGGAGAGGTTTGTGGACGACTCTAGAATACACAAGAAGAATTCTTGGAAGGCTTTAGAATTCTCTAGGCTTGTAGAGAATTCTAGTAGCGGGACTAGATTGCAAATATGTAGGGACTTGTATAGTAATTTTTATTTACACTTTATCCCCTAGGAGAGTAGTATAAATAGAAGTCTCTCATTTGAAACTGAAGCAAGCAAGTGTAATGAATTCTCCAAACAACACAAAAAGGCTTCTTACAAATGCTCTTGTGTCTTTCTTCATTCTCTTAGCGATCTAAGTTTGAAAAGGTTTACTTGAGTTTAAAAGATCGTGAAAGAGTCATGAGTAAGTTGTCAAGTGCTGCACGGAGCATTAGTTGAAGTCTAAGTCTGTGACATAATGCTTCAAAAATTCCAAAACTTTAGTGATGTAAGTTTTTAAAAGGAAAACAATGGAGGCATGTTTACACTTAATTTTTACCCTTCACATTCAAATTCATTTTTTAAGTTTCTTCAATTTCAAACAACGTTGTAATAATTGTTTTACAAAATTAAAATTATTTTAAAAATCATTGTAAGGCAATTTTTCCATTTATTATAAAAAAAATATCTTTATATGCATATAATATATAGATTTATATAATTTCTACTTTTACAAACATTTGGAAAATTCTTTTTATAAATGCCAAGACCCGAAATTGCATCTTGATAGTACTTACTATAAACCCTAGTAAGCAAGGGAACTCATGATAAGATAAGATAAAAAGAAAAGATGAGAAATCACCTCCATCATAGATACATACAAAATGGAATAAAATATACAAAAAGGCCCCAAAAGGGACTGAAGAATAAGAATATGAAATGTATACACGTAACCAAACCTCAAACCTAGTATTATAAGTACAAGAGCATCTAAAGACGGAAGTAGATTTATACAAAACATAAATGTCTAAAAAAATACTAAATATGTAGACAATAAATACATAAGGAAAAAAAGCAAGTCTCCAGATGTGAAGGGCTCACAACAATCTGAACAACAAAAGGGTCTTAAATGAGTGAAGGTAGATGGTGATGAATCTACCTAGGTGTTGCACCTAAAAAAAGTGTAAAAGTGTACTATGACACTATAACATTTTATGTCTACAACCACCCGAGAAAAGTGTGGCCTAAACTATGAAAAAGTATGGCCTTTGATAAAAGGCCACACTTTTTTACTTTAAGCCACACTTTTCTAGAGGTGGCCAAAAGAAGCGTAACCTTAGAGTTTAGGCGACACTTTTCAAGTGTTGCCTTATCAGCTACGCTTAAAAGCATAGTGTAAAAGGCAAAAAGGCCACGCTTTGCAGTACCTCATATAGCAACATTTCTATCTCATACAACTACACTTTCACACGTGGCCTGTGCTTCCTTATTGCCCACGATTTTAAAGTGTTGTCTTTTCTATCTTATGTATGACAACACTTAGAAGTGTAGTCTTTTCCCATGTCCATACCACAATTTACATGGAATATGCTACACAATTGACAATCCTATGGCTACACTTTGAAGTGTGGTAATATTATTTTGGCTATAAAATATTTATATGCCACAATTTCAAATTAAAAAACAACAATATTTTTTTGCAATAAATAATCTCAAGCATTAAATTAGCTAATAAGTAATTCAAATATATAGATTTGCAATAAAATTCAAAAGATAATATGTCTTGTGTACATACACATACTTATAAAGCAATATTCTTAATATGTGTACAGTAGTTCAAAAACTCTTATAATAGTTCAATATATTCTAGCAATGAATATATTTCACAGAAGAAAATATAATGTATTCAAACTTGTAACACCTCAAAAATCAGACTTAGAAGATGCAGCAGAAAAACACCAGAAAATAGTAGACCACGGCAGGTTTCACGGACCGTGAAAGGAACCACAGTCCGTTAACCTACCCATGGTTCACACCCCCAGAGGTGGTGGACCATAAAGCCCTTCATGGGCTGTGAACGACCTTACGAGCCGTGGGAAGGCTCGTGCGGGTGAGGTAGAGCCTCCCAAGCTCTGGCGTCAGAGAACGGAGCCCTCCACGGGCCATGGTCTATATGATGGGCCATGGGAGGGTCCGTGGACCTGAGCCACCAAACCCTTGCCCAAGTGAAGGACCACGGTGACCTTTACTATCCGTGGTCCTTCACACGGGCCGTGGTAGGGCTCGTGGTTGGACCACCAAAACCAGCAGCCACTGGACCAAGTACCACGACCCACTTGATGATCTATGGTCCCTTTGACAGTCCATCATAGGGCGCGTGGTCAGCCTCGCCAGATTTTAAGTCAGGGGTTGTTTGGTCTTTTCACCTATGTGTTGGACACCTAAACTACGTTTTTTAACCCCTAAACTATGTATTTTTGGTCAGTTTAATCCTATTAACTTAATCAAAACCTACCCTAATTGATATTTCAACAAAAATTCATCGATCTTAGAGCAAAACAAGAGAGAAAAGTCGAGCAGCCCTCTCCAAGAACGCAACAGGTTTCCTTCAGTTCCAGCCCCAAAATCAAAAGATTTCTCCGTGAAATTCGTCACCAGGTATGTGGGATTTAACTATTGGGTTCCTTTCATCCATTAGGTCCCTAGAATTCAGTTAGAATCTTGACTCCCTATTGTTTAGACTTAGGGTTTCTAGAACTTTAGATAAATTGTTGCGATTTAGCAGTTATGGTACTCCAAATCATATTATCATGTTTTTGTGACATTGTGCTTAGCTTTTTGCATGAAACTCAACCCTAGTGGTGTTGATGCATTTAGTTCATGAATTACAGTAGCTAGGTCAGATACACATATATACAAGCCTCATATTTCAAATGTTTCGTTACTAGTACTAAAATATTGCATTCTTAGTTAGAATGTCAGAATATTGAGCTATCTAGTATAATTCAGTTATGTTATTTATTCAGATTTATAGTTGGGAGTAGGCTTAGAGTGAGTGGACTAGGGATCAGCGTACCCCTATAGTCCCATAACAACGTGCCCCGTAGGTAAATAAGTCCTCTCTGTGGGCATTATATTTAGTGATCTTGCAAGTAATGCCTTTATACCTTGGGCAAGGTATATAGGGTCCTTTCAATGGGTCATATACATTAGAATCCATGTTTAGCTCATGTGGTTTTATGTCGGTTATTAGTAGCTCCCACAATCAGACTTTAATGCATTGGACCAGGTTTTCAGTTATATTTTAGCATTCGGTATTAGCATGTAATGTACTTGGTCATTGAATCCATTTCACTTCTTTCATAGTATGTTTGCAACATTTTTCCAGTATGTCTAGATTATATTATTGCTTCGTATGTTTTGTTCAACTTTATCCTATCCTACATGCTTAGTACATTCCAAATACTGACGCATACTCCGGGCTACATCCTTTCATGATGTAAGTTCATGAACTCAGCATCTAGGTCACGCATAGATCAACTCCCGATCTCCATTTTCAGCAGCTTCAGTGGCGAGTCCTCACATTTCGAACACTATAGACATGTTTCTATATTTAGTCTTTTCATTTCAGTTTTCAGTATTTTATAGAGTTAGTTGGGGGCATGTCCAGTAGCTTTAGTCAGTAGAGGCTTCTTTTTCAGACATAGTTTAGTTTCAGCTTTAATTTGAGTTTGATCTTTCATCTGTATTGAACTCATAAGTATCTTATTTATTTAGAACAACTTTGGGTATTCCCCAATATTAAGTTTTATCACGATTTAGCTTCTGCATAAGTTTTAATTATTATAGAATATTCGGTCTTCTTATGATATGTTAATTCAGGGTTAACTTAGGGTCAGTGGTGATCCTAGGTCCCGTGTTAGTCAAGGGGTTAGCCTCAGGGCGTAACAAACTTGGTATTAGAGTCTTAGGTTCAAGAGTCTAAGGATGTCTGAATAGCCGCACTAAGTAGATTCATTTTCATGGGTGTGAAGTGCACCACATCTAATGAGAGTGAGGCTATGAAATGTTTTAGGAAAAACTTCACTTTCTTGCTATTCTTATCATGTGTGGGTATGATCTCCTTTGTAACTCGTCGTTATGAATTTCAAATCATGCCTCCACGTAGAGCTAATGCAAGGAACAGTAACATAGCCCCTCCAGTCCCAGATCATGATGTTTCAAATGCAGAGTTTCGGAATGCGATTCAACTTTTGGCTTAGAGTGTAGCTAACCAGAACAATCAGCATGTCCCAGTTCCTACCAATGCTATTAACCAGTCTCAAATTTTCTGGTAAGTGGACAATATGCCCAATCTACACCACAAAATGTTGTGATCATTCCATTAGAATTACTGGATAGTAATAGACCTTGACCAGGCTATATTTTTTATGATACTTGATGAATTTGAATGCAGCATCCATAAAAGACCTTTTAGGTTGTTGGAGAAATTGACAGAGACTTTGAGCACTATAAGAAATATCTGGTCTTGTCATGTCAAGATAAAAGAGTTCCCCAATAATTTTTTGATACATAATTTGATCTACTAAAAGATTTTCCAGAATACCTTGCTTGACATGTTCATCATACTACCTTGAGGTAAGCTTAACATTACAGTCAATAGGAATACTTGCTAATTTAGATGCAGAGAATCCAACTTCTACTACAAGTTCCAAAGTGTATTTCCTTTTTTTGATCTTGTGAACTCAATTCCCAAAAAATACTTAAGCTCTCCTATGTCTTTTATCTTAAAAACACTTAGTAATGCTTTCTTTGTACCTTCAACAAGCTTTAAGCTACTACATATGATAAGCATATCATCAAAATACACAAGTATAATAGTTATCCCTTCACTATTTCTCCTAATAAACAAGGAATAGTCATGTTGACTTTGTTAAAAGTTGAGATTGCTAAGGGCTGCAGTGAGCTCGTGATTCTATTGTCTTGGGGGCCTATTTTAGCCCATAGAGGGATTTGATCAGTCTACATACCTTATCCCCCTTGACTGGAAAACCCCTGTGGCATAGCCGATATCAATATATTTTATATTTGGATGGATCGTACAGTAGACTTTTGTATACTACATTACAAGATAAGACATGAAATCAATGTCAATATATTTCATTTTGAGTAGATCATGCAGGAGATTCAATCTATTACATTACTAGATAAATCATGGAGTTAATGTTAATATATTTTATGCTTAGATTGATTAATAAGTGAACTCGATGTATTACAATGCTAGATGAGACATGTAATTGTCAATGTATTACATGTTCGGATAGATCATGCAGTGGGATCACTTTATTGTATTATTGTGATAAAGAACAAGTACCCCCTAGGCTATGATCGAAATCCTAGAGATACATCTTAACTAAACTAAGGTCTTATAACACCTAGACCATCCAAACATCTACTACATGCCTCAACTACGTGGAGCCACAAAGTGTGCCACGTAAGCCAAAAGGTGTACAAAATTACAAAAAAAAAATTAGTTCAGGGGTAATAGGACCTTAGTTTAGTTAATGTGTATTATTGAGATTCCAGTCATAGTTTAGGAGGTTGTGCCTTATCCTTATATTATTAGATATATAATGAAATTAATGTCAATATATTTTATGATTGAGTCATTTGTGAAGAGCCCTTATACTATTACATTATTGGATAAGTCCAATCAATTTTAATGCACCTCATAATTGGGTTGATCATGAAGTGGAATCATCCTATTACATTACTAGATGAGACATATAATTGATGTTATCATGAAGTCGACTCAAACTACTACATTGTTGTATGACTCATGTAATCAATGCCATAGTATTTCATGCTTGACATACCCAAGATTGTAATACATTGACACTAATTGTATATCTTATATAATAGTATACTTTATTGAATCCATTTTACTATCCATCCAAGTATGAAATACATTTACATTGATCAATAAACTAATAGCGACCTTATCTACGTTTATCATTTATCAATCGCTAGCTACTTACAAATTTATCTTAAATATAATAAAATATCATAATATATTGATTGATATAGGCTTAGAAAATATAACAAGCTTTTATCTTCATAAAACTAAAAAATTGTAATCCTTTGGATCGACAACAATCTTATACATAATAATCCAACAAAACAAGTATGCGGTCTATGATTTCATGTCCCTCTAGGTATTCAACATTCTCTTGATAATCATCATTCATTTGCGATAAAACTCATATATCATGATCATTTGATATTATTTCATAATTTTTTCCTGCAATGTAATTGATACATTCTAGAAATGAAGGCTATAACATCAATATAAATATCTTCTACCAAAACAAGTTCTAATCACCAACTAGATTTCCCTCCAAGTATTCTATGCCCTTTATTTTTTCAATACTATCTTTTTAATTCATATATTCTTCAACGTTGTACTCACAATTCACTTCTAATTATCATTATTCACATCGTAACCCAACATAGCAACTGTGAAAACAAAAATACTCAAGAAACTGTTTTGAAGAATAAAAATAGAGTAAACTTATGAAATTCCAGAAATGCATTAATTTGTAGAAGATCTGAATTTATCCAAGGAAAAACCTAACCATTCCTATCTATTAGCCACTTACAAAGTGGATGTTAAAATTGAATAAGAACATGCGCCACTAACAGCGATAAAATGGGCCACTAACTTCAGAAAGTTAAGCAACTAAAGTTGACTAAGTCTAGCTAGAAAATAGGAAGCACTAAATTGAAATAAGTAAAAGACAGTAAAAACAATAAATTGAAAAAATGCCGATTATCTAACACTCCTCTTTGGCATTTTTGTGACAAATACCAATTCTTTGCCTCAATCTTCAAACCTTTCATTTGGTAGTGACTTAGTGAAAATGTCAGCTAGTTGGTTCTCAGATGAATAATGAACAACAAACACAATATTAGATTATTGGAATTCTCTAAGAAAATGAAACTTGATCTTGATATGCTTAGTTCAACCATGAAACACTGAATTTTTTAGATTGAAACTGATGAACAGTTATCACAGGTGATCTTGGTAGCTTCTATTTGTTCTTGGCCCAAGTCCTTCAACATCTTCCTTAGCCAGATAGCTTGACTCATAGTAGATGCGACATCTATGTACTCATATTCTGTTGTTGATTGAGCTGTAGTTTCTTGTTTCATAGAGCTCCAACTAAAACAACTTGTCCCCAAACAGAAAAGATATCTAGAGGTGCAAATGTAATCATCCAATCCGCCACCCCAATCACTATTATAGTACCCGACCTAGTTCATAGTTACTTTGGCAGATGTTGGGAAAAAAGTTCCAAACTTGTTGGTTCCTTTAATATACCTTAACACTCTTTAACCGTTATGAAATGTGTGTCTTTCGGCGAATGCATGAAAATAGAGAGCAAACTTTCAACAAATTGAATGTCAGGTCTATTTGCGGTTAGATATAGAAGACTACCAATTAAGCTTCTATACAAACTATCATTCACTTTTTCGGAATCCTCATCCTTGCCAGGCTTCACACCAATAGAGATTGGAGTACTCACTGGTTTGCAGTCTTGCATTTTGAACCTATTTAGAACATCTGAAATGTATTTCTGTTGGCATATGAAAATTCCATCACTAGCAACACTTCCATGCCAAGGAAGTACTTCATCACTCCAAGATCAATCATTTCAAAGATTTTCTCCATTTCATCCTTGAACCTTTGGATTAGTTCAATTTTGCTTCATGTCACAAGCATGTCATCCACATAAATTGAGGCAATTTAGGACTCACCTGCAGTGACTTTCACATACAAAGTAGCTTCATTTTGACTTCTACTAAAGTCAAGTTGGATGAGATGATTGCCCATCCTCTCATACCATGACCTTGGGGCTTATTTTAGGCCATACAATGCCTTCATTAAGAGATAAACTTGATCCTATTTTCCATGAATTGAGAAACCATTAGGTTTCTCTACATAGATCTCTTCAACAAGAAAACCATTCAAAAAAGCCAATTTGACATCAAGCTGATGAATCTGCTAGGAACTATGAGATGCAAATGCAAGAATAAGCTAGATTGTGTCATACCTTACTACATGAGCAACTGTTTCCCCGTAATTTGTACCATATTGTTGTGTGTATCCCTGCACCGCTAAATTAGCCTTATGTTTACAAATTGTTCCATCGGGATTGAGTTTTGTCTTGAAAATCCATTTTACACCAATCACCTTGCGATTTCTAGGTCTATCAACAAGCTACTAGGTTCCATTCTTCTGGATCATGTCTAGTTCATATTTCATAGATCTCCTCCATGAATGAGAGTATTGTGCTTTAGCATAGCTTGTTTGATTAGAGGTAACCAAATCACACCGCTGGTAGATATCTTTTAAGGTTCGAGTTCCCCTCACTAGTACATCATCCACTAGTTATTCTTCTGGAAGATGAGGCTGCTCTTTTGAAAATAAATCAGAATACGAGGTCTTCTAATTTTTCCAGTCCCAACCAGGTTCTTCATCAAACTTCACTTCTCGGCCGAGAATAGTTTTTCTATTTTCAAACAAAAAATCATGTATCCTTTGGATGAACTATAGCCCATAAATATGCCCTTATGAGCCTTATTGCCCAGCTTATTCCTCTTTGTTTCTAGAACTCGATAATAACGTATACACCCAAAGATTCTAAGATGGTGTACTTATGGTTTTTTCCCACACTAAGCTTCACATGTAGTCATGTCATGCAAGGCCTTAGTACGCAATCATTTAAGAAAATATATAGAGGTATTGACTGCCTCTGCCCTATACTTATTTGGAATCTTTCTTTCGAGCAAAAGACATCTAGTCATCTCCATTACTATCTTGTTCTTCGTTTCAGACATGCAATTTTGTTGTGAAGTGTATGGTAATGTCAATTGGCGTTCAATACCTGTGCTATTACAAAACTCCACAAACTGAGAACAAGTATATTCTCCTCCATTATCAGACCTTAAAGCGTTCATACTAACATTACATTGATTTTCTTCTAAAGCTTTAAATTGTTTAAAAACATCAAAGATTTCACTCTTCAGTCTAATGAAATAAGCCCAACACATTTTGGTGTAGTCATCATTAAAGAGGATAAAGTATTTGTTACCACTCAATGAATTTGTTTTCATTGGGCCATAAACATTCATATGAATGAGTTGATGTTTCTAGTTAGCTCTTCATACTTGATTTGCTTGAAATGACAATTTTGTTTGCTTTCCCTATTGGTAGGTTTCACAAACTTGAGCATTAGAAAGAAATTCAGACATATTTTCCACTAGCGCCTTCTTTTTCATCTCTGCAATGCTTCTCATATTGAAGTGACCAAACCTTTTGTGCCATAAGTTTGTACATCTTAATGAAGTAATAGTTTAAGCATGCTCAATTATTTTCTCCCAATCAACTGAAAACATTTTGTTGCTCATCTTGACATAAAATAATTCTACTTTACAAGGGTCAGAAACAACACATTCACGATTCTTAAAATGTAGAGAATAATTATTTTCAAGCATTTGTCCAACACTCAACAACTTTTTACTCATATCAGGCATGTATAGAACTTCAGGAATAGTTTTGAAACATGATATTGTTGACATAGACATTGTACCCCTGCCTTTGACTTCTATTGCCTCATTGTTTCCCACTTTTACTATAGATTTTTAAGTATCATCAAGGAATTTGAACATTTTAGCATCATTGTACAAGTGATGTGTGCAACCACTATCAAGACGACATGAATTAGAGGATTCATTAATTGAAAAGTATGAAACTGCAAAGAATTGCTCGCCATGTGCATCTACAGCTTCTGCTGCTTGTGCTTGCAAAGCTTCAGAGGCCTTTGCTCTTGAGTTGCAGACCTTGGATATGCGCTATGTCTGCTTGCAGTTGCCACATATTGCATTGACTCTCCACCAACAGTACTTCTGCAGATGTGTAGTTCTTTTATAATGTTTGCACGAAGGGAACTTCTTCTTCACATTACCACTATTGTTTCCTCCATCATGCTTGCCCTTATTCTTTTGGTTGAACTTTTGCTTTTCTTTACTGGAAATTTTCTTTTGTATAGAGAAATCTCTGTCAGTGAACTTGTCTCGTCTTATAGTCCTTCTTCGCTCTTATGCTTGAAGAACACTCATTAGTTCACCTAATGAAAGTTTACCCTGGTCTTTGGATTCTTCAAGAGAGGAAATCTTAGATTTAGACCTCTCAGGAAAAGTCACAAGAACTTTCTCCATGATTTATTTTTCTGTAAATTCTTCACCAAGAAGTCTAATGTTATTAACAATTAAGGAGATTTGATCAGCATACTTACTAATTGTTTCACCTTCCTGCACATTCAAGGACTCAAACTCCTTTTAAGGTTCAACACTTGCATTGGATGTGTTCTAACATTGTCTTGTTATTCTTCTTTCAACCTACCCCAAGCCTCTTTTGTTGTTTTACAAGTCATGATTCTGTAAAACACTGAACCTGCCACAGTATTCTACATAAGTGACTTGGCTTTAGATTTATTTACCTTCTCTTCGTTGTTAGATTTGATCTAAACCAAGGTAGGATTTCTTGGTAGAGCATCAAGTGGTTTATCTTCTATCACAATTTCCCAAAGTTCATAGGCTTCCAGAAAACCTTGCATCTTCACAGACCAGATTTGGTAATTTTCACCAGTGAAAGTTAATGGTGGATTTAAAGGTAGGTTGTTAGATGTCATTTTGAATTGTAGGTTAAAACTTTTTGGACATGTAAGATCAACTTGAGGCTCTAATGCAACTGTTAAAACACAAACACTCAAGAAACTGATTTGAAGAATAAAAATAGAGTTAACTTATGAAATTCCAACAATGCATTAATTTGTAGAAGATCTAAATTTATCTAAGGAAAAATCTAACCATTTCCTATCTAGTAACCACTTACAAAGTGGATGTTAAAACTGAATAAGAACATGTGCCACTTAAAGTCATAAAAGGAGCCACTAACTTCAAAAAGTTAAGCAACTAAAGTTGACTAAGTCTAGCTAGAAAATAGGAAGCACTAAACTGAAATAAGTAAAAAACAGTAAAAATAATAAGCTGAAAAAAATGTCAATTGTCAAATAGCAAGAACTTGTTCCCCAACTTTGTCTCCTCTAGGTATTTGTCACAGTCCAAAAATAGAGGTCATAATATGACACATATTTTGATTCCACCAATAGGTATGACAATCTCTTATCCAAATTATTATTTATTTAAAGAAAAAATACAAAACATAAGTAATTAAGAAGTGTAAATCGAGTCTCAAATTCAAACTTTCAAAAATCAAAATAGAATGCATAAATAATTAAGTCTACAACATCAAAATCTAGAAACATGAGTCAAGCTTCTACAATAACATGGATAATTTATCCTTTTCTTTTACATTATGAATCATTTTTTCTTCTCGTAGTGAGATAAAATTAGCTAATTCAAACGAGGCAAGGATACTAAAGATAAGCGTATGAGTCATGGTTCGATAAAATTAATACATAAGAAGGTAAAGACTAAGCATTGAACACAAAGATTTTTCACATAAAACATGTGATTTATATGAAACATAAATAAAAACATAAGGGAATAAATTAAACGAGAGAGTGAGGATAAAAAAGTTTCTTTTTGATTCTTGAAGCAAGCAAATAGAAAAATCAAACTAAAACTAATTGTTGCAGTTGTCTTCTACAACTACATGACCTAAATTCATGCTAAAATATGACGGAGGGTAGAAGAATGTTATGGAAGTGCACACCACAATAAATTGATATATTTTAGCCATTTTTTGTTTCCTAGTTTGTTTAAAACTCTGTTAGTTACTGTTCAATATTAGTTCCTCAATTTCAACAAAAAATAACTTAGTTTTAACAGATTTTTTAGCATTACTTTACATCATCTTTGTGAAAATGCAATGTATTTATTCAGTCTCATTTAACAATACAAATCATTTTTCCTTTTTCTTTTTCAATCAGTTCTTATTCTCCTCTATTAAAAACTTACATTAGTATCAGAACCCTTTAGTTCTTAAGGGACTTGTATGAATTTGTGAGTTATATTGAGTATAACCTCAACCTAATTAAACCATTCCATAAAACTAGCTTTGCTCTGCCAGTTTTTGATGAAGAAAACTAACAGATTTGGGTTGTTAGGATGGAAGCCTATATGGATGTATGTGATCTTTGGGAGGTAGTGAAGGAGAATTATGAAGTTCTTCTTTTACCATGCAATCCTACAATGGCTCAGATTAAAACACATAAAAAGAAGAAGACAAAGAAGTTGAAGGTGAAGGCATGTCTCTATGCTGTGTCATCTCCTACTATTTTTCCAGAATCATGACTCTTAAATCAGCAAAGGAAATACGGACTTTCTAAAAAAGGAACATTATGGAGATGAACGAATTCGAGGCATGAAGGTCTTAAACCTGGTGAGGGAACTTGAAATGCAAAAAATGAAGGAATCTGATAAAATTAAAGAGTACTCAAATAAACTTATTAATTTGGCTAATAAGGTAAAGTTACTTAGTGTCGAACTTTCCGATACAAGGATTGTGCAAGAAATCCTTGTTATTTTACTTGAAAAGTTTGAAGCAACAATTGCTTCACTGTAAAATACAAAGGATTTTTCAAACATTACTTCGGCGGAACTTTTAAACTTCTTGCAAGCACATGACCAAAGAAGAACGTTAAGGAACGAGGAAACTGTTGAAGGAGCTTTGCAAGCAAGGCATCAATTCAATGTCGGAGGCAAAGGTAGGAAACAAAAATTAAGAATGGTTATGCTTCATAAATAGAAGTTTCTGCAACTGATAGCAATACTAGCAACGACAACAAAAGTGGAAAATATCCACCATGTCAGCATTGTGGGAAGAGAAATCATCCACACTTCAAATTTTGGAAAAACCATGTTATGAGATGCATAAAGTGTCATAAACTTGGTCATTCTGAGATTATTTGCAAAGAAAAAGGACCATAACAATTAAATGGAGCTCAAAATTATAGACGAACAAGAAGAAGATCAATTGTTGGTGGCTACTTCTTTTGCAAGTAGAAGTTCAAGCGAAAGATGGATAATTGAAAGTGGTTGTACAAATCAAATGACTCATGATGAGGAGATTTTTAGAGAGTTAGAAAGATCTGCATTCTCTAAAGTCATAATTGTTAATAGGTATCATCTTCTAGCCAAAGGGAAAGGCACAATAGCTATTGAAAGCTACTCAAGTACAAAGTTAATCTCATATGTACTTTTTTTTCCTGAACTTGATCAAAATATGTTCAACGTAGGGCAACTTTTGGAAAATGGTTTTAATCATAAATTTGAGGATAAAAAGTGTGTGATCTTTTATCCAAAGGGCTAACAAATATGTCAAGTTAAAATGAGAGGAAAGAGTTTTTCCTTTGATCTAATGGAGGAAAAGTTGGCTACCTATCGAGCCAAGAGATGACAACAAATATATGGCACAAGAGACTCAGACATTTTCATCCAAGGGCACTCTTGCACATGTTGAAGAAAGACATGGTTTCGAGGAGTACCACTTATGGAAGATGAACATGCAAGTTGCAACACATGTCAATTGAAAGCAAAGTAGGATGCCTTTTGCCAAGGCAACCCGGAGAGAATCAGTTAAGCTTCAATTAGTCCATACTGATTTGTATGGACCACATAGGACTGCTTCTCTTAACGAAAGTAAATATTTTATAGCATTCATTAATGATATGACACAAGTGCGTTGGATTTATGTGCTCATGTTTAAATCTGAGTACCTGAAGTGTTCTGGAAATTCAAACTTTGGTACAAAATCAAAGTGGTTGAAGGATTCAAATGCTTAGATCAAATAATGGTGCCGAGTACACATCTGATCAATTTAAAAAGTTTTGTGAAAATGCAGGAATTGAGCATCAACTCATTGTTTGATATACTCCACAATAAAATGGTGTCTGTGAAAGGAAGAATAGATTGATAATGGAGATGTCGAGATGCTTGTTATGTGAGAAGGGCCTATAAAAAAAGTTATGGATAGAAGCAACTAACACTGTTGTTTTTTTGCTAAATTGGTTGCCTACAAAAGTCGTGAAGGAATAGACACCTTTTGAGGCATGGCATGGGTATAATTCATCCTTATAAAACTTAATAATCTTTGGTTGTTTGTGTTTCTCACATATTCCACAGGTTAAGAGGGACAAGTTAGATAAGAAAGTTGAACTTGGAGTCTTTATTGGTTATAGTACAATCTCCAAAGCTTATAGAATTTTCTGCCTCATACAGAAAAACTTATGGTAATCAGAGATATATTTTTTATGAAGAATAAGTAATAGGACTGGGAAGAAGTTAACCAGAAGCATATCACAAGAAATCTAATAGATTCAAATAAGAACATTGATGATCAATATTTGAGAGGAACAAGGTTGCACTCTGACATATAACAAAGATGCAATGTGGCCATTTTGGTGCCTTCTAGATTTTAAGAATTCGTTTCCGATCGCAAGTGGAAAGCTGCAATAGAAGAGGAGCTTGCAATTATTGAGAAGAGCGAGACCTGGCAGCTTTTGGAAAAAGCATAACATAGGAAGATCATTGGTGTGAAGTGGGTTTATCACACGAAATTGAATGTTGATGGATATCTGTTACCAAGCTAAAAGCAAGATTTGTTGTGAAAAGTTACTCACAAATTTTTGGAGTTGATTATTCAGAAACCTTTTGTCTAGTTGCTAGGGTTGATACTATAATGTTGTTACTAGCTATTGCTGCTCAAAAAGGTTGGAAAATCTTTCAATCAGATGTCAAGTTTGTTTTTTTAAAATGGTTTTCTACATGAGCAAATTTATGTGGAGCAACCTTAAGGTTTTTCTATAAAGGGACATGATGACAAAGCATATCTATTCAACAAAGCCATTTATGGTTTAAAACAAGCTCCAAGGACTTGTACAGTTGAATTGATGATCACTTGCAAGGAATAGGTTTTAAGAAAAGCCTAAGCGAATCAACTCTATTTATTGAAAAAAGAGATTCCAATATTATGGTTATATCACTTTATGTTGATGATCTTCTTCTAATAGGCAACAACCTTGAAATGAAAGATGAATTCAAGGTAGAGATGAAGAAAGAGTTCGAAATGACAGACTTGGGAGAAATGTCTTACTTTCTTGGAATGTAGATTTGTCAAACCCACAATGAAGTGTTCATTTGTAAAAAGAAATATGCAAGGGATACAATGAAGAAGTTCAAAATGGAAGATTTCAAACCTATGAACACTCTAATGAATTAGAAAGAAAAGTTGATTCAAGATGATGGTAGTGAAAAGATTGACAAGGCAAGTTATAGAAGTATGGTTGGATGTCTCATGTATCTCACTACCACGAGACCCGATATTCTACAAGCAGTAAGTGTCTTATCAAGATTTTTGAATTGTGCAAGTGAAATGCACATGAAAGTAGCCAAAAGAGTGATAAGGTACGTTAAGGGACCTTTGGAATATGGTGTTAGGTTTGGGAAAAGTTACAACTTCAATTTGCAAGGATATTCTGATAGTGATTGGGTTGGGTCAGATCATGACATCATAAGCACTTCAGGTGATTGTTTTCTTCTTTCTTTGTGATGTTTGTCATGGTTCTAAAAGAAGCAAGGTATCATGGCACAGTTAAGGGAACTTTGGACAATGGTGTTAGGTTCAGGAAAAGTCAGAACTTTAACTTGCAAGGGTATTATGATAGTGATTGTGTTGGGTCAAATGATGACATGAAAGCCACTTCGAGTAATTGTTTTAGCCTTGGTTTGGGATGATTTTCATGGTGCTAAAAAAGAAGCAAGGTATCATGGCATAGACAACTGCAGAAGCCGAATTTAAAGTTGTAATATCAGTTGTTAATCAAGCTCTTTGACTAAGGAAGATTATGTTAGCTCTTGATCTGGAGCAACATGAAAGCACGAAAGTGTTTGTCGATTATGAGACAGCCATGGAAATTTCTCATAATCTAGTTTTTTGATGCAAAAACAAAACATTTGAATATCAAATTGTACTATCTCAAGGAAGTTCAAGCAGACACAAAGGTGAAGTTGGTTTATTACAAGTCAAAAGATTAAGCTATTGATATTCACTAAGCCATTTCATATTAATATGATTGAATTCCTTAGAATGAAGCATGGTGTCTCACCCCAAGTCAACACCCTGGACATGGTGGCACTTGAGAACTATCGCTGGTCCACAAGCGAACCCTTGGTTTGGCTGACTACTTAGCGAAAGACTTACTCAAGAAAAATGGGGACTTCAACTACCAATAATTAACTCAAAGCATCTCAACAATAACCAAACTCAGTAAATGTCTGAAATACTTAATTAAACTTAAATAAGTGACTCAAAGTCTCAAAACATCAACACGGGAAATAGGGAGAGACTCCACAACATCTAACTATATAGAAAGCCTCTAAATACTACGAAAGCTATCGGGACAGGATCCTCGAGAACTCAACAAAACAATAATAATAGCGTGAAGTCCTTCTGAAAGTAAGGAGGCTTACCAAAACTAGCTGGAATACAAATGGTATAAACGGAGCACTTGTTGATGACCCAGAACACCTGTATCTGCATCATAAAATGATGCAGGTCGAATTACATTAGTAAATTGAATGTACGAACATATAAGGGGAAAACTGAAATATAACTGAACTAATAACATGGCAAGACAATACTCAACTAAAATATGAAAGAAATAATAATAAATGCAATATTTAAAGCTTTTAGAACAAAAGATATAAACTCAAATGTATAAAGTTACAATAACATATTGTTTACTCTTATTTGGGATATTCTCTAACCGACAACCATCACTATGAGCTATGTGATGATACAACGTCTCTCCCACGCTACCAGAACTGTCATATACCTTGCTATGGTATAGAACACCTCAACTAAGTGGATCCACTAAGCTATGCTTAAAAGCAATAAGGAGTTGTCTAAAAAGTGCAGTCCCTTACCCATGTTGATGAAATGGTTTATATGGAATTTGAGTTGTCTGAACTCATCCCTATATTAGTGCACAGTACTACTCTCAATAATATATAACTCGTTCTCAAATTTATAAAACATAACTCTTTATAAATTGGAAGTAGTTACTCCAAAGATCCTCTTAAAAGAAGTAATACTCTGAAACTTCTCTAAACTCATTAACTCATTTAGAAATTGATGTTTCTCTCTTTTAAAGGTAAAAGTTTTACACTTGGGAATACTTAGTCCGTTTATACTCATTTTGAAATATTAAATATAACTCCTCTCATTCTCATACTCATTTACAAAAGATTTAGTTCAAAACTATAGTTAATTGCAAAAGAGTTCTCAAAGTTCACTCAAAAGAACCTCTTAAACTTTCCTCTTAACTTTACTTAAATTTTGAACTATAAATTAAATTAAGAGATGTGATCAGGATATGCAGGATCTCTCAAGGATTAGTAAAGACAATAAGAGTTAATATCAAGAAGAGAGCGAAGACATGATTTGAAAGAACACAAACAAGACGAAGAATGGAGAAGAAAAGGATCAAGCGACCCTGGCCTTGTAGTGGTGCGTCGTGCCAGCCTCAACAGTCCTGGGGCAGCTTTAGGGCACACTGTAGGCACAGGACGCCAACCCCAAAGCTGAAGCACCAAGTTCCCGGCGCTTTAGGGGGGCTCTGCCCCACCCCGAAACTAGATTGTTGATGAATTTTCTTGTTCAATTTTGGGTCCTAACTCATCTAGAATCAATTGTTTTCTTCCAAATTCACTTTGATTCATAAATCCAACACAAATTCATTGAAATACCACCCAAATTCTATCAAGAAACACCACTTATTCGCAAGACCCTTACCTCAAGAACATAAAACCTCCAATGTTAAAGAATGAGGCTAAAAGTCAAGAACTACTCAAGAATTTTTACATAAATGATGTCATGGATGAATTAATGGAATAATTACATGTTTGGCGTGAGGATGAACAAGTCCATTACTATGGAAAACCTCACATACTGGAAAAAATAATTGCTCTTGGCGTAATTCCTCAACCCTTGAATGAATGCTTGAAAACCCTTTTTTCTTCTTCTTGAACCTTTGCCCTAAAATTTTAATTATTTAGGAATGTGAAAAATAACTTAGCATCTGATTAGACCCTTAAATTGGGTGAGAAAAGCGTGTTCAAGCCTAGTGGGGTAAGGAAAATACCAAAATTCCCCTTTATCAAATGAATGAAATGCCTTAACTAGAATGGATTCACTTAAACAGCCATAACATTTAATTCGGAGCTCAAAATTGATCAAACTTGGTGGTGTTGGAAAGAAGACTCAAAGACCTTTCATTTGATATGTGATGGGCCATCTAACTCTTTATGTGCTAAAAATATAGTCATTTGAAGTTGGTCCAAAACTAAAACTGATGGAAATGTAAGTCTTCAAACGAAGGTCTTTGAGTCCTCTTTCCAACGCCACCAAGTTTGCTAAATTTGAAGGTGCGAGTAACAAGTTATGATTATTTGAGTGAAGCCTATCCAATTAAGGCTTTTCATCCATTTGGGAAAGGGGTACTTTGGTCTTTTCCTTATGCCTCACGACTTGACCACGGTTTTCCTCACCCAAGTTAAGGGCCTAATCAGATGCTCAGTTATTTTTCACATTACAAAAAGTTTAGAATTTTAGGGCTAAGTTTCAAAAAGATGAAAAGAGGGTTTTCAAGCGTTCAATCAAAGATTAAGAATTTGGCCAAGAAAAGGGGTTATTTCAAGGTATGTAGGCTTCTCATAGTGTTGAGTTTGTTTGCCCTCACGCCAATCATGTAAGTTCATTCATCAATTCATCCATGAGATTCCTTATATTGAGATTCTTGAGAAGTTTTTGAATTTTAGTCCCATTCTTTAACAATGGACGTTTTGAGTTTTGAGGTGAGGATTTTGCGAATGAGTGATGCTTCTTGATAGATTTTGTGTGGGACTTCATTGAATTTGTATTGGGTTTATGAATCAAAGAGAGTTTGGAGGAAATAATTTGATTCTAGATGAGTTAGGACCTGAAATTTGACAAGAAAATTCGTCGGGTTTCTAGGCATAAGGGTGGAGCATCGTGCCAGCCATAGCACCCAAACTACTGGCCAGTAGTTTGGATTTTGGTGCACTGCACCAGTAGTGCACCCCAAACACTGCTTTGAAATTTAGGGGATCGCGCCGTGCACCACTCAGTGCGCCAGGGTCGCCAGGTCCTTAATCTTCCGTCCTTCTTTCCGTATGTGTTTATTCAAATCCTGTGTATGCTCTCTTGTTAATATGAACTCTTAAAGTATTCTATAATTCTTGAGAGATCTTACATGTCATAATCACATGTCTTAATTCACATTTTGAATTAAACTAAAGTTAAGAGGAAAGTCAAGAGGTATGTTTGAGTCACTTTGAGAATTATTTAATTTGATTATAGTTTTGAACTAAATCTTGAGTAAATGAGTATGAGATTGAGAAGAGTTTTCTTTCATGTTTCAAAAATGAGTATAAGGGAACTAAGTATTCCCAAAATGCAATAGTTTAGATTTAAAAGAGAGAAACATCGATTTCTGAATGAGCTACGAGTTCAGAGAAGTTTCACAGTATTACCTCTTTTAAGAGAGTCTTTTGAATAATTACCTCAAATTGAGAAAGAGTTATGTTTTAAACATTTGAGCATGAGTTATATATTATTGGGAGTAGTATTAAGCACCGATATAGGAATGAGTTCAGATAACTCATAATCCTCATAAACTATGTATGCCAACATGGGTAAAGGGTTATACTTTTTAGATGATTCCTTATTGCTTTTAAGAATAGCTTAGTGGATGGATCCACTTAGTTGAGGTATTCTATAACCCAGCAATGAATAGGACAATTCTAGTAGCGTGGGAAAGACGTTGTATCATAACATAACTCATAGCAATGGTTGTCGCTTAGAGAATCTCCCAAATAAGAGTAAAGAGTATGTTATTGTATTTTTATACATTTGAGTTGATATCTACTATTTTAAAAGCTTTAAATATTGCATTTCCTACTATTGCTTTCATATTGGAGTTGAGTTTGAGGTGAGTATTATCTTCCCACGTAATTGGTTCAGTTATCTATTACTTTCAGTGTTCCCCTTACATGTTTGTACATTCAATGCACTAATGTCATTCGACCTGCATCTTTTTATAATACATATACAGGTGTTCAGGGTCATCACAGGCGCTTTGTTGATACCTTTGTATTCCAGTTCGCTTTAGTAAGCCTCCTTGCTTTCTGGTAGGTTCCATATTTATATTTCAGTTTGGTTAAGATGTTGTCGGTCTTGTCCCGACATCTATCGTAGTATTTAGAGGGTTCGTAGACAGTACTAGTTGAAGAGTCTTTCACTATTTCCTTTATGATGTTTCGAGACTTTGAGTTGCTTTGAGTATTTCAAGACATACTTTGGGTTAAGCTGTTGTTGATACCTTATGAGTTAAATCTTTGCAATTGAAGTTCTTCTTTTGTTGAGTAAGTCTTCCACTGAGTAGTGAGCCAGGCCAAGGGTTGGCTAGGGTTCGCTTAGGGATAAGTGATGGTTCTCAAGGGTTGGCTATGTCCAGGGTGTACGCTCAAAGCGTGACAAATACTATGAGAAACATCACATTCCCTGGAAAGAATTATTACTCTTGGCGAAATTTCTCAAACGTTGAATGAACGGTTAGAACCAATCTTTTCCTCTTCTTGAAACTTCGCCCTAAAATTCTAAGTGTTTAGAAATGTGAAAAAATAACTTAGAGTCTAAATAAACCCCTAAATTGGGTGAGAAAATGTGGTCAAGCCTAGTGGAGTAAGGAAAAGACCAAAATACCCCTTTCTCAAACGGATGAAATATCTTAACTAGAGAGGCTTCACTCAAACAGTAATAACTTTTTATTCATAGCTCAAAATTTAGTAAACTTGGTGGCATTAGAAAGAGGACTCAAAGGCCTTCAGTTTTATTGGTCATGGTTCACCTAAGTCTTTATGTTCTAAAAGATATGATTGTTTGAATTTGACCTAAAACTAAAATTGATGGAAGTTTGAGGCGTTACACTTGGACTATGCAGTTCTTAAGCCATGAGGAGTGTTACATTTGTCTGCTAGAATTACATGAACTAAATTCAAGCTATAAGATGATGTAGGGAATAAGAATATTTAGAAAGTACACACCAGAATAAATTGTTATATTTTAGCTACTTTGTGTTTCCTAGTTTGTTTAAAACTCTATTAGTTATTGTTAAGTATTAGTTCCTAAATTTCAGCAAACAATAACTTTATTTTAGCTATTTTCTGTTTCCTAGTTTATTTAAACCTCTGTTAGTTACTTTAAGTATTAGTTCCTCAATTTCAGCAAACAATAACTTAAATTTAGCATATTTTTTAGCATTACTTTACATCATCTTAGTTAATGTGCGATGTATTTATTCAGTCTCATTTATCAATAGAAATCACTTTTCCCTTTTCTTCTTCAATCAATTCTTATTCTCCTCTGTTAAACACTAAAACTAACCATAAATCTTAACATATTTGAAGTCTCAAAACAATGTTTAATACGAAAAGACAAAGTAGAATACTAAATTATTACATGAACTTAGGAGCCAAAAACTTGGTTTAAGCTCATCTGCTAACAAAGAAAAGAAAAATGCTTAGAAGTTAATAATTTTCACAACTATTAGGCCGAGGACAAAGTGTCCAAAACCTAGTCAAGTAAAGGAAATTCTAGCCTTTTGGGTGTCCCTTCCCCCATTTAAAACAGTGGAGACTTGATGGATTTATATAGATTTCAAAATCTCAGAAAAATTTGGTTCTCAATCGATTTGGGAGAATAAAAATTTAGAAATTCCTAAGGGATAAGAATTCAAGGTTTATACATTTTGGGATATGGTTGACTTACCCACTGGTGGACTATTATAGGTGTCATGATGACTTGAGATTTCGAATCGTAATAGTGAAGACATGCTTTTTCAGGAAAGGAGAAGATGAATAGAGAGAAATTTTAGGGTGTGGGCTATGTTAAGAGGAAATATGAGTCAAGAATTTGGTTTCATTATGAATTGATGGGAAAAAAAAAGGATCTAAAATGGTTGGAGGGAACTATTTTATCAAACTTAAACATGGTTTCAAGGGTGAGGTTGATATGAATGAAAATATTTTTCAATTTTTTTGTTACTCAAAACTTTTGATACACTCTTTTTTTTAAGATTGAAAAAAATGACTTCTATGCTAATAAAACAAATCTTCATAACTGATGTTTATTATCTTTTTCCTACCCTCCAACACATCCGGCCATCAATCCCCACCACCCTACACCTTACCTTAACCCTCTAGCACCCCCGTACTTCCATCTCCATCACCCCACACCTTACCTTCCATCCTCTACACTCATAGAGTTTTTCTAGAAAACATTTTCCTTCATACCAAACACAACAAAAACTCATGTTTTTTTCTTCATGGATTATTGGCTTAATTATTTATATGTATCTATAATAATGATGATGATAATTAAACTTGTATATATGAAGTTTGTGTGACAGATTGTCTAAGGTTGGACTCTCATACATCTTCATGGAAAATTCAACTGAGCAAAAGGCAGCAATTATAAAAAGATTCAGTGATACTACAATGAATATGGGGAGAAAAGAGATCCTAGATGGGTTTAGGGCACAATCACGTGTCGTAATTGAGAAAGAGGTTGTTGCTGCTACAAGATCAAATGCTACTAGAAGCTTGGCTCATGGCTTTATTGATTCTCTGTAGCCTTGTCTTTTGGCTTCCTCCAAACCCTTACTAGTTATGAGTTTAACTCCATTTGCTAAGTGCGTCAGTCATGGTTTTGCCGCCTACATTTCAATTGAAGATGTTCAAAATTCTAAAAACTACACTTGCGTTGTGATTCATTCTCCTAGATACCGAGTTATTCATAGGTATATATGTTTACATGATCTCAATCTCTGTCTGTTTAGATACTATATATCTCGATCTCTATTTGTTCTGATAGTCATGAATATATATATAGGTACATGGACTGTGAGTTGGATCCAATATCCTCCTGAAACTCCATTGTCATCTTCGATCATGTCTATCTCTGTTTCATCTATAGGAACAAGATTTGAAATCAGAATGTTAACATTGGCTTATTCGATCATGTGTATCTCAGTTTCTTATGTAGGAACAAGATCTAAATCGAAACGTTAACATTGGCATCTTCTAACATTCCGATGCCAATGTTAACGTTTCGATGTTAGATGTTGTTACTACAAAGGAAACTGAGATAGACATGTTCGAAGATGCCAATGTTAACATTCCAATTTTAGATCTTGTTCCTAAAAAGGAAACTGAGATAGATATGATTGAATATGACAATGGATTTTAGGAGGATGTTGGATCCAACTCACAGTCCATGTACCTATCACTATAAGAAAAGTGTGAATTACATGCTAATTTTCCTGGGGATTAGTATGAAAATCCGCAAAAAAAATTATTTTCGTGCAAATTTTCATACTAATCCCCAGGAAAATCCCCATGTAATTCACACTTTTCTTATAGTGTGTATACATTCATGATTATCATAACAGACAGAGATCGAGATATATAGTATCAAAACATACAGAGATCGAGATCATGTAAATATATATACCTATGAATAACTCGGTATCTAGGAGAATGAATCACAACGCGAATGTAGTTCTCAAAATTTTAAGCATCTTCAAGTGAAATGTAGGCGGCAAAACCATGATTGACGCACTTACCAAAGGGAGTTAAACTCATAACTGGTAAGGGTTTGGAAAAAGCGAAAAGACAAGGCTGCAAAGAATTAATGAAGCCATGAGTCAAGCTTGTAGTAGAATTTGATCTTATAGCAGCAGTTTCTTTCTCAATTACGACATGTGATCGTGCCCTAAACCCATCTAGGATCTCTTTTCTCCCCACATTCACTGTAGTATAAATGAATCTTTTTATAGTTGTTGCCTTTTGCTCAGCTGAATTTTCCATGAAGATGTATGTATGAGAGTCCAACCTTAGACCATCTGTCACACAAAATTCATATATACAAGTTTAATTATCATCATCATGATTATAGATACATATAAATAATTAAGCCAATAATCCATGAAGAAAAAAACATGAGTTTTTGTTGTGTTTGGTACGAATGAAATGTTTTCTAAAAAAACTCTATGAGTGTAGAGGGTGAAAGGTAAGGTGTGGGGTGATGGAGATGGAAGCTACAGGGGTGCTAAAGAGTGAAGGTAAGGTGTAGGGTGGTGAGGATCGATAGCCAGATGTGTTGGAGGGTAGGAAAAAGATAATAAACGTGAGTTATGAAGATTTGTTTTATTAGTAGGGAAGTCGTTTTTTCAATCTTAAAAAAAGAGTTCATCAAAAGTTTTGAGTAACAAAAAAATTGAAAAATATTTTCATTCATATCAACCGCCCCTTTTAACATATTTTATCAAACCGTAAAACAAAAATAAAAAACTTTGACTCCTTTTGTGAGGCTTTTAGCTTGTTCTTGATCAAAAATAATAATACAATACCAAATCAATCACAAATGGCCTTAATATTCCATATTTTATTATAATCCAGAACTCTAGGCTAACCTCATGATTTCCCCACTATTAATTTATCAAGGATTATCAATCTCGTGATTACTCTAACACATTATGATAAATAAAATCAAGAATTGCCTCTTTTATGAACAACTGAAGGTCTTACACCCTAAAATCCTCATAAACCTGGATTTTCTTCACCTTAGAATGAATTCAAACCCTTACATTGTGCCACAAATATTTTTGTAAGACCCAATAAGCGAACTACAAAAGTAGGGAATCATATTGCTTACCATTACAAACATTCCTCATGAAAACCTACTGAAATTTTCCCTGGGTCACTCTTTTCTTCTCCAAAAACTTTCTTGGGTGATTATGGGTGAATTTAGGGGGTTTTCTACATTTACAATGTCTTATCGCGTTATAGCGGTCCAATTGGACCCCTGATCCCTCTATAGCGGCCCAAATCGATTATTGTTTTTCTTTTTCTACTCATAAAGATAGGTCAGATCATTAAAATAATATTTTTGAAGCTTTTTTTTTTTTTTTTATCAGGGGTAAGCTATAGAAAAAGTACAGTTTCTGTATTCTAATTTAGTGTTTTCTGAAATCGAAAATGTATGATGTCTAGAGAGAAGTACAGATCTACAATTTTACTTAGATTTCATACAATCGCAGCGATTATCCATCGACAACAATTCAAGTAAGTCGATATGATACAATAATAGAGATACTGGAGTCATACTTACGAGATAAAACAAACAATGAGTTTTTTAGGCTCTTGATGGGTGTAGATCTAGATTTCCTTAAATCATCTCCTGTAAAAAATGATGAATTAGACATTAAAGGATTTAAACATAGATGGTGGAATTAATCAATCTTGTGAGATAGAACCCATTAAAGGATACATCCAATAAAGGAAAACTAGTTATTGATGATAAAATTACCTGGGGGAGTTAATTTGACAAGGTGAACAAGCATCAATTTATCTTCAACAAGTGTAGAGAAGCTTTATTGGTTTGGTCGTATGGTTTCATCGTGGAAGCTTTAAATTCTCTGATATCTCCGATAGCTTCTCTGATGCTTTGATTGTCAATGTTTTCACTAGATGCATCTAGTGCCTCTCTGACTTCAATTTTAGGTTTGTGTTTCTTGTTTTGTTTCTCTGTTTGATTTTCTTACCTTTTTATCTTTTATAATTTTATTTTGGGCTTTGGCTTTTGGGCCGATCATTTGTATATATTTTTGTTTTGCTAATCAAATTTTGACTCAATGCGTATTTCAATAATAAAAAAAAAAGGTGCCACATGACCATATCACATAGGAAGTTGTCACAAAATTTAATAAAGTATTAGATAATTGTCATGATGCCACTTTTTTCATCCCATATAGGCATAAAATAAAAGCATAAGTGATATATTCTAAGGGGAAAGGAGCTAGATTCTTCGAGAGGCTTTTGGAAGACCGTATAATACTCCAGATGAAATCTTGGAAGGTTTTACAATTCTCCAGGTTTGTAGTGAATTCTAGAGGGACTACATTGTAAATATATAGGGACTTGTATAGTAACTTTTTGTTTATACTTTAGCCCTTAGTAGAGTAATATAAATAGAAGGGACCTCATTTGAAACTCAACCAAGCCAGTGCAAAACATTCTCCAATCAATACAAAAAGCCTTATTACAAACTCTCTTCTTTCTTTCTTCATTGTCTTACTAATCTCTATTTGGAAAGACTTACTTGAGCTTATAAGATCGTAAAAGATCCATCACTAAGTTATCATGTGTCACACGGAGCGTTACTCGAAGTCTGAGTCCATAAAAAAGTGTTATCAGAGCTAGATTGTTTCTAAGGGAATGGCTAACGAGGGAAACATCAACACTGCTAGCACTACCAACGTCAGGTTGGATGGTGGAAGGAAGCACTGAAAAGAAAGAAAGAACCTTAAGAGTAACGAGGAGTTATTGCTCGACCCTCAATCACTGTAGCTAGTAATAAGGAACGTGGTGAGGAGCCTATTAACGTCACGCCTGGAGTAGAGAGGATCGCGAGGGTTGACACTGTGAGGCATGTTGTGTAGATCTTAGGCAAGCGCTTGAACAAGGTCAACGGCAAGTTTAAGACTCTCGAGGACTTCACCCTCGAAGAGAAGGACAACATCCACAAAGAGTTATAGGCGCGTAAGGAAGTAGAGTGTGAGATGAAGGAAATCATCACTTCATTAGAGTGTTGGCTCATAAAGTCAATAAGCACAATGGAAACAACGAAGGTTGAGATGGAAGCTCTCAAGGGAAGAATGGAAGCTTGAGGATCTTCAATACCCAATGGAGATAGGGAGGCCAAGATTTACGCTCCCAAACGAACAATGTTCAAAGGCATTTGTTACACATAGGAGGTTGAGAATTTATTGTAGCATTTGGAGAATTAATTTAAGTGCAACAAGGTGAAGAGTGATAAGAGAAAGATCAACATTGCGGTGTTGTCTATGTCGGAGATGGCCATGTTGTGGTGGAGCGAAATGGGTCAAAAATAAGGAAGGGGCTTTGCACCATCAACACATGGGAGAAATTTCGAGTGGAGTTCAAGAAGGTTTTTTTTCATAACAACATCATATATGAGGTGGAGCAAAAGTTTAGGGAGCTGAAGCAGATAGGCAGCACACGGAATCAATAAAGAAGTTCACCACCCTCAGGCTCCTGATTCCAACCCTCATAGATGAAGATATGTTCTTCCACTTCATGGATTGGCTGAAAAATGGGCCATGAAGGAGTTAGAATGGTGACAGGTCAGGACTATTGATGAAGGTATCATGCAGGACGAAGCTTTTACAGACTTTAGGCATGAAAAAACCTGATCGAGCCAAAAGAGAGGAGATAAGAGGTAATCATGACCAAGGGTGGAGAGATCGTGGAAAAATCAAGGAGCAGCATTCACATCCCATGAATCATGACACTTATAAGTCTGATGGCAAGAAGTCTGGATATTAAAACGATACGGAGAGGAAGGCAGAGGCTACAAAGAGAAATAGTTGCTACGTATGCAGTGGGCCATATGGCTATGAAAAATTCCCTAAACTAAAGAACTTTGTACCATATTATGGGAATGGAAGGAGAAAGATGGACAATATCCAGGGCAAGGTTCAGATATGAAGCAGTTGGACTTGATTGGACTATGTAGAGCTATAGCAAAGCAATGAGAGAGGCTGAAAGAATATGATGCACCATATGTAGACATCATGATCGATGGACTACCCACTCGTGCTATGATCGACACAGGTGCAGAGGCTAACATCATGACCAAGACCGCAGAAACAAAGTTAGGATTGAGTTACATTCCATGTAACACCCACTTCAAGATAGCCAATGCACCACCAACTCTCGTGTGCGAAGTTGCACATGGTAAAGACAAGACTCGGTTTTCCATATAAAAGCGATGTTCCATAGTCGTAGCAGCATCAAGTGGGGAGTGTGTCATGAACCACCACTTTGTCATCCCACTTAGGCATAAAATTAAAGTATAAGTAAGTTAGCCGAATTAGGAAGGATCTAGAGTCTTGTAGAGGTTTGTGGAAGACTCTAGAATACACAAGAAGAATTCTTGGAAGGCTTTAGAATTCTCTAGGCTTGTAGAGAATTCTAGTAGCGGGACTAGATTGCAAATATGTAGGGACTTGTGTAGTAATTTTTATTTACACTTTATCCCTAGGAGAGTAGTATAAATAGAAGTCTCTCATTTGAAATTGAAGCAAGCAAGTGTAAAGCATTCTCCAAGCAATACAAAAAGGCTTCTTACAAATGTTCTTGTATCTTTCTTCATTCTCTTAGTGATCTAAGCTTGAAAAGGTTTACCTGAGCTTAAAAGAATGTGAAAGAGTCATGAGTATGTTGTCAAGTGCCGCACGGAGCGTTAGCTGAAGTCTAAGTCTGTGACATAATGCTTCAAAAATTCCAAAACTTTAGTGATGTAAGATTTTAAAAGGAAAACAATGGAGGCTTGTTTACACCTAATTTTGACCCTTCATATTCTAATTCATTTTTTAAGTTTCTTCAATTTCAAACAACGTTGTAATAATTGTTTTACAAAATTAAAAATATTTTAAAAATCATTGTGAGGCAATATTTCCATTTATTATAAAAAAAAAACTATCTTTATATGCATCTAATATATAGATTTCTATAATTTCTACTTTTATAAACATTTGGAAAATTCTTTTATAAATGCCAAGACCTGAAATCACATCTTGATGGTGCTTACTATAAAACCCTAGTAGGCAAGCTGAACTCATGATAACATAAGATAAAAAGAATAAAGATGAGAAATCACCTCCATCATAGATACATACAAAATGGAATAAAATATACAAAAAGGCCCCAAAAGGGATTGAAGAATATGAAATGTATACAAGGAACCAAACCTCAAACCTAGTATTATAGGGACAAGAGCATGTAAAGACAGAAGTAGAGTTATACAAAACATAAATGTCTAACAAAATGCAAAATATTAGACAATAAATAAGTAAGGAAAAGCAACAAGCCTCTAGATGTGAAGAGCTCACCACAATCTGAACAACAAAAGGGTCCTGAATGAGTGAAGATCTATGGTGATGAATCTTGCTAGGTTTTGCATCTAAAAAGAGCATAAAAGTGTAGTATGAGACTACATCATTTTATGTCTACAACCACCAGAGAAAAGTGTGGCCTAAACTATGAAAAAATATGGCCTTTGATAAAAGGCCTCACTTTTTTACTTTAAGCCATACTTTTCTAGGGGTAGCCAAAAGAAGCGTAACCTTAGAGTTTAGGCGACACTTTTCAAGTGTTGCCTTATCAGCTATGCTTAAAAGCGTAGCCTAAAAGGAAAAAAGGCACACTTTACAGT